>JAVIWB010004675.1:0-622200 GCA_031893035.1 Dermolepida albohirtum | reverse complement strand
ATTTCAAAATTTTAATTTTTCACATAAAAATTTTAATTAAAAAAAATCGAAAATTATTTTGATACTTGAAATACAGATGATGGCGCCAGAATAACTCACGCTTTAATACGGTATTGACAGAATTAGATTAGTTTGCATAGACAGTGATAAGAGGCACCGTAAATATCGGGATTATAGGTCAAAGAATGAGAGTCTGAATGTATTATTGGTGATACATCAAAGAAGTGGAAACAGAAGCATTCACCCGGAAGTTTGTTATTTATAGTGTTACTATCTAAATGCAATATTATATTAAATATTGCTCATACTTTAAATAACTAATATTTTCGCTGAGATGTTTGAAACCATCGCTTCCGCACGCTCTGATATCTTTACCATTTTTTTTCGTTAATTTGAATTTGGTATGTGTGTAGGAGGGATATTATGTCGTTTTGTTGGCATTCTTTTTAGTAACAAGT
Source organism: Dermolepida albohirtum (assembly GCA_031893035.1). Taxonomy (NCBI): domain Eukaryota; kingdom Metazoa; phylum Arthropoda; class Insecta; order Coleoptera; family Scarabaeidae; genus Dermolepida; species Dermolepida albohirtum. The sequence continues at coordinate 621,742 of JAVIWB010004675.1, read as the reverse complement.
TCGCTAGACATTTTTGTTTTTACTGTTTTATATTTTGCATAACCTTTTGACATGTCTATAATAATAGCAATAATCCAAAAATTAGTACTAGTGCTTGAGGAATAGCTCTTTTTCAATAAGGTAGTTTCAGATTTCATAAATTCTTTTTATAAAAACAAAGCAATTTGTCGAGATGGAAAGTTAAAAACTTTCTATGTGTATAACAATAAAATAATGCTCTTCTAAAATGATTGAAAAGTTAATAAACATCTTTACTAAAGCACAACGCCATCCATTCTATTAAAAATTAAACCAGATGTTCAATAACATCAATTTAAAGTTGTATTTTTTATGATGTACGTACTTATTTTGGCCAGTTCAAATAACTATAGCTCACAGTGTTTTTTAGGAGAGGATAAAGTATAGCGAAGCTACTTCTCTTTATATGGACATTATATCATTTTATCATCTTCGGCATTAGACAATATAACAATGAATCAGTCGTCAATCTCCAGCATAAACTTCCGGTTGACTAATTTGTCATAATATAAATACATATTTGCTCACAATTATTTACATTTTTATTAAATAATCGGATATGTTTAAGTTATTGTCCCAAAATTTGTATTTGTTTTATAATATCGCTTATCTTTTTGTCAACGAAATTGTGTTCGCTTATTTTGAAGTGAACTGTTTTGTTGTTGAAGTCAAAACAGAATTTATTTCCACAATATTTTAATTCATATGTGACTATTTATAAAACAGTAGTAAATATAAGACCAATGAAAACGAATATACTTGACTTATATTTTTATCACATGCTTGCATATACATGCGTAATAGACACTACCAATTTGTTCTCGAAAATGTAGGCCTGCTCAAGGATCACGAAGCGATGTACCCTGGAAAACAATTTCGATATAACATTATTTTCATTCGAGGGAATCCCATAGTGCGGAACTTGATTTTGATAACCTTTTTCTGTAAGAATGCAAAACAAGTTTATTTTTTATTTTGTGTTTGCTGTTTATGTTTCTTGACAAAAAAAAATCTGTAATTATTTTCCTTATAATTAACCGGATTAAATTTATGAAACTTTTATATACACTATACAATTAACCAATGATGTAAACATTACTATGCCCGACAAGTTTTGGCTACCCATTCGGAAGAAAGCTCGTTATTTTTTTCAACACTTTTGGATAGCTATGTATGTTCAATATTTCTTACATTCTATCGTGGAATAAATATTGTAAATCGCTTTTCCGATATATGAATCCCTCCCTCTTCTTTTGTCTCTTCAAAATTAATATATTGTTGTAAATAATCCACATCCCATTACCAACTATCAATCCTTTTTAAAAGTATCGTTTTCCTCACGTTCACGGAACAGCCTAAATAACGAAAAAACCTAAATATCGAGCTCGCTGACGTATTTTTGCTTTTTCTTATGGTCGTGAACATTTGAATGATACTTGAGAATTATGTTGAATCGGTCAGTGTCTTTATTTTGTCGTCATCAATCTCAGTGGGTCTCGTTGACTGAGGAGCGTCGTTAAGATTAAAATCAGCAGTATGGAATTTCGAAAACCATTTTTGGCATTAACCGTGAACTTCTTCCCTATATAGAAGTAAAAGGGTAACATATGACGAAAATGCTCATTTTGGTCTTCTATTTTCAACTTTTTATAAAATTTCGAGCACTTAACTGCTCAAGTCCCTCAATTTTTTTCCAAAATAAAGTTGAATTTGTTCGCTATCATATGGGCAAAAATGAACTAGCGCTATCTGTGACAAAAATGCGTCCTGATCTTCCCAATAACCCAATATATACTTTTAATATTATTATTATATATATATTATATTATTATTATTATTATTATTATTGCTTCGTGTTTTTATTGTACGAAGGAAATAATACATGTGTAATAAATAGTACAAATCTTTCTTTCAAAACAAATTAAAACATAACTCTGTAGAGTTTATTAAACAAAAATTAGTATAGTGTTTTAAGAGCTGTTACTTCCTTTGATGTAATATATACATTTTTTGTCATATATGCTTGACCGTAAACGTTACTTGATCACTTAAACCGATAACCTCCTGTTTCTGGCAATGTCTGCAAAATCTATTAGGGTTGCTACTGATTTCAATTCAATGCATTCGATTACGTCAATGATCGCAATGCAATGTTAATGATTGAATACCACAGCAAGGCGAATATGCAGCCGGTATTGCGTACTATTTACTAATGAATTTAGCACGTCATGCAGTACACGTTCCGAAGTATGTCCCTTTTTTTTCTTCGCTTAATATGTAATAATTAAACGTCATATGTACATATTGTACGTGTTTGCGTTCGCTTTTGTAATGATTAAATGCGATTAATTCTGTGCACGAGTCCATTAAGGTTGATGTTAATTTTATATAATTATGTATGGCCGATTTTTATACGTACCGAGGTTACACAATTATATAAACTATATACAAAGTTTATCTGTGCTCAGTTTTAGTTTAATAAATATAAATAGACATAGCTTAATTCGAATTAAGCAATTTTACTAAACTGAACAATTTTTTTTAATGAAAAATTTAATATTACTAGCATGATTTACTTTGCATTCGTGTTTCTAAATTCATGCTATTGTCAGTGCTAATGGATCCACGCCTACTGGTTAGGCTGTTAATTACTGAAACTAATTTCGTCGGAATTTTCATTTAATTTTTTGAGTTTAATAAATACCTCAACATTTTCGAGCAGTAATTTTCTTCAACTTCAAGCCTGGATGAAATCTAAAGGGAATGTTTTGATGATCTGTAGAATGTTTTTAGTAGGGAGTCATAGTTAATTAACTACTTTAAAACACAGGTACAATGAATTTCGGTTTGGTTCTGATTTTTTTTAGGATCGGGCATTAAAAACAGTTAGTTGATGATAGGATTATAAAACCATCATTAATAGATGACTTCCACGTAATTAAAAAGGGATATCTAAACTTCCAAAGCCATATATACTTGATTACCATTAGGAAAAAAAGCTACATTGGACAGATAGGAGAAAGCATTCAGTGTAGAATGAAGTCAACAGATGCAGTTCATCAGAGCGATAAGGATACGGTTCAGCAAAGCAAAGTAACAGTGAGATATATATAACGAAGAGAAAAAACTTACTGGATCATCGGCGAAATGTCAAGAGCAAATGCAAGACCACGCTAATAAACCAGCTCTCCGCAATTCCATAATAGTGCCTCTTGATAATGTTCGGCTATACGAGGTGTTGCTATTAAATAACGAGACTGACGCTGGTACAGAAGAAGTGCGCATGCGCCAAACGTCAACGACTGACAGCTATTTATAGTGAAGCCTTCTCTTTCGAATGCAGTGTCTCTCACGTCTGTAAACAAATCAGTATAGCCGTAGCCTTCGTTCGCATTAGCGTTGTTTTTTGTTTCGCCGGAAAAATGTTAAGTGTAACAATTGAGCAACGAATTGTTGTGAAATTTCACATGAAACTTGGAAAAACCGCTACTGGAACTTATAATTTATTGAAAGAAGTTTATGGCAATAAATGTTTATCGCGTGCCGAGAGCCAAAAGAGCTCGAATCAGCAAATCCAAATTCAATGCAATGATGATTGTTTTTTTCGATATTCATTGTGTACTTTCACTGGGTTCCTGATGGTCAAACTATTAATAAACATTACTACCTTCACGTTCTTGCTCAACTCCGTGAAAGAATAAGGAAAAAACGACACGAATTGTGGAAGGACAAGTTATGAGTTCTCCACCAAGACAATGCATCGGCTCATTTCGCATTGTCAGTCAAGAGGTTTCTAGCCAAGTACAGAATTCCAGTGTTAGACCACCCGGCTTATTCGCCGGATCTTGCGCCGTGCGACTTCTATATGTTTCCTAAGATGAAATCTGAATTAAAGGGAACAAAATTTGAGTTCGTTGAAGCTGTGAAAGCGAAAGCGACACGCGTCCTGAAGGTGCTGACAGAAGAAGACTTCCAGAACTGTTTCGAATAATGGAAGATTCGCATGGAGCGTTATAGGGATGGAGGAGGGGTGTATATTGAAGGTAATAATAAGTAAATATCTATGAAATCAAAATAAAATGCTTTACAGCGTCAGTCTCGTTATTTAATTGAACGTTCATACATATACGAAGTGTGGCTATTAAATAACGAGACTGAAGCTGTAAAACATTTTATTTTGATTTCATAGATATTTACTTATTATCACCTTCGATATACACACCTCCTCCATTCCTACAACGCTCCATGGGAATATTCCATTATTTCAGTGCAATAATTTTTTGCATCTATACGTAATAATTGTTTCAAGTTGTCTAAGTATACTCATCGATTTATAATCTGTTCAATAAATACTAAACACTCTGTTTTGCTATAGGTAACTCTATTACACTCTTTACTTAGTACCCGTTGTAAAGACAAATTTCATTTGGCATAGGAATTTCTTTTCTTCATGTAGCATTATTAACTCAAGTATCAGGTTGTTGCAAATGTAATGTCCGTTTTTTCCTTCAGTCTGAACTAAATCGCACCTGTATGAAGACGTGTATGTTTTTGGTGAAAATTATTATTGTATTTGTAGAAAAGGGTATTTATTTTGAAGAGTGTACCTGTTCCATTTCTTGGAAAGATTAATACACCTGTCCTTGTCTCGCCTATGGAAATGCTATCGGTAAGAGATATTCGGGCAATTTACCTCTTTCAATTTAAAAAGGGATTAAATGCAGCTGCAGCAACGCGAGAAATTAATCAGACGTTCGGTGAAACCACGTGTAATGAACGCATATTACGGCGATGGTTTAAAAAATTCAGCGAGGGAAATTTTGATTTGGAAAATGAGCCTCGCGGATATGCGCGTAGCACCGTTGATGACGACGAGCTGCGTGTAGAAGTTGAAAGTAATCCGTCGACAACAGTGCGTAGCCTTGCAAAAACATTTCAAGTGTCCATTGCCACCATTAGTCGTCACCTTTCTTCGATTGGCAAAGTGAAGAAACTCGGTCGATGGGTGCCGCACCAATTAACGGAAGCCAATAAACTCCGTCGATTACAGGTGGCTACCTCTTTGACTAATCGACAGAAAGTTGAACCGTTTCTTCATCGAGTGGTAACGTGTGACGAAAAGTGGATACTTTATGATAATCGGAGACGGTCAGGACAATGGTTAGATCGAGGTGAAGCACCAAGACAGTATGCACGAGCATCACTTCACTCGCGAAAGATTATGGTGACTGTATGGTGGACCAGTAAGGGTATTATTCACTATTCATTTTTGCAATCTGGTGAAACCATCACGGCAGCGTCCTATTGTGCCGAACTGGAAACTATGCATGGACAATTGAGCCGCTTGCAGTCCTCACTAGTCAATAGACATGGACCCATACTTCTTCATGATAATGCATGACCTCATGTTGCACGACAGACAATCCAAAAACTTTCGGAATTTGGTTACGAAATTCTCCCTCACCCACCTTATTCACCTGACCTTTCGCCAACTGATTTTCATTTTTTCCGAAGTTTAGACAATCACTTAAAAAATAGGGACTTCCCTGACCGGGAGTCTGTAATAGCAGTGTTTGAGCAATATGTGAGCCGTCATTTCTTTTTAAAGGAAATTTTTCCGCTTCCAGGCCGTTGGCAACAAACTATTGATGTAAATGGACACTATTTTGCAGAATAAATATTTATATTTTTTTAAATTTAGACGTTTTTTTATTCCTTACAAAATCGGACATTTCATATGTAAAAACATGATATATCACACAAAATGTATATAAATGCATCGAATGTTTATTTTTCGTAAATACGTGACACTGTAAGGGGATTTACCAATGGAGAAATACCTCACACACAAAGTATACCGAAACTTTTGCGACATTCGGTGTTAGAATATTTACCAAATAATCTTGTAGTTTTAAGGAATAACGGCTTTTTCATATTGATATTAGAGTTTCTTAACGTAACCGGTGATTTTCAACATGAAAATGTTTGTGACACTGTGGTGTTGCCACTTCCTAATTACCCTAATCATAATATGAAAGTCTAGCACTTTTATATGTAGGAACTTGTTCACAGTATTTAGCTTAATGTATAAGCGGAAGTAGCCACTGCGTGGCTAAACAATCATCCACTCAAGAAGAATTTATTATATGTAGGTATGATTTCGTTGATTTAATTAAAGTAGTTAACACTAACTTTATTGTAATGCGTTCTTATGTCATTGTACATGTTATCTATACGTTCTCCTCTCCTCTGGTCCCGTATCTACCTTTAATTTCATTTGAAAATGTCGTCCAGAATGTCTTAAAGAGAATTTTACTCGCTTAATATTTTTCATGTTGATTATCATCCGTATTTTATTTTCTAGAATATCTGTTTTTATTTAAAAACGTATTTCAATTTCCTAATAAGAAGTTAAAGTAAGTTAATTACTGAAATAACAGATAACTGACTCTAACTTAGAATCTCTTTTAAAAATCGAAAACATTCATAACCGCAAATATAATTTGTTTAATGTGCTTATCAGTGGACTTGCTAATAACCGACTAATGTAATTTTAAACAAAATCGTATCCAGTCAGTAGTTAGCCGTGTTTTTTAAGTTGTGTTAATTTTGGATTATAATCTACAAGATGTCTATAGTCTGACCCAGATAGAAAGATCTCGTAAACGCTAGACGAGGACAGCTCGTTAAATGAGACAAAATGTATATTACGTCAGTGTATTTTCGATAACTCATTAATGTAATTTCAAGCAAAATTGTATCTAGTCAGTAGTTAGTCGTGTTTTTAGGCAGTATTAATTGTGGATTATAACGTACAAGATGTGTATAGGCTGCCCAGATAGAAGAGATCTCGTTAACGGTAAGACATGGGTAATTGGTTAAATGAGACAAAATGTACGTGACGTCAGGGCCTAAATTTTGTTGCCTAGCATATTTTATGTAAAAGACCCCGAAATAGAATTTCGACATTATCAAGGTACAATTTTACACATAATTCAAATATGATATTGAAACCTCTGTAGTTTTTGAGCGTTTTGAGATTTCTATACAAACTCTATTTTAAATACAAGTCGTAGATGGCTTTTGTATCATTAGGGAAAGTACAATTTGCTTATTTCAATCACGTATAGTACATTGGCCTTACTTTCAGAAATCACAAATTTATTAGAATAATTCGCGCATTTTTTGTTTTATTGTGGAAAGTACATCCTCAAAATAAATTACACCAAATGCTCAAATTGTCGTTCATTGTTATTGAACTCTTTTTAATGTCGATTAGTAACCTTTTGTAAAATGCGTACATTTATCGACGAAAGTCTCCCTTAAAACACAAACTTGCAGTTTTTCCATATTATCGTATTGCGTTTTGTATACCTTATTTTTTTGTGAAATACGTTAGGGTTATGTCAAGAAAATATGCAGCCTACAAAACATGATTTTATTTAGGTAATTCATAATAACGTGTGCATTATGTACACTACCGGTCATATTTATTTGCCCACCCTTAGTTTTAGCCAAAATTATTAAACTATCAAATGTGTACTGAAAATTTATTTATTGTACCAATACAATAGTGTAAAATAAACATCAAATAATTCCATTTTTCTTATATAAAAACTTTATCATTAATTATTATTAAATTTTGCTCTCATCAATGTGCCCACCTTTATTTATTTACGCAATACATTCTGGCAGTACTGTTTCTTCTGCGGATCTTCTTACGAATATTCGCCGTTTACTACCGAAAAATTCAAACTTCGTTTCGTCTGTCCACAACACATTATTCCACTAATCAATCGTCCAATTCTTATGTTCGTTAGCGCAATTTAGTCGTTTTGTCTTGTTTTGCTTTCGTAGTAGTGGTTTTCGCAGAGCAATTCTTCCGTATAAACCCGCTTGCCTTAACCTTCTCTGTACTGTGGACACACTAATTGGTTTAGCACGTGCTCTATTCATTTCAACAGCAATTTCTGGTGCTGTTTTTCGTCAATCGCGTCTACTTATCCATATTAGATGCCAGTCATCTGCAGATGTCGTCGCTTTGCGTTCCAACAAAAGAAGATATGGCTTCTTTTGTTGGAAAATGTAAGACTTTCTTCAAATTTTTTAACGTTATAATCAACGGTTCTGCGATTTAATCGTAATTCTTTTGCAATTTCGCGATTACTTTTAGCCGTACGATGATAAGCAATTATCATAGCACGCAATTCAACAGATAATTCCTTCGTCTTTGGCATTGCATTAAAATATTCACAATAACTCTCTATTTCACTGTTTTCGCAACAAAAGATGAACGATGACTGACATAAAATTTATTTTCCTTTTTGAATAACACATCCTAATATTGTAATTAGTTAGTACAATAACACAATATTGGTAATACTTTTCGGAAATGCAGGTAAAACTGTTAATACTGTAGGGATTAGCCTATATAATATTTATGGTATTTTTCCAATTTATGATACCTTTACGATATATCATAAACAATTTAAGATTTTTTAGAAATTTATATGGAATTACTTCCACTAATAATATTGTTGAATAATTATAATACAGATTTTTCGAAAGATAATCCGTATTTCAGGAAACACATAAAATTGGGGTGGGCAAATAAATATGACCGGTAGTGTACTTGTAGTCCATTGTGTTGAAGCCACATGTCCGCCGTTAGATTGAACGGAATATCGTTTAGGAGATCTTTAGGATACCTTGAGATAAATTCAAATAGAGGTCACCCATTAAATTGTTATTAAATATAATAAGTTAAAATATTCTTCTGTCAATGATACCTCACCATGTATTGATCCTAATACGTTCTTGAGGCCAAGCTTCATGAAGAGAATGGGGATTTTCTGTCGATCAATGGAGAACATTATTTCTATTAAATAACACACTGTTTGACCACATTACATTAAACTAAAATATAGGATTTTCGTTATTCTAATTAATGTATCAATGATAGAAAACCGTGTTCTCCTGTTTGCGTCTACTGGTTGGATTCCTTGATTAATATCGATTTTGTAAGGATGATGCTGAAGCTTTCTTAATATTCTATAGGCTGATGTTGTAGGGATTTGGATGTTATTTTTCATTTCCCTTATGAAAACCTTGGAATTTTTATACACTTGATTTAATGTAATTCCCTGAATTTATTCATGTACTCTTTTGCAATTGCTCTTCGATTTACTAAAAACACCGTATGTTTTTAAATTAAAAAGCAATCTACAAAATAAGTTTCATGTGGTTACCGTCGATCTGAGTATAACTCCAAATAACGATTAGGTGCATTCTTTGAAGTTTTGCAAGCCAATATGTGGCATTGGAGCGTATCATATTTCTCTTCGTTACTAAATTTCTCAATACAAAATAATCCATGCCTTCACAAGCTTAAATATTCCTTCATATTCCCAACAATTTAACGCTACTACAGAGGACCCGCGCTGTGCAACTTAAGATTTTTGTCTGTCAGCATTCAGGGAAGGGAAACCATAAAAGCCTTCTCGGACAGCAGGCTATTGGACTCGAACTCAAGATAAACTAGTGATGTACCAGCGAGCTATCAGCCGGCTATATAATAAATACAAAATAAACAAAGAAACATGCAAATAATAAAAGGAATCAAAAGAAAAAATACAATGATTATTAAATAAACAAACTAAAAATAACACAAAAGATGATGAACACATAACTTGTTTGCAATTATATTGCATATTATTTCATTAGTTCGTTGCTGCCTCTGATACATGCAGATGAACAGTCAAAATTGCAAAAATGTCATTATAATTGTTATTTCTGCAATAAATGTATAAATGTAGTTGACATAATTGAAGTCAGCGAATTATACTCTCTTTGATATAGCAAAAGCCACTTGCGATTTGTATTTAACATAAGAAAGTTTGTCCAAATATCTCGAGATATAAAAAACTACCATATTTGAATTTTGCGTAAAAACGTACTTTCATGATGCCAAAATGCTATTTCGGTGTCTTTTACATGAAATAAGCTAGACAACAAAATTTAGATCGTCAATTTTTAGTTTTTTTTTGTTTCTTTTGTTTAAACTCGCAAGTTCTAACACCATGCACATTTTGTCCCTTTTAACCAAATCTGTCTCCTTACCGTTCACTAGATCTCAGTAGTGAGCTCGTATCTGAGAAACTATGGTTTTAATATTAACATTGTTGAACTATCAAACTTTTACTTAAAAATATCATTATTTTTCAACGTCGCCAACTTTATATTAAAATCATAGCTTATTATAAATAAGAATTGTATTGAAGGCATATTATATAAGTTTAATCTTTATTAATCATTATATATATATTTAATCAAATGGTAAGAGAAACATTTTATCGTGAATTTTTATCTAAGTAAATAGTATTACAAAACAAAGACAAAAAATAGAGCAATGTTTATAAGTTCAAGTAATGTATTTCTCAATACATATCCGCACTTAATATCTACACTACCGTTCAAAGTATTTGGGCACCCATAAATTTAGGAGAAATGATTAAAAGCACTAGTGAAAAAATGAAAATATATTTATTACATGTACATATGTACATAACTAATTACAGTATCTGGCAGTAGAATTACATATTATATTTAAATTTTCGATTCATCTATGTGACCTCCTTTGTTTTTGATAATGGCAGCACATAATCGCGGCATTCTTGCAATTAGTTTTGCTAATGTATCCGGTGTTATGCGGACCCAAGCTTCCTGCAGTTTCCTCCACAAATCAGCCTCCACAATAACTCTATTGGATTCAGATCGGGGCTTTGGGGAGGCCATTTCATAACTTCGATGGATCCTTCCGCTTTCAAGAGTTGCAAATGGTCTTTGCATATTTTGGATGTGTGCTTTGGGTCATTATCCTGCTGGAATACAAAATTCCTACCCAAAAGCCTTAATCCTGAAGCAATAGCGTTGGTCTCCAAAATGTTTCGATACTGCTCTTTCCTTAGTATTCCCTCAATTTTCACAATATCACCCACGACCGTACCACCAAAACAACCCCAGATCATCACGGAACCACCGCCATGTTTAACCGTAGGCACAATACATTGCTCTGCCGCACGCTCACCTGTAGATCTCCGAACGAAAACACGTCTTCTGGACTCGAAAATTTCGAACTTTGACTCATCGGTCCACAAGACTTTACTCCACTGTTCAACTGTCCAATGTTGGTGTTCACGAGCCCAGTTTAAGCGTTTCCGCTTATTCTGTTTGCGCAATAACGGTTTTTTCATTGCAATTCGTCCGTACAAACCTGCTTTGTACAAGCGACGTTTGACCGTTGTTACGCTTATTGACTTTGGACGGTCTGCATTGATTTCTGCAGCGATTTCTGGGGCTGTTTTCCGTTTACGATTTCTTTTGCTTGTGATCACTATTGCACGATCCTCAGCAGAAGTTGTCGCTCTGGGTCTCCACTCCGTGATTTATTGAGAACACTGCCACTTTCTCGGTATTTTTTGACGACATAGTCTACGGAAGTATTATTTAATTTTAATTGTTTCGCAATTTGCTTTTGCCATCTTGATGGTGCGCTCTTGTGGATCTCTTTTCTTTTTGGCATATTTAACGATCTTAACAACACTACTAGCACAGGAATATCTCACAACGAATACAGAAACGTAACTGAGGGCAATTTCAAAAATATAACATGAAACTCGCCCGAGGTCATTAAAACATCATTACTAAACTTATCCTTCAGTATCCTTCACAGAAAGACAATTACAAGAACTTGGAGAAACTTTTATTGCGCTAATCCCCAGGTAGTCCCAATAACAAATTTTGGTTTATTGCAGGTAATAAAGTAATACATAATGTTACTTATGCAGCGTTTTTGTAGATTTAATACTTTCCTTATACCTATCCAATATTACAAGAATGAATTTCCTAGAAGCTATGCTGTTCAAATAATTTTATAAAATATGGGTGCCCAAATACTTATGAACGGTAGTGTATATACCCAAGTAATTACAATTTTCCATTAAAAACAAGTTAATTAACATCAGATGCTTAGTTTACAATTAAAATAAAATCGATGTATTAGAACTTGTTCACGTCGGGTAAATATTCCTAGGAGTAATTTATTTTCTGTTTAGCACTTACAAGGAGATCTGATTGTTTTCTTTTCTTTTCAAGTAAACCTTTACAAAATTAAGTGGAATTACGTCTAGGATGCTAATGTAAACAATGGGTTATTTATTTTGAATCAAGGGAACAACGGTTTCACTTATACAAATCTAAAAAGAGAAGGGAATTAAATATACGGGGTGTTTCAAAAAGAATATACGTATTTCGAATGCATATGTTTATTAAACTTTAAGACATACGAATATGAAACTTTACACACATATTTACGAACCTCTCAAGTTCAGATTACAGTTGTTCAATATGTCCTCCATCAGCGACACGAACAATATCACATCGATACTCAAATTCCTCCCATACTCGGGCAAGCATGTCCTTCGTCACTGATGTTATGGCAGTACGGATTCGGTTCTTCAGCTCTTTCAGGTTCTGTGGGAGTGGTGGTACATAAACGTTGTCTTTAACGAAACCCCACAGGAAGAAGTCACAGGGTGTCAAATCCGGTGACCGTGGAGCCTAGCTGAAACATGCTAAGTCGCCAGCTCCTTGACGACCAATCCAACGGTTCGGTAGAGTTTCATTCAGATATTCACGCACTTGGCGACTCCAGTGACGGGGTACCCCGTCTTGTTGAAAAATGAAGTTGTCTTCGTGCAGTCTCGTAAACAACCAGTTTTGTAACAGCGAAATACTACTGACCGTTAACCGTGTTTCCATCAAAGAAGAATGGGCCGTAAACAGATGATCGGGATATCGCACAAAACACATTGATTTTAGTCGAATCTCATACATGTTCAATGTCTGCATGTGGGTTCTGTAGACTCCAAATTCGAACATTGTGTTTGTTTACCAGACTACTAACATGGAAACTCGGTTCATCACTGAACACGATGCGTTGTGCGAAAGTGTTATCATTGTCAATAGCATCATGAATCTCGTTACAAAATGCTACACGTTTCCGTTTGTCATCAGGACGCAGAGCTTGTAACAACTGTAACTTGTACGGCCTCATAACCAGCCGACCGTTCAAAACACGCCAAATTGTTGTTATAGGCAGTTGTAACTCCCAACTGGCACGAAGAGTTGATTTTGAAGGATTACGTTGGAAAGCAGTTTGAATTCGTGCAACATTTTCTTCAGAAACACGAGGGCGGCCAGGACTCTTTCCTTTACATACACATCCACCCATTTGGAGGATCAATTTGGTAGCTCAACCTGAAACGTCTTTGCACTGTAATCACGGAATTGCACTTCGCAAACTCGAGAACACAAAATGATTTCTGCTGCGGAGTAACCATTTTAAACATATGATGGTTACCAAGTAAAACAGAAGACAACTGACATCTAGCGGCTATTAAATAAACTAGACTGTGTATTCGTTTCTCCAATAGCCGAGCCGAGGCGCAGCGATCGATAGTTTGGACAAAATAATACTTTATAATACGTATATTCTTTTTGAAACACGCTGTATTTCAATTTCATGGAGTTACCAAAAAATTGAAATATTTAAAAATTAAATATTTTCGTAAATTTGATTTCATGTCTTAATTTGGTAATTGGTAATTTTACTGTATTGCAATAAAGTTTAGTAATAACTATATGGATTCGGTATTTATTTTTAGCAATAGTCGAATTTCAAGTTATGAAGAATTAAAATTTAGAGGGGTCTTGGTTTTGGTGTAATTGTGGATCGACAAAGCATTGAGAAACACCCCGAGTTCAAAGAATGCTAAAAGAATGATTTCAAGAATTTAAATCATATTAAAATACAAAGAAAAGTCGAGGCAAGTCCATTACAAATGTTTAAAAAATTTGCTATGCAAAATCGTTAAAACTCAAATTTTGGATGTAATATAGAATTTCGGTTTTGTCAAGTAGCAGATTTAAATGACCGAACAGCCAGCAATTTCATCACAATGAACTATATAACCACGGCCAGTCACAATGATGAAGATATTAATTATTAATTATTATTAATATTAAATGTCTTAGTTCGAGCTTCCTTGAGCGTTTCGGCAAGTGTTTCGAGCCGTGCGCCCAGCATCTAAAGTCGATGAAACTTATTTATGTAAATGTTGCATGAAAACTGTTCGGTATATCGTGATAGTAAATATTTATTCTAAAATTACTTGCGAACGGTTATTCAAATTACCACTTTCAATAAAGTAGCTCTCTTCGTTACCGTTACAACAAACTGGTATAAAGAAGATGACTTTCGACATGTAGAGTGATCTACGCAGTGTTTGGATATATTAACATTTAGACATTTCTACTATGGCTTAAAATACAATTTTGCAAGAAATAAATGTGAAATAATGTCGGTATAAAAAAGAAAAATATGGAAAAATGGAAAGTTATACAATTAAATCATATAAGTATTCAAATAGAGATAGAGTTAGTAACGAAATACATTATTATTCAATTATAATAGATTCTACATCTTTGAATAAGTACTGCTAATCTTGTAAAAAACAAAGCAGAGAAATAAAAGACTCGAAAATAAATAATACGAGGGCGGATCAGTTATTAGTAAACCTAGACAAGACAAGAAATATTCTGGCAAAAATTATTTATTTTTCAACGTATTCTTCTTGTAACTTATTATATTTAGTCCACCAATATTCAAACTTTATCAAACTGTAGGAATCATGTGTTAGCTTCAGTGATTAACTCCTCATTCGACGCATTTTCTTGCCACCGGGTTTTTATGATGCAAAAAGGGAGGCTGCTTTCAAGGAGTCAAATCCGGCAAATGAGTTGAATAGATTGCAAACAATTAGGAATGAAGTTCATGATTTTTTTGCCATTGAAATAGTCGAAGTGAGAGCACGTGCATTACCCTGAAGGAAAAGCACCAGTTTCTTCTTTAAGCGAGATCTTTTATGTTGTATTGCATTGTATAGCTGATCTAAAAAGAACACATAGTATTTTCGTGTTATCGTCTTACTTTCTTGAGGATAATGCATGGCCTTTACCTTCTTCAGAGCTCCTGTACTCGTCTCAATTCATTGTTTTGATTGTTGCTTTACTTGGTATAATACTGTAACCAGGTATTAACTTCGCTAAATTGAGGGCTGAAATGCGTTCTCGTTCATATTTACAGTCCACTGCCAATAAACCCGTAACACCATTTGTACATAATTTCCTTATACTTAATTTAACATTTGCAAAATCTCTATTACTGATCCATATGACACGTTATGTGATATTGTGTACTTTTTTAATAATATTTAAAGTACAGACGTCTTTTGGGCGTCTACTACGTTGTTCATCAAACAGGTTGTTGGTTCGGCCACGTTTTCATTCAGATACCCACCTTTTTATGATTGCAGTCGATGGCGATTTGTCCCCACAAAAAGACTCCAGCTTAGCTTTAATTTCATTTGTTTCATAAATATCTGATCGGTATTAATATAACATTAATTTTCCAGAAATCCAGAAAGAAGTTTAGATGCATCTTTACAAAACTAAGATATTTTCTACCATATACCTCCTTATTGCTTCAACATAACCTAGTATTTCCTTTTACAACTTTCTTGTATCTCACAAACTATCTTCAGTGCTGAAAGTTTATAATTCATATTTTCGTAGAAAGAAGTTTTAGTCGTCCAGATCTTTTCTTATTCCCTATTATGTCTTGATTTTTTTTCGACTTCTTCATACAATTTAAATTACTTTACGTTCTTATACACTAGTTCAGTTTCATAAATTTTTTGTTATCAATCATACACCAGTGTTTTAATATATACGTATGTAGTTCAGTAAAAGATATTTTAATGGCTTTCAATGTTACGCATAAATTATAAATATTTCAATTCCTCGCAAAGGTTAGTATTTATCCAAAATATTTTTGTGTAAGCTTTCTTGATACATACATATATACATGCACATATTACCTATTCTCAGATTTTTTTAAATTTTTCTGGTTTGTTGTTTATGAAATGCAAAGGAATTATTGTAAGGTATAAAATGTACACTACTTCAATAGATTATATTGCATTATAAATGTGTAGTAATTATTCCTACACACATTTTGTCTCTGGTGATCGATCCATTTAAATATTAAAATTAAAAAATATATTGTCTATCTATTTTTACATAATTTTATTGAAGTACTATATATAGTATTTATTTAGGATTGCATAATACACATTTTTTACAACTTTTAATGAGTACTGCAATCTGTCTAATAGGCAATAATCATTTTCTCAATCCAATTTGTGATCTTTAAAATACAAATAAAATTCTTAAATCTACAGCATTAAACACATGACCATATTTGTATTTTACACATTCTACAAAACAGTTTTTATCAACTTGAAACTGGTTCAAGTAATTTACAGTTTATTATCTCTAAATAATAATCACCATTGCTTGAAACGAACTACAACAAACAATCTCAATATAATTATTCATTGTACCATCCAAATCTATTGAATATTAGTCAGCTTGTTTCGACTTCGCTATAAAAAAGAATACTACGTATAATACCACAAGTTTTATGCAATTTCGTTCTTTAACCAGTACTACATCACTTTCATAAATGTGTGACATCATTTTCGTTTGAAGTTTTACCTATTCTATCGCTATCACATTTTATCGTGAAAAAAAAATTTGAACCGTAGTACTACATCAATATTTCGTCCCGATATATCATATCCGGTTTCCGAGTTGAGTAAAGGAAGGCCATCATCGACCACAAACTCGTTTTTCATAATAATTTGCTACACAGAAGCTTTTGCTTCCTATTAGTCAGTGGTACATTTCTAATCATTTTGAAATTTGATGTAACATAAAAACCTGGAAAGTATAGCGATTATAATTTTACTAATTTATATACAAGCAGCGAGAAGAAAGTAAATGTGTTTAAATTATTATTATATGTAAAGTATCCAATAATATGTAATATATTTTGCTGTTTGTACGCAAAGATCAATAATGTATAGCTCGAAAATTTCGTTATCCATTTTATTCTTTCGTAATGAAAAAAAAAACATTATTTACCAATAAACAATATAGTTTGCTAGTAAAAAGAGTATATTTTGTTTTAAAACGTATTTAATTTAATTCTGTCAATAAAGTTAAGTTAAAGTAAATTTAATGTTGATAAGGAAAAGGCAAGAAAAGATGACCAAACGATAATAAACACTGAAATATTTCTTGCAAATTAAATTAGAGAGATTTAGGTGTCCGAAAATAATTATAACTAAAGAAGAAATAGGTGAAGAGTATATAAAGCCGGAAAATGATGGCATTCTAAATTCCATCTGAAACTTTCGAGATTTGTCAATTAAAGCTACATATCGGTAGATGCATGGTCAAGTCACGATTATGCTACAGATGCGGAACGTAGACGCTTAACAATGTCAAAGGAAAGGAAATTGCAATGTCGTTAAACTGGAACGAGTATTACTTCTCTAACATATGACCAATGAAGAAATCCGATTTAAAGTGGATAATCAAAACACTTACGGATCTGATATATGCAAAAATGGGCGCCCTAGAAGATATTAGAGCGCCGCAATAAAGAAAGCAATATTTACCTATAGCGTATGGGAATGGGATACCCAGAACGTAGATGTGTGGCGTTTGGGGACAGGAAAGCGCCAATAGAAGTATTAACCCATATAAGCATACTTAGTTCGGGCTAAAAACGAATATTGGTGTGTAACTGGTAACGCTCTCGGAATGAACACTAACATTTATGGCTAAAGTTTAAACTACTTTCAAGAATAAGTTCAATTTTTTTATCTTCCTAAATATAAATATCAATATTTATCAATTTAAATCTATAATATTATGCTTCCCATGTAAAACAAATATTTCAATTGGTGATTATACAAACAACTTAATAACACCCTTTCCGGCATGTTAGAAAACAGACCCAGAGTATACATATATACATAAGTGACTTATTAGTGTCATAAGCTCCACATGATGTTTTAATGGTAAGATACGGTAGGGAAATTGTTGGTACAAATGATGACTTGAAATATTATTGTCTAGTCTCTGGCATTTAAAGAAACTGATTGTATATCTCAACTTTACTGCAGGTGTAATACGAGGGAGCGTTTTTATATTCGCGGAATGAGCGGGTTGTAGAGGGGTGAGTAGACGCATTGGGGGCGTGGCCTGTGCAGCGACTCATGATTAGTATAAATACGAAGTTTCATCGTTATTAGACAGTTAGTCTTTGAGCTATCGTCAACCAAGTAACATAATCAGGAGTGAAAAGTGAAATATGGAAAAAATCGAATATCGTGCCGTTATAAAGTTCCTTACCAGGCAAGGAAAATCAGTCGCGACCATAATGAATGATATGTCATTGGTTTATGGCGACTCTTGTCCAGGAAAAACCATGGTGTACAAGTGGCATAGTTTATTTAAACAAGGAAGGGAATTCCTTGAAGACGATCCGAGGCCGGGCAGGAGCATTGAGGTGACCACGCTAACACTTATCCAAAATGTTGAACAAATTGTACTCGAAGATGCTCGACTAAAGAAGAAACAACTCGCAGAAATGGTTGGAAATCCGATACAACAATTTTTAAAATCCTACACGATCATCTCGGCATTTCTAAGGTCAGCGCAAGATGGGTGCCGAGAATGCTCACGCCGCCGCAAAAACAGCGCGTAGAGTGTTCGCGTGCATTTTTGGACGTCTGTAATGAAGACAAGGATGGTGTATTGATTGAAATTGTTACTGGAGACGAAACTTAGGTTCATCATTATGAACCTGAGTCTAAACAAGACTCCATGTAGTGGCATAAAAAGGGCACAGCACCTCCCAAGAAATTTAAAGTGTCACAATTAGCTGGGAAACTCATGGCAACGGTATTTTGGGACTCGGAAGGAATATTGTTGATTGATTATAAAGATAAAGGTGTTTCTATAACGGGAGAATATTACGCTTCAATATTAAAAGAAGCCATTAAAGAGAAAAGACGGGGAAAATTGACAAAAGGTGTTCTGCTTTTGCACGACAACGCGCCCGTCCACAAGAGCCGTGTGTGTGTTAGCTGCCCTGCATAAGGTGGGCTTTGAAATTGTGATTCACCCACCCTACAGCCCAATTCCTGGCCCCGAGTGATTATTACCTGTTTTCGAAAATGAAAAAAGAGCTGCGGGGTAAAAAACCCTTTCCTGCCGATGATGAAGTCAAGGAGGCAGTTTCAGAGTATTTTGCAGATAAAGAGAAGTCATTTTTTTATGAGGGTATAAATAAATTAATTGAAAGATGTGAAAAATGTATCCGTCTTGCAGGTGAATATATTGAAAAAGAAAAATAATTTGGTTTTTTTATTTAAACCCCTTGTCCCCCATTTCGCGAATATAAAAGCGCTCCCTCGTATATCAAGATCTGATATGAAAAATATATAATAAACAAGTATACTCTCCGTGAAATTGCGAACGAAATTGTATAAGGTGGAGTCAATAATCTATTTGAATAATATAAAACGACCACCGAAAGGTAATTCAGATGACAAACATAATGGAATCATTAAATTCTAACTTTAAAGATGAAGATTCTATGCCACCAAAACTATTCCCAGCAGCTCTAGAATGTCGCTTTAACACTTCAAATTTGGAGGAACAAAGACAAGCATAAATAAGCGAAAACAATTTAAGCTACAGATTCATTTTTAAAGATGACATCTTTATGAACCTAAAGAAGAAAATTTAATACACACGTTTTGTCATTACTTACTTTCGGGACAGAAAGTCACCCTAGCAAAAATATTAATAAAAAAAAGTAGACACGCGTAAGTAAAATAAAAAGTTGGATTCTGAACATTGGAAGATAAGATAAAATAACGAAACAAAACTATACATTGAAGAGCAGGCGTGACATCTGTAGAGGAGTAGCTACATCAAAATAGCGAAATTTCTTCCACGTGGCGAGATATAGACAAAGAGTAGACAAAAAATGTTGAGCAGGGACCGAGAGTTTATAAACGGCATTAGTCCAGTGTTAATTAGATACACCCGAAGCATGAACTATTTTTTAAAAAATTCAAGCAAACTGTGTACCGACTTCGTATGAGAAACGTGGAAACACTCAGAGAAGACCTGTATTCGACAGCCAACTATATATATTGACTGGGTACTAATTACGAACTTACAGCCCCATTCTAGTTAGTATGTGTGTTTAGCAGAGAAATAATTTAAGGATATCTAAGAATGAACCTCAAAACAATTGCCCATGTATATTTCTTAAATAAATTCCAAGACCTTTTGGAAATTTCCTCGTAAAACACACATTAATAAAGGCGATAACAAGAACTGCACGACGTGACATCTAGTATTTTTGACGAAAACACCCGCGCTTTTAAGCATTGTAATATAGATTATGAAAGTTTCACATTTCATGGAAAAGCTGTTATTTCTCTTTCACCGTAGTCAACAAAAGGGTGACAAAAGGATGCGAAACATCAAGATAAGCGGAAAAGATGCTAGTGTATACGCATAATATACATGTATGTACATGCATATACAAGTATACTACCTAGTACTTACCCACAACGTAAAGAATAGGTAGATCATTAAAGCAGTCACACCTATCCCTCATGCAAGAATGAATAGTTTTCATATGCACACATAATTTTTATTCGCGGACTTCAGAAAAAGCTTTTCTTTGTGTTATGCGAGATGTATTTTTTAATTAACTAATGAAATGTTTACTATACAAGCTGAAAAACATCACTAGATTTTAAGAGGCAGTAAAGCAATTAATTATAAATCGTAAGTTCTGTTTTTTAATGTTTTTTAGTTTGTGTTATTTTAATTGTAGGCTATTCGCGTCAACAATTTATTTAATTTTCGTCAATTTTTCTGGCTTATGCAAATCATTTAAAGGTTTTATTTCTTATTTCAAAAATGTATAGATTTTAATTTTTTTCGTTTGATTTGAAATTGCTTGAATTATAAAATAGAACACGCCCCATTCTTCAAATTTTTGTGAAATTGAAAAAATGTATCGTACATACTACACGACAAACGGTTAATGAACCGTATTAACCGTCAGTGGGGTTTATTTCTTTTCGCAAATATAAAAATGTTATTTGGGGAGAAGAAATTTTCGTTAAATGGGTATGTTATCGAGATCATCAATAATTATTTTGAACGACCGAAGAATTTACATCAGATAAATAGCTTATATTATATTTTGTACATAGAACTGGGAATGTCCAAACTATCGACAAAATGGACGTCTCTTGAATTGTGATCAAAGAATGCGAAAGTCAAGCCTAATTTAAAGCTATTTTGTAAGAATGAAGTTGATATTTGAGAAGATTTATTATGATTAATAAAACATTGTTTCACCATTATGTTTCCGAATCCAAATGACAATCTCAACAGTGGATACTTTACAGTTGCCTTTCCATAAAAGAAAAAAAAGGAACCAATACATTTCCATTGGAGGATAAGGTAATGGGTACGTCTCGTTATTACGCCGCTGTACTGAACAAATTGAAGAAAACAGTTTCTGAAAATTGACAAAGAATGAATGACTCATAAAAAGTGACTTCAATCAAGTTCAGTTGATATTGCCCTTGTGCCCAACCTATCTTCGGTAGATCTAGTGCCAACCGACTTTCATTTATTACCCAAACTCAAAGTTTTCTTTCCTGGAATTAAAGTTCGGTCAAATGAAGAATTTATTGCAGCTACAGATCGGCATTTTGAGGATCTTGAAAAAGATCATCATAAAGTAGCATACTAGTGCTTCAGTATCGTTGGTCCAAATGTATTGAAGTTCAAAGGGAAATATGTTGGAGAATAATAAAAAAAGTTAAAGCGATGCTTCATTGTGAACCTCGAACGGACCTCGTAGGCCTCTAGATTTATAACAAGGCAAGATCTACTGCGAGTAGAGCTGTTCAGAATACTTTGTAGCGTGGTTAATTACCCTATTATTACTCCAATGTTTCCTCCAAATTACTCTTTGCACTACAATCTCAATAATGCTGGAACCGAAAAAACAATCGGTATTCAAAACTATCAGGCACAATTGACCTTTATACATATAGTTTAATCACCTACCTACTAGACTAGCATACTGCTTGATTATTTACGTAAATAATATTTATGCTCAAATATTAATTATTATAAATATATATTTATCATGGAACATTCATTGTACTTTATCGCGTATGCATGTATATAAATGCTTTATAAGAACTTTATAGCTTTATAACGTTTTGCAATATATTTATTTCCAGCGACCTTTAATTTCGAATCTTTCAATTTCTTGGGACGTTAGAAGGTTTTATATCCCAGGTCAATTTTGCAAAAAAAATACTCTCCAATCTTAGGGTCAGCATGACTAATATAACTCGTAAGTAGTACAATTTCGATTTTTCCGATTAACATACATCATGGATGCTATCTGTTACAGAAAAGCTTATATTTGAAAGACTGTCATACTTGTAATATAATAATCAAGTGACATCAAAACGTAAATATACGTCTTAAAGAGTATTTTTGTGGCTAGGATGAATTAATATTATTATAAGGCGTTATTTTTTATCTTATTTATCAGAACTTGTCTGTACATGTACATATAAAGTATTAATAAGTGAAAATTTATCGCAGGTACTATTTTTTTCGATATTAAAAGTACAAACACAAGGACAGATCAATAATTAGTAATCTTAGTATCAGAACTTGTCTGTACATGTACATATAAAGTATTAATAAGTGAAAATTTATCGCAGGTACTATTTTTTTCGATATTAAAAGTACAAACACAAGGACAGATTAATTTTCTTAGTATCAGAACTTGTCTGTACATGTACATATAAAGTATTAATAAGTGAAAATTTATCGCAGGTACTATTTTTTTCGATATTAAAAGTACAAACACAAGGACAGATCAATAATTAGTAATCTTAGTATCAGAACTTGTCTGTACATGTACATATAAAGTATTAATAAGTGAAAATTTATCGCAGGTACTATTTTTTTCGATATTAAAAGTACAAACACAAGGACAGATCAATAATTAGTAATCTTAGTATCAGAACTTGTCTGTACATGTTCATATAAAGTATTAATAAGTGAAAATTTATCGCAGGTACTATTTTTTTCGATATTAAAAGTACAAACACAAGGACAGATCAATAATTAGTAATCTTAAACAAGCAAAGGGTTTTTTTTACATTTAGTCCATTGATATTCAAGTCTTTTCATTCTTTTAGGAAAGTAGGTTTTAACAAATTGTTCGAAATATGGGTAAGTTTCAGTAATTCCCTCCTCATTCAACCAAAATCTATTGCCACTGAACTTTTAGCTTAAAGTCTGAAGGAGCCAAATCTGGCGAATGAGCTGGATGCGAAAGCAGTTCGAAATGTAGTTTTCGATATTTGAACAGTCGCAATGTGAACACGTACATTATTTCTTACTTAAATGAGTTCTTTTGCGGTATTTTGCATCATGCAATTAATCTAAAAGGGACGCATAACAAGTCACTTATTATCCTTTTACCTTTTTGAAGATAAGAAGAGTAGAAATCTCACTGCAGTTCCAAAAGTCAGTAGCCATAACCTACCGGCCAAGCGTACGGTCTGAATCTATTGTTTTGATTGTTGCTTTATTTCAGTTGTAATATGGTGTATCCAGGTTTCATCGACCGTTAGTATTCAATATTCAGTGCCAAAAGTCATTATAGTCAACAAATGCGACACAAATCTTGCACATATTTTTACATACTCAATTAATTATGCAAAATCAAGATCACTCATCTATATAAAATATGTAGAGCGTATGAAATTCGCATAATTTTATTTGACGGTCATCTAGCAGCATATCATGTACTTTTTCAATAATTTCTGTAGCACACACGTTTGTTGGGCCTCCACTGCATTGTTAATCAAATATATTGGTACGGCCATGCTCAAATTCAGATATCCATCGTTGTATGGTAGCAATCAGTGGAGATTTGTTCTCGTAAACACATTCCCGCTTAACTCTGATGTCATCGTTTGTTTCATTCTTCAAGAATAAGAAGTTAATCACTGATCTGTAGTCCACGCAAATTTTAAGTTTCGTTTTTAAAGACTGCCAAGTTGTAAAACAAATAAGATTTTTTTTATTAATGCTGCCCTCCGGCTTACTAATTACTGATCCGCTCTCGTAAATACATACTGGGATGTTCTCTTGCGTTGACATAACTATTTACAATTTTCAGCACATCCCCCCTCATATCTAACATATTTAATACCTTTCTGTATTCAAAGAAACAGTTCACTGTCTTTTTCTTAAGATTTTCAGTTTCAGAAAATAATTTTGTAATACTCTCTAGAATTCGTTAAAATTGCATGCAACTTACCACAAAATTTGGAGACTAACTCTGTTTGAAATTCCTCTATGCAATTCTGTACTAAATAAGCCCATACACCATTAACTTTATTACGACTTCGAAAATAAGTTTAGACTAAAAAAATCCTATGTTAATTAATTGATAAATTGAGCAAAATAAATCTTATAGAACCGAAATTATAACTAATATTAGTCAAATATCGCATGAATTTATGCACATAAAAAACAACCCGTCTCCTTTTAGCTGCGTTTTCTTATAGCAAAGCATTTTAAAACTTTTCATTGAACACACGATTTTAATTTACAGCACATAGCAAACTTCGTTTTAAAATTTGGTCGAAGTATCATGAATCGAAATATTCCTATACTAAACTTACTTCAGGAATACTTCCATAATCTGTAAATAAAATGTTTATTTTAAATTACGAGTACATTGCATTCAAAATAGTATTGAAATATATAATTTAATACACCGCAAGACACATCTATTCCAAAATATTTCAGTATCACAGAATACACAGCTGTACTGCATTGTTTACTATATAAATTGTTTCTTTATTTTTATTATTTGTATTTAAATGTATCAATTTACTGTACAATACTGGACATTATCTCGAGTCGAAACAAGATGAATTAGATATCAATATATTTGATGATAAACACTTGATAATGCACAACGTTATTTTTTTATTTATCTGAACTTCGCCGCATAATAGATCTTGAAATTAAAATAGACACATCGATGATTTCTTATAATTATTTTACAGAAAGTGATAGTTCAAGCCCTAGTCCATTGGCAGGACCCGGCCCTGGAGGTCATAAACCTTCCTTCAAGAGTACGAAACTCGCGAAGAGAGCGCGCTCCTTTAAGGACGACGTCTTGGAGAAGATCTCGCAGATGCGCAGCCCCACGAACCAAGGTGTTAGATCTCAGAGCCCGAAAGGGAGAACTATTAAAGAAGCAGATGTGGTAAACAACAGCACCATGTATAACAAGGGACCCGTCGAGGAATTGGACCATCAATACAAGCAGGTAATTTACATATTTTTTAATTTTTCAATTTTCCCGAAACGTTTTCATTCATTTACTTTCAACATTGCCTTCTTCAGCTGTCCATCGCATTAAAGCATTTCAGAGATGTAGTCTCGAAAAAAAAACTAGAGATGTTACCCGGAAACGGTACCATTGTACTAGACACAATATGGGCTATAAACCTAATAGTCCAAAGATCCATAGTATCTGCAGATAGCAGTAAAATGGTTAAAGCAGCGACAAATAGAATGTACCAACGCGTAGCTAAGCTAATTAAATTATGTGACGATGCTTTGATTGATGATCAATCTTCTGCTTTAAATGAACAAAACGTCGAAGAAGTTCTTAGTCTTCTAGATGATTCTGTTAAGGTACGATGACTTCATAGTTATTTGTTAAGAAATATAAATGTTTTTTTTTTAGTTTTTAATAAAAGAAGTAGAAAGTAAGATAACATCTCAACCGAACCTAACCTATATGACAACTCCGAGACCATCGCACGGTTCTACTAACTTAGACATGCCTGCTCAAAGAAATTCCTTACCGGATATCCCGTTAACTCCGAGAGATCTTCAAAAATTGGAGCAGTCTTCGGCTAACACTCGAATAGTGCGAAATAGTCATAGTACGGAATCAATTCTTAGGGATTCAAGTCCACCACCTAAACCACCTTTACCGCACAGGTGAGCAAATTATGTCGAGATGTCTGTAGATACGTTGTTTAACTTTTTTCTATTGTAGTATATATAGAAAAGAGTCTGATAGCTTTATAACACCTCCTCCTCTACCGCCCAAGAAAAGAAATACAGAAAACAGCTATAGAGCTTTCAATTCAGATAATTCCATTTTTGGAACGAGTTTAGAAGGGTATGAGATTTATATTTTGAAATTCGAAAACAAATTTAAATAAAAGATAATGCCGATTCAGTGCTTCTTTTTGAATAGTATATGTATTAGCATTTCTAATATATTTTTAGCTCGAATTTTTTTTCTTCAAATTCATTTAATCTAGAAATAATAGTTTGCTTTTTGATCGCTGTAAATAATAAGTTTATATTGTTTTATTATATTTAGAATAATGCATGATTAAAAATTTGCATCATCTATAAATTAATACATGGACTTCAATCAATTATCTTTCTCAATTTATTGGCAAGAGTTATTATTTTTTATAGGATGTCATTGAGATCCAGATCTCCTGAGGATTCTAGTTCTCTATTATCTGCAACAGGAAGTTTAGATTCTGTATTGAATCATTCTAGGGAAGATGAGGAGGAATTAAACGCCCTGATGGATCACAATGTAGATAACGAAACAGTATTAGAAAGTGATTTATCGGACTTGACTTGTAAGTAATCAACAGGCAAATGAGGCTTTATTTACCTACTAAAATAATATTTTATTTTTAGCAACTAATGGTCTGAACAACCCTTGGCCTGATGAAGATTCATTTATGAATTCCACTCATCATAATTTAAGTTTATTCTTGAACCAGCCCAACGATTTCCATCACAATCGCCTGTCTAATACGGATTCCGGCTTCATGTCCGTGCAATCTTTAAGAAGTTCAAGTTACTCGAAGAGAAGCTCGCAACAGAGCACAGTCAGTTCTCAATGGAGTACGCAGCAATGTTACAGTTCTTCGAAGCAGACGAGTTCTATGACGGAAATGAACGCAGACTGTATTGCTCAGAACGAAAAAACATTTTTGGAGAATCAAATAACTGTTATGAACATGAGAACCATAACGCAAAAAATGAGCGCGTTCATGTCGTCGGATTTCTCTTCAAACCACATGAACATCTCGATCGGAGATGAAGTGGATAAGTCTGCGATCGACGACTCGATACCACCCGCCATTCCACAGAAAACTAGACGGAAACAGGAAAGGCAACCGTCACCGTATGATAATGTACCTGATAACACCCTAGGTAAGTAATAAAGCAAATATTTTGGAAGTTTAAGTTACAATAATTCATTAAGCTTTGATATATTATTAAAAAAATAAATAATGAAAAAATTCTTACAGACATAAACACACAAACAATTCAAATTTCCAGACTACGTTTTAAATCACTCTTCATAAATATGTGTACATACAAATAATTAAGTTACCTTCATCAGTAGGTCACACATATAAGTGTTACTATTAAAGCTTTTTATCACAATGACTATTACATGTTAATGTAAAGTTTTTTGAAATTATTATGCTTTAGGTGAACTTGGCATTTTAAGAAAAGTAATTAGGTTAATAGGAATGCTACTGCATCAAAAGAGATTAAAATTAAAAATAGATTAAAACAAAAACCCATTATGGGCTTTATTTAGTATAGTATGCAAAGCAATAGAATGTGGTGTAAATAGAAAAAGAAAAATACGTATAAAGATGCATCATTACGATAACTTGGTATTTCTGCCAGGAATATACATTCATGAAAAGAACTAACATACGAGGGAGCGTTTTTATATTCGCGGAATGGGGGACAAGGGGTGGAAATAAAAAAACCAAATTATTTTTCTTTTTCAATATATTTATCTGCAAGACGGATACATTTTTCACATCTTTCAATTAATTTATTTATACCCTCATAAAAAAATGATTTCTCTTTATCTTATCTGCAAAATACGCCGAAACTGCCTCCTTGACTTCATCATCGGCAGTAAATTTTTTACCCCGCAGCTCTTTTTTCATTTTCGGAAACAGGTCTGGGCTGTAGGGTGGGTGATTCACAATTTCGAAGCCCACCTTATCCAGGGCAGCTAACGCAACGCGGCTCTTGTGGACGGGCGCGTTGTCGCGCAAAAGCAGAACACCTTTTGTCAATTTTCCCCGTCTTTTCTCTTTAATGGCTTCCTTTAGTCGCTCTAATATTGAAGCGTAATATTCTCCGGTTATAGAAACACCTTTATCTTTATAATCAATCAACAATATTCCTTCCGACTCCCAAAATACCGTTGCCATGAGTTTCCCAGCTGATTGTGACACTTTAAATTTCTTGGGAGGTGCTGTGCCCTTTTTATGCCACTGCATGGAGTCTTGTTTGGACTCAGGTTCATAATGATGAACCCAAGTTTCGTCTCCAGTAACAATTCCACTCAATACACCATCCTTGTCTTCATTACCGAGGTCCAAAAGTGCACGCGAACACTACGCATTGTTGTTTTTGCGGCGACGTGAGCATTCTCGGCACCCATCTTGCGCTGACCTTAGACATGCCGAGATGATCGTGTAGGATTTTAAAAATTGTTGTATCGGATACTCCAACCATTTTTGCGAGTTGTTTCTTCTTTAGTCGAGCATCTTCGAGTACAATTTGTTCAACTTTTTGGATAAGTGCTGGCGTGGTCACCTCAATGCTCCTGCCCGGCCTCGGGTCGTCTTCAAGGGATTCCCTTCCTTGTTTAAATAAACTATGCCACTTGTACACCATGGTTTTTCCTGGACAAGAGTCGCCGTAAACCAATGACATCTCATTCATTATGGTCGCGACTGATTTTCCTTGCCTGGTAAGGAACTTTATAACGGCACGATATTCGATTTTTTCCATATTTCACTTTTCACTCCTGATTATGTTACTTGGTTGACGATAGCTCAAAGACTAACTGTCTAATAACAATGAAACTTCGTATTTATACTAATCATGAGTCGCTGCACAGGCCACGCCCCCAATGCGCCTACTCACCCCTCTACAACTCGCTCATTCCGCGAATATAAAAACGCTCCCTCGTAGTAACTACAGATTAAAAGTAATCGCATACAGTTATAATTAGACATGGTCGGTTTTTACGATGTACAGCAACACGCCCCGTATTCGAATTTTTAGTGCCAAGTAAAAGAAGCAACAGCCAGAGTTGATAGCACTGTCTGATGCACGGGAAGTACTAACGTCTTTCAATTGTTCATCAACCAGCATTCAGTATTAGTTACGTTACAAACATGAGTGAAGTACAAGTGCATCCAAGAGTTGAACAGTGTATTATAATTAAATTTCTTACAAAAGAAAACCTTAAATCGTCAAAAGTTTATGAAAGATTTAAGAAACAGTATGGTGAGAGAATAATGGCAAACATAAGTGTTTATAAATGGAGTAAATCTTTTGAAGACAACCAAGAACGTCTCGAGAATGAACCACACTCTTGACGCTTAAAGACAGCCACAACAGACGAAATAATTGATCGGATAACAAACTTGTTCAAACGAAAAATACTAAGGAATGAACACAAGCAAACATGCTTGCAGGTGGCTCATAACAAAAGAGCATAGTTTTACTCTGACTTTCGTGCAAGTAAGACCGCGTAAGGCGAGTGTAACATTCCGTGCATTACATTCTCTTATTTCTAATATTTACCTAGTTATTACATTTTCATTTTTCAAATTAGTTGTGTATATATTTCTTATAGTCTTCAAGTTTCTTGTTATATTCCTTTCTTTTTTCCTTTTGCGAGTTTCTGTTTTGTTGGTTTTTTTTTTTTGCCTGGATCGCTGGGTAAGTTGAAATTTTATTTAATTCTAAACTATGGAATCAGGACAATACGGCGAAGCTGGCAATGTAGACTCTATGGAGTTGGAAAGTGACAATTACTCATCTGTGTTAATTAAAGATATAACTAATTTAAAGAACCCGCAGAAACAATCTAGTCAAATAAATAGCGAAAAAAACAATATAAATAATAACGAGCCGTCAACAAACTCGAATAATAGTAATAATGATTATTTAATTGACAACAACTTTAATCTTAAATTTACTCATTTGTACCATGGTCCATATTACGCTTTTATACAGCACCGTTCCAAAAATATCGGACGTTTGCACGAAATGGCGTTAGGCCGCGTGTTGCACGAGGAACTCGGCTTGAAATCGTGTATTAAGGAAATCAGTAAAATAGGGTACAACAAAATTAAGGTCGAGATGAAAAACCTAAAAGATGTAGTAAATTTAGTTAATAATCCGCTCTTAAAAGCAAAAAACCTTCATTGTTATGTACCTAAACATCTAACAGAGTGTAGGGGAGTGATCAAATTTGTCGACACCTCTATCTCAGAGAAAGAATTACTGAAAACAATTGAATGTGAAGGAAACATTAAAGAAGTAAAAAGAATACATAGAAAAATTATCAAAGAGGATAAATCTATAGAGACGATACCCAGACAAACCATCATAGTCTCCTTCCATGGTAACAAATTGCCACCCTATGTTTTTATTAATAGCTGTCGCAGAGTAGTAGACGTATATGTTAGCAACGTGTTGCAGTGCTTCAAATGTCTAAGGTTTGGGCACATTGCAAAAATATGCAAAGCTAAAGAACAACGCTGCAAAAATTGCGGGGACGCACATGAGGGTACATGTAGTACGAAAACCATCTGCTACCATTGTAAATCGGCGGCCCATGACGGATTGTCCAAAAAATGTGACATGTATATCAAAGAAAAAAGAATAAAAAAAATAATGGCTGATAACAGACTGACTTATATTGAGGCCAGACAAACTTTAAACAACCCTAACTCTTTTGCTAAAAAAACAAGCAGTAATTTTTTCTCGCCTCTGCTGAATTTAGACAATCAAGAAGAATTTCCTCCTCTAAATAGCAAGGATAGTTTTAAGTTTACAACTAAACCAAAAGCGCAGAATTGGTATAATAATAAAAAACGTAAAATAATGTCTCCTACAAGTATTGGGACTCGACCTTTGTTTGCCGCCAACAGTGGTGACTCACAGGCGCCAAGTTTCTTTAATAGGGCTGTAAATAGGGAATCACCCTTTGGTAGAAGTACTGACGTTATAGAAAATATCACAAAGTTTATAGAATCTATTTTCAGTAACAGTAATTTTATTTTCGATAAAGAAACAGTAAAAGAAAAGTTGGAAAATATTATTAATGTAGATCCGAATACATTTATAGAAAGAAGTTCCCAGACAACATAGTATTTTGTTTTAGTCGGTGACACTGTTAATCGGTATTATACTAAGCTGAGGTAACCACAGTAACAGTTGAGCAATTACATAATACCCATATTCAATTTACCAATGATTAAACAACTCAAAATATTGCAATGGAATTGTAGATCAATCAATGCAAATAAACTCAGTTTATTAAATTACCTCACTCAAAACAAAGTGGATGTAATTATCTTGTCCGAAACATGGCTCAAACCAAAACAACACTTTCAAATGCATGGTTTTAATTGCATACGTAAAGATAGGCGTGACGGTTATGGCGGAGTAGCAATTCTTGTCACTAACAATCTGAACGTCTCCGAAATCAAGTTAAGTGAAAATTATAATCCTGGTATAATGGCTTGTGGTGTTCAGATTATTACATCTACAACTTTGGACATTGTTGCTGTATATAAACCCCCTAAGATACAGGCTTCTAGTAAAGACTGGGAATCACTTTTCCGGCAATGTAACTTACGCAGTTGCTTTATAGCAGGGGACTTTAATATTCACAACACGAGTTGGGGATGTAACCATAATGATAATTTGAGTGCTAATTTCATCAATGTGCTAGACGATCTTCATTTAGGTCTGCTGAACAACGGCAGTGCGACACATATTGGACGGGCCGGACATGAATCAGCAATAGATTTAACACTAGCTTCTCCAAACTTAGCCATTAATTGTACATGGAACGTGGAAACAGACACGCTAGGTTCTAACCATTACCCCATTATTATCCAATATGGATCTGAAGCATCAGACACATCCAGGACGATATGCCAGGACGATACGCACGTCTTGTTGGAACCGTTTACTCTTTACGAATTGGATATAGCTTTAAAAGCAAGCAATAATACATCCCCTGGTTTGGATAACATATTGTACCCCATGATTAAACACTTACCTACTAACGCCAAAAAAATGTTGCTGGATATGTTTAATAAAATCTATATAGACGGCGAAGAAGTACAAGAACTAAAGGAAGGAATTATTGTCCCAATTATTAAAAGAGACAGATATGTTAAAGATGTTAGGGATTTACGGCCGATTTCACTACTGTCTTGTATATTGAAAACTTTGGAAAGATTAATCAAAGCTCGGCTAGAATGGTGGACCGAAAACCAAGGTAACTTGGCCAAGTATCAATATGGTTTCAGACCAGGATATAGCACTCAGCACGCTTTGGCACATTTAGTGACCGACATTCAAACCTCTTTCACGAGGAATAATTATCTGATGGCATTTCTCGTGGATCTCAAAGATGCCTATAATGCTGTCAACCTCCAATCGCTGAGAACAAAATTAATTAGTATAAATATCCCTTCCTCCACCGCTACCAACATTACCCACCTGTACACAAATCGCAGTATTGTCTTAAGAACTCAAAATAATAATTGTATAGGACCAAGAACTACTTCTAAAGGTTTAGCCCAAGGATCAGTTTTAAGTCCACTGCTTTTTAACATCTATACTAATGACCTGTGTATCTCTGATGTCGAAATTATACAATACGCAGACGACTTTGTAATTTACACGGAACAAAATTCTCTCACACAATGTACCGAGGTATTAAACCAAGCTATGGCAAAACTCCTAGAATGGTGCGGTAAGAAGGAATTCGAAATTGCCTATCCCAAATGTAATGTACAGGTCTTCACTAGACATCGTCTAACGAATTGTAATAAAGTCAATTTGGGCAACATGGAATTTCCAGTAAACAACGCCACTAAGTACTTGGGGATGTGGTTGGATGCCAAGCTGAAATGGCGAATACATATCCTAAAAACAGTTGAGAAATGCCGAAAAGCAAACAACCTACTACGAATGGTTAATAAAGTTTCATTTGGGGCCGATTTACATACATCAGTCCTCATTTATAGAGCAATGATAAGATCAGTGTTGGATTACGGGTGTGTGCTGTACGGTACCGCATGCAAATCCCTCCTGAAGCAAATAGATGTTGTTAACAATAGCTCAATACGATTGTGTCTGGGAGTCATGAACTCAACCCCAGTGGAAGCCATGTACGTGGAAATGGGAGAACCACCTCTGTCTATCAGGCGGAAATACCTAAGTGACAAATTCATTTTGAAAAACAGGTCGATCGAGACAAGTATCACGGCCAAGAGCGCCAAGTTAAATATACACAACCTCATAGGCACGTACTGGCAAAACAAAACATCCCCTTTACTGGCGACTGCTTTTGCGGACTCAGCTATTTATGATAAAATAATTGTTAAAACGAATGGTCCTCTGATATACTCTTTACCATTCAAATGTCATCGGCACAAACCCACAATTCTTTTCCCCAAATTCTCTGAAAACACCCACCTGAATAAAGTAATATATAACGATATTGTAGGCCAGCATGACAAAGCTATTCTCATTTTCACAGATGGGGCAAAAAATGAGGTGGGCACTGGCTGTGCCTTTTTTATACCACACTACCAATATAGAGAGAAGTATACGCTTCCCAAAGAAGCTAGCATTTTCTCTGCGGAGGCCGTCGCCATAAAAAAATCTCTCGAATACATAATACAAACAGATAGCAGGGACTTCTGTGTATTCTCTGATTCTAAAAGCGTTCTCATGAGCCTGCAAAATTTTGGGCGTAAATCATCCCCCCTAATAGGCGAAATCCATTTATTAGATTTTAGCCTGAAAGAACGCGGGAAATCGGTAACATATGTATGGATCAAAGGGCACTCCCAAATTTCTGGTAATGAGGTAGCAGACTCTATTGCAAAAACCGCATGTTGCGAGGAACCAGGAGATAATATACTAATTCCATATACTGATCTCCTAAAACAATTAAAAGACGAGGCGCGCCAATACTGGCAAGCGCAATACACCAAGACCTATGTATACAATCATACTAACTACTACTCGTTGTTCCCGCAGATTAAGAACAGTCGATGGCATAGCCACTTAAATATAAAAAAGAATCTGCTATCCCAAATCCTAAGAATCACCTTTAATCACGGAAGATTCCCTGCTCATTTGTACAAAATCAATATCTCTGATAATGACATCTGCAAGGCCTGTAATAAAGAACGTGGAGACATCAACCACCTAATGTTAGGTTGCGACAAATATAAGCAACAAGTTGGAGAACTTATACGTGACCTTATTGCCATGAAACTACAACTCCCAGTAAACATAAACTATCTGATAGGACAAGAGAAAGAAGAAATTAACATCAGGATATATAAACATATGTGTAACATATCTTTACAAATATAGTCGTTCTCCTTTGTTTGTGAACCTATGTGGACAATCCCCTTTTCCGGTGGCCCCCCTGTGTTGTCTTTTACAGTCACCCGATCGGCCCCGGGTGTGAAGTGAGTGTCTTGTCTGCCCTGACGTCCATTCGGGTGGTTAGGGTGAAGAGTCAGTATGTGGCTAATGGCTCGCAGCCAAGGCCAATAATAATAATAATAATAATAATAATAATAATAACAAAAGAGCATCGATAATACGTGGCGATATCCTTCATCTTCCAAACCAAAGAAGGCAAAAACTACTTTTTTAGTAGGAAAATTTATGGCCATATTTTTTTGGCTTATGCAAGGTGTTTAAACAGAACAAATGACTATAAACGCCATGTAGTACTTCAATTATTGAAGGATCTGCATGTGGCTGATCATATAATGGCTACAATCAGAGAACTAAAGCAACATCCACCTATAGTCCAGACCTCGCTCCCTCTGACTTCCATATGTTCGGACCCTAAAAAATTCTGAGGAGCAAAAAGTGTCGTTCTAATAAAGTTGTTGAAGATGTTCGAGAGTGGGTCTGTCTACAGCGATAAGAATTTTTTTCCCAAAGAATACGGAAGTTAGCGAAGCCATAGCGCTTGTGAATTGAAAAGCAGGGGACTATGTTGAAAAATAACAGTCTCCAATATAATTGCTTTCTCTTAGTTTTTGAATGAATAATAAATTATAATTTAAATTTGAACATTCCTCATATTTATAGCTAACTATTGATAGAGACAGTCCGAGGCATATCTGTAGATAGTGAAGTGAACGAGCCATTGATTTCAGATACGTCGGAACTGTAGTGTCAGGCAAAGATAGAATATCAAAAGGCGTAGTATTAAATAAGCTGAGGCTCTTAACAATATTATAGTCATGACCAAAATTATGTTGTTTGCATCAATTGTGAGAGCGACTCTTTTATATGGTTCTTAATCATGGACAGCAAATAATGTTAGGCAGAAAATGGCTATATTTGTAGAAGGATGTTTAAGATCTATTTTAGAAGTAAAATGACCAAAGACACTCATATTTGATCGTATGAGAATACATTCTAATGTTAATAATACCTTGTTTACCACGCGCTTCGAGTTATCAGCTCTCAAGTAAATATATTAACAAATTTATTCTGGGTATGGGTTATCGCATCGTTTTGCGATACAGCAAAGGATGGAAAAATATTATCTCACTCTCGTTCAATTAAAAGAAAGAACGAAGTGCGTATTCGTCTCGCCTAATGGATAACTAAGTTGTCACGATGCGTATATAGACGAACACTCTTGGTAAATCTTGGTAAATCTTGGTAAAACCGTCATATTTAATTGTAATAAAAGACAAACAAATTGACCGAAGCATACTATGCGAAGAGAAGTCAACTTAATATTGGGTCTGGGAAAAAGTTCGTGGCGTTTTTCCCGATAGATGGCATTGGTTGCCGATAACTAAAGAACAACAAGTCACAGCGACACCACCGACGGCTCGTTTTTTAGATGACCTTCCGAACGTTAGTTTGAGCGTAGAAACATTGTAATCGGTGCAGTGGTTGGAAAGTTATTCGCACTTGAAAATGGAGAAGAATAATGAGAAATTTCGCTATATTCTGCAATATTATTATGATAAGGGG
This sequence comes from Dermolepida albohirtum, assembly GCA_031893035.1. Taxonomy (NCBI): domain Eukaryota; kingdom Metazoa; phylum Arthropoda; class Insecta; order Coleoptera; family Scarabaeidae; genus Dermolepida; species Dermolepida albohirtum. Next base: position 585,448 of record JAVIWB010004675.1, on the reverse strand, counting down.
AAGAACGCTGCGCAGGCTTGTGATAAAATTTGTGCTGTGTACGGTGAAGGTACTTTATCGAAATCTGGTGCGCGGAAATGGTTCGCTCGCTTTCGTTCTGGAAATTTCAATGTGAAAGATGAGTCACGCTCCGGTCGTCCAACCACTGAAAAATCTGATGAAATTCTTGAAAAAGTCCAACAAGATAAGCATATCAGCAGTGTCGATATTGGCATGGAGCTAGGCATTGACCACAAAACTGTTTTGAACCATTTACACAAAGCTGGTTACAAAAAAAAGCTTGACGTATGGGTTCCTCATGAGTTGAGCGTGAAAAACATGATGGACCGAATTAACATCTGCGATGCGCTGCTGAAACGGAATGAAATCGAGCCGTTTCTGAAACGTTTAATAACCGGAGATGAAAAATGGATTACGTACGATAATCGGAAGCGTAAAAGATCGTGGATAAAGGATGGTGAGCCGTCACAAGCGTTCGCTAAGTCAACATTGACGCCAAAAAAAGTGATGCTGTGTGTATGGTGGGACTGGAGGGGAATCGTCCACTACGAGCTACTTCCAACTGGTCAGACGATTGATTCTCAAATCTACTGTGCACAACTAGAGAGATTACGCCAGGCGATTGAAAGAAAACGGCCCGAATTGATTAATAGGAAAGGTGTTGTCTTCCATCATGACAACGCCCGACCACACACTTCTTTGATGACCCGTCAAAAATTGAGAGAGTTTGGTTGGGAAGTTTTGATGCACCCACCTTACAGTCCGGATATAGCACCCTCTGACTATCATCTGTTTCGATCTCTGCAGAACTCTCTCAATGGAATTAAGTTGGTTTCAAAAGAAGCCTGTGAAAACTACTTGATTCAGTTTTTCGACCAGAAACCACAGAAGTTTTTCACCGATGGGATCATGGATCTACCAAAAAAATGGCGAAACATTGTCGATAATAATGGAGCATATTCGGTTTAAATGAATCCGTCCACGCGCCATGCGGGGACCAGTTGAATTTTACTGAAAAAACGCCACGAACTTTTTCCCAGACCCAATATGTAAAAAAGTCAACAAAAAAATCAATAAAACAAAAAACTTGGGCATCTTAAGAAAATGTAGAAAATAAACTTTCTGAAAAGAACTTTTGTAATTCTGTATACGTATTTCGACAACTAAGTTGTCATCATCAGCAGATAATTGCAAAGTGTCGCATCTGGTAAACCACAGCGAAAAATACCTGTACGAGAACAAACTCCGTACGCGATCCGCACCGTTGAGAACCAACATGTATACTCATTATTATCTGCTGATGATAACAACTTAGTTGTCGAGATGCGTATACAGAATTACAAAAGTTAATGTGGAAAGGGGTTATAATATATCAACCTTAGTGATTAAGTTAATCAACCACGGGCTCCATCAAATTCAACAATAAGAAATGTAATTAAGCATTTTAGTTAATACGCTATTACTGGGATTGAGCCCTATCCAATATAAATGTTATTTAGGTCAAAATAGAAATATAAAGTAATTCGCATTATATCACTCATTTTGACAAAACAATATCATTATAAATGTTCGTATATTTCAAATACGCTAAAGATGATTTTTTTCCATACAGGTGGTGAAGTTTTAGTCACGTGCCAAATGCATCAATCACATCACAGCATGACTAGTAGTTCTAGCATTACAGCAGATGACAGTAACAGACCACCACCTTTACCACCCAAGAAGAAGCACAGTAAGTTTTGGTTAACTAAACTTTCCGTAAAGATACGTAAAATATTCATTATGTAACAATAAATGATTTTGGTGACGCTTGATGTTTTAACATTGTACTCTTTTTAGTGTTCCAATCGGTGGCTTACTCGGGTAAGCAACAAGTTTTCTTTGTGTCTATCTCTTCTAACTGATGTGTCCAAGGCTCTTTTGGTTTTTTTCACCGTTTTGTTTACTTTCTGCAAGGAGCTTTTCTCACGCAAAATATACCATATATCATTTCTTTGTTTTTAATAACACTTCGGTTCGTGCGTCGTTTGTTTCAATTGACGCATATTGTTGTACTTTTTTTTTTTGATTTTGCAGTGAACATTAGATATTGAGCGAGTGCTTCTTCTACATGTAATCGTTATATGTTATTTAAAAAAATACTGTTGTTCTCCTTCAAAATCTGTTGATTATTTGTAAATGTTCGGGCAGCGTTTCCCAAACTGTAGGAACTTCCTCTCATTAAAGGGGATACATCAGAAAAAGATATTACAATGGAAATTAGTATATCCAAACTAATACAAAACGTCTTAACAAAATAAAATATACTTATTAGTTCACTCTAAAACTACATAAAATTCAGTTTATTTAAACAAATTAGAAGCTTAAGTGCATCTGTTTCGGTCTAAATAACTTCAAGTCTCGCAACGAGTATTGGTATGACTTGATTTGTTTCTGGTACTTCACTTCTTAACTTGTATAATCAAAGTTCAAATTTTTCAGAGAAACCCTTAATTATATCTAATAGTTGAGTATATTATTACCTTCTAACGCGTACGTAATTTTTCAAAAATGTCGCTCAGGTAAGTTTTATTAGAAATAGTTCGTCGTAAAGTTCTCAGCATCTTTGTGATTTTCTTCTTTCAAAAGCGTATATTTGTTGCCTAATTTCAAAGACTCGTATAACTTTATAACCCTAAATTCACCATGAAACAATAATGTTGAATAACCTATATTATCGTAAGTCGAAGATATTATTCGTGCCATTAAAAGCATTGCTTAAAAGCAATCCGATATAAATATCGAATTGTCAACAAAGTCATGACGCATATTTGCAATAGATGGCGCTAGTGTTAGACTCATTCGCATCAGCTGACAATTCTAATCATTTTGGAAAAAATGAGCGATATAATAATTTTACAAAAAGTTGAAACTGCAATTTTGTTATATTTTACATTTTTACTTCCGTAAAAGGAAAAATAGACGTCAAACTTGTGAAGAGTTGCATGCAACTTACAATAACAGTGCTATACAAGAACGTCAACACCAATAGTGAAACAACATTAAATTCCGAGTTGATAATTTTAATGTTAACTGCATTCCTCAGTCAGGAAGGTTTAATAAAGTTGATCGAGTCAAAGACACGACACGAGATATTCAAAAGCATGAAACGTCCACGTTAAAGATCATTCAAGCGTTCGCGGCCACATGTAAAAGTTAAAGCTCGATATTTGGGTTCTCCAGAAGCTGAAAGAGATTTACTTGACTGTTCGTATGCGATATGTTCCTTAAACGCGAGGAAAGAAGGGATCCTTTTTTGAAGCGGTTGATAAGCAGCGATGAAAAGAAGAAGGTTTACAGCAATACGGTGAGAAAACAGTCATTGTAGATCTGAAGATTTACCTCGAATGTTATCCAAAACAGACATTCATCAGAAGAAGATTATATACTGTCAGTGCGGTTGCATTTTAAAGAATTCGTGTTTTTCGAGGTCATATCAAGAAACGTACAATTTTTTCAAATGTGTATTATCGGCAATTGTACAGGAATGATATTTCATTACGAAAACGCGAGACCATACACAAGTTCGAACGCCCATCAAAAATTATTAGATCTTGAATGAAGTGTGCTATAACAGTCAGCATGCTCGCCGGACTTTGTGCCTTCAGAATACCACTTGTTTCGTTCTCTTCAAAATTCTTTGAGCAGTTAAACTCAAATGATAGTGTGAATAAAGACAAGTCCTTCTATAAACTAGGAATTATGAAACTCGCCGAAAAATAGCAAAAGTTATTGAAGAGAACGGGAAATATATAATTGATCTTTCTTGTATTAATAAATGTTCTATGAAGAACAGCAAAAATACGTCATGACTTTTACAACAACTTAATATAATTTTTATAAAAATTCGTAAATAGATAATAACCACTGAAATTCAGTATTAATTCTATTCGAAGTGGGTGATTTCCTTTCAATGCTGTAAGTGGCATTTAGATACGTTTGGTGTAAAAATGCCCTAAATCATATTTTCATATCACCGCCGGTGCTACTTTACAAACACCAAACTGCAAATGGCATTTGAATACTGTTTTTCCATTCCAGACCAGTATTTTTTATATAATTATCTCATTTAAAATAGATTCGCATCTGTAATCCTTTCTGAATTTCTTTTTTTACAGAAAAGTAAGCTTTCACTTATCGATACATTATCGCAGTAACGAACGTATCAAATGTGCCTTTTTCATAATATCTGTTGCCTCAGGTAACTGAATAACAAATAATTTGTTTGTAAGTTCTGGAAGAAACTACCTTTTCAGATCCTGAATTTGGTACTGGTTCTTTCTGTCTCTCTTTACTACAAATAACTATGCCCAAGCATCTGTACAACCGTATCATAATAACTTGCGATAGACAATTTTATAGGTTGTATTCAGACATTTTTGAGGCAATGATAAAACTGTAGTGAGGGCAAATATCCGACGACTAACTCCTTTCAATTTTTTTTTATTTTCATAAACTCTATAATTTGTTTGCAACTGCTTCTTTAGTCTATTTGGTCAATAGCCAAGATATTCATATATATATATATATATATATATATATATATATATATATATCGTGAACACTGTTTATTAATAACAACTGTGTTTGTAAAACCAAAATTGAAATAGTCGTCATAATAGCTTTTAGTTTTTGCATTGGGAATCCCGACAGCTACTTTCTCTGCAGACGCAAATGCATTCGCACGCTAAAAATTGCATTTAGACCAGATTAAAAATGATTCCATACTTGAAAGATATTTGCACAAGTTTTAAATCACTTAAGTGTAACAAAACACAAACAAAATATTACACGTCTACTCGCTCTAACACATTAAACTAGCACAACTGGATATGTATCATGGTCTGATGTGTTCTATTCCCACTGTCACAGCTTCTAAACCATTTATCGCGAAACCTATAAGTTTGGTAAACGCTGTTTTATTATTAAGATATTAATAATAAAAATTAATTCTGTTCGGTGTCGAAATTTCTACCAACTTCTGATAATGTCGGAAGTAGCGGAAATTTTATAATAAATTCTTGTTTTATTTAAATCCATTAAAATCAAAACTTTCATTTAAAAAAAATATTTCCTCAGAGTGTTTAATTTTCCTTCTTTATTATAGTTATGGCATATATGGAAATGTTCGGCAACTGTTCACACTCCAACGACAGCGAATTCATGAGACATTCCGTTCACATACAGGGTGGACACTGGACGCAATCACCAAAACCAGGCCTACCAACCACACAGTCTTGTTCGTTTTCACATACATCGTCACAAAGTTCTAGTCGACTGTCACACATGCATGTTCAGAGCCTAACAATTCCCTATTCGTCCACTAATTCAAGGTAATTTTTTTTTATGAACACCTACATTTAAAATAAATTGAATTCAGAATTCTTTCGTGTAATTCAAATCATATATTTATAATAAAATTTAAAAAAGTATATTTATAGAAATAAAGCTTCGTTTGTCCAGTTTTAATTTTATGTCATAAGATTCAACTTGAAACACAAAAAGAAGGTCTATGAAAATAGTTTGAAAATGATAAAAAAAAGTTAATTATACCTGGGTTGTCTTTTAAGTTTTACATATAAAACTGGAATAAAACAGTAGATAGTTATTAAAGACTTCATTGTTTTTCGAAGATTAATGCACTTTTGCATGCCCTCAAAGCAACTGTGGAAGCAGTTGTTCCACTCGTTTGTTGGTACAGTCAAAATGGCGTTTTTGAAGGCATCGACTGCTCCTTCTGACGACTGGAACCTTTGACCACGCAGTTCGTTCTTGATTTTCTGTGTGCGAACTTGCATTGTCTTGGTGGAGGATGATTCGTCTTTTGGGGTTGGATTTTCGAAGCTCAGCGATGACTTGCAGCAATACCAATCGGCAGTAACAATTCTTTGGTTTTGTAGAGGAATTGTTTCTCCATGATCTGCTTTCGAGACAAATGTCACAACCATTTTTTTGGAGACACTTCGAGAACGGATGACTTTTGTTGGCTTTTCTTCACCTTAAAACACCCAAACAGCCGACTGGCATTTATTTTTGGGCTTGTATCCAAGATTCATCACCACTAAATATGTTGTACAGCTTTTTTTAGAGTTTCCGGCGTTGAAGCGATCTAGAATTTTTTGACACCAATTCACCCTAGCTGCTTTCTGTTCTTCGATCAACAGATGCGATACCCAACGGGAAACTAATTATTTACACACAATTCTTTATGTAAAATTTTTGGAATTAAGGTCTTCGAAATCCCCAATATTGCTTCAATCGGTCGATATGTCACATGTCGATCTTTGTTGACGATCTTGCGCTCAGCATCGACGTTTTCCTGAGTGACTGTCGTTTTTGGTGAACCTGCTCTTGGATCGTCGCTAAGACTAATTCGCCCACGTTTGAATTCTCCATACTAACGAGAAATTGTTAACTGATGTGGTGCTTCATTACCGAAAACAGGAATCAGCTCGGCGAGGAATTTTTTTAGAGATAATTTTCTTCGAAAATTATAAAAAATTATTCCGCGAAAATGTTCTCAGCTTAATTCCATTTTTCAAGTAACTTGTCAATTTTGACAGTTCATTGTAGCTACAATACTGCAAGTATCGCACTGAAATTTTGCCTTCTATGTCCCACAATGTAAAACTTAAAAGACATCCCGCGTATACATATTTTAAAAAATATTTTAATTTTTAATAAGTTTTCATAGATTAAATTGAATGAGTAGACAAAAAGACAAAACAACCTTAAAAAGTTGTAGAAAATCAAATGCTATAAGTTGCGACTAAATGACATAAAAGTAAAGTAGATGGAAGCAGTAATTAAGGAAATAGAACAGGTACAACTGATGAACATTTGTAAGTACATGTATTAATAACTAAAATTAAAAAATACTTCAAAACGCTAGTATGTAATAAGTTTGGATAAAGTTAGAAGATAACAACCTATAAACTGGTCTACAGGACATTAAAGAAAAACTGTAAACAACAAAACAGTACTATTCCGCCATGATACCATGAATTTTTTATAATTTAGAACATGTAGAACAGCTCTATCATTATATGAAACACATTTTTTTCAATTTGACGACAAACGATAGAGTGTCCAATTTCAGATTGATAAAACTGATTGATGAAGCTTAAAAACTCATAGCATTCATTTGGAGTTGTATGTATGATAACTCCTGTTTAAATTTAGCCACTTTTTCTATCCTCAAATTCTAAAAATAAAATTCAAGTATGTTACTATTCATATACGTGTTTATATATCTGATGAAAGAATGTTATATATTATTTGAACTCTTTTTGTAGTCCTATACCGTCACCGTTAAGGTCGCCCAATTCCATATCAACGCCCGTGAGCAGTACGGGAACACCGCCGGCCTTACCACCGAAACGCTCTAAATCCAGCTCGTCTAAATCTTCACCGCCCCCGACGCCTCTAACAATCGCAACCGTCGAATCTAAATCACCCATGAAATCACTGCCGGACCTGCTGGAGCATACCACGACTACTAAGACTGTTGAAGAAACGCCGGCCAGTACAGACGTCATCTATTGTGATATGGATCTCATCGAAGAAACAGATATTCAAAAATATCTGATTTTCAAGTCGTCGGAGGATGAAGGGCCGGACATTCGAGGTGGATGCATTGACGCACTAATAATACAGGCTACCAAAGCTACGAAAAATGGCGGTAAGTACTTCGAAAATGTATAGATACAGTAGAGATCACTGTTGTATGTAAGCCTACGTAAAGGTGAAATGTAGCAGAGAACGCTTGTGTCTGCATATTTACCTATTTAACAAGTAAACTTGAACGCATTTCTGAGGAAAAGATGGGGCGAACTAAAATATAATGCTAGTAGCATTGCATTTATCGTATTTATAGACATCCATACATACGATATTCGTCAAAATTAATACTTACTTCGATATTTGTCGATACTCATTCGCCAAGTTACATATATATATACATATACACTCCGCGCAACATGAATAGGACCAACTGCATATATGACATTTGTAGTTGGTATAAACATGGTAGCGCGCTGAAATTGTTATTTTCGAAAATAAGAGGGTTGATAAAAAGATGTATGTAGGTACCAAATATAATTTTTGTAAAAGTCAGTGCAAATGTACGTTACTAATGACAATAAGTAGAGTAATTAAACGCCACTTGAATACGACCAATCTACAAAATAAAAGATTCGTTTGCAATAACAAAATACTTTATTGTTCAATAATGAGTACTTTTGCCATTATTTCTTATAACCTCAAATAGTCGGGATGGAATGGAATTATACAGGGTTCTCAAGTAGTCAACGGGAAGTTCCGCCCAACTTCGTTTCAGCGCCTGCTCTAGTTCGTCAGCGCAACTGAATTGGGTAGCATTGGAGTACAATTTACGCGACAACCATCCCCAAACATTTTCTATGATGTTCAGGTCGGGGGAGAGCGATGGCCTATCGAGAACCTCCATGCCTTGTTCTTGAAACCAGCGTCGAACAATGCGCGCGGTGTGAATACTGGCATTATCCTGTTGGAAAATAAATGGCCCACCTGCCATAACGTTGGAAAATTTGTCTTTCACCTGTTGCAGCAGCTGGACGTACTTTTCCGAATTCTGTCTGCCCTTCACTATTACTAAATCAACAGGTCCGTTATAGGAAACAGCTTCCCATACCATGACTGAACCAACATCGGCTCGCCTTCGTGACTGAATCACTTCATCTTTACGTAAATCGTGGAAATAATAAGAAAACCCATCCGGGCCATCTAAATGAAACTTCTTCTCGTCTCTGAAAATAACAGTTTGCCATTCTCTTGTCCACCCCATTTTTGCTTGAGCAAACTGAAGACGTGCAGTGCGCTGAAATTCCCTTAAAGGAGGCCGTCGTTTAATTTTCAAACGTTTTAAATGCGGACAGGTCTTCAGTAACTTCTGTACAGTTCTTACCGATGCATTCGTTCCAACGTTATTCGCGATTTGTCTTGCCGTTAATGCCGAATTCGATGCTTCGCGTAATATGGCTCGACGTTCTCTCTTAGTTGTAACGGATGTTGTTCGCCCTTTAAAACGTTTTCCATAATTCTCGGGATCCCTAATAAAATTGTTCACAACCTGGTGTGATCGACTTATTTTCTTTGCAGTAGCCCTTGAGGAATACCCTTCTTGATGGAACGCTTTAATTTTTCCAATTTCTTCCATACTTAAGCACTTCTGTCGTCCCATCGTTGCACAATACCCTTAATTACAGACGTTTGTTTATCCGGATACACGTTGTAACTCGACACTCATCCGGTAGCTTAGTATTAAATACTGGTCGTATCCAACCGGCGCGGTGCATTTTATATGTATGTGGTACTTACGTCACCCAATGCATAACGTTAGGCACTATTGCGCAATAATGCGTATTATTTGCCATATCATACCATTACAAACTTGCATTGTATTTTTAGTAAATGAATTGTTTTTCAAACCACCGAAAGCTTGCAACAAGTCGGGTGGTCCTATTCATGTTGCGCGGAGTGTATATATTCCTCGACATTCGGTAAAAACCGAGTGCTTGGCGCCAGAGTTACGAATTCATATTTCAAAAGAGGATTTCTATGTATCGTCTTTTTATATCACCAACTTGTCTAGGTAATGACAAATATACCTGCATTTCTAGAAATAGTAACCTATAAAGTGTATTTTATACATTTATAAACAGTCAATTGAATACTCCATAGCTATATACTACACCAGACACATTTGTTGGAACATGTAATTGCATATTCATTTAGCCGATTCATACCACGTGCCACTTTACATAGAATTACGTACTCTAATGATTTCTACTGTCTAGGGAATATGGTCAATAAATTCAATTATATTGCTGTAATAATATTACTCAAGTTTGAATGAAAACATGTTTCTTTTTTGGTTATACTCCGTGTACTTCTGCGAATTATGATACAAAACTATTCCAAATACAAGAACCTGACGTTTTTTATTTATATTACAAATGAAAGTGTTGTCCAGAATCACATCTAATTTAATTAAACGTTCATAAATACTTAAATAGTATTTTTAGGGCATGTTCAAATTTAACCAGGTTTTAATTAATGAAAAATTTTATTTTTATTTCTTATTATATTTTGTCTTTTTGATGTACTCGTTGGAAGGAGTCTTTGGATTGGTTCCGTATCCACTTCTGAACAGCGTCTACTTCATTATTTGAGTAGAATATTTTCTCTCCTAACTACGTTCTGGAAGCGGAATAGGATGCCAATGAAGCTTATTTATTATTTCAAGTGTTTTTGTAGTTGTATGAGGCTAAAAATCACCTTAGAAAAATTAAAACTAACATTGCTCCTTTTCAAATTGATGACTTGTCGAATAAAATTCGGCATTTACTATCCAACACTAATATATCTTCCACAAGAACTCTTAGAGAATTACAGAAAAATATTGCCATAACCTTCTAATTTCTTTGGAATTAAATTTTGTACACGCATGTTACTATTGCAAGAATTGAGTCGAAAAACTAATCTTTCTCTCGCATATTCTTTCAAATATCAAATATTCGAGTTGTTACATATCTGTTAATTTTCATTTATACTGAGAAAGGCCATTAACTTTGTCTTGATTTTCGCCATTACTAAGTTGCAGCCCGTGTACCGTGTACGTTCAGTTCATTTTTAAGTACATTTTAACTATTTTTAATTTTTTAGAATTGTCTCCGACTGGAACTTTAATTATAACAGTCCTTGTTAAATTTGAACAGTTCTTGCAATTAAATACTAAACTCGCCAGACTTTCGTATACAAGGGCCAGTCGGAAAATTTCGGGATTAGAAAATATTTTATACAGAAATAAATGGCTTTATTGTTCTTAGAAATATTCATCATTACATTCTGTGCACTCTTTTATACGTCCAAACTAATCACTGAAACATTTATTCCATTCTGTTGTACGTTCACAAAATGTGTGACTTGAATGCATTAACGACTTCTTCAGGACAGGGAAAACAATGATTGATTGCTTGTTTAGGGTTATTTTTTTGCCGCTCATCAATTACTTGGGCCAAGTAAATTGTTGTATACAGTTCCGCATTTATTTTACGACGATCTTCTAGAGTAATTGCAGCTGCATAACCAGATTTTGCTACAAAACATGCAACCATTTTTTTATCGAACAATTTTATTAGCAAAAGTTCATTTTGAAACGTCCAAACTGATAGTTGTTGCTTTGTTTCCAGTTCGTAAGAATATAAACACGATTCATCACTCGTAACGATGGCATAGACATGTTTATAATATCAGTGATTGAATTTTTTCAGCTTGTTTTGCGATTTTTTGAGTAATGAATAGATTATATAATATTTGACCACAACAAAGTGCTTTCACGCCAGACTGCATATGTAAAATGAAAAATAGAATGTATCGAAGTCCTAGAAATGTGTAATGATGCTTGATCGCATCATATGTTACATGACGATTCTCTTCAATCATTCGATGTATAGTATCAATATTTACTGCAATAGATATTGCAGGGAACGAAGAAACACGATTCTCGAAACCAGCAATATAGTTTTCCTTGATGGCGCTCCATTACCAAATGCAGAAATTAAAAATTCACTGTCGTTAAGTTACCCCACAACGAAAATCATAATAAATCATTGTGCGAATATTTTCACGTGTTACCTTCATTTTCACTACGATTTACAAACTACACTGTACATACGGAATTGTATTTTGGCAACCGAACAAAAACATCACATTCTTAACATGTCGCGCTGTACCAGTGCGCGTGCGTCGTTCATCAAATTAATCGGCATTGCTAGAAGATTCTTAATTTTTTCTGACTGTCCCTCATATATTAATAAGGTACTTTTCTTTTAATGTGAAAATGTTTTGTTTGTAATTTTTTCTGCTAACTTACATAGAGGAAAAAGAGGGTGGTATGTAATAGCTATTAGTATTAGCGTATCCTGTTTGAATTTCTCTTGTTCTTGGTATTAATTCTGCATTTATAAAAACTCTTTTGTAGTAATATCTTTCCAAAATTTCTATGGGCACCAAGATATATATTTAGGTAGCACGTTTAAGCATGAGAATACTAGTTCTTTGCTTTAGATATAATCAAATTCAAATACAGTAATATTAATTTTAAATAACGAATCAATATTCTAATGTTTCAGTGTTTGCTTACCAAGAGGCTTTTCTTACGACCTATAGGACCTTTATACCACCATTTGACTTAATCACCAAACTGATAAGAAGATTTAACCACTTCTATACACAACCAGATAAAAAACCAAAGGAAGCTTTTGCTTTGATCATTAGAGTTGTTAGTGATTTTACGTAAGTAATACATGTAGATGTTAATTTCAAACTAATTAATGAAGCAATCAGTTTTTATGCTCAACATACATTACATTCACAAATATCTATAGTTAATAGTATCAGATAAGGTGACAATCGGTTTTCAAGATTTAGGAATATGCTTATTATTAAAATTTACCGCAATCGCAGCAAAAGAGCTTAAATGCTTTAGGCAAATTGCTTTTTCAGTTAATTTATTGACTTAGTTAACCAACCTTGACGTTCGTTCATAATAGCGGAGTCAGATAATCAACACAGGTTCGATGAAATAAAAACAGAATTATCTGATCCTGTTTTATTAATCTACTCTTGTCGGGTAAGAGTAAGGCATGGAATTTATTGCACGTGAATTTTAATATTTTATGTTCAAGGAATGCTACCACAAAAATTAGCAAGTGCTGTAATTTGTTCTGAGAATACATTATGTCTTAAAGTTAATGTAAAAATCGGGGATCAAAAAGAACTACTCCTAAACTTAATTACAGCTTAATATATCTACGCGGTGTGTGGATTGCAGTGAAATTAATGTACATATTATAGTAGGAAGATGCTTTTGCTAAGTTTAAGAATTCTAAAAACTAATTAAACTTTGTAAACGAAATTGTAAATTGTGGTGACCTGAAATAGAAAAACACATTGTTGGATAATGAAACTAAGAATATATTTGATGGAAAACAATCCCTAAACAGTCCCCTAAAAAAATACAAAAAGAAGCGAGGATCATACTAAGTTATAATGTATTTTCTCTTGGCATATTAGTCCAGCTTATTGAAAAAAACAACACAAAACAAGTATACTAACTTCATTCCAAGTATTATTTCCTTGCACATAATGAATATACTGTTGAAGTGAAACTATAAGCAGGGTGTTAAAAGAAATCATTCTAACATTAATAACATCCTGTCTACTACATATGTTTCACAGATATCACTGATCATCAGGCAGACTTGTGTTATTAATGAACGATTCCTCTAGCGTTTATCATATCATTTCGATACAGAAAAATAATGAATAATCATAGCCTCCCTCTCTCGTCAAACACAAAAATGTATTGAGCGACAAAGCGAGAACGCGTCTATCTCGCGTGTTACCAGAGCGTATAAACAGCCGATTGCGTCACGGTTGTGATATCTGTGAAACATATGTAGTAGACAGGGTGTTATTAATATTAGAATGATTCCCTTTAACATTATTTTAATTGGCAAATAGTCGTGACGCAAGCATCTGTCTATACGCTCTGGTAACTTAGTTATCGACATGCGAGATAGACGCGCTCTCGCTTTGTCGTTCAATACATTTTTGTGTTTGACGAGAGAGGGAGGCTATGATTATGCATTATAAGCAGGGTAATGATCCAATAAGGAAAGAAGGACGAAAAAAATATTGTTTCTAATTTGTTGCTATAACAATGCTATTAAAGCATCGAAAACTGTACATTTATAGACTGTGAATGCAATTTTAGTCTAATGCAATTTAGTTTTCAAGAGCGGTCAATTGAAATGACATATCAAATCCAAACATCAAAAATTGTGAAGTCAGACAAATGCAAATGTAGTCAACTGAATATAAAATATGGAATCACAAACGATATAACAGAATAATTTGTGGATGTAGTAAATTGTATATTTAGAATATTGTCATTGAAAATGCGTAAAACATTTTTCAATACAACTATTTTCTTTGTACCATTCTTCAAGTTTCATAAGCTGCTTTTCATATTTGATACGAGATAATGGGTGAGATAGGGGAGTAGATGATTTACGATGTTTTCAAAAATTTCTCAAATTTTAGGTAGAATACATGAAAAATTCTCATACATTTTACACAAAATGTAATAAGTACAAAATATTCAATAGAAATTGACAAATTTCTATTGAATCTAAATTTTAAATTGACCAATATCATCATGTATTGCCGATCATCATAAAAATTCCCAAATTTAAAATTTTCTGTTATCTAGAAAAGATAAGAAACGAGGCAAATTAGAAAAAATAACATAAAAAACTTGTCATAAATTATAAAACATTTATCGCACTCGGCCTTTAGGGCTTTCTTCTCTTCGCTCTTCGTGCGAAACACATGTAAACATCTTGAAAACGCGATTGGGGAAAACTTAATTATGAACAAGCAATATAATTCAGATAAAAAGACCGTGCATACCAATAGCTTGTTAGCAACCATTCTAGACCTTATCATGCTATCGCCGAAAATGAAAGACAAAATTTTAAGTATGGAGATTATCAATTATTTTCTAGAGTGGTTCTAGTTTTATTTTTAGGCAGTTTTATGATTTCCAAATCTGTTTTTATATCGTTTCATATAGGTACATTATTTGTAATTCTTCAATATTGTACAACCTGTCACAGTACATTTTAATGTTTCAATGTTTCAAATAAATATAAATCTAATAAGTAAAGTCTGATAATCTGGTTAGCCATCTTCCTCTATTTGTCACTATTATAATCATGTACGTTATCCATGAAACACTGCTTCTTTATTTACCTGTTTTAAACAGCGATTCAAAATTAATTTTTTTTGAACGCGACTTGAAAAATTTAAGAGTTCAATTAGCAGAGCAGTTCCATCTGCTTATGTTTTATAAGGAAACGAAATACATCCATATGTTGGGAAACCTTTTGTAGAGATTTATTTAAATACTCTTCCATTCCTTGTATATATCAAGCTTTAAATTTAAAGCCTTGATTATACTAAAATTTTAATTGCAAAAATTTCCTGTTTCTAAAAAAATGTGATATGGTGTTTCGCATAGCATCAAATAATGAAATATCCTGCTACCATATTGTATGTGAGCCTACTTTCTCCTAACAAATACTTTTGAATTTCAGCCCGTCAGATTTAGATAACGCCACGCAACAGATGCTCATGGAGTTCGTTCAACAATTAATAGCTTATGGCGAAATTACTTTAGCCAAGGCGTTAAGAGTAAAACATTTGGAAAGGCATAATGCAAAACAGCTCACGATAAGAGGCCCGGTGGTTGATTTTCCAGGCACAAAAGTTCCATCAACTTACAATTTATTAGATTTCAAATCGGAACAAATCGCGGAACAGATGACATTTTTAGATGCCGAACTCTTCACGAAAATAGAAATTCCGGAAGTCCTTATATGGGCGCAAGAACAGAACGAAGAAAGATCGCCAAATTTAACGAGATTCACCGAACATTTCAACAAAATGTCATATTGGTAACGTTACTTCAAGATTATTTTCCTTTTAACAATTAAAATTATTGTTTTTTTTTCCGTAGGGCACGAACGAAAATTTTATTAGCAGAAGCTAAAGATAGGGAACGATATTTCTTAAAGTTCATTAAAATCATGAAGCATTTAAGAAAGATTAACAACGCGCGCGCGCGCGCGCGCGCGCGCGCGCGCGCGCGCGCGCGCGCGCGCGCGCGCGCGCGCGCGCGCGCGCGCGCGCGCGCGCGCGCGCGCGCGCGCGCGCGCGCGCGCGCGCGCGCGCGCGCGCGCGCGCGCGCGCGCGCGCGCGCGCGCGCGCGCGCGCGCGCGCGCGCGCGCGCGCGCGCGCGCGCGCGCGCGCGCGCGCGCGCGCGCGCGCGCGCGCGCGCGCGCGCGCGCGCGCGCGCGCGCGCGCGCGCGCGCGCGCGCGCGCGCGCGCGCGCGCGCGCGCGCGCGCGCGCGCGCGCGCGCGCGCGCGCGCGCGCGCGCGCGCGCGCGCGCGCGCGCGCTTTCAATTCATATTTAGCTTTATTATCTGCACTGGATTCTGCCCCGATTCGCAGATTAGAATGGCAGAAACATGTGCAAGAAGGATTGAAAGAATATTGCGCGTTGATCGACAGTTCGTCTAGCTTCAGAGCTTATAGGCAAGCTTTAGCGGAAACGCAACCACCTTGCATACCTTACATGTACGTAAAGAATAATAAAAATAGGCAGACAGAGTGTCTATATTTACTTATTTTATTTACAGAGGACTGGTCCTTCAAGATTTAACTTTCGTGCACATCGGGAATAGCAATCTTTTACCAAATAGTTTAATTAATTTTTCTAAGAGGTGGCAGCAGTACAATATCGTTGAAAATATGAAGAGATTTAAAAAATGGTATGTGAATTTAAACTTTTTGTAATGATATTAGAAATTGTTAGGTGTGCTAGAAAATTCAACTATCGTTACAGTAATTGACTTTTTTAATTTATAATTGGAATATTATTTTGTAGAAGCCGGTACTAAATACGAGGGAGCGTTTTTATATTCGCGGAATGGGGGACAGGGGGTGGAAATAAAAAACAAAATTATTTTTCTTTTTCAATATATTCACCTGCAAGACGGATACATTTTTCACATCTTTCAATTAATTTATTTATACCCTCATTAAAAAATGATTTCTCTTTATCTTATCTGCAAAATACGCCGAAACTGCCTCCTTGACTTCATCATCGGCAGTAAATTTTTTACCCCGCAGCTCTTTTTTCATTTTCGGAAACAGGTCTGGGCTGTAGGGTGGGTGATTCACAATTTCGAAGCCCACCTTATCCAGGGCAGCTAACGCAACGCGGCTCTTGTGGACGGGCGCGTTGTCGCGCAAAAGCAGAACACCTTTTGTCAATTTTCCCCGTCTTTTCTCTTTAATGGCTTCCTTTAGTCGCTCTAATATTGAAGCGTAATATTCTCCGGTTATAGAAACACCTTTATCTTTATAATCAATCAACAATATTCCTTCCGACTCCCAAAATACCGTTGCCATGAGTTTCCCAGCTGATTGTGACACTTTAAATTTCTTGGGAGGTGCTGTGCCCTTTTTATGCCACTGCATGGAGTCTTGTTTGGACTCAGGTTCATAATGATGAACCCAAGTTTCGTCTCCAGTAACAATTCCACTCAATACACCATCCTTGTCTTCATTACAGAGGTCCAAAAATGCACGCGAACACTACGCGTTGTTGTTTTTGCGGCGACGTGAGCATTCTCGGCACCCATCTTGCGCTGACCTTAGACATGCCGAGATGATCGTGTAGGATTTTAAAAATTGTTGTATCGGATACTCCAACCATTTTTGCGAGTTGTTTCTTCTTTAGTCGAGCATCTTCGAGTACAATTTGTTCAACTTTTTGGATAAGTGCTGGCGTGGTCACCTCAATGCTCCTGCCCGGCCTCAGGTCGTCTTCAAGGGATTCCCTTCCTTGTTTAAATAAACTATGCCACTTGTACACCATGGTTTTTCCTGAACAAGACTCGCCGTAAACCAATGACATCTCATTCATTATGGTCGCGACTGATTTTCCTTGCCTGGTAAGGAACTTTATAACGGCACGATATTCGATTTTTTCCATATTTCACTTTTCACTCCTGATTATGTTACTTGGTTGACGATAGCTCAAAGACTAACTGTCTAATAGCAATGAAACTTCGTATTTATACTAATCATGAGTCGCTGCACAGGCGGCGCCCCCAATGCGCCTACTCACCCCTCTACAACCCGCTCATTCCGCGAATATAAAAACGCTCCCTCGTACTACCTTGTACAGTACAGTTTTTAAATTTCAAGAGAAAAGATAATCGAACAAAAGGACAGTCATAAGTCGTAATTCGAAAATAAGTATTCTAAAGAAACATTTTATTTGCTAGTTACCCATATTTGCCGAATTATCAACGTTTAACTTCGTTATTCATTGTTCTAATTGGAACTTTTTTAAAATATTGATCTAGTTTAGTAAGTTTTCTCATACGTTTGAATCTCTGATCATAAACTATTTAAACGGAAAAAGAATAATTTCAAAATTTGTTTAAATATTATAACATTATTAGTAGTTTTAACCGTGAATTTCTAAAAGATAAGCTTTATACAAGGCGGAGAAATATCACAAGGTTATTGTCTGGTGGACTGAAGCATTGGTATGAAAGAGCGACACCATCTTGCAGGATCACTTTGACACGTTTTATCCTTGGATCCGCTCACTAGACTTATAATGATGTTACAAGCGACAAAGTTGAACGTCTTCATATAAGTCAAAAAATTCAGCTATTTTCATCTTCCAAAATATATGTTCTAAGAAAAGTTTGAAGATAACCTTAACGGAAAGATTGTTCCCAATTTCTTCAACATTACTGAGTATTAAGTAGTGGTCTTAGATAATTATGGTTAATAATAAATAGTACGCTATGGCGTGTAGCTCTAAATCATTAAAAAATGCATAATGATTAAAAGCTAGAATCATGTTCAGATACAGACTTGAAAAAGTAGATTATTTAAAAGAGCAAAATATTGGTTTAATGAAGCATACACTGTAGAGGATCAACGGTTTTTTCATTTAGATATTTCAAGGTTGCATTTGCCCAGTAAAGCTGTTATCTGGTTTAAAGTGTCTTTTATACATCACCTAACTACTTATGTCAATAATATTTCTGCTTTAATCCACTTTTATTAATATAGATGTGTTATTTCAGTGCATATTCTTTCAAGAGAAACGACAAGATCATAGATTTCTTTCAAAATTTCGACGATTACATCACGGAGGACGAGATGTGGGCTCGTTCGGAAAGCATAAAACCAAGAGGGACGAAGAAGCAGGTTCAATAGTGAGTGAGTTTGCGTTACGTCGCAGCAATATCTTTCGTTGGATGACAGAATATAGTGCAATTTTTCTCTATCATTAATTATTCGCATATTTTTTACGCGAAGCTAATCTACAACATTCTGTTCCCATCAAGTCGTTAAATAAATCGTCACGCATCGATTATTTAGGAAAAAATGAAGATAAAGTGATATTATAAAATTTTAATTTTATAAGTTATATTCTGAACCATCTCCGGTTTTTAACAATGGTCAAACAAGCACTTTTGTGATTAGTCTGTTAGGAAAAAAAGATGATCGCTTTTATTTTTGAGGTACATCAAGCGAGTATTAGATGAATATTTTAGAAGTATATACATAATATATTAAAGAAGTAAACCAGTGCAACGAACTGTACATGTTGATAAGCTTTTTTTGTGATATTTTTTTTTTATATGTATATAATTTATTTAATATTTTTATACAGATAAATTCGAGAAGTACCATAATCTGGATAATTTGTATAAAAATATGCCAAGTAATTTTCACTGGCGTATATTTTTATTCGATTTCGATGTGTTTTTATTAATTTATTTACATTAAGAAATATTTATAATTAATTAAATAAATTTAAAAATGTCATTTCTTAAGGTGTACATTTTTGTTTAATATTAAATTATTTTAAATTGAGTAAACCAAAAAAAAAAAATAAAATAACGACTGATTGATGAGTAATATTTCAACGATTTTTTCATATATAACCACAGTGCGTTTTAAAATGATGCCGAACAAATTGATTAATATTTAATTTTTTAATTAAACAATCTACTCAATTAATATCTTTAATAGATGCAACTTAAAAGAAACAAAACTAACATGTCAGTGGCGGCTGGTAGTAAAAAAATGCAGGAGTCACAGTCGTACCCTCGAAAAGTAACCAGATCGATGGTGCTAAGCATTCATAGCTTTTGTCCATTGTAAATAAGTCTTTTAGGTAGGTGATGCCGTGATTCTTCTATTTGCTTTTGATGTTTGCAGACCGTCCTCTCAGTTTCTTCAGAAAATTTCTGAAATTTGAGTCTTTGTAGAGGACTACAATACCTGGAAAACTTATATGCATTTATAAAACAACCAGATCCTAACTGTTTGTCTTAGAAAAATTTAAACAATATAATTTTTTAAATTTCCACATAATTGACAACGAAATATCGTTAGCAGCAGCAAAACGTGGTTTCAAACCAATAAAATAGAAGATGACTGTGGATAGTAAAAAAGAATTAATATTAGGACTCTTCTTAATATTAATTCTTTACTGTTTGTCGATACAAATTGGTCAAAATATAAAATAAAATAAATAATTATATAAATTGGCCATCAAAATTTCAATAAAGAATAAATAATTTTTATCGACCTTTACCTATAAATATACTTCTATTGTATGTGCAAATTTGAAAATCATTAAAAAAATCTAACCTCAAAGGACAGAAAGCAGTGGTTTAATTGACATTTTGTCCACAAATTAGAGGTTTGTACAATAATTTTAAAACGCACTGCATATTGCACATTCTTCCTAATAGAAACAGAATGTGTGTTTTTGACTGAACTTGAGAATTGATTAGTGTAAATGTAATTGTTTGCATGTGGTAACTGCGTAACTAATACATGTAGAAAATAACACATAGAATTAACTGAAGAAATTGTGGAGAATATGTATGTTAGTAAAAAGTTACTAAACTAGAAGGCCTAACTAAGTATAAGTTGTATTTTAAATAAGGATTAAGAGAATCAATTTTTAGGTGTACATTAATTAAATTCAATGTGTTGTGTATTCTCTCACTTCACTGCATTCGAAGACATCACATTCAGGTTTTGATATTTCCGGTCTTTGATTTACCAAATACAAATATTCATTTTTTCACGACAATGCATACTATACAACTTTTTATGACTGATTACGTGTAAATATTCTTGTTTTATGAACCACAATGCTGTTATATACATGGCATACAAATTGTGTTTGATGAATAAATTGTAATATGAAGACTTTTAGCAAACGCGAAATAATGAATGAATTGATTCATGTTAAAATGTTTATATATTCGTTAGATTTAATAGTACTGATGTGGAAAATCATGGCAAATTAAATGTTAGAAGAATACTCTTGTAACTATAAGCACTAGGTAAATATACAAAAGATTCTAATTACCATCACTTCGCAACTTGTATTCGAAAGATTTTCTATGATACTGCTTAAAACCATATCTTTATATAACAGTACATACTTCAGTTTTTAGATTATTTTATTGAAGTGGAACAGCTTGTAAACTATCCTATGTTTAACATAAGTACTCAGTTTTTATTTGATTAGGATTAACAAAATGATGAGAGAACTATATGTCTACGTTTTGAACATTAGTGAAAGCACTCGTATAACTTTGTCTGTATTCCAGTAGAACATCAACTGCCGTGCAAACAGCGACGCATGCCCATAGACGGTAACATAAATAATGAAAACAACTAATGTCCGAAAGATGGACATTTAGATCTCTCATTACTTTATATTATCCGTAGAACAAAACCAAACTACCTGACGAACACTGGATTGAGCGAAACAATCGTTGCAGTCATTGCTTTATTCGGCAGTAGTTGTTTTCATTATTTACGTAGGATTTACTTTTTGGTATAAGGAAACAGATAATTGTGTCTCTAGATCTATATATTCTACATATTGTTTTCCAAAATTACTTATCGCTGGAAATAATCTTCATTATATTAAAAATTGATAGATGACCATCGAAAGAAATATTAATTAGATGCCCTTTTCCAGTTATAAACATTTATAAGTTATATGTTATAATAATTAATTTTTCAAAAACAATAAGAACGTATTCTTTGAGTTTCCATAATCTAACAGTTTTTTAGTTATTTCATTATTTAAAAGACAATTTCTATATATGTATTGTTATATTAAGTTATTGGCTATAAAGCATTAAAATATTTGAAAAATTAAATTTATTCACGCAAACACTACACATAAAATACCATCTCTTCGAAAAACGATTTTTCTACCGGATCGATTGGTCCTAACTAGTATTAATTCGTCTTGAAACAGGGCTATTACAAGTAGGTAACGTTCGTATACATTTGTTTTTAAAAACATCGTAAAATGAATATTTTAAAATACAACGGGAGAAATTGCTAAAAATAGCTCTCAAATTACGTACTAAATAATTTGCCTCTAGTGAAAAATAAGTATATTTCAATCATCATTTCATTCTCATGTAAAAGTTAAAGCAACTCATGACATATGTACGTATAATAGGGAACTGAGAAATTAGTTCTTTTCTAAATTCATAGACGTCGTCTTTAGCTGTTGTAGTTATTAGTTTAGTTAAAATTTTATCATTGATTCTATGAATTTAGGGCAAAAGTCTGTATATATACAGTAAATTCCAAATTTAAATTTTATGAACTCATTAAATTAATTATACTCGGTATTTATTACGACAATCTGTATGTATATATGTATACATATGTGCGTATATAAGTACATATGTATATGCAAGCTATTTAAGAAACAATGAAGTCTGGGAAAGTGTTATATTTTCTTGGAAGTTACTGTATATACAATATAAACAATATAAAGTTTTAGAGTGAAACTGTTGGATGTGAATTCTATGCCTTCAATAAAATCACACACCATAAGTTTTCACCACACAGAGAAAACAAGCTTTTTATTATGTTTAAAAAATAAAATTGTTTACTAGCAATGTTTTATATATAGGGGGTGCTCCAATATTATTAGACCAAATTATCACTTGCAACTGCATTCATAGAGTTCAACATTAGAAAATTTCGTTCGACAGTTCACGTTTGTTTAAAAATTTGTTATGTAAATGCGAAAGTATACAAAATTAGCTAAATACATCATCTGTCATTATATATCATCATGCGCGTGGGTCGCAATTTTTTCGGTAACGCTCGTCTTATGAAAGTGAGTCCTTTTAGCTAGGATCGCATATAAGCATTGTTAAATGTGTAATTGTAATTTCTAAAATAATATTTAAAAAATAAAAGCGAAATGGTGGTGCTAATTCACTGTAGTTGTGTTGTCTAATCTAATGAAAAGTAACGAGAAAGGACTTAAAAATAGTTAAGTATCACATATCCCAGCTGTGTTTAAAAAATTAAAAATGTCTAAACAAATGTGACCAAAGTTAAAGTATATGTAACAATTAAATAGTTCCAGCACAGAGAACTTTTTAAATATAGTTCCCATCGTTAATTATGAAACTTTTATTTCGAGAAGTAGATTGTATTAATATTACGCAAATTGAAGAACATCGTTTCACGAACATGTAGATCTTGTTAATGAAGAAAATAATCAATCTATTGTCAATTGCAAAACAATAAAAAACACAGACTAAAATAACGATTTATGTACTGCTAAATTTTCTGTCATTGAGAAAAAACGTGCCTCATAAATTGGGAAATATAAATATCTTTGTTCGTGAAACTATTATACTGTCCCTGCTCACAATATTGAGGTCAGCTACTGATGTAACGATTTTATAGAAATAATAGAAGAAATTCAAAATTTAATTGCACAAATTTATTGCAAGCATTCTACCTTTACAATTTTATAACGGGCTCAGATCCTTTGCATGTGCAAACTATTACGGATGAAGTGTTTCACCGAAGTTACCGTGCAAACTTTATACTACAAATTTTATACACCGGTTTTAATTTTTTTTAACCTGAAACCATTCACTCCATTTCTCTTTCGACATTAAATTGTATATATACATACTAAAATCTCCCAACAGTTTATCAGTCATAAATTTGTGCCCTTTCCAACCGTATTTTTACATAAGGAAATAATACGAAGTCACGTGGAACAAGGTCCGGATTATAGGGTGGATGATTTAAAATTATTATCTTTATTTGCTTCAAATAATTGGTAGTTGCTCGAGTTATGCACGGGTACATTGTCCTGTTTAATTTTGGTTTTGGGCGTTCATTAGCAAAAGCTTCTAAAACTTGGGACAAACATGTTTCTATATACCACTTAGACGTAGCCGTTTCTCCTTTTCAAGTATAAACGTTTTCATCAGTCTTCTCATCGAAGAAAACCACTGACATTCTTTTTCCTACTGATATCTACTTTCTTACTTGAACTGATTGTTCCTCATCTTTAAATACCCAGACTCAACTTTATGACTTTACAGGGACATAATAAATGAAGGTTTAATCTCCTGTAATGATAAATGCTATTAAATGGAAACAGTATTTAACTGCGATTACAACATTTATTGCTCCAAGATCCACAGTGTCATGGCTACTGTAACTGCACAATTTAAGCTACCTACTAGAAAGAGGTGGATATCCTCGCCACTATATAAAAATATACGTTTCCTCTGCCGCACCTTATATTAGTGCTTAGAAAATGGACAATTTTCTTTAAATGCGATATTCTTGTGTACTCATTCCACGTTTAAAATTTCATCATTCTCTTAAGTTGTTGATCAAATGCACTAGCAGTCTAAGCTCTAGATGCGACTAGCTTTATATAATTTCCTTGAAATCGTGTTGCCAGATTTCACACTGAAAATTTTAAATTTGGTTTTCAAATGAGGGTTTACATTTTCACCTGGCTTTCTACAAGCGTTTACGAACTATATGCTCATGTTTTTTCTCATTCAGAGAGAAGTTCCGTTATAAATGCTATTTTAACAAAGTAAGGATCAACTCCAATTGTAGTTACTTTCTTTCTACCATAAAACGACAACTGTTGGTATACAAGATGTTTTCTTTAATAATAGAACGAGTAATATATTTGCCGGAAAACTCCTATTTTTTCAATTTAACGCTGAATATTCTCTTATACTAATAATGTGGAAATTCTATTTTTTGTTACGCACCATGTTTTCTGTTTATCTATGTTGAATAATCATGTAGCTGGTGAAACATCGTGCATAAATATATAAATCATTGCAGTTGATTAAGCACTTCTTTCCGATATCATAAAAACAATAAACTGCTGTCCACAAACAAACCCTTTATTTTTAAAGTAATACTATTAGCGATTGACTAAGCATTTACAACTAAAGAAAGGATGTGTGATAAATAGAAAATAAACATTCTGTTAACTTCTCAAGCAACAATCTGCATAAAATATATTAAATAAGTAACCCATAATAGCACTTACTTATCTATTTGATTCGAATATTTACAGTATATGCATACTAACCGGAACATTAAAAATTATAAAATTTTAAGGCTGCCCTAATATTGCCAGCAGGGACATAGATCACCATTTTTTTTTTAGTTGAAATATGATTAACATTTAATGGTATTTGTTGCAAATCACGACTAGATAATGAGTACTGCTAAATTACTAGTATAACCATTTATAGTCAGTATTGTTGTCTCAATACATCATACCACATACATTTCGAATGGCAATTGTGTTGTATCTCTTTCTATCTCTCCTTTCTCTTAGATCCTCAACTTCTAAATGTTGAAAGTGTATACTAACGTATTATCAAAATTAAACAAAATCTTGCACTTATACTGTGATTTTATCATTTGTATGAATTTAATTTTTTTTTCTGATCGGAACTGATTTAAAACAAGTATTTCGTATGAGTTGAAATGCGCTCTGCCCCAAGTAAGAGCGTAGAATTTTAAATGTGTGTCGTCCTGCATGTGTATATTTAAAGATGTAATGTATTTTTTTATGATATACAGAAAAAATTTCTTGCAGTATGTTGCATTACCTGGACTTTGAACGATTGAATATATTATTCACTCTTTCGCTTTGATTTTGAAAATTGACTTTCTAATCTAATTTATTCGTATTCTTTTGTATATAAAATATATATAATTTGTCTTTGGAATTGATGTGTTTTGAATTTTGAACATTAACATATACAGGTACGTAGACTTCCGCGGTCGTGGTCCATACTATCTTCTTCTGGGCTGTCGGGCTGGAACCGCGTCACTGGTCACTGGTTTCAGTGCTACAGAGAGTAGCAGTAGTTGAGCCCTGAAGATGTCCCATACGAGTGGGTACGAAACGTCGGCAGTTATACCAGTGACGCAGTTCCAGCTCGGATGTCCAGAAGAAGATTAACATATACACATTATATCAATAACTGAAGGCACTTTTTTTGCGATTAGCGACGATCTAGTGAATAATATTTAATAGTGGTGCATTTTACTTATAATAATTGGAGCTTCAGTGAATCATTTGCAAATAATTAATTACCTACTTTACAATTTTATCTATGTGTATTAGTATTCCACAGATTCAATTCCATTCATTTGAGCATTGTCTTGTAAAGGCAGAAAAATCAAAGTAGAAAATGACATTATTGTAAAGATCATACTGTTATTTTATATTATGCATTAAGATCTGGGGGGAGTATTTTTATTAAATTTTTTTCTATTTAACAACTTAAATTACATGTGCGATAATTAAAAACATTATTAGCAATATATCAGAGGAAGACAGATAAGTATGTTTTATAATGTATTGCCTTAAGCAGGTACATTTATTTCGTAGGCATGATAGGGACTTCCCACACTCGCTTACACACAAGCGCACGAAACTCTTTTTCCACTGTACAAAGACGTTTTGGAACTCAGGAATATGTATTTTTCTACTTGCAAACACACTTCTGCTAACGCCACTCCAGTATCAGTTCAATTGACAATTTTTTTAAATAGACTGCAACAATTCAATATTGTTCTTCAGTACGAAAATAATACGGATCTAGTAAACCCATACATAGACCTGTGGTTTTTCGCCTTTTATTTTTAATTTGTTTGCATCCCAGTTTGCAATTTGACTTAACTTTTTTTTTCACTGTTCTGTTTTTTGCATGCTCATAGTACGTCTTTAAAACTACACGATTCTTTTAGCCTTCATTACTGTTACGATATTCGGTTCCTTATATAAGTAAACGTTTCTATTGGCAGCCATTATTCTATCTTGATTCTGTATTTACATTTATTTTCCAAAGTATTAATTAAATTCAAAGCACATCAATATCTTTTTTCTTTAAATAGTATTATAGTTTATATATAAAATGTGGAAACGTAGATTATTAAGTGGTGGATTTTTAAAATGATAGACTTATCTGTAAGTTGTGCCATTTTGTAATTAGATTATATTAGCTGTGTCTATTTTTATTGATATTACTGTACAAGTTAGTTTACCTTATTAAAGGCAATTAAATGTGTGAATTCAATTATTTAAATGTGTCTCCCTTATACAGAATCGCGTGTAAAATGAAATGTGAAGTATGAATGATGGAAAATTCATAAAATTGTGTATCGGTAAATATTTTCGTTCTATACGAAGAATTGAATTTGTAGTTTCTTATTTGAATATTGTATTTATATAGTGTAATTTATTCTTATTTGCAAATATAGTTCTAAAGAAATTGTATAAAAGCTATCTCTTAGTTTATAATGTTCAAGTAGTGTGTTCGATAAAGTCAGATTTATTTAGCGTTAAGTTCTAGTTCATATTAATTAAATATGTATTCTTTTTTTCTACAACAAAATATTCAGATTTATTTCTATTTACGTATGTGTAATAAATTGTTACAGATTTTTATTTTTGTTTTTTCTAAATATATGTGTGTTGATTTATACTACTACAGTCCCTGGCCAAATTATTAGACGCACTGTATTTTTTTAATAATTTTATGTTTATGGGGTGTTTTTAAGTAACAATGGTATATTTCAACTACAATATCATTGATTTTTATTTACGAGAATTGGTGTGGACTACATATTTGTATTTATTTTTAACATATGGCAACACTATGCTGACAAAGTGGTACCTGACCGTAAACAAGTACAAATCTGTATTAGTCGCGAAGGGAATCGAGTCAGGTACGGATGTGTTTTTGTGGCTGTGTGAACTGTGGTTGTTTGTTTAGCAGTTTTATACTACTCGGTAATTGGTTCATTTTGTATTCAGTGCTTTAAAAAATTAATTTGACAATTTTAATTATGGGTCGAAAAGGCGATCTTTCACCAGGTAAAAGAGCTGAAGTAAAGGAACTTGTAATTGCGAAAACATTTACAAACAGAGAAATATCGCGAAGATTGGACGTTTCTGAAGCTAGTGTACGACGCATAAAAACGAAAATTGAGTCAGGGGAGGAATTAAGCCCGAAAAGAAAGCAAAGATGCGGTAGGAAACCAATTTTCACTGCAAGGTCAGAGAGATGCTTGCAGAAAATTTGTCTAGAAAACAGATTTGCTTCCACAAAGGCCATAAAATCACAACTCGAGGGTGCTAGCGCTTATGTTTCTGAACGCACTGTTCGAAGAAAATTGAAAGAATTAGACTTCAAGGCCTGTCGCCCCGCCAGGAAGCCCAAGTTAACAGCTGCAATGAGAGCAAAGCACATTGCTTGAGTGGGCCAAGCAATGGCAAGACAAAGATGTGGACTTCTGGAGAACGGTAAGATACAGCAATTTAATCAAAGATTGATGCATTATTATCATTTTGAGTTATATAAAGCAAATAAACATGGAAGTTTATATATTTTTCCTATTTTTTACAGGTCTGCTTCAGTGACGAAAGCACATTCGAAATTTTGCAGAACAAAGGTCAGTATGTGTGTCGTCGTCATGGAGAAAAGTATCATCCTGATTGTGTCATCCCGACGGTTAAACATCCCACCAAAGTCATGATTTGGTCAGTCATCAGCGGCAAGGGCACTGGACGGCTGTACGTCGTCAAAGGAATAATGAGGCAAGACCAGTACAAAGAAGTCTTACAAAATCGGTTGCTTCCGCAGCTCAGAAAATGGTTTCCAAATGGGGAACCATTCACTTTCATGCAAGATGGAGCTCCCTGTCACACTGCTCGGTCTGTTAAAGCTTTCTTGGCGGAAAAAAATATCCCCCTATTGGATTGGCCGGGTAATAGCCCGGACATGAACCCGATTGAAAATGTGTGGGAGCTGATGAAGAGAGAAGTGGCTAAGGATGTGATAACTAACAAAACGCAGCTCCTAGAAAAGATTATTTACATATGGAATCATCATCCTCAATTGCAGGAGACAGTACAGTCTTGCATTGACAGCATGCCGCGTAGAATTAAAGCTTTGATAGCGGCTAAAGGTGGTTCAACTAAATATTGAATTTTACTAACATTAATTTTAGTTTTCTTTAAAACCTAATAAAGTTATGCTTTTCTAAATTAATGCTGTTTTATTTATGTCAAATAAACAGGTAATTGATTGAGTAATATAAAACTAAAAAGCAAATCAATATAAAATAATAAAACGGTACAATATCACTCGGTAATTCATATTTTACATGAAATCTTGCAATGCGTCTAATAATTTGGCCAGGGACTGTATATGTTTGTTCAGGACAATTTGCTTTTTCGACCCAAAATTGTAAATTGTTGATATAATTACAAAATCTTAGTTTACATTTTTTGCTTTTTTTACTCTTGTTGTTCAAAATATAATTTGGGAAAACAAGTCAGTATTAAATTTGGTACAAATTTAACTTAACGTGTATCGGTGATATAGAACCATCGGTTAGATGTTCAGAGAACCGTTTCATAAACGACACCGGTCACCAAAAATGAAATACGACGTTTTGAATTTCAATCTTCAAATGTCTGTAGTGATAGGCACTGACAAAAGTTTGAATATTCTATCCGAGATGTCCCAATTAATATTTTAAATAATCCATAATTGTTTCTTTACAATACATTTTATTATGCTGTGTATAAGAAATGTTTATATTACAGCAAATAATTATTTTATAATATATTAAATAATTTTCATTTCACCAATCATCTAATAACCAGCATACATATGCACTTTCATGGGTCTTTAAATGCCAGTTTCAAGCCCAATGATTATTTCTCTAGAAAAACATAAAAACTGATAATTGGGAAGCAAATTTTTCCATTCTAATTTACGCATATTTTGTTTCATCCAGAGCGTTTTACTGTTTTGCCATGTTTAAAAAATATACTGTAGAAAGTAATTATTAATTATTTTAATTTATAGTTATTATCTGCAATTTTTAATTGAATTGTAGAAAATAAATTTCAATTTTTGGATATTTGTAAAATGTCATGCCATCTATTAACTACTATACAAACTTCGTTCGGTTCAAGTTCCAAACCTACATTACTTTTTTATTACTTATCGGTGATACAAGTTTGATCCATTCTATGCGATTATAATTTTAAATATTTTGTTTTATATTTTATTGTATACGTATTAGAAATATAGAAAAAAAATTATTTTTATTTGGAATCATTATCACTATAGAAACCTAGAAATGTTTCTACCGTAACATTAATCAAAGTATAGCTATTTTATAAGAGGTGGCGCTGCGTTTTTCATGTAACAAATTTTAGTTTTTCCCAGTTGATGTTCATAAAAAATTTAAAAATTGATTAGTTTCTTTAAACTATTGTTTGAAAACTTCGTTTATAATTTTTCTAAAGTCTGTGTAAGTGATACTTATTTCATATACCCCAATTTATTAGATGTGGGTGCTAGTCCTTCACTTTGAATAGAACAAAGATATTTTATTAGCTTAATTGCGCAATTGAAAATTAAGTGGGAATGGGGTAAGTTTATTCATTCTATTTATGTCTTGATTACTTTACGTAATTGTTTCCCGATTTTTAAGTATTGATTATGATGGGTTTGTTTAATACACAGTAAATTGTGCAATGTTTCGAGAACAAATATTACATTTGAAGGGGAAAGTCAGTTGGTTCACTTTGTTAATAGTACATTTGATTATTTATAGGGTTATTCATGATGTTCAAGAATACAAAAACGTCACATGTACTCAAAAATTTTTGTTTCGTTTGTATCAGTACCCTCATGTCAAAAATCAAATATGGTTAACACATTGAATACTGTTCATTATTACTATTTAAATACTCAAGGCTAAATGGCGACTTTTTCATATAGAAAATATTTGGTAAGGAAGACCAAAAATACAAGCAAAAACAAATTGATACCAAATGACTTCAATTGATTTGCCAGGTAACATTAAAAAATAATATTAATTTAAAATTATATATAATTCTTTATTCTTTCTCTAAGAAAGAAAAGTATTTTAGAAGTGTCGTTTTGTTAATGTATTCAGAATCGCCTGTGATACAACATCAAGGTCACTTCTACGCCAATTCTCTAGATCTTTTCCTCCCATATCCTCCCTTACTCATCTGAAAACAATGCAAAAGAATTCTGTATTAATCGTCAGACCTAGAGGTATAAATTCTCTGTGGGACTCCCTGACAGGAAAGCGTCATTGAGTTTATAATAACCAGCATGGAATATTTCGAACTATCGTCAGCATTGACGCTTTTCTAATTTTGAAAGTAAAAAAGTAAAACATGAACACTTTTTCCAAAATGAAGTTAGAATTGTCAGCTATCATATAACATAACATAAAGATAGATGCGAATGATCCCAACACTTATAAAAATGAACTAGCCCCATCTGTTGCATCATTATTTTTCCGACAATCCAATATAATCATTTACTTTGTAACGAAATTTGTAACGTTCAGTTCTGTGCTTACTATAACAATAAATAAACACCTGTCTTCTCATCTTAAACGATCTCTTTGCTTCACCTTCAGAGTGCTAAAACTATGCGAGAAAGAGAAAAAAATTTGCAGAGTGGGGCGGTTCCCCTCTGAATATGATCCCTTTTATAGCAAAAAAAATGAAACATTAAACAATATTACAAGTTTATTGTATTTGTTACAAATATCTTACAATACACTGTGTTTCGGAATATAGACTAGATAGTTATTTAGAAAAAAATGGAACGTCTAAGTTACAGTTTGAAACTCTAGTTAATCATCCCCACCTACACATATAGTTGGATTATACTAATCATACAAAAATATTCTTTTATGTAAGTGCCATCTAATGAGCACTTCCCAACAAACAAAAAAACAATAAAAATAAAATCACTACTGAATTAATAATTACGTTAAATTACTGACTATGTAGAGTGCAATGGTGGTATATGAAGCAAAAGATTATATTAAAAAAAAAAAACTATTGCAATTAGCCGATAGTTTACTAATTAATAGTTAACTGGCAAAAATAATCAACTAAGGCTAACCATCTGACGAACCCCTAATTAAATTAGAGCTATCGATTGTATGAAGGTGAGATTTAAATAATGAACTATTGACTAAAGAGTCTTCAATTAAATTAAATTGGAGCTCCAAATTTATGTAGATAATATTTACGTAATGAGTAATTTACTAGCAAGTAAATTTTGTAAGTAATATTTAAATAGGAAACAGTTTATATATAGTTTCGTTCGTTTTAAGTGCAGCGCATTGCTTTATACAGTGTCGCTGTACTGTCTACGTTCGGACATTTACGATTAATAACCAATATTCTATTTAGCACTCAGGACCATACTAAGGACTGGAATTTCGAAGGAAAAGAAAATGGACAAGCAGACGCAGGGACCGTCAAACGCAAACCGCCCCAAGGACCGAAGACGAAGTGCAGGAAGGACCTCCCTCCCCGCCCCTGCATTTCGAGGGCTCGCAGGTCGATCATGCCATCGTAGCCAGCTGTGGTGGCTTGATCGAGGCGGCCCGCGACTGCAACGAGGACAGTTCTACTATGGAAGAGGAAGAAATTACACAATCCTCCTCCTCTCCCCCCGCCGCCTTCCTCAAACGCTGAGGAAAGAATGAAGACGACTTTACCCTTGTCCGGAGATCGAAGCATGTGCGAACACGTCATCCCCCGATCCCATCCCCACCTCAAAACGATTCGATGTGCTGGTCCCGAGTACATCGTACGTGAACGACACGGCTTCAACGAATGATGATGTTGCCGCTTCCAGACAGAAAGTCCCACCCATTGTCCTGCAGGACAAAGAGCATTAGATTGCCATCTCTAAGCACTTCCAGACTATTAATTCAAACTACACCAAGGCCAAGAACACGACTGGAGGAATCCGTGTAGAACCCGCTACACCTGCCGATTACCGCAAGATGATAAACTATCTTGAGGAAAAATTCAAATTCTTTACTTTCAGGCTCCCGGAAGAAAAACCACTGAAGGTTGTTTATTCCAACTGCCATATCCCTTGATGACGTCAGGAAGAACATCATCTTCAAGGGATACAAAGTGACACACATCTCCAGGATGTGCAGGACCATTCGGCGCACTCCAATGCCCCTCATTATGTTGCAGCTGCCTAAGACTTCACAGTCCAGGCAGATATACCAGGTCCAAAGGATACTGGGACTCTTCGTCACCGTCGAGGCCCCTCGGCAACGCAACGATGTCGTTCAATGTTTCAGGTGCCAGCGCTATAGCCACGGCCAGTGCCAATGTCATCTGACACCCAGATGTGTCAAGTGTGGGGAAGCCCACCAGGCTCGGAAATGCCGCATGGAGAAGGATGGCGTTCCGAAATGTTGCAACTGCGGCGGCAACCATGTTGCGAGCTACAGGGGCTGCCCAAGAGCCCCAGAAAATCAAGACGAGGCCAGCCCAGCCAAGTGATGTCAATTCTTAATTATATAAGACAACTCGACCTTGGGTCATAAATTCACCGGCCGGTAATTAGGACAGGGGTAAAGAACGAAGTTCAGCCTTAGAATCACGCGCGTGAAGGCATAATTAATTAACCCTCGAGTTATGACATCAGTACTTACCCGGTTTATCGGGAATTCATTACCTTTAGTTCTAAGTATTTTGTAGAAAACCGTGTGCAATAGATGTATAAGGTCTTATTGAAAATTGTTTAGTTTTTGTTCTCTATCTTTCTTAGGATGCTGCAGGACGAAATGTACATAGAGAAGTGTATTTGAAAATATATTTTGTGAAACTCTATACCAAGCGTTTTAATTTTAATTATATTTATTGTATTAAAGACGTTATAAAAACTAATAAAACTAATTATATTTAATGTCCTCAAACTTTTCTTTACAGTTCTTTCTTTTTTTAATTTGCATGCGTAAAATTGTTTGCAATAAAATAAATAATAAATTGTATCTATTTCTCAAACAGAAACCGGAAAATCAAATTATCAAAATCGTGGTTAAGTTTTGATAAGTCATATTTTGTCTACTATATATATATATTCAAGTATCAGTATTAATAGGTATATTTGGGGTTAACATTGGACATTGGCTGTTAAATAAAATGTCAGCGCTAATTGTTTATTTGTTATATCTTCAATGGATAACAAGTACTGGTAAATATGCTTTTATATTTTATTTACATAAATAAGTTAATATATAAATTCGTTAAATGTTTAAATTAATTTAATTTTGTATGTCTTATTTTCCCCTTTTATTGCGTCAATTTTTTTCTATTAAACATATTAGAACGTACTACGTATATACAGACTGATATAAAATGTCTCAACGCATAACTCTATTAACTGTTACTGGAAACTAAAATATTAAAAAGTTTTCCAAACATTGCAAAGTGTTGATAATCTTGAGTATTTAAGTATTTAATTTTTATTTTTTGAAATCAAACTTCAATAACAATCAATATAAACGAGTATTTATTTTACTATATTGCTACGAGGGAGCGTTTTTATATTCGCGGAATGGGGGACAAGGGGTGGAAATAAAAAAAGCAAATTATTTTTCTTTTTCAATATACGATATTTACCTGCAAGACGGATATATTTTTCACATCTTTCAATTAATTTATTTATACCCTCATAAAAAAATGATTTCTCTTTATCTGCAAAATACGCCGAAACTGCCTCCTTGACTTCATCATCGGCAGTAAATTTTTTACCCCGCAGCTCTTTTTTCATTTTCGGAAACAGGTAATAATCACTCGGGGCCAGGTCTGGGCTGTAGGGTGGGTGATTG
The DNA here is from genome assembly GCA_031893035.1 of Dermolepida albohirtum. Classification (NCBI taxonomy): domain Eukaryota; kingdom Metazoa; phylum Arthropoda; class Insecta; order Coleoptera; family Scarabaeidae; genus Dermolepida; species Dermolepida albohirtum. The sequence continues at coordinate 550,626 of JAVIWB010004675.1, read as the reverse complement.
ACAATTTCGAAGCCCACCTTATGCAGGGCAGCTAACGCAACGCGGCTCTTGTGGACGGGCGCGTTGTCGTGCAAAAGCAGAACACCTTTTGTCAATTTTCCCCGCCTTTTCTCTTTAATGGCTTCTTTTAGTCGCTCTAATATCGAAGCGTAATATTCTCCGGTTATAGAAACACCTTTATCTTTATAATCAATCAACAATATTCCTTCCGAGTCCCAAAATACCGTTGCCATGAGTTTCCCAGCTGATTGTGACGCTTTAAATTTCTTGGGAGGTGCTGTGCCCTTTTTATGCCACTGCATGGAGTCTTGTTTGGACTCAGGTTCATAATGATGAACCCAAGTTTCGTCTCCAGTAACAATTCCACTCAATACACCATCCTTGTCTTCATTACAGAGGTCCAAAAATGCACGCGAACACTCTACGCGCTGTTGTTTTTGCGGCGGCGTGAGCATTCTCGGCACCCATCTTGCGCTGACCTTAGACATGCCGAGATGATCGTGTAGGATTTTAAAAATTGTATCGGATACTCCAACCATTTCTGCGAGTTGTTTCTTCTTTAGTTGAGCATCTTCGAGTACAATTTGTTCAACTTTTTGGATAAGTGCTGGCGTGGTCACCTCAATGCTCCTGCCCGGCCTCGGGTCGTCTTCAAGGGATTCCCTTCCTTGTTTAAATAAACTGCCACTTGTACACCATGGTTTTTCCTGGACAAGAGTCGCCGTAAACCAATGACATCTCATTCATTATGGTCGCGACTGATTTTCCTTGCCTGGTAAGGAACTTTATAACGGCACGATATTCGATTTTTTCCATATTTCACTTTTCACTCCTGATTATGTTACTTGGTTGACGATAGCTCAAAGACTAACTGTCTAATAACAATGAAACTTCGTATTTATACTAATCATGAGTCGCTGCACAGGCCACGCCCCCAATGCGCCTACTCACCCCTCTACAACCCGCTCATTCCGCGAATATAAAAACGCTCCCTCGTACACCTCTTTAATTACTAAAAAAATAGAATGCAGACAATATTGCATTTAATTATATTTTATTTAAAAAGAAAAATAATTTTTTTCTCGTGTAATATTTTAGGTCCAACTAAAAGGTCTCCTTAAAGTCTCTGAATACGTGAACATTTTACTTAAATTGCATATTATTACATTCCTCGAAATAAATTAATAGGATTAATTTATTTAAGTAATACCTTAGATGCCGTGTTCTACAAGGTCATTTCAAATTAATTTGCATTAAGAGGATTCAAAAAGAATTTGTAGATAGTATAAAAATTGTAATATCTATTAGAAAGAATCAATCTTGTAACATATAACGGCCAATATCTTCGTAATTAGGAATAGTTACACGTTGCTTTATAATATTATTTTTTGGGTAAAATTATGAAACCAAATTTTATTTTCATTTCCGATAAACCGAGTAAGTACTGGTGTCATAACTTGAGGATTAATTAACGGTATTGTAACCAAGTCAATTTGATAATTAAGAAAGTTTTGACTATTATTTTCGATTTCCATTAATAAAAACTTAACAATCAAATTGACCTGGTTATATCACCATTAATTGCTCCCAAATTATAGTATCGTTATTTACGCGGTTTACTGGGAATGCTTTTTTAGTCACCGTTAATTCTAACTGTTTTGTAGAAAGTTATGTAATAGATATATAGGGCGTCATTGAAACATTGCTTAATTTTACTATTGTAACTTTTCATGATGTCGCAAGGCGAAATATACATAAAGAAGTGAATTTAAAATTATATTTTGTGAAACTATAACCAGGCTTTGATTTTTTATTACTATATCAATTAAAATGTTTCACAAAGAGCCAGCAGTATAGTCAATTAATGTATCTTTCATATGAAACTCGTCCTAATTTGTCCTTTATGGACACTATCCTCTAAAGAATTGCGTCTCTTAAAATTCTTTTTACCATTCTATATATATAGCCCGAGATGAAACTTAAATTCTAAAAACAGATTGTAAACAATCAAGACGTTCTTCTTCTAAATCAATTTCAAAGTCGTAGTAAATCATGGTGGAATAGTGTTTCTTTGAAAGCTTCACGCCGACTATTTAAAAGAATTTATTACCCACGATCGAATGAAAAAGTACACAGTTTTTGGAAAAAATATCACCATTTTTATTGACACAAATTTGGTTGCCGTGAATTTCATATATGCCGAATATCTCAAAATTTATATAGTGTTTGTTGTAGCTCCTTGGTAAGGTAGACTAATTTGAATATTTTTAAGCTATCTATAACTCTACAATACTACAATTTCATCCAAATTGTAGTGTGTGTTCCTGAATTCCCTTTTTTTAGTGTTATCTATACCGATTGATTAAAATCTTTTATATTCTCAAAAACCATGATATTGGGTCTGGGAAAAAGTTCGTGGCGTTTTTTCAGTAAAATTCAACTGGTCCCCGCATGGCGCGTGGACGAATTCATTTAAACCGAATATGTTCCATTATTATCGACAATGTTTCGCCATTTTTTTGGTAGATCCATGATCCCATCGGTGAAAAACTTCTGTGGTTTCTGGTCGAAAAACTGAATCAATTAGTTTTCACAGGCTTCTTTTGAAACCAACTTAATTCCATTGAGAGAGTTCTGCAGAGATCGAAACAGATGATAGTCAGAGGGTGCTATATCCGGACTGTAAGGTGGGTGCATCAAAACTTCCCAACCAAACTCTCTCAATTTTTGACGGGTCATCAAAGAAGTGTGTGGTCGGGCGTTGTCATGATGGAAGACAACACCTTTCCTATTAATCAATTCGGGCCGTTTTCTTTCAATCGCCTGGCGTAATCTCTCTAGTTGTGCACAGTAGAGTTGAGAATCAATCGTCTGACCAGTTGGAAGTAGCTCGTAGTGGACGATTCCCCTCCAGTCCCACCATACACACAGCATCACTTTTTTTGGCGTCAATGTTGGCTTAGCGAACGCTTGTGACGGCTCACCATCCTTTATCCACGATCTTTTACGCTTCCGATTATCGTACGTAATCCATTTTTCATCTCCGGTTATTAAACGTTTCAGAAACGGCTCGATTTCATTCCGTTTCAGCAGCGCATCGCAGATGTTAATTCGGTCCATCATGTTTTTCACGCTCAACTCATGAGGAACCCATACGTCAAGCTTTTTTTGTAACCAGCTTTGTGTAAATGGTTCAAAACAGTTTTGTGGTCAATGCCTAGCTCCATGCCAATATCGACACTGCTGATATGCTTATCTTGTTGGACTTTTTCAAGAATTTCATCAGATTTTTCAGTGATTGGACGACCGGAGCGTGACTCATCTTTCACATTGAAATTTCCAGAACGAAAGCGAGCGAACCATTTCCGCGCAACAGATTTCGATAAAGTAACTTCACCGTACACAGCACAAATTTGATCACAAGCCTGCGCAGCGTTCTTCCCCTTATCATAATAATATTGCAGAATATAGCGAAATTTCTCATTATTCTTCTCCATTTTCAAGTGCGAATAACTTTCCAACCACTGCACCGATTACAATGTTTCTACGCTCAAACTAACGTTCGGAAGGTCATCTAAAAAACGAGCCGTCGGTGGTGTCGCTGTGACTTGTTGTTCTTTAGTTATCGGCAACCAATGCCATCTATCGGGAAAAACGCCACGAACTTTTTCCCAGACCCAATATTTGATTTCGTCAAACCTAAATCGATAATGCAAATGAAGTAAGTGGCACGTTTCTTAGATCAAGTTACGTTGTTTTAACAGATAACTACATAAAAATGTTTCAGTTGAAAAAAATAAAAATGCTTAAAAAATAGCGTTAGGAGTATTTGCATAAATCAACGAGAAATAAATCACATCAGTATCTGACTTAATATATATCTTTCAAATTCTTTCATTTCTTATATTCAAATAAAACTAATTGTAATTAATTTTTTAAAACTTTTTGCACAGTTCCTTCTTTTTAATTTGCACGCGTAGAATCTATCTATTTCTGTCACCTATACTGAAACAGGAAATTAAAATTACCAAAATCGTGGTTAAATTTTGATAACGTTTTGATAAGTCATATTTTGTCTACTGTATATAATATATTTTTGGTTAATTAATAATTAATTTTTGGTTCAATAAAATGTCGACTCTAGTTATTTATTTATTATATCTTCAATGGATAATAAATACTGGTAAATATGCATTTATATTTTCTTTGTATAAGTAAGTTAAAATATAAATAGGTAATAGATTTGTTAGATGTTTGAATTAATTTACTTTTATGTCTTACTTTTTCCCTTTTATTGCATGATAGTACGTACTACGTATATACAGACTGTTTAATAAAAAATGTCTCAATACACAACTGTATTAACTATTATCGGATTTTAAAATATTTAAAATCGAAAGAAATAGTTTTCAAAACATGGAAAAGTAATGCTAATCTTTAGTATTTAAGTATTTAATTTTTATTTTTTGAAATCAAAGTTCAATAACAATCAATATAAGCGAATATTTAGTTCATTATATTACTATACCTCTTTCATTATTAAAAAATTAGTATGCAGAGAATATTGCATTTAATTATATTTTATTTAAAAAATAATTTTTTCCTTATCTAATATTTTACGTACAACTAAAGGTTCTCCTTAAAGTCTCTGAATAAGTGAACATTTTGTTTAAAGTTGCCGCATATCATTACAAAGGGTACTAGAAAAGTTTTCCAATACAGCTTTGTTTATTTAATTTTTTCAAAGTAATTTCCTCTACGCTCAATACACCTCTCGATCCTCCGAAACCAATCTTTAAACCAGTTTCACTATGGAGTAAAGCACACTCGTTGTCCCAAGCCCGCAGAAGGTCCTCGTCACTGGAAAACTGCCCCCCTTTTAGCTTCATTTTCACATGCGTGAACACTACAAAGTCACAGGGAGCAAGATTTGGACTGTAGGGAGGGTGTTCGAGAAGTTTTAATCCTGTCGTGGTCAAACATTCGGTGCAGGCTTTGGCGCGGTGAGCTGGAGCATTATCGTGATGGAGGAACCAGGTGTCCATTCTTGACTTTGGCCGCAGGTTCTTCATAGATCCAATGACTTTAGGCAGGCACTGTTCAGAATATCACTTAGCTGTGACTGTCTTCTGTGTGTCCAAAACGACGCGTTCCATAATTCCACTCGATTTGAAAAATACAGCTATCATTTTCTTCTTTACAGATCGGGATTTTCTGACAACTACGGGCGTGTCCTCTTCAGTCAGTCGATGCGGCACCCAGAGAGAACAAAGTTTCTTCACGTGCAAATGATCATGCAGAATCGAACGAATTGCGGATGCATTTAGGCCTGAAGTACCCTCTATCTGTTGGTAGGTCACTCGCTTGTCCTCGCCAAGCATTTTTCTCAGAGTAGCAACGTTTTCCTCCGTAACTGACATTCGTGGCCTTCCCGGCCTCTCAGCATCCTCCACAGTTAAATTTCCCCTTTGGAATTCTCTATACCACCTGAATATCGTTGTACGATGTGGACAAACATCACCTAATGCAAGAATCATTTCTTCGAAGCACCGGTCTTTGTTTAAACCACGCACAAAATTATAACGCAAAAATGCTCTTATCTCATTTCGTGACCACGATGCCATCGCAAGTACTTTGCTCTCACTACTAATGAATAACTGAACCCATCGACATGGCGCGGTGGCTACTATGCACGTATGAACATGCAGCAACAACAGCTTCCTACGATTCATTGTTGCGTCATACTGCAAAACTATCCTAGTACCCTTTGCACATTCCAAGAATGAATAGGGTCAATTTATATAAATAATATCTTAGATGCCGTATTCTGTAAGGTCATTTGAAATTAATTTTACAGATTCATGCTTCTTGCTTCACCGCCAAATTTTAACATTTCCGCTGGTATGTAGTTTCTTCCACTACTCTAATTGTACTTGATTTCTGTTAAATTAAACATTTCTAACAATAAAAAATCTCCAACAATGTTTTAATGCGATTCGATATAGAACTGTCAATGTCTAAGCTTTTAATTTATTTTTATGTAATTGATTTTTAGAGTGTGCCGTGCAAAATTTTTATTGGAGGAACTATATACGTGGCGATATTCCATACGATGCGATTGAATTAAGTCTAGGGAAATATATTGGACAAATTTCTCATCATGGTGAACTACCGGCTACCATTTACACGGACAGTCAAATGGCAGTTACAGATTATAATGGAAGAGTATTTTCCACTACTTACGTAAGGGTAAGTACACAAAGAATATGCGCTTTGCTATACGAGACTATGTAGATCTTTGCGAGGCTTGGTTAGACTACATTTGTATCAGTATCGACAGTGATTACAATAATGTTAAAAGGAATCATTCTATTATTAATAACACCCTATCTACTACATATGTTTCATGGATAGAGCAATCATCAAGCAGATTCTGTGTTGTTAATGTACGATTCCTTCATAGCGTTTGTCATATCATTTCGATACAGAAAAAATAATGAATAATATCGTATCTCCCTCTCTCAACCAATACATAAATGTATTGACTCCGAGTACGCAAGTTTCTCTCTATTACACACTGGAAACCTAGTTTACCGATCTTGTGAGATAGAAGCGTTTCTCGCTTTGTCGGTCAATACATTTATGTATTGGTTGAGAGAGGGAGATATGATATTATTCATTATTTTTTCTGTATCGAAATGATATGACAAACGCTATGAAGGAATCGTTCATTAATAACATAGGGTGTTATTAATAATAGAATGATTCCTTTTAACATTCTTTAATTGGCATAAAGCCGAGTACGCAAGTTTCTGTCTATTACACACACGAAAACTGGTATACCGAACAAGTAATATATAAGCGTTTCTCGCTTTGTCGGTCAATACATTTAGGTATTGGTTGAGAGAGGGAGATATGATATTATTCAGTGATTACAATAATAGAAAACATAATATTTAGTCTCTTTAAATTTTAATATTTATGCAAATATAATAGAATTCATAGGACCACAGTTTAACATGGAATTATTCTGTTAGGTGTTTATGCTCGACTATGATATTAATAGAGCTGCGCACTTTGTCCGGAATTCAGTATGTATTGTAAGGACAGCCGTTACGCGATAAACATACTAATTATTAAAGCTATACCCAAGGAACAATTTTTAAATTACGCGGAAGTTTTGAGTTGGTAGTAGTAAAAATAAAGGTTAGCTATGATTTCAATTCATTCAAGAAATTAGGAAATAACATGTTTTTAATGCGTACGGTTTTCGTTTTAATTTTGATTTTGAAATATACACCTTAATTATTAATATTCATGCTGTAATAAAATAAAATATAATTTTAGATGTAGTTATCTTTTCCTTGGGCAACTTAAAACACCCGCGAAATTTAAAAATTGTTCCTTGGGTATTATGATGGCCGCGTACTGTAGTAAATTAAGTAATAGACACTTACCCACTTAAGATTCGTTATTCCATAGTGGATAAGATCGGAGAAAGAACTCCAATATCAGGTATGTTTCGATATTTGTTTCAGCGAGGCATGTTTTTCGCGATGAAAATATATTTTTGTATGCAGAAAACGGTCTTTCTACATTTAATGATGTACTGTTGGCATAACTGAAATACATTTTGAAATTATTTGACGTATTTGTAGGCGCATATATCTGTCTTAAATTAAGTTCTAAAATCTGAATCATAATCTTTTTCGCATCACTAGTAGCGCATAACGGTGAGCAAACGTCGTTCACTATTTGCAGTTAGTTCTTTAACGACGCCGAAGGATTTTGTAAATTTTCTATTGCTTTAACTAGTCCCGAGTAATTTTTCAGTTTCTAAAACTCTTTCAACGTGACCATCTCGAAATTTGGGCTGACTTGTCTTGATAGCTTCAGCTTCTTTAGAATTAAAGTATGAAACACCTGACTTTATTTTTTTGTAAATATTTACAACAGGAAAGCGCTGCCTGTGACCAGATTCCCTAACTTGTAAGAACTGGCTTTGGTGGTTCATGGACACGAGGCCAATCTATGAAATTCTCGAGTATGTTTGGGAACTTGCGAAATAGCGCCTTTGTACTTGCAATTAATGCTTCTACTTCTGGATAAAATTTTTGAATCGTTTGTGTCACGAGATGTAATGCATGAATTTTGCACGTAATATGCAACAAATTACCGCTCTGTTTTTTTAAGAATATGGCTCACACAGCGCATTATACTTGCTCCATCATTAACAAATATTAATAGTTGCTCTGCTGAAAGATCAAATTGTGCTAATGTATTTTGTACCGGCATCGTAATTGCATAGTTTCAGTTTTTCACACGCTAATAACAGTGGAGATTGCGATTTAAGAGAATCTAATGTGCGCACTATAACGTTAACATTAGAATGTTTCTTTATATCTGTTGTTTCGTCCATGTATAACCACAGTTTTTTATTTGCTAACTCAGATTTCATTTTGTTTTTAATTACTTCGTGCACAGTTGATACAATTCTCTGCAACGTTCGTCGACTTGATAATTTGAGATAATTTTAGAAAATATTGATCACCTAGAGCAGTCTCCCCGTCGGACATCAGATCTACTTCTTATACGGTGTTAACTTTTAGAATTTTATGTATCTTGATCCGCATAGATAAATCCATGAAGAATTCTTGCTTTGCGAATTTAAATCTTTCACGTAGTCTCTTCTACCTTTTCTGGGAATAGCAATCCGTCTCATTGATCGGCTAAAACTAAATAGAAAAGCATGGCGTCTGACGCTTCCGAGGGAACGTTAACTACCACACTTTTCTGCGGCTATGCAACTCTTAGCAGGTTGCCTTAGACCTTAGTTTGGATTTAGGGCGGGTTTTTCAGAAGGGCTGGTTTGTATACTTACATACAAGTCGTAATGCAGCTTAGGTAATGAAAAAGGGTAGCAGGAAACCAAATCGGATGAATACTTAGGATGTTAAAGCAAACGAAAATTAATCATTTGACAAATGATAAGTAGATATATCGTGTAGTATTCGCACGCCTACTTTTCGATATTTAAAAAGAACGTTACAAATACGTCCTACTAAAGGTTTCAATACATCAAGACAGCACACAACATTAACTATTGAATCACTTGGATCGAATTTTATTGTGAGCAATTCTCTTAGGAGGGTAAAAAGCAATAAGAATTGTTTCGACTTTCTACTGCTTTCAAAGGAGATTTTTTGAACTTTCTTCATTTGATCAGTAGCTGGTACTCCAACACTTAGTTTCGTAACGAAAGAACCACATCTCATCACCATTTACAAATTTGAAAGACATTTACATCTCTTGGAGCTTTTCTGATGTTTTCGCGATATCATTCTTGGTACAATTTTTGGACATCCGTAAATTGATGTAGAAAAATCTTGAATTTAGTTCTTGAAGCCTAAATTTTTCTGTTAAAAAGCTCAAAAGTATGTAGTCTTGGGTATTCCAAGTTCCATTTTTGTGAATCTAACTGATGATTTTTTCGATATTTTCACGAGTTTTTTAACGCTGCCTTCGGTTGTCATTTCAAATGATTGGCCTGAACCGTCAATGATGATAAGAAACCTGTGTTGTCAGAAGTAATGATTATATTAATTGTTCCTTATTTATTATTTTATCAATGAATACACACTACTGTCGCGTATTGGTTTCTAATAAATTAAATATCCTGAAATTTTAACCAATTAGAAAATCGACGTCATATAAATCAATCTACCACTAATAGATGATTTGACGATTATTTTCCGAACAAAGGATGTTTATTCGCTGTGCGAGCTTAACTGATCTATGACTTGTTTAACCCTGCTACTACGTTAGAAAAAAAATACACATGTTATGTTCGGGTCATATTTTGACCCCACAATTTTTTATTGAGAAAATTCAAATTTATACATTTCAGAAATATGTTTAAAGCTTGTGATCAATGCAATATGTCGTCGTTAGAGTGATTGTGTGTCGGTGTGACGGACAAACAGGTTTTTTGCAAATTATACACTCAGTAAAGGTCTTTTTTTCCTTTTTCGACGGGCAAAATTTGCACCTTTTCCGTTCACTAGTGCATTGTCGTTTTGGAGAAGGCGAACTCGTAGATGGTGATATACTATCTTCTTCTCGAATTCTTCGTACCAATGATGCAGAGGCTTCAGCGCGAGGAAGCCGACTACGCCTCTTGATATGTTCTTGAGTTAAAACTTCACCGAGTTGCTCTAAAAATAATCGCCTTTTGTGCAGTTTATTTTTTTGCCATTCAGGATTTATTTCGGTCCATATTATAAAAGCGTTGAGAGCAGAAATATCTAATAAATTAGAGAACAGGGCAACTGGCCACCGATTGGTTTTTCTTTTGCTCGAATATGTACGAACCATTTGGTCCAATATGTCGACTCCGCCTTTTGTCGAGTTATAATATTCAATTATCTCCGGAATTTTTTTTGGATGATCTTCCAAAATGTTGCTGTTATGGTGCAGAGTGCTAAGCAAATAAACCATTCTGTATTTTTTAGGCACATACAAAACTACAGTTTCTTTTTCATGGAAAAAAAATTTACTTGAGTGTATTGGAAGCTTACGCAACTCTTGTGTTGTTGCATGAACCGGCAAAAAACGTTTGTTTTTCCTCACTGTGCCAACAATAGTAATTTTTTGCTTTAGCAGTTCTAATGCAAGATTATGACTCGTGAAAAAATTATCGGTAGTCACATTTCGTCCACGGTATGAAGACACTAAGTCTAGAACAATCCGTTCGCCTTGGTTCCTTTCTGCATTGTTTCCCACTTTACGCAAGTATATTTGGAACTGTAAGCAAAACGCGGTATCAGAATACGCTGCTATCCACGCTTTCATGCCATATTTCCCAGGTTTACTTGAAATATATACTTTGAAAGGACATCTACCTCGGAACGGAATAAGCTGTTCGTCAGTCGTTATATTAGCACTTGGAACGTAAAGCAGCTGCAAGTTTTGAGTCCATTACTCATAAAATGTTCGAATAGGATCAAGCTTATCTCCTCGTTGTTCTGATCTTCTTCTTTGCCTATCGTCAAATGCTAGTACACGAGAAATATTGCTAAATCGCTCCAAAGACATGACTGCTTTCAAAAAAGGACGTCCATGAAACTCGTCCCACAGGGAGTTAAGACTTTCACCGTATGACCGGTAAACTCCTAAAAGAACAATATGTCCGTTATATAAATATAATAGAAAATTATATTGTAAATAAATACCAATAAGTATAAGAAGTCCCAGGTAAGCATCCAACTCAATAGCATCTATAGGTTGAAAATTTTCGAAAACAGCACTTCCCTGCAAATTGCTGTAGTGAATTATATCCCTTTTCATAGCTTCTGTTAAGCATAAATCAAAAGTATCACGAATTTTCGAAATACGATGAATAGCATAAGGAGTCACTCCAGGTTTTTCGTGAATAATATTTTCACTTGCTGCACGACTTAGACATTGCAAAGAAGGTATTGTCATCCGATATTTATCAAAAAATTCTGTGCCATTAGTTACGGTCAATAAACTGAAGGCTTCTGTGCCACTGGAAATGGATTATTCTGAAGATAAACGTTCGTCTTCCTCAAGTACAAAATTAGTATCACCATCATCACTCACATCGTCTTCAAGGTCACTCAAGAATGCACCAATGTCATGCTCAGTCATTTGTCTATGCTGACATTATGGCCAAGTAAATACAAAAAAGAATTTTATCGTATAAATACTAGTATGAATTTAGAAAAAAATTAAGATTATATGTACTTACAGTATGTCTAGATTCCATATTTTATCTAAATCTATCGTCTATAAACTTAAATTTACAATAGCAACTGATCACTATGAAATTTAGCACAGAACTAGAAGTATTTGGCTTCGTTGTTATTGAATACAAAAATTATAACTGTAAACGCATTCCAGTGTATTCGCAACAGATAGGTGCTCCAGACGATGACTGTGCACTAAGGGTTTTTGTTGACTCTACAACCATGCGTTATTTTTTTGCGCGTTTTGTCGGTCATTCTTATTTTGTTTGTTTACTAGTCATGTAAAACACCAAAGAGGTGGAATACAAATGCAAAAACCATATAATATAGACATATTATATTATATATTTATTATTCGTTTTACAAAAATGATAGAGGGTCATAAAATGACCCGAACATGATATGTGTAAACAATTGCAATAAAAAATTGTCTAAGCCTAAAATGGTGATAAAACTAATTGAATTCAACATATTTCAACAATTGATGCACTGAGTAGTAAGAACTTTCAAATATATTCCACCATTTAGAAATACGGTAATGTTAAATACGATTTGGGTCATCAAAAGACCCTAACGTAGTAGCAGGGTTAATCACGTATATCTGTATTTGGTTATGCTCTTACTTTTCAACTTTTTTTATTTTTGTGTTTGTTTCATCTGCCTAACTTTTGGTTGGTTTTTCTCTTTTCCTTTCTATTGTACTCGACATTGATAGTTTTAGTATTCCTGTTTCAACATTTTAGGTATAATCGTCGTCAATTAAAGTGTACTCGTCGAAAAGAACAAGACTGATCCAGTGCTTCTCAAAATGTACAGTCGTTCGAACGGGGGACAATTCCGGTTCTCCGGGCACATTTCAAAAAACGGATATGTTCCAGATTGGATGAGTCAAATCGCGTTACTCACCGATTTGATATTTTTCACGAATATTTCATCAATCAAAAGAGCTATCGCAGATTTTCTTTCTCGTAATCAGCAAGTCCTAGTGCATAAAGCAGAGGCATTAAAACAACATTTCGGATATTTCCAATTCTTAAACTTCATCATCTAGGTTCAGTAAAATTTTCAAAACTCCGTAACTCACATTTTCATCCGATCATCGCGAACTTTAAACCAAATTCAAGTACTTCAATTGATTAATTTGTGCTAAATATGTCTTTTTCAATACATATTTGAGAAAGTCTAAAGAATTAACCACTTTGTTTAAACTTTTTCCATAAAAAAATAATGTATTTGAATTTATTTACTGCTTATACAAGTATCTTTTATAATTTGATTATGTTTTCGGCGACAATTTCTGCCGATATAGTTATTTATACATTTTGACATGTTTTATACCTTTGTGATGTTAATTAAAATCTAAATCTAACGAGTTAAAGTATTACCAATTAATATACTTCTGACTGTTTGCTTTTAATTTTCAGATGTTAGTGTTGTTGCTGTATTTTGTTTTATATTTTGAATACTTTGAAGAATGTGTAATTTTTATTTAGACAACGCACCGTGTCACTGTATCTGTTTCCTTTTCGTTTATATGCTATTGTGGATGTTTTAATGTTCACTTTCCAGATACTATGCACGTCAGAACCTACCAGATTTTATTGGGAGCCAGTGAATTTCGGTGCACCTTATGAAAATCAAATGGTAAATGCCGTAATCGGAGGATTCCAGAACCAGTACGGAATTAATTTACATATCGGGAAAGCCTTTCATGAGGGAGAATGGAAAGTAGGAAGAGTCATAGCAATTAATCACGAAGCTAAAGGACTTTATCTTTACCATAACGCTGGTCCAACAGCGCGGCTTATGGAGTTTTCTATTTTAAAATATTATCCAGGATTTGCGAGGATGGGTAGGTAAATTTATACAATTTTCGGTGGTATTATACGGTCGTAAAAGAGTTTCAGCTGACTCTTCGGTCGTTGAACGGTAATATAGCGTTGCGTTAGCAAGCTAAATAGCTGTTCAATCTTATTTTAGTTAATTTTGCAATGCTAATGGATTCTTTAAAACATTGATACTTATTAAATGAAGAAAATTTATTCCTATTATTAAGTAAAAGCTTTTATTTATTTATTTATTTATTTATTTATTCATCCAATTTACTACAAATAGAGCATATAATATGTTATGCATTTTAAAACTAATCATAATCAACACAACTGTATACAAACAAATGTAAATTATATTTAAACTTCAGAATAGTCTAAGTACCAGTATTTAAGTGAATAGTAAATCTTGAAGAGAAATAAGTCTAATTTTATTTTTACATATTTGCTTTGGCATTTGTTTAAAACGCATAGGAAGCTTATTATATACCTTAATAGCCAAATAATGAGAGCCTTTATCACTCAACAAAACTTATGTCGTGGTATTTCCAAAACATACGAGCTTCTGATGTTATATGAATGAAACTCACTTAATCTGGTACGTAGACTTCCGCGGTCGTGGTTCACGTTACCTGCTTCCGGGCTGGAACCGCGTCACTTGTATATCTGCCGAAGTTTCAGTGCAGTAATTGAGCCCTGAAAATGTCTCATACAAATGGGTACGAAACGTCAGCAGATATACAAGTGGCGCGGTTCCAGCCCAGAAGCAGAAACTGACTTAATTTACATATCCGATCGATGTTGTCACTGACATATAATAGTAATTGTAAAATGAACGAACTTGCTAACGTCATGATATTTACTTCAGGAACAACTTGCTTGACTATCAAGAGCCTTGAGGATTCGGATTGCCTTTTTTGCAAATTAAATGCGCGTTCTACTTCTGACGAAACTCCCCAATCTGTTAGACCATAAAACATGTTGGAAAATATGCGAAAAGTAATACATTTTTAGTACATATCAGGTTGTTACAAATGTAACGTCCGTTTTTTCCTTCAGTCTGAACTGAATCGCACCTGTGTGAAGACGTGTATGTTTTTGGTGAAAATTATTATTGTATTTGTAAAAGGGTATTTATTTTGAAGTGTGTAATTTCTTGGAAAGATTAATACACCTGTCCTTGTCTCGCCTATGGAAATGCTGTCGGCAAGAGATTAATTTACCTCTTTCAATTTGAAAAGGGATTAAATGCAGCTGCAGCAACGCGAGAAATTAATTTCGGTGAAACCACATGTAAACGCACATTACGGCGATGGTTTAAAAAATTCAGCGAGGGAAATTTTGATCCTCGCGGATATGCGCGTAGCACCGTTAATGACGACGAGCTGCGTGTAGAAGTTGAAAGTCGTCGACAACAGTTGCCTTGCAGAAACATTTCATGTCCATTGCCAATTAGTCGTCACCTTTCTTCGATTGGCAAAATGAAGAAACTTTAATATAATGTGATTAATGACTACCTCTTTCCTAATCGTGTGTGGTAACGTATGTTACTTTATGATAATCGGAGACGGTCAGGACAATAAAAAGCAGTTTTTTCACCCGCGAAAGATTATGGTGACTGCATGGTGGATATTATTCAATATTCATTTTTGCAACCTGGTGAAACCATCAATAAAAATTATTGCAGCCCTCACTATTTTTTATTTGTTTCATGTTGCACGACAACAATCCAAACACAAACTGATTTTCATTTTTTCCGAAGTTTAGACAATAACAATAAGTGTTTGAGCAATATGTGAGCCGTCGAAACCTAGATTTCTTTTCAAAGGGAATTTTTCAGCTTCCAGGCCGTTGGCAACAAACTATTGATGTAAATGGAGACTATTTTGCAGAATAAATATTTATATTTTTTTAAATTTAGACTTTTTTTTATTCCTTACAAAATCGGACATTTCATACGTAACAACCTGATACATCAAAACTCAAATCACATTTAAGGTGTGACAAAACAAAGCAACACCTATCTAACTTGTTACTAATAGCATCGACATGATTTTTCCAAAAACGTCAATTATTAGTCCCAAAAACTTGGTGAAGTCCACTTGTTTTATATTAATACCATTGACTTTAATATAATGTGAACAATTTCTTTTAGTGTGTTGTTTTAAACTCTATAAAAATAGTTCTTTTACTGTTTAAGTACAGTTCATTTTCTTTAAAGAAATAATTTATATTAATTTTTTATTTGTTTCAGTACCAATAGAACACAAATCTTTCACACTAACAATAAATGATGTATCATCCTCAGACAATGAAAAGTCGTTATCATGTAAAAGAGGATCAATAACACTACCCTGGGGAACACTGGGTTTTAACGGCAGACAACAATATTGCGATCCGTTAATTTCAACATACTATTTCCTGTTACTTAAATAATTCTCAAACCATTTGTACGCCAACCCTCTAACGCCATAGTTTTCTAATTTTCTTAAAATGCTTTACTAAGGTCCAAAACACATCCTATACAAGTTTTGCCACAATCCAAATCATTAAAAAGCATGTTCAAAAAATTCAAAACAGTCTGAGTGGCAAATCTGCCCTTCCCCAAAGAAAATTGTATGTTGTTTAGCAATTTATACTTACATAAGAGATTCCTAATTCAATTACTTTTGAAAATGTACTCAAAATAGATATACGACTATAGTTATCCGCTCTTCGCCTGGACCAGTTTTTACTATTGGTACAATTTTAACAATTTTCAAAGACTCTATAAAAATACCCTGCGCAAATGAATTATTTATCGAATTCGTAAACGGACCCAGAAATTGATCAACACATTCCCTTACCAAGGACGAGCTATCATTCCCGCACCAATAAGTGTTTTTTAAATTAAGAATCACTCTGCGCACTTCACACTCAGATTTAGGATAACGGAAAAATGTACACAGTCTGTCGCAGAGAAAACCGAACTTTTTAAAAGTAAAAACAAAAGCTTACTATTTTGGTAAAATTTGCACGGTCAATTAACATGACGAATGAATTTTTAAGTTCATCTTTAGAGATTTTTATGTAATCCATTTTTTAAAATTTTATACCGGTGGTCCATTTAAATTAATAATCTCAAAATATGGAAAAACTAAATCTCGGCTCGTTGAAGTTGCCTTTTTCACTTCTGACAGAGATATTACTGATACCAACTTGTCAACAATGATGGAGAAAGTTATCATCACTCACCGGCGTAATTGGTATTATGACAGCGTCGACGCAATTCCGGAAACTTTTTGATATTACCTCGTATATGTATCTGTATTATACACATATGAGATTTTCATTCAAATTCGATAATATTTAACGGTTTTGTTTTCCAAATTACTTTCATGTCGAAAGTAGTTAATGCAAATAAATAGCTCTATTTAAAGCAAATATTAAAAATATAAAACATATTTATTTAATAGGGAGTAACATAGCAGATTTTTACTGGAGACTTTATGTTCCTGGTGAGATTCCGTGTGATGCCCTCGAGAGCGCTCCTGGATTATATATTGGACAGGTTCATCGAAACGGTTTGTTGCCAGCTACAATTTATCCTCACACAAGACTCGCAGTTACCGAAATGAATGGAAAATTCGTTCACACCGATCAAATTAAAGTAAGTAAAGGAAAACGATTGCAGATAATATAAAAGCAGAAAATGCAAAACTAATTTTAATTTTGAATACGAAATTGTCCAGCTTACTAACTTTGTTTACAATATTTCGGTAATTTAAGCTGCGATTCCTTTGAGTAAATTATTTCCAAAGATTTCCTTTTTTACTTAAACTTTAATTGTATAAACCTTATAATATACAAAATTATTCTTCAATGGTTATCTATGAAGGAGAATTGAATGAAACAAGTGAACAACTAGATACCAATATGAATGTTTCTCAAGTAAACACAGAATCAATTCAAAAACATTCCATTACTTACTATTAATTATTGCTTTTGTTTGATTTTTGTCTGATTTTGATAGAAAGGTGCCATAACTAAATATTTATTTATTTTCTATAGAATTGTGCCAGCCTTGTTGGTAGACGGCGAGTCCCAGATGGACTTCAACATCAATGGTGTTTTTCTCTCTCAGCTCTATTCAGGCTGTTTTAAATTCTCTTGTACTCGAAAGCAACTCTGGAAATAAACTTGTATACTGAACATAACTGAACTTGTTCTAAATCCACAGGTTTAAGATTTAATATTACTTGAGGTGTCCTCTAAATTTCTTTTTTTAATCTTCTTTTCTTATGTATTCTTGGCCTTGTTTCACCAGCTTTTGCACGTTAGCCAAAGAAATTCCATGTAGGATTTCCTCGTCGGACATCAGATCCACTTCCCCTACGGTAATGATGCTTACAGATTCACGCGTCTTTATCTGTGTAGATGGTCCTGATCGTTTTATTTTCTTTGGGTTTTATTCCGTGTATTTTCAAAACTATTTCCATGAGCAACATGGAAATAAACAGTTCGCTCGCTCAGAACCTCGCTTGACCGAGTTAGGCTAAATACAAGGGGTCCACGCCTGGTACTTCCAAACGATAGCCAACTACCGCATGTTATTTTATACCTTAGCTTAGATTTAGCTCTGGTTCCTTAAAGGCGCTAGTTTTCATATTTATACATTACCTGTGAAATATTTAGGAGAACGTAGAAATTTTAAAGTTATTATTTAATTGTTAACAAAAATGAAATAATTTATTATTGATCAAAATTTATAAACAATTAAATCTTTGTGGGTACAATTGAATAATGATCTTACTGTCTTCTTCTGGGCTTCCGGGCTGGAACCGCGGAACTCAACTACTGCTACTGTCTGTCGCACTGAAACTTGTCGGTTTCAGTGCGACAGATAGTAGCAGTAATTGAGCCCTGAAGATGTCCCATACGAGTGGGTACGAAACTTCGGCAGTTATACCAGTGACGCGGTTTCAGCTCGGAAGCCCAGAAGCAGATAGTATGGACCATGACCGCGGAAGTCTACGTACCTGATAATAATAATGATCTTGTTTATTTTCTGTTTTACATTTTAGTTTGTTAGCGTCGTATATCTCCATCCTTTTCTAGAATCATATTTCCATTCATTTATATTCAGTTGGTGTTGTTTTTCGATCTCAAAGTACTGTGATGAGTATTGGTCAGAACTCAGTCTTAGTGATTATTTCGCGATTTGTACTTTCATGGACTTCGTGATATTGAAATAGTTTCGTCTTGTCGAGGCTCAGTTTTTATTGGATTTGTATTTACACTAACCGTACCTTTCATCTTCACGAACACGTGTTAATCTACTTTACATCTTGTTTTGGGTTTTACATTTTTTTGCCGCAGTTTTGCTGAGAGTCTATTCTTAGGCTTGTTATTAATCGTGATTTAATGTAAAAACGAAATTATATTTTTTAAAATGGTATGCTAGATAGGGCTAGTATGTTCTTCTCTTTTTATGTTGGATGACCTAGAATACTTAATTAATCAATGTCCATGAAGAACGCAAGATTTACATCGGAAGAAGCTTTTCTTCGTTTTGTTGGCGTGTTTCAAAATAATACCGTTCCACTGTCCTTAAACTTCCAAAAGCGCAAATAATTCTAATTGAACAATATCAATGAAGAACACAGAATTTTGCGATCTAGAATTAATTTTACTTTGGATCAAATTACTTTTTTTTATCTTGGTTTCAATATTTTTGAGTAAATCTGGAGATATTTTAGAACATTATGGTATATATATTCCTCTGCTTTGGAATTCGAATACCACAGGGCTTCAGTAATATTAATTTCTAGTAATTTATTTATATGCTTAGACCCATATTTATAAAGGGTTTTCCAATAGGGACTTGACAACTTTTAATTCAATTTGTGAACGCACTCTTTCACTAATCATCGAACTGTCACTGTCAATTTATTCAGTAAACTTAACATTTTCATCATGGTAAAGTACACGAACGAACAACGTCTGCAAATTATAAAAATTTACTACAGAAATTCGGGGTCGGTGACCGCTACTTTAAGAGCGTTAACTCCGACTTTCGATCGTAATTCTCGTCCTAGTAGACAAGCAGTAACAAGTTTAGTGCAAAAATTTGAGTCTACATATTTGTTGTGTGATGTTGCCGTGCCAGTGAGACAACGGGTTGGTCGAAGTGTCGAAAATATCGCTGCCGTTGAAACGTCCGTAGCAAATGATCCAAATCAGTCAATTCCACGGCGTTCTCAAGAGTTGGGCACCGCCCAGACCACTTTATGGCGAATTTTGCGTAAGGATCTTGGTTTACACCCATACAAGATCAAGCTGACTCAAGAATTGAAGCCGATGGACCATTTGAAGCGACGTACGTTCTCCGATTGGGCTCTGGAAAAGATGCGCCAAGATGATCAATTTCATCGAAAAATCATTTTCAGTGACGAAGCTCATTTTTGGCTCAATGGGTTCGTCAATAAGCAAAATATGCGTTATTGGTCGGGTGAAAATCCACATGTGCTTCATGAAACACCACTTCATCCACAAAAAATAACTGTTTGGTGCGGTTTGCATGCCGGCGTCGTCATAGGGCCATATTTTTTTGTCGACGATAATGATCGTCACGTTACTGTGAATGGTAGTCGTTATCGCGCCATGATTACCGATTATTTTTGGCCCGAATTGGAAGATATGGACTTGGACAACATGTGGTTTCAGCAGGACGGTGCCACAAGCCACACAGCACACGTTACAATCGATTTATTGAAGAGTAAGTTTGATGAGCGTGTTATCTCAAGAAATGGACCAGTCGATTGGCCGCCTCGTTCGTGCGATTTAACGCCTCTAGACTTTTTTCTTTGGGGCTACGTCAAGTCATTGGTCTATGCCAACAAGCCGACAACGTTGAAAGAGCTCAGAGCCAACATTGAACGCGAAATAGCAGCCGTTTCGGCCGAATTGTGTGGCCGAGTCATCGAAAATTGGTTCCAACGAATCGACCGCTGCAAACGTGCCCGCGGTGGCCATATGAACGAAGTCGAGTTCCATTCATAAATGTTTTGATTGTACTTCAACCCGATAATAAAGTTTTTGAAATATCTCAAATGGTCTGCATTTTATTTTGAAAAAAAGTTGTCAAGTCCTTATTGGAAAACAATTTACTTTTTCATTTTTTTGATTTCTTATATACATTGTCCAAAACTTGAATCGACTTTATGTGATACTTAATATGAAGAATATTTGCAAACAATGTATGTTGAAACGAAGCAACGTATTTAAAAAAATTAATTTTGCCATAATTTATTAACTTCTTTACTCTTTTGTAATTATTACTCGTTAATTTTTGTTTAATTTCATCAAGTTTAAATTAATTTTATAGTTTCTAAATTGAACCTTTTGCTTATTTTATTCGAGTAACATTTTTTACCTATTTAAATGAAATGCTTGTTTGGTCCTGTGTTCGATTCTTAGAATTTAAGGTGTTTTTAACACTGCCAGATTTTTCAAAACCTTTAACGCCTTTTTTAATAATTTATTTTTTAACTTAACCTTTATTTAAGTTTTTGACAAGTGATTAACTCCCGTCCACCAGTATAGCCAACGCACTGCAGCTCTTTTCTGCTGACCACCAAAACGTCGTCTGCACAGAGATAAAAAAATGTAGCATTTTTTGAATATTAACAGGAAAAGGTCATGATTATCGACGGAATGCACTATTGAGTGCGCCATATTTACAAATACGTTTCTGCTAGGCTACTTTCTGTAGAATTTTCTTAAATCCAAAATTTATGCTGATAACTCTGAATTGATTTCAGCTTTAAAATTTAGCATATGCACGTCTTATACTTAATGAAACACCATCAGTTTTGTATAAAAAAATCATCAATAATTGGGTCTCACGTATTCATCAAGCTGAATAAAGATGGACATTTGTCGGATATTATATTTCACAACTATAATAATATAGTTGACTGTATTTTTATATATAATAAATATATCCGACTTTTAAAATTCTATTGCGCCTAATGAAACACCACACATTATAAAAAAGCAGGTGTAGCTATTGTTTAATTGAAATGGTAAAAGAACCCCTTGCCACATTAATACTAACGTAATGGTTGTCTTAATATTGTCGGAATACGTATCTATCTTCGGCTTAATAATACCGTCGAAATATTTATCTATGGTACACATACGAGGGAGCGTTTTTATATTCGCGGAATGAACGGGTTGTAGAGGGGTGAGTAGGCACATTGGGGGCGTGGCCTGTGCAGCGACTCATGATTAGTATAAATACGAAGTTTCATTGTTATTAGACAGTTAGTCTTTGAGCTATCGTCAACCAAGTAACATAATCAGGAGTGAAAAGTGAAATATGGAAAAAATCGAATATATCGTGCCGTTATAAAGTTCCTTACCAGGCAAGGAAAATCAATCGCGACCATAATGAATGAGATGTCATTGGTTTACGGCGACTCTTGTTCAGGAAAAACCATGGTGTACAAGTGGCATAGTTTATTTAAACAAGGAAGGGAATCCCTTGAAGACGACCCGAGGCCGGGCAGGAGCATTGAGGTGACCACGCCAGCACTTATCCAAAAAGTTGGACAAATTGTACTCGAAGATGCTCGACTAAAGAAGAAACAACTCGCAGAAATGGTTGGAGTATCCGATACAACAATTTTTAAAATCCTACACGATCATCTCGGCATGTCTAAGGTCAGCGCAAGATGGGTGCCGAGAATGCTTACGCCGCCGCAAAAACAGCAGCGCGTAGAGTGTTCGCGTGCATTTTTGGACCTCTGTGATGAAGACAAGGATGGTGTATTGAGTGGAATTGTTACTGGAGACGAAACTTGGGTTCATCATTATGAACCTGAGTCCAAACAAGACTCCATGCATAAAAAGGGCACAGCACCTCCCAAGAAATTTAAAGTGTCACAATCAGCTGGGAAACTCATGGCAACGGTATTTTGAGACTCGGAAGGAATATTGTTGATTGATTATAAAGATAAAGGTGTTTCTATAACCGGAGAATATTACGCTTCAATATTAGAGCGATTAAAAGAAGCCATTAAAGAGAAAAGACGGGGAAAATTGACAAAAGGTGTTCTGCTTTTGCACGACAATGCGCCCGTCCACAAGAGCCGCGTTGCGTTAGTTGCCCTGCATAAGGTGGGCTTCGAAATTGTGAATCACCCACCCTACAGCCCAGACTTGGCCCCGAGTGATTATTACCTGTTTCCGAAAATGAAAAAAGAGCTGCGGGGTAAAAAATTTACTGCCGATGATGAAGTCAAGGAGGCAGTTTCGGCGTATTTTGCAGATAAAGAGAAATCATTTTTTTATGAGGGTATAAATAAATTAATTGAAAGATGTGAAAAATGTATCCGTCTTGCAGGTGAATATATTGAAAAAGAAAAATAATTTTGTTTTTTTATTTCCACCCCTTGTCCCCCATTCCGCGAATATAAAAACGCTCCCTCGTAACACTATGTGAGTGTTTGTGTCAAATCAAGGAGAGTATTTGTGACTTCGTTCTATTTAGCTTTACCATGAGCCCATGTTTCTACACTGTCTTAATTTTTTCCGTCGAGGACGATAGCTTAACTGTCTAAAACGTATCAGAAATACAAATCTTAATGTAGTAAGTGTTTTATCATTTTTGATTATACATTTAACCGCAATCTCCAACGTAATTTGCTTGTTTATTGTAATTTAATGTATACCAACCTGCTAATGACTCAGTGGTCAGTTATACAAGCTAAAAGATAAGATTTCTGTGGGTTTCCTTATCGTTTGCGGTGAATACTAAAATCTTAAATATACCACGTGCACGGATTTTATGTGAAAGTATAATATATTATTATGAATATTAACTAAAATAAATTGTTTCTGTTGGATTTCTTCGTGCTTACAACTTCTAGAATTTTTCAATCTCATTATGAGAATTAAAAGAATTAGATAATGATAATTAGAACAGGATAGTCGTGTCTGCTTGACAGGGTAGCCACCATCGTGTGTAACGATAGAAGCTACCCGTACTTTCATATGTAGATATAGGTTCGGGCGAACACGAATATCCATATCTAATGATGATTTATATAAGTTATTTCGAAGAAATTTTATTTTGCAGATCTTATGCAGTCCAGATAATAGAAGACTCCAATGGGAATACGTAGATTTTGGAATAGCCTCTGATGGACAAATGAGAAATGTAATAGAAGGAGGAGTTCAAGCTGATATTGGAACTCTTCAGTTTATTGGCAAAGCGTATCACGAAGGTGAATGGAAAATAGGCAGAGTCATCTCAGTAGAAAACCCCAATTTAAAAGGACTTTATATTTGGAATAAGGACGGCCAACAAGTAAGACTACTAGGCTTTTATATTTTGAGATATAATTCGAGCGTCGTCCAAAGTAGCTGTGGGAATATTACGGTCTGCAATACTGGATGGTGTCACTAACAAAATGAAAATGGAAGAGCTTTATTAGCTCATGACTTTATATTATATATTTTGTATGTGCATTTATATATTATACTTTTGAAATATACGTTATCATTATGCAGTAGTAAGTAGTTTATACATTTTGTAAAACATAATTTAACCTCATTCATTTTTTATCAACTGTGTATTAGATATTAATACGATATAGTACATATATATTATGAATTTTATCCAATTTTATATCAACATAATCCTTATCACTACAGTTTTTCCTCTCTTTTTTAGTTTATAGCAAGGTCTGTCTCCCCTTTTTTTATGGTTTCACACCTATATAGACTATTTGTAATTAATTTATGCGGTGCTTTTCTTTATTTTATCTTTTCCTTGATTTTTAGCGGGTCTACATTTTGAGTGAAATGTGTATTCTACATGTTCTTTTTGTTAGCTGATAAGACGGGAAAGGGAAACCACGAATAATCTTCTCAGGCAGCAGACCATCGAACCCGAATCCGAGACCCCTAGCGTGATAAGCCAGGACTTACCACTGAGCCGGCTAGAAATTACAGTGTTGTATTAGAAAGTATATTGTTATACAAGCGTATTCTGATTGACACAATGTTGAGCAAATAACAGTTCGTATCAGAACTAAAGAATTACTATGTGGAGAAAATCCGGAAACTAATATTTTTTTTAACATGTACGACATTCGCCTAAAATCAATATGTTTTGTGCGATATCCCGATCATCTGTTTATGGCCCATTCTTCTTTGATGGAAACACGGTTAACGGTCAGCAGTATCTCGCTATGTTACAAAACTGGTTGTTTCCGAGGCTGCACGAAGACAACTTCATTTTTCAACGAGACTGGAGTCGCCAAGTGCGTGAATATCTGAATGAAACTCTACCGAACTGTTGGATTGGTCGTCAAGGAGCTAGCGACTTAGCATGTCTCAGCTAGGCTCCAGGGTCACCGGATTTGACACCCTGTGGCTTCTTCCTGTGGGGTTTCGTTAAAGACAACGTTTATGTACTCCCACAGAACCCGAAAGAATTGAAGAACCGGATCCACACTGCCACAACATCAGTGACGAAGGACGTGCTTGCCCGAGTATGGGACGAATTTGAGCATCGATGTAATATTGTTCGTGTCGCTGCTGGAAGACATATTGAACATCTGTAATCTGAACTTGAGAGGTTCGTAAATATGTGTGTAAAGTTTCATATTCGTATGTCTTAAAGTTTAATAAATATATGCGTTCGAAATACGTATATTCTTTTTGAAACACCCTCTATATATATATATATATATATAAGATAAGAGATTTCTTAAAGGACTGTTTTGGCACATACATAAATAAGTACCAAAACAGTCCTAGGACTGGAATATATTCTTATTCTTCATGGCTTCTGTTGTTGCCTAGGCCAATCGGCGCGGGAGGGGGTCATGGTAAGGGTATGCGCGTCTATGCTGTCCGTCGGTCGTTCGCTGTTTTGCCTTGTTCGCACATTTGTACATATATTAATAATTAACGGATTCTAATGGGATTTTGGTATGAATATAGTCACCTATAAATAAATTCATACTAAAATCCAATTGAAATCCGTTAATTATTAATATCTGTACAAATGTGCAAACAAGGCAAAACAGCGAAACGAATATAGCCACCTATAAATAAATTTAGTATGGAGTTAGAAGAACAAGGACGATTGCCATTTCTCAATGTACTAATAATTAGAAAGACAAGTGGCTGCCTAGGACACACTATATACTAAAAATTTACTCATACAAATTGTTAGTTAAATGCTCAGTTCACATTATAATCTCTCCAGCACTTTGTTATGTTCTTCCACTTTTCATTTGGCATGTGGTCTTTCAAGCTTCTATCTCTGACGTGTTTCCATTTCAAATGACACTCGAAACTGCAAATCTTCACTACCAACAACAAAAATGAACTTTTAGGTATTGAAGGAGTAGTGTGATGCACCTGCTTTTACATACTCCAGCGACGGTCGCTTTAACGCATGCATAAACATGTTAAGATGTGTCTGCGTATTTTTTTTCTTGTTCAAAAAGTTTGATATTAGCTTACAGAAATACGCGTAGGTGTTATATTATCCGGTACTACTTTTTATTATCAATTACATTGAATATCTGTTAATAGTTTTAAGCGGTGTATTTATTTGTTGGAATAGTGTTTATTATGAGCAAATGAAACGCACAGAATTTAATAATTACCATTTATTTTAATTATTCCTCCAACATACAATATTATAAATGAAACTAGCCATAATTGGTAGAACCATAATATGGTTTTCAATAATTTTAAATAGACTACGTAAATACGGATATTTATACACACAGTTTCATGCCATTAAAAAGAAAAATGGACCGTTAATCATTTTCAAGGAAATGAAAATTCCGCCTTGCTTAACCTTTTGCGAACTCTTTGTTAATTTTGTACATGTAATTCGTTTCTGGCCTGCGCAGTAC
Source organism: Dermolepida albohirtum (assembly GCA_031893035.1). Taxonomy (NCBI): domain Eukaryota; kingdom Metazoa; phylum Arthropoda; class Insecta; order Coleoptera; family Scarabaeidae; genus Dermolepida; species Dermolepida albohirtum. The sequence goes on along the minus strand of JAVIWB010004675.1, from coordinate 524,103 downwards.
ATCTAAATTTCATAAGCTTAACGATATAATGAAGCCATCATCTCGATTGTTAGTTTTTATGCGAGGACCTGCTTTATGACACCTGAGCTATGGCACTTGCATGTATAAAGCATGTATAATCATTTAATCACTGAAAATTGATATATAATCCCTTTCCACATTAAAATTTTCGTATTTTGTATATGTATTTCGACAACTAAGTTGTCATCATCGGAAGATAATTAAACAGTGTCGCACCTGGAAAGCTACGGCAAAATACCCGAAAAGGGGTTATATATCAACCTACAGTGATTAAGTTAATCAACCACAGGCTCCATCAAAATTACTTTCGTGTATAATCATGTTGCGCTGTGGTACGAGGTATCATGAATCTGACGCTGATTTCCTGCTTCAATTAAAGTCACGATCAAAAAACTACACTATTTACTTAGAGACATTTTCTACGTTGAAAACAAAGTTAATTAGCAGCAATGAATTAAAAATACAAAAAATAAATGATAAGGTTTTCAAACAATTTATGTCCTAACAAATTGTAATTTTCCAGAACAATTTGTTGTTACCTGAAAATTGTTGAAAATAAGGGACTTAATAAAATCAATCATTACATGTTTTCTAATAATGTCAAAAGTTCGATTCAATGATAACCTTAAAGAAATTAACTGATAAAAGCAATTTTTTTAAATGGGTTGGCCCATTTTTCGTGACGGCGAATGTGTTAATAGCAAAAATGGTTATAATTTAATAGAGCAGTTTGTATATCTAATATAATACTATAACTTATTCCAAATAATAATAATAATGATAGCAAAAACTCGAATAATACAAATGCATATACAATATATTATATTTAACTGCTTTGTTGAAAGTCAAAATGCGGCTTAAAGTTCTAATACCAAAGTAGATTTTTTTTGAATCAAGACAAGTTTTAAAAGCTCCAAAACAAGAAATGTTTACGCTCTAGGGGAATTTCCAAAACCGAGACGAGAAACACTGTTGCAAAGCTCAATGTCGAAAACAATAGTTAAACCATTACTTACTCAGTATGTTAGGGTGATAGTAGGCCTACTAAAAGAGCATTCTAAATCCAACAAATATACAAACGAAGGGGGAAAAACAAATATAAAAAAGATGAAATTTCAGTCCATATATTATGTCAATGTGAGGGTCTGGCAAGAATACGATTTTTATAAACGGAAAATAAATATCTCGAAGCAGAACTCGATGTAGAAAAACATGTTTCAAAGCTGTTAAGTCTAATTAGAAGAATTAAGGCAAAGAACGCGGACGACATAATAGATCTAGAAAGGTAAATTGTAGGTACTATGACTACCTCAATACTACCTCTAATCTATTTCGTCAGCACAATAGGTAATTATTAGGTCTTTTACTTGATATTCTTCTATTATCTAATTATTTTTTAACGTTGTTAAATGGACTAGTTTACCAGAAGAAAATATCTCAATGTGATTTGTAAATTCCAATGACATGGAGGGAAGTAAAGGATTTTCAAGGTTGCTATTTTTCTATGTAAAAAATAAAAGAAAGTTTATATATGTAGCTGTTGAATGTGAAGGAAGAAAAAAGAAAATTCATGTAGGCGTTGACGATTACAGTACACCGGATTCGGAATAAATTCCTGCTAATATTTCAGAGATACCTAAAAAGGTCAGTCAAATGGAACTAAATAATTTCGTTAGGGATTCGATTGTCCAAAGATAATTCAAGAAACGAGAAAAAATTTACTGGAACCAGGTGCTGTCTCGTACTATCGTAGTCGAAATCTGAACATTTCAAACATTTTCAAAGTAAATAGACCACTTTGCTATTGTTTTGATGTAAATGGACGGACTATTTGAAAAAATTGCAGAAAGACGACATTAATCTAAATGGTGGTTTTCATTACTTCGTCAATAAGATATTTAAAAGCAGTTCTTTTACATAACGGTACGAAAACCATTACTTTCTCATAGTACATTCTGTGTAATTAGAAAAGAAATACATGATAACATTGACATATTAAGAGAGCAAAAAACATCAAGCAGCATTTACGGCGAATTAAAAGTATTGAAGATTTTGATGGATTTGGGAGCAGAGTAAATACTGATATAGGAGTAGCACGGTTGTTTAACCATGCTACTTCTGTCATTACATCAAATGATATTAGAAATAATACATGAAGTGGATAAAAACGGTGTCAGAGCAGTTCCACTAATTGATTGAAACAAAATATTTCTTCCGCCTCTTCACATAAAACTCAGACTAAGGAAAAAATTTATCAAGGACCAGTTAAAATAAGTATGACAAAATTAAGTGGAGGAATGTTTGTGGGGTTTCGAATAAATTTTATATAATTATAATATTTGAAAAAGCACTTAACTGAAGTTGAATTACAAGAATGTTAAATTTTTAAGTGATTATGTCACAATTTTGGTGGTACAAAGTTTTACTAAAACGGAAAAAGTTTTAAGTGCCTATTAAAAAAAAGAGTTCTCAAATGTCCTTGAAAGTATGATTCTTGCATTCATATTTAATTTTCTCTGGTCATACAATCAAGGTTCCCGGAGTCGATGGAGACGGAGCTTTACTGTTGCCATATCATGGCGATCCTTATAAAGTTAATAAACGAAATGTTAGAAAAAAAAATTTGTTATATCTTAGAAATAATGTTTTACAGAAATTAAATTGCGTTAAATATTTTGGATGTTTTATTACGTTTGAAGATATTTAGGTAAGATTTGAAATTGACCATCAATTAAGCAGTATTTGGAAGCCTTTTAGTCCACATATTTAAGTATTTCAATGGTTTAAATCGTAATATTAAGTAAAAGTTTAAATATGTTATGCCTTAAACAAAAAGCTTGTCAGCGGTGGTACATCATAACAAATATTAACTACCCTCGTCTTATATTTGTGGAGCTTCTGAAAACTTTCAACTTTGAATCATGATATTGGTCATACAATCTCTGGGCAGATCCTATAATTACAAATTTTCTCTGCAAATGCTGGTATTTTTCAAGAGTGTTTTTAAGATTTGTGCCTGCCTCTAGCACAAGAGGAAATTTGTCATGTTTCCACAAATTAACCACCAAATCGTGAAGATTATCTACTTCGAAGGTAAGATTTTTTTCTTTAAAAAATGTTTCCACTTTCGCTTTTATCCCTTTCGTTAAATTGCCTTGATCTTTAACTAAACATTCATTCCAATCGTTAATACTGCCCAATATTTCTACAGCAATGGCACCATATACGCTGAGTTTTATAGAAGATCGATGTTCAATTAATAATATATCGGAATGTTGGTTATCTTGAAACCATTCACGAACTGCCTTATTTGGTTCAGTCGTACCCTTTCTACTCCATTTTTCATATGGTTCAAGAAAAATGTAAAGCAACTCAGTTTCAAAATGTCGTTTTGTCAATCCTCCCCTTTTATTATCGGCAAAATAATCTCGTAAACGATCCTTAATCTTCCCCAATGCGGACTTTGTTTTTAATCCCAATTTTCCAATTGTTTGTTTCTCGATATCTGCCGTATTTAGATTTGCAAATAATACGAGTTTATTGAAAAAAAAGTCAAATTTGGTTTCGCGTTTCGTTTTCGAAGAATATTTGTAACATATACAATTCTTAAAAGGAATAATTTTTTCCGTATTTGGACATGTTTCTAAATCAAACGGTTCTTTATTAGAACCTACTTTGACAGTTGCAGAAATATCCGTATTGCAAATTATACATATGTGAATATTAGTTTCTTTTATATCCTTAGAATTTTTGTACTTCTTCAATATTTCTTCATAACTTTGTTTATATTTGCTTATATTGAGATGCTTTGTTGCATCGTTAAGGCATAATTTACTGTTTTTCCATTTAGATTTTATTTGGATAAAATACAAATGTGGATCAGAATTTCCTTTAAATCTCATGATAACTACCACATCATCGAATCCATTTACGAATTTGTAATTTCTAAAAATTATGAAGTCTTCCACTGTATCGTCTTCATTAAGAGATGCTGCAATCCATACAGTAACTTCAAACTCGTAAGCAATTCCATTTATTTGATTTATTGCACCTATGTGTGATTTTGATATATTGAAATTCTCATCTAAAAAGGAAAGTCTATATTAGAGCAGAAATAATACAGATTTAGTTACAAATAATGGTCCAAATCAACAGCACAGTCTAACCTATCCACATAATATAGACATATATACATATGTACCTTTAATCCACATAAACGAAAATGAGGACGTACTTTATAAATAATGAAGTGGAACAAAAACAGGAAATGAGATTTTATATATTGTGACGTGCTTTATCACTACTTGCGTTTGTTTGCAAGCGTAGGAAGGTTTCACATTAAAATTCAACAGAAGTAGTACGAAAACTATAGACACTAGAGATGCAAATTTTACCAAAAATGTAAATCTTATCCTATTCGTGTCCGAGACAAATTTCTGAAGCAAATTTGAGATTCTAATTGTTTATTACCTCCTTCTTTAAAAAAGATGAAAAATGAATATAAAAATGAATGACTGTTAATTCAATGTGTGGTTGGATGTGGATGATCTGACTGATTGAGACAATGTATTACCTCCTTTGTTTTAATAAATAATAATAGGGATATTATTTAACAGAGAATATTTATTTGCACGTGTTGGTTAGTCAATTTATTACGAGCGCGTATTCGGCTAGCTAAAGCACTGTAATAAATGCAAATAAACAAAGGAAAGAAAGTAATATAATTGAATGTAATGTGAGGAGTTAATAATTAGTAGTTGTGTACAATGAGCATCAAAAGTCCAGGACGTGTGCTAAGCTGAAAGAAAGATTATTAGTGGTATTACACTCTCTATATATAATAATTTCTTATATCGTTTTTAAGATTAATTTATTTAATTTAAAATACAATTCGATCTTGAATTCCTAAATTATTATACTGTCATTATTTGTCCGGTACTCGTATATATATTCAGATGCAGAGTCCTTTGTGTTAGTCACGTACGAAGGGTCAAGGCTGCAATAAAACACCGAAATCAGGTACCAAAAACTGTACTCGAAGTTACAAAACTTTTCACTAAATTCGATATCAACTTAGTTATATTGATTTCTAAATGCAATTCGCGATTCAAATACCAATCCCAATTTGGTATTTCCTTTACACAGAATACACGTCTACTATTCTGTGTAGATAATTTGCTTAATGCTTATATTGAAATTAAAATCAATTTTAATGTAGCCAATTCGTTTCCCGCCCAAGTGGTAGCGTGCCTGTCCCTGTTTGCTATTGGTTAATTCAAACATGACACGCACACATAGCCCCTCAACCTAAGGGTTCCTTATAAAAGCCATAACCGTAAGAGAACCACTCTTCTTCGCTTTTCTGTCGTCATTAAGACTACACGCGTCTTTCACGTGTTTGTGCCGCGAACCTTTATTCGCGCTTCTTGTGACCTCGTGTTTAATTCCGCGACCGCGGAATATAAATACACCTTCCTGATCCAGGAACAAACGCAAGTATATGCATCGCCCGATGCACGTTTTAATTTAACCTTTTATTTTATACTTTATTAGCAGCCTTCGTACATCCAGACTTACCTTTTATTGCAGCTTTGCTATTACGTTCATTATATTTTATTTGTTGCTCTAGTTCTTGTTAACTATTTCTATTTAACACATTCCAGCTTTAAGAATTCATTTAACTTGTGAATAAAATTTTAAAGGCATTTCTGTCGTTTTATTCCACTAATAATCTTTCTTTCAGCTTGGCACGCGTCCTGGACTTTTGATGCTCATTGTACACAACTATTAATTATTAACTCCTCACCTCACATTACATTCAATTATATTACTTTCTTGTCTTTTATTTGCATTTATTACAGTGCTTTAGCTAGTCGGACACGCGCTCGTAATAAATTGACTAACCAACACGTGCAAATAAATATTCTCTGTTAAATAATATCCCTATTATTATTTATTAAAACAAAGGAGGTAATAAATTGTCTCAATCAATCAATCCCTCACCTTACATTAAATATCAAACACATTTTCGTTCAATTTTTCATATTTTTTTTAAAAGGAGGAGGTAATAGTGGAAATAAAACGACAGGAATGCCTTTCAAATTTTATTCACAAGTTAAATTAATTCTTAAAGCTTGAATGTGTTAAATAGAAATAGTTAACAAGAACTAGAGCAACAAATAAAATATGATAAACGTCGTCGCAAAGCTGTAATAATAGATAAGTCTAACGATATTTAGCTGTTTAATAAAATATACAAGAGTTAGATTAAAATGTGCATGCGTGTACTTGCGTGTTATGTATATGTATATGTCCTGGATCAGGAGGCTGTGCTTATATTCCGCGTCCGCGAAATTAAACACGAGGTCACAAGAAGCGCGAATAACGGTTCGCGGCACAAACACGTGAAAGACGCGTGTAGTCTGAATGACGACAGAAAAGCGAAGAGGGTTGTTCTCTTACGAACTGTGGCTTTATAAGGAACCCTTAGGCTGAGGGGCTATGTGTGCGTGTCATGTTTGAACGGTCCAATGACACAAAAGAATAGGCACGCTAAACTGGCGGGAAGCAAATTAGCATATATTAAAATTGTGATCTTAATTTCAATATAAGCATTAAGCAAATTATCTACACAGAATAGTAGACGTGTACTCTGTGTAAAAGAAATACCAAATCGGGATTGGTATTTGAATCGCGAATTGCATTTAGAAATCAATATAACTGACCTGATATCGAATATGAGTCAGTGAAAAGTTGGTAACTTCAAGTACAGTCTTTGGTACCTGATTTCGGTGTTTATTGCAGCCTTGACCATTTGTACGTGACTAACACAAAAGGACTCTGCATCTGAATATATATACGAGTACCGGACAAATAATGGCAGTATAATAATTTAGGAATTCAAGATCGAATTGTATTTTAAATTAAATAAATTAATCTTAAAAACGATATAAGAAATTATTATATATAGAGAGTGTAACATGTTCTTTCGGTATACATTTCGAGATCTGATAAACAAAAGTAATACAAAAACAATATATACCAGAGACGCAAATTTTACCAAGAATGTAAATCTTATCACATTCATGTCCGAGACAAATTTCGAAGCAAATTTGAGATTCTAATCGTTCTTTCGGTATAGATTTCGAGATCTGATAAACAAAAGTAGTACGAAAACTATAGATACTAGAGACGCAAATTTTACCAAGAATGTAAATCATCCCACATTTGTATCCGAGATAAATTTCTGAAGCAAATCCGAGATCAATAACAATGTATGTAGAACTAATGGCCCGTTCCGACACAGGCACATTGATATACCGAATCAATTGATTTTCAGAATAAATGCCGATGGTCTTTTGACAAACGTTCCGGCCCTACCGGACGGATTGGTTCTCCGAGTTAAATATGATTTAAATCAAAAACCACTGCAACAGTCGAGTTTCGAATAATGCACGAAGGACAATGATTTTCACGGAATGAAAGAGATTTTGCCAGAAGTTCCAGTCGGTGCCATAGAATTTGGTCGTATTGAATTTTCAATATATTTGCTAATATTCTAGATAACAAAATTCTTTAACCTACTTCTTAAAAATAAATATTACAGAAAAATTTCTTAAATTTTATGCAACTGATAGATCTTATATATCAGAAATTTGATTGTACTTTTCATATAAAAAATAAAATTATATGGAAGTGTTTGCAATACCAGCGCAACTTGGAATTTATTGTCATAACTTAATATTATATTGTTATAGTATAAAAAAATTAAAATAATTTATATAACACATTCTTAATTATAATAATAATAATAATAATAATTGGATAATTGTGGCGCCATCTCTAATACAGTGTCCAAACTTTCTCGAATACCGCGTATACTCCGGGTTTGAAACCAAAATTGAAACACGTAGAAGTTTGTACAATAGTCATTAGATAGAGCAATAGTAAAATTAATTTACAATTATTAAAAATTAGCATTAGCTTCTAATTTAGTTATTGGTAATGTTTCAAAAATATAATAGAATAAATCGCATTGTAAGGAAAAGTATTAATAGGTAAGAAGATTAATATTTATTTACTAATCTTAGAAATTATGTAATGTCTGCACTTTTAGCAATGCTTTTCGGGACAAATAATTCTATAGTAAAGTATAGTAGGTTGAGTATAAAAATTAAAACAATTATTTTATGTAACATATTTTTGAAACCTAGTACTATAAATCACATCAAAAAAAATAAATTTTAATAGGTAATAAATTGATCCGCCATTGCTAGCGCCTAAATTTTTTTCAGTGCTTTTTGAAATTAAAATATTCCGGGTTTGTAACTAGAACTCATACCTACCTGCAAATGTTTGTACAGTAGTTATTAGATGAGACCACAGGCAAAATATATATCATTACAGGGAACAATATTAATGAATACACAAATAATTTAAAGAGGAACCCATATGATAACGATGTCCGTGCTTTTGGCGTTGTCTTGCTGGACCTTTTACTTTTGAAACCCCAAGCTAATATGAAGATTGTTTTATAAATCTTAAAAGTTAGAATTTATCATATTATATTGTAAAGAAAAAATATAAATAAATAAGTTAGAAACAAGTTACACCATCTCTGATAACAAGTTCTTAAGATTTCCTGGATCTATACAAATTTCATTATACATATATGTATATAAAGTTCGTCAACATTTATGCATAGAGTTTATAGTTCTTCTCTCATTTATATTTATGCCTTGTTGTTTAAAAAAATTAGTAATTTTTTGTTAGATACCGAAGCATTTTCTTTTCGCAAAAATTGTAGCAGAAAAAAAATCTCGACGAGAATCGATGACTCCCGGCGACCGTCCCAGCATTACCAAGTGCCCATAGTTGCACTGAATTGTTTAAGTTGAATTTGATGGAGCCTGTGGTTGATTAACTTAATCACTAAGGTTGATATATAACCCCTTTCCACATTAACTTTTGTAATTCTGTATACGCATTTGGACAACCAAGTTGTCATCATCAGCAGATTAACCGCAAAGTGTTGCACCTGGTAAACCACGGCGAAAAATACCTGTACGAAAACACTCCCTACGCGGTACGGTGTGTACCGCGTAGGTAGAAACCCAACGCATGCAATCGTTGGGAAATAGTTTGGGGAGTAACTCCTAATGCTGAAGCAAGCTCTTTTTGCGTTTGGCACGGATCCTCATCGAGCAATGCTTCCAATTCAGCGTCTTCGAAGGTTTTTGGTCTTCCTTCACGCGAACGGTTGTCGACATCGAAATCACCGTCTTTGAAGCGACGGAACCAATCACGGCACGTTGTTTCACTTAGAGCAAACTTTTTGGAGTTCTCGATGCGCTTCAGCCGCCATTTTCTTCGAATGAAAGAGGAAAAGCAACACTTTCCGCAAATGACGATTATTTGGCACAAAATCAGACATTTTCACACAACCAAAAGTATATGACGCAAAAACAAAATCACTGATGTGTATATATAAGTGGTTTGTTTACCATATGTCTAAGCTTGGTTCATGACGTTTTGATTATGCCACAATCGACCAGCACTGGAGCCATCTCTTGAAAAACAGCGAGAACTTAGTTACGCACCTAATAATAAAATTTTACCAAAACACAAATCCGATCCGGGTTCGAATCAAATTTTCCGACCAAATCGAAGCTCCGATCAATCATTAGATATACCTTCAAAATCTAATCCGACCCGATCCGAATTTCGAACTACATAAAAATTGCAAGAGATTCAAAATACAGTCAGATATCCTCGAACTTGAATCTAAATGCGTATTTCTACTAGACTCTTTATTCCGGTTACTAACACATTTTAGGTTTCATTCATAAAAAAAGCACAAATTAATAAAGTAATGAATGAAGAAGCAAGTACAAACAAAAGGAAAAACAGTACAGATATATTAACATAACATTTTTAATCAACTTATTAACCTGCCGTACCATTTTCATCTCCTTCAAGCAACTTAGACAGCTGTTTAAATGATTTCGAATTAGTTTCTATTTTGTTGTGCAACGTGGGCATCTTGTTACGGTATTTTATCCTTTATTGAAATCAGGTCTAAAAAGCAAGTACTACTAATATCAATATTAATTATATGTTTATGTATAATATATATAAAATTATAGATAGAAACATATAATCCGCGTTTTAGATTTAGTGTTTCTGTGAAAAACATTTGGCGCTCGATGTTCTAATGTTTTCACTGGCATCTTAATCTAGAACGAGTAGTGGGGTAATTACCCCACTCATGGCTTCGATTATGTGAGAAGCGTTGTTGTTTGCCACCCGGGAGTTTTATTTTCAATGAGTGTAATCTTACTTTGGTCTGAAGTTAATGTGGTTTGCGAATGACCCTTTGCAAAAACGGTACTTTGCTACTTTGCTGTTATTATTATATTTTTGGATGTGTTAGTTGTTAAAAAACAGGACAGGATATTGCGAAATACGGCATTTGGAAACCCACAGATTTTTAAAGCAGAATACTATTGTCTACCATTGCAGTTTTATTCAGCTGTGAATAGCACAATAAAAGATTATAAAAGAAGCTGACCAAGAAAGAGTACACGTACGAGGGAGAACAGGTGATGATACACGTTATTATGCAATGAAAATGCTTTGTATTAATAGATAAGCTGATTAGTGCCATTTATAAAACTACGTAGCGAATGAAAAGATTTGGTTATTTGTAGAGCGGCGACGAAAGTGGCAATACTATAGGCGGTACGGTAGAACGGGCAATTGGTGGGCAGTGAATGTGATCATTCACATCAAATACAATACGGTTCACGGTTGGTGTTTAAGTGTAAATTATAAACTGCGGCGAAAGTGTCCGTAGCAGTGCCGTGTCTAGACTTATTCTTACACAATTAGTGCTTACCTAGTAATATGTAATTTCATAACCCTGGTAATGTGTTGTGGAAGTAACTGTACATCTGCATCATTGCATACGTCTTTACGGTTGCTTCTGTAAATGACGTCCTTCGCGACGAGAAAATGTTTTTGTATAGAGAAAAAGATCGTTCGGCGTCTATTGATGTAATTTTGGCAGAAGGAAGCTGTTGTTCAAAATCATTCCGGGGCTCACTATTTGCACATTTGTCATAAATAGTTCGTAAAACATGCAAGTCCGGATTTTTTTTTAAAACACTTAATAATTTTCGATGAGCTTGTACACCAGCAGCGTCAGTTAAACTATGCAAATGATCGGTCACATTTTGCACTATGCATAGTGATGCGTCTAAGGGCAGCGAATCGTTTTCGTTTTGAAGTTTTGTAATTGCTTCTACTAATGGATGGTAATTGTTATATATTGTATGCAGATCTTCCAGAATTTGGGGATTTTCAAATTGATGTTGACTGTCTCTGATTGCTAGGGATTCGGTTGGCCTAAATTTTGATATAACCGATTTAACTTTGTGAAATTTCTTATGGTAATAAAAAGCTGCATTTAGCCACGTGCCCCATCGTGTAAGAATGGGTTCCGGTGGTTCCGAAATATCTGGACAAGTTTTATGAAATTCTTTAAGTCGTTTAGGGGATTTAAGAAACACTTGTTTGGTGGATCCAATCAAATGATCAACGTTTTTATAACTACTTCTAACATTTTCAGCAACTAAATGAAGAGCATGGAGTACACAAGTTATGTGTATTAATTTAGGAAAAGTTACTTTTAGTAAACGTCCGAGTAGTAACATAGTAGCAGCACCATCTGTTACAAGCATGCAGACTTGAGTACTATGAATGTGAAATTTCTTTAAGGTGTTCATTATTATTTGCCGAATATTTGCCGCAGTACATGCTTGTATACGTTTACAGGCTAACAAATAGGGCTGTGAAAATGTGTTGGCTGATAAAATACGTACGATTACGTTTATTATACTATTTTCTACAATTCTCTTCTTGCTATATTTTCAAGCCTCTCTCTTAAACGCGGCAAATGTTTCTGTAAAGTTCTTCTTGCAGGTAATTTATAATTTGGCAGATATTTATTCCAGAACACTTGAAAAGGGCGTTTGCTGATTAAACGAAGCGGCAAATTACATGCAGTCAACATAAATAAAAAATCATAAAGGAATGTTGCATAATGTATTTCATTTCTTTTGTTCAGTTTATGTATTGCACTGTTCACATGTTTTTTACAATTGTCTTTCTTCCGTATTATAAGTCGCTTATTACAAACCAAACACAATACTGCACATCCATCATACTTTAAATCGGGAAATTCTGCTATGTATTTTCTAACCGACGTAGCAAACGGCACAGACTTTGGCGACATGTTTGTGTGAAGCTATTATAAACACTAACCGTGAACCGTATTGTATTTGATGTGAATGATCTCATTCACTGCGCACCAATTGCCCGTTTTACCGTACCGCCTATGGTATTGCCACTTTCGTCGCCGCTCTAGTTATTTGTTAATGTTATTGTAGATAAGACGCTTCGCAAATTATCTGAGGTCAAATTCCAAGATTGAGATGAACAGAAATCGGAGGTACATTCATTAAAGAAATGACAGACCTCATCAGCAGGGTATTAAATAGACAACATCGACACAGTGTTCATAACTATACAGAATTTAAAGAACATTTTACGTAACTACAAATACGTTACACCGTTGGAAGAATAGGGATTGTAAAAAATTTAGTGAGGAGTGTGCGAACAAACAGAAAAGTCAACGTCAGAATAGAGGAACACAAACTAGCTGTTCTGAAATAGGTTGTACGTCAGTAACCTAACACTTAGTGACAACGAGATATTAAATAGATTTTAAAACTACCAAGCTAATCGTTGAAAACAAATCTCTACAGATAAGAATGATAAGAACTGCCTTAAATATATATAAACGACTATAATATATAAATAAAAGTGATGACAAACAACATTTCCCAACGGTCACATGTACGCTAGACTGGAAAATTACACTGAGATGCCTAAAAGACGACACATCTCAGTTTACCACAGTGCAATTTTTACCCATTTCAGCAGAAGATGTCTAGTAATAGTACTGAAACACCGATAGACAAATGATTCTTTTCAGCGTCGTATAACATTTACAAAATAAAAACAAAAAGAAAAGACTTTCATAAGTTGCGTATATATATATATATATATATGTGTGTGTGTGTGTATATGACAACTTATGAAAAATTCTTATCGTCCTATCTACACCCAATAAAAGTTGAGGGTTTGAGTTTAAATGTGGCCCAGGAAACGATTAGCAGTCGATTACTAGTAATGGAGAAAATCTAAAATATGGGAAAATGAGTATCATATCTATTGAATGACAAGCAAATGGAAAATCAAAAAAATCGTCTGCGAAATGCTGTTTCAAAGGTATGAGCGGAAGTTAGGTGGTTAAAAATGGATTTATTTCGAAAACTCTAGGTGTAAAAAATCATGGTTATCACCATCCATTCTAAGGCCAAATCGTTTTGCTCTCTATATTTATATATATATATATATATATATATATATATATATATATATATATATATATATAAATATAGAGAGCCTTAAACGGATGGTGATAACCATGATTCTTATATATATATATATATATATATATATATATATATATATATATATATATATATAAATATAGAATCTAATGAATGTGTTTTCCCGAAGAACAATATGCCAGGGTCTCCAATGTTTGGTTTTTATGTGCAAGGTGGCTGTTTTTTCTTTTTTTGCCGTTTTGAAAGAGAAAAGAAATCGAAAAATGAGACACAATTACACCCAGGGGTTATATTACCGGACATAACAAGAACTAGAGATAATATAGGGAAATTTTTAAAGAGGTACAATATTTGCACTGTTTACAAAACCGACACAAAGGTATAATAAAAACTAGGAAACCTCAAGGACAAAATGACTTTGGAAGAACAAGGAGCGTATAAAATACCATGTGCTACAACTAACAAAACATACGTGGGACATACAAACAGATGGGTTAATGTAAGAAAAGAAGAATACTCGAACGCACTCCACCGTAAAGAAACATCGTTGGCGCGGCATGTTATCTGGAAGGCGAGGAATAAATAACGGCGCGGAAACAAGATCGTTATGCACATAAAAGCCGAGCATCGGAGAGCATTGACACATTCATTATACAATGGCAAACAGTAGTGTGCTATCTGAAGATGACAGCAGCGAGACTGTCCAAAACTTGAACAGACTACAGTCTTTTAGGGGATATATTCATTAGATTCATATAAAGTAGGTCTAAAAGTATCTAAGAATGTATTATTCTTTAAAACAAACAGTTAAATGCAATATATTTTAAGACGCCGATTTTTTTTAATTCAAAAGTTAATTTTAGAAGAAAATCAAATAGTTTTTGGATGGCAAAGATATTTATTATTTACAATGGTATACTTACAGTATTAATGTCTATAGCTGTTTCTTCATAATTGTAATAAGAATGCTTTGACCTATCATCTATTAAATGCGTCCATAAAATATGGGTGTAGAACTTTCTCATTCCAGTATAAGATACAATTCAAAGAATCTGAAAATAGCAGCAAGTATTTATTTAGTAGTCTATCTATTAGCAGAATTGAATGAGGTACTCTATTTATTATTGGATTTCTATATTTTTTCAGTTTTTGTTGAATAATTTTAATAAATTGATGTCGATATAGTTTCAATGAAACACACAGTCGTATTACTATTATAATTCATTTTGAATATTTTTACTGTATACTTAAGTTTATCATTAATGAGCAAACCTTCGAGATCGCAGTAGCACACAGTCGTACAGCAAAATACTAATATTGCAAGTAACACGTTTATAAGTCCCGTATGTTCTAACGTAGGAAAATGATTTAAAAATTTATTTACATTCGTCGTAATTATTAATCGACACTTGGGAGGAACCTTCGCCTTCGCGTTACCTAGATAGTGCAAGCAGTTATTATTTATTTTATTTATAATCGCATCTATCCAGCCTTCTTGGCGAGGCAGTGCGCTACCAATAATCCGCAGGCTTTTGTTCAACATTACTTATCATATATTTCTATTGGAAAACCTTTAATCAATAACGCATATGCGTCCATACAAAGTAACTGTAACATAGTTGTTAGGTTCTAATTATGCGCCAAAATTACAATACTGTCAATGGTTTATGAGCGACTTGAATAATTACGATATTTTTAAAGTAATATTTATGTCCGATGAGGCTTTATATTATTTTTAAGGATACGTACACGGTCAGAACAAATTAAAAAGCTAAAGTTCCGTAGTTTTAGGTATAATATGATCTACACCCAATAAAAGTTGAGAGTTTGAGTTTAAATGTAGCCCAGGAAACGATTAGCGGTCCATTACGAGTAATGGGAAAAATCTAAACTATGGGAAAATGAGTGTCATATCTATTGAAAGACAAGCAAATGGAAAATTAAAAAAATCGTCTGCGAAATGCTGTTTAAAAGGTATGAGCGGAAGTTAGGTGGTTAAAAATGGATTTATTTCGAAAACTCTAGGCGTAAAAAATCATAGTTATCACCATCCACTCTAAGGCCAAATCGTTTTGCTCACAAGACAATGCTCTATGTTTGATGGGATCAGAGTGGCGTGGTGTATTACAAACTGTTGAAATCTGGTGAAACAGTTAATACTGATCGCTACCGACAACAAATTATCAATTTGAACAACGCATCGATAGAAAAACATTCAGAATGGATCCGAAGACATTGTAAAGTGATTTTACAGTACGATAACGCGCTGTCTTAAACAGCAAAATTGATCAAGGAAGCGTTGAAAGTACTTGAATGGGACAGAATATGGCATCCGCTATATTATCACCTTTTTGCATCAATGGGCACGCGTTTGCAGAGCAACACTTCGCCAATTTCAAAGAAGTTAGAAAATGGTCCAATGAATGGTTTTGCTCAAAGGACAGTTTTTTTGAATGGCATCCATAAATTGCCTGAAAGATGGACAAAACGTGTAGAATCAAATGGCCAATACTTTGAAAAAATACATTTTTCCATTTTCTTGAAAATTATGTAGTTTTTTTTTACGAAAAAACCGGTAATGATTTTACGGTACACCTGATAAGGATATAAATAATATAAATCAGCAGAGATTTGAAAGAATATCTGCTTGAATTAGACATTAGTGGTACATATTTAGCATTTATTGTGAAGCATTTCTTTAGGAAACAGCTCTCCTTTTTTCTCTTTATTAAACTCGATTCATCACGTACCTATTTATTTTAATTAAAAAATATAATAGTTTTTATTACTTCGTTTATTGTTAAATATTATTAAATTTTCAGAGTAAATCAGTAGAAGTGTAAAAATTAGAATTTAAGAATAATTTGGTACGTAGACTTCCGCGGGCGTGGTCCATGCTATCTGCTTCTGGGTTTCCGGGCTGGAACCGCGTCACTAGTATATGTATCTGCCGACGTTTGGGACATCTTCAGGGCTGAACTACTGCACTGAAACTGGTTTCGTACCCATACAAATGGGTACGAAACGTCGGCAGATATACTAGTGACGCGGTTCCAGCCCGGAAACCCAGAAGCAGATAGAATTTAAGAACTTTTTTCAAATTTATCAATAACAATTCTCTTTGAGGCGTCTATGAAAAAAATAATAAAGATTCGTATACAACTCAAGTATAACCAACATTCGAAACACGTAGCGCAAAATTCTGTTGCATAATTCATTCGGTTTTATTGTAACACATACATAATTCCAGCTTGTCGGAAATTGTAAGAAAAAAAATCTTAAAAAACGCTAAATGCCTGTTCAAGTAGAGCGTTAACAGATTTGATACGTAGCTACATATGTACATATATCACATCAGTTTGACAGACGTTATCTAAATCTTAAAAAAAACTGTTTCTACGTTTTATAGCAATCTTTGTTTAGGACGGAATAACTTATTTGCAATTAAAATTGAATTTTTCTTGTAAAAATTTAGGTACCCTTACACGGTGGGTTTTCTTTAGATGTAAAATATGATAACTTAGCATTTAATTTTTACATTTTCTAACATAATTTCTTAGTACATTTATCCATTCATAGTGAGGTTACTTAATTCCGACCTTTCAAGGTCTGAACTGCATTATAAACAAATTGGTATACTTAAAATTTCTTAAATTATTTTATATTAAGACTAGAAGAACACGAATATTTCTATATAAGTGTGCTTTTAACTAAAATAACTAAGCTCACTTAACTAAAATTTAAGTTAATTCAAAAGAGTACAAGTAGTACAAATTAAGTGGTATTGCAGAAAAATATTAGGAAAAAAGCTTACTTAAATTTTAATGGAAACTTTAAAATATTGTGCCACTGTTATAAAATGTATTTAATTACTAATTAAGACGAACATTTGCACTTACTTTTATTGCAAATTTGATAGATAAGGTATGTGAGATGAAAGGAAATAAGGGGCTCGATAAGGTTATATGGGCTGATAATGATTAGGATTTATCTAAGATAATATTTAAAAAACATTGATAAGATATAAAAATATCACATTATGATGATTTACAAGGAAAGTGGAAACAAAAATCCCATAAAGACACAAAACTAATTTAAATACTCAACACTGGATGTAGCTAGGTCGGATAGTTTTACATTGCTGTTTTATTTTAATGATTTTAATATGTTAGGGCAACTTTAATTATTAATAAAAAATGTAAAAAGGTTACTATGGCATATATATAAAGGGTTTTCCAATAGGGACTTGACAACTTTTAATTCAATTTGTGAACGCACCCTTTCATTAATCATCGAACTATCACTGGCAATTGATTCAGTAAACTTAACATTTTCATCATGGTAAAGTACACGAACGAACAACGTCTGCAAATTATAAAAATTTACTACAGAAATTCGGAGCCGGTGACCGCTACTTTAAGAGCGTTAACTCCGATTATCGGTCGTAATTCTCGCCCTAGTAGACAGGCAGTAACAAGTTTAGTGCAAAAATTTGAGTCTACATATTCGTTGTGTGATGTTGCCATGCCAGTGAGACAACGGGTTGGTCGAAGTGTCGAAAATATCGCTGCCGTTGAAACGTCCGTAGCAAATGATCCAAATCAGTCAATTCCACGGCGTTCTCAAGAGTTGGGCATCGCCCAGACCACTTTATGGCGAATTTTGCGTAAGGATCTTGGTTTACACCCATACAAGATCAAGCTGACTCAAGAATTGAAGCCGATGGATCATTTGAAGCGACGTACGTTCTCCGATTGTGCTCTGGAAAAGATGCGCCAAGATGATCAATTTCATCGCAAAATCATTTTCAGTGACGAAGCTCATTTTTGGCTCAATGGGTTGGTCAATAAGCAAAATATACGTTATTGGTCAGGTGAAAATCCACATGTGCTTTATGAAACACCACTTCATCCACAAAAAATAACTCTTTGGTGCGGTTTGCATGCCGGCGGCGTCATAGGGCCATATTTTTTCGTCGACGATAATGATCGTCACGTTACTGTGAATGGTAATCGTTATCGCGCCATGATTACCGATTATTTTTGGCCCGAATTGACTTGGACTTGGAAAACATATGGTTTCAGCAGGACGGTGCCACAAGCCACACAGCACACGTTACAATCGATTTATTGAAGAGTAAGTTTGATGAGCGTGTTATCTCAAGAAATGGACCAGTCGATTGGCCGCCTCGTTCGTGCGATTTAATGCCTCTAGACTTTTTTCTTTGGGGCTACGTCAAGTCATTGGTCTATGCCAATAACCCGATAACGTTGGAAGAGCTCAGAGCCAACATTGAAGGCGAAATAGCAGCCGTTTCGGCCGAATTGTGTGGCCGAGTCATCGAAAATTGGGTCCAACGAATCGACCGCTGCAAACGTGCCCGCGGTGGCCATATGAACGAAGTCGAGATCCATTCATAAATGTTTTGATTGTACTTCAACCCGATAATAAAGTTTTTGAAATATCTCAAATGGTCTGCATTTTATTTTGAAAAAAAGTTGTCAAATCCTTATTGGAAAACCCTTTACGTATAAAGCAAGCAGCAATTAAAAGATAGCAGGTGTACCGGAAAATCATTACCGGTTTCCTCATAAAAAAACTAAATAATTTTCAAGAAAATGGAGAAATGTATTTATTCAAAGTATTGTCCATTTGATTCTACACATCTTGCCCATCTTTCAGGCAATTTATGGATGCCAACCCAAAAAACTATTTGTCCTTTGAGCAAAACCATTAACTGGATCAGTGTCCCATTGATGCGAAAAGGTGATAGTCGGACGGAGCAAGTTCTGGAAAGTACGGCGGGTGCGATATTAAGTCCCATTCAAGTGCTTTCAACGCTTCCTTGACCCGTTCTGCTGTGTGAGACGGCACGTTATCGTGTTGTAAAATCACTTTACTGTGTCTTCGGGCCCGTTCTGGACGTTTTTCTATCAATGCCTGGTTCAAATTGATAATTTGTTGTCGGTAGCGATCAGTGTTAACTGTTTCACCAGGTTTTAAGAGTTCGTTAAACACCACGCCACTCTGGTTCCACACAGAGCATCGTTTTACGATCAAAACGATTTGGCCTTGCAGTCGATGGGCAGGCTTCACCAATTACTAACCATGATTTTGTGCTTAGGGTTTTCGAAATAAATCCATTTTTCCATCACCCGTCACTATTCGATACAGAAATGACTTCCGATTATACCTCTGAAGCAGCATTTAACAGACGATTTTTCTATTTTCCATTTGCCTGTCATTCAATGGATGTTGCACTCATTTTCCCATTTCTTGCCAATGTTTTTAAGTTTGGGTTGGGTCTTCATCCAAAAACTCATGCAGTTTCGTATCTTCACACTTTTTCGGTCTACCAGAACATTCTTTGTCTTGCACATCGAAATCACCACTTATCGAAACCACGCCTTACATGTTTTTATGGTTGGAGCATGCTCACTGTAAGTTTCTATCAGCAAACGATGATATTCAGCGGTTTTTTTCTTTTGTTTAAATAAGAAAAGTAATGCGTGCCGCAAATGCACTTTTTCAGGCACGAAACTTGACATTTTCAAAGAGGTATAAATCTGTGACAGTCGTACTTTCGCAAAATATAATAGGTACAGCTTTGAAGCTTGATGTCAGTAGAATGAAATGACATATGTGTCAAATCGTGGCATTGCATGCTTAAGCCTAGCGACATCTGTTAGAAAAACCGGTAATGACGACCTGGAAATCGTCAGGTAGGTTGATTAATTCTAATACAGAAATGTTGTATTGCCAGTCGTTAGGGCACACGAGACCATCAATATTGAAAATGAGAGATAAAAAATATTTCGAATTTTTTAAAATTTTCTGTAGTACACAATGTTTTTTACTGTCAAATAAAATTATACAACATTACGTTGGTGTAATTTTAATCATTTTATGCCAATATTTTACCTTGTTAAACATTTCTTTAACTGCTTTTTTACATTAAAATACATATGGAAACATCGGTCCAGAATGTCTGTAATTTAAAAATAATAATTATTTACCAAATTTTGATGTTTATTAGTTTAACTTTCATTATTTTCGCTTCCATTACTTGCCTCATTTTTGTCATATTCCAAGCAATTTTTAATGTATACTTTCACCTAAAACGCTGATATTCATATGGTATTTGTGTTTCGAAATGAAAATGCGCACTTAGCAAAAGACGAATATGCGATACGGTATCCACATCAGTAATACTCATCTACCAATACATTTCGAAGATTGGATCGGAGACTTCGTGAAACCAGTACGTTTATTCCCAGTCAACGCGATGAAGGTAGACCAAACATTGTCGTACTGTTCAAGTTCAAGAAGAAATTTTGGATATTGTTAATCAGGATCATATTTGCAGCACTAGCCAAATAGCCCAATAAATGAACATTCCAAGTAAATTAGGGCTTACGAAAAATTTTTTAAGACCGTTTCATGTTACGTAAGCATATGACCATTATACGAAAATGACAATTTGCAAAGAATAATGGTTTGCAACAAAATCGAAGAAGATCCAAACATTTTATTTATTTCATAGAGTGACAAATGCATATTTACAGTCACAATTTCCATTTTTTTGGCGGATGAATGTTCTGGGGCTATTCGATAATTTGGACACCAAAGAAAGTTTTCTGCGAATGTTTATCTAAGGATCTTAAACCTTCAAACTATAGGACCAATACTTCTTCCGAATAGATTAAATGCAAATGAATACGCAAATGTGTTGGAGGAAGTATTGAATAATGTTCCATTAAATAACAGAGCCAACATATTGTATAATAAATTTCATTAAATAATATAACTTTAATCAATATTTATGACTTCTTGCCAACGTGATGGCAATTTGTACATCCCATTTTTAAAAAGTGCCTTATCCCTAGAGGCGAAAAATTGAATCAGTGCTTGTTTGATATCTTCTTCGTTTTTTTTTCCTACAAAGAAATTTGTAATTACAGAAACAAGTGATAATCGGAGGGTGCTAGGTCCGGAAAGTCTCCTAAACAGTATGTGGCCAGGCATTATCATGAAGCAGTATGATGTCCTCCCTATTGAACATCGCCGGCCTCATTTCTTGGAGTACTATCTTTAAATTATCCAATTGCTGATATTGCTCTCCAATTTAGCTTTTCGTTCGATTTCGACAGCTCAAAATGTATTTGTCCTCGATTGTCTTATTATATACACAACGTTCTCAACTTCAGTTTAGAGGTGACAGGGGCAAGTGTTCCGGATTCACAATATTCCCTTTTTCTTACGATGTTTTCATAGGTAATCCACTTTTCATCCCCAGTTATCATCCGATCCAAGAAGGGTTCGATCTTGTTTCGTGCAAGCAAAGATGTGCATGATGATTCGATCATTCAAATTCTTCTCCCTTAACTCACGTAGCACCCATATCGAATATTTCTACACTAATCCTAGTTTCAGAATATGGTCCGCAATGGTTTGTTAAGCTGAATCAAGCCTTTCCGCAATCTCCTATGTTGTCAGGGGCGACTTATCAGAAAGGTTGAAATCACATATTTGAAATTTTTCGGACGATCCTCTGCATATTCTATCAGAAACTGTATCTTCATCAAACACTTTTAATTAATTTCTACATGCTTCTGTAGCATTTCTTTCTTGTTGAAATTGGTACAAAACACAGTGGCGTAAATGAACTTTATCAGTAGCCATAGGTACACGATCGCATCTCACTTAATACTACCATGCATCATCTTCGTTTTAATTCATTTGGTAGGTTAGTATGTATGTATACATTCAGTGAATGTTAAAAGGAATCATTCTATTATTAATAACACCTTATCTACTACATATGTTTCATGGATTGACCAATCATCAGGCAGATTCTATGTTATTAATGAACGATTCCTTGATAGCGTCTATCATATCATTACGATACAGAAAAATAGTGAATAATCAACATGCCTCCCTCTCACGTCCAATGAATTGAACGAAAAAGCGAGAATGCATCTTGCCTCGCAATGTCGATTACTAAGTTACCAGAGCGTATAGACAGATGGCGATGCATCACGGCTATTTGCCAATTAAAAGAATGTTAAAAGGAATCATTTTATTATTAATAACACCCTATCTACTACATATGTTTCATGGATTGACCAATCATCTTCTTTTCTTCTTTACCTTATTCCTTGAAGTTGAACTGAGTTCTATAACTTCGAATTCTTTATTGAGTCTTATTCCTTGAAGTTGAACTGAGTTCTTTAACTTCGAATTCTTTATTAAGGACCAATCATCAAGCAGATTCTGTGTTATTAATGAACGATTCCTTGATAGCGTCTATCATATCACTACGATACAGAAAAATAGTGAATAATCAACATACCTCCCTCTCACGTCCAATGAATTGAACGAAAAAGCGAGAATGCATCTGCCTCGCAATGTCGATAACTAAGTTACCAGAGCGTATAGACAGATGGCGATGCATCACGGCTATTTGCCAATTAAAAGAATGTTAAAAGGAATCATTCTATTATTAATAACATTGGTCAATCCATGAAACATATGTAGTAGATAGGGTGTTATTAATAATAGAATGATTCCTTTTAACATTCTTTTAATTGGTAAATAGCCGTGATGCATCGCCATCTGTCTATACGCTCTGGTAACTTAGTTATCGACATTGCGAGGCAGATGCATTCTCGCTTTTTCGTTCAATTCATTTTACGTGAGAGGGAGGCATGTTGATTATTCACTATACATTCAGTGATAAAAAAAGAGAGCAAAACATGCGTCAAATGAATATGCACATAATTGTTGAAACTTGTAACTGGAACGGGCAGGACTTTCCGGTACACCTAATATATAAACTCATAATTCTCGTTGGATTTCTTTCAATTACTACTCGTCTCGATTACTGTTTACTCGATTATTACTTCTCGATTCTAATAATTGTAAAAATGAATTCTCGAATATCGTTAAGTTTTTGATGGATTGTCGTTTTTCGTCTACTTATGCATTATAACACGTCGGTTATGCTACTTCAAACCGGAAGTCCCTACCTCTTTTTGTTCCTGAGATATTCGCATCCTTTCGGCCACAAATGCTCGTTTTGGTAAGGGTAACTCCGAAACGTACTTTCAAAAGTGTCGTTTTTTTGTGCCCGTCACTAATTGGAATTACATTTTGGCAGAATTCTGAAAATTCAGATATTGTGATACTTAAATTGCTGTTGATGATAGAGATTGTAATTATAATTTCATTAGAAATAATTATATATTAAGTTTGTCACTAGTATTTGATGGATAAGAGTGTGTGTTCTGTGGAAAAGATGTTTCGTCGGTGAATTAAAATTAAATGAAACTCTATACTCTAGATTCTATGGTTTATAAACGGTTCCTGTACCATTCGAAATATAAAACATTGCAATCCTATTTTTATATTTTGCACCATACTTGGCTACTATTTAGGCGCTCCTAACAATATTTAATACGCTTGCAGTAGGTAAATTCGAGAAGGAAAAAATAAAACCTCCATCTATCGTTTTAGCTGCTTCATTTGTAAAGTAAAATTCCACAATTGTGGACAGAAGAAAAAAACAATTGTTTTTTTCTTCTGTCGAATATATTTGCAACAGATGAAACGACAACAAATTTATAAAAATCAAAAATCTTTACTAATGATTACAAGGAGCGTTAATATGTTTGATGATGTCTTCATAGTTTTTACAGACTGTTCCTGCACGTGAGCTCGTCAATGGTCAGCAATAAAACTTTATTTCACTGTAAGAACATTTTTATTACTTCTGATTTATTAAGTATTTAATATTCATCATCTACAATACATTATCGTGCATGTAGTTTTTAAATACTCTGGCGTTTGGGTTAAATTGTATCAACACTGTAGTGTACATACTAATTCCAGTTACTATCTGAAAAGGAAAAAGATATCATTAGAAACCATTAGAAAAGCCTTGAGTAAAGTACTTAAATACTGAAATGTTGAGAAATTAGAGTGGAATAAAATCTAAATAGGGCTATAACACAACACATCTATTATGATTGACGCGAAGCACTCCATTTTATTAATGTAATATTTTTCAGTAACTCGAGAAGGTCGTTACGCAAAAAAAATTAAATAACATTGCCTTGTCAAAGTTTCTCTACAGAAATCTGAAGTAATATGGCCATTAAATTATCTGCCCAAACATTGACAATCTATACTATCTTCTTCTAAGCTTTCGGTTTGCAATCGCGTCACTTGTATAACTGCCGACGTTTCGTACCCACTCGTATAGGACATCTTCAGGACCAAACTACTGCTACTGTCTGTCGCACTGAAACTGAAACGTCGACAGTTATACCAGTGATGCGGCTCTCGGAAGCCCAGAAGAAAATAGTATGGACCACGACCGGGAAAGTCTATGTACCAGATTGACAATCTATATTACTCTAGAAAATCCTCGTGCAGCCAATGAGGATTTTCTAGAGTCCAGTAATAGCAATTATGGCAATTCATGTTATGAAATCCTCACTCGTCACACCACAAAATTTTATTTGTAATATTGGGATCATTTTCTAAAACACAGCAATGAGTTCCTTTCAAAATCAATACACTTTAATACTTTTAACAAATGTATTTTGAAAGGACAATATTTACGGAGCTTTAATATCCGTACTGTTATTTAACCTATTCCACCTTCATATGCTATAGTTCCAAATAAAATACGTGGATTCAGTCTAACATAAACACTTTATTTGCATTTTTTTTGTTCTAATAGATATATGAATAAAATATTTTAAAGTCGATAGAGATGAGTCCGTTCTCTTTTTAATTGGAACACGAGCAAATATCACGTAACAGCATTATACGGTCAGTAAATCGTCCTTGACAGAATTTTTATGACGCTCCAAATATTTATAAACCTACCGTCACATTAATTTGGAGAAAAAGTAAAAGGCATTTTAAAGATTTTAAAAGAGCATTACTTATATACATACATATTTAACTGTAGATTATTCTAGGCAATTCTAAGTAATGATTTACAGTTTCTCTATTACACGAATCTAGAAGAAAAAACAACAACAACGAAGAAATGTCGCACTACAAAAATATTGTGCGATTATTATTTTTGTCCCCAAAGGTGTTGCAGTACGTTGTTATTCTTCGTAATTTAAGTATCATTTGTTAATTCAAAACATCGTGACCAGACTGTATATGATGTTTTCCGTTACGTTTTATTTTTATTTCGATTCAAGCGAAAAAGATCATTTTTTTATCCATCGGTTATTCCTTTTTAGGTCTTTTTTTGTTTTTTTTGTTTAGTAGACTGAACATGTTTTTCGAATTGCGACACTGGTGTTTTAGAGTTCGACCGGATTTTGTGCGCGACTATTCGTCCGATTTTACATTTCCGAATTATATATTTTTATGTGTTAGTTAATGAGGATTTTAAGAAACCTCTTGTATTTCTTTTCTTTGTGCTGTTATATGTGTAAGATTGAGACGAATTCTTCCTTCGATAAGTTTTTGTGTTGATTAGGTTTCTCGTGTTGCAGAGTTTTTGTGTTACCACTTCTATAACATAAAGATTTAAAGCTGGCAACGACCGAGTTCTACGTAAAAAAAGGCATTATCAATTCTCATTAACGGGAAAAAAAAGGAATGTAAGGAGAGAATTTAAATGTGATTGATCCTTGAACAGATAAGTGATTTTGTTGTTACTATGTATTGTATTTAAATATTACCAGTATCGAACTTTACGTGTTTTTCGGCGATAAACCATTTTTTTTTTCAAATTAATTAAATAATGATATTACTTGATCAATAAGGTTGATATATAACCCCTTTCCACATTAACTTTGTAAATTCTGTATACGCATTTCGACAACCAAGTTGTCATCATCAGCAGATAATTTCAAAGTGTCGCACCTGGCAAAACACGGCGAAAAACAACCGCACGAAAATCAAACTCCGTACGCGATCCACACCGTTCAAAACCAAGATGTACACTGTGTTTGTTTCACAAGATTTTTCAAATTATTCTTACTTAAACTAACATGCACTACATTGAAAAAGGGGAATTCCGGTCAAGACAGTCAAGTGCCTGCCTGTAATTTATTATATAGTTCGTCCTCTGACATTAAGTAGGGAAAAAAGGGTCGTTTGTATTGGGCCACTTTCATTATTGTTCACCACATGGTTTAAATTCTTTAAGATGTGCATGCTTTCATACATGTCCATTTCTCGATAATTGTACACGTTTTTTATCAGATGTAAACAATCTATATTAACACTGTGGTTATTTTCTAATACATGTTTCGCTAAACCCGATTTTTCCGGTCGGTTGAATTTTATGTGCGAAAGGTGTTCTTTATACCTGGTTTCGATCGATCTTTTAGTTTGGCCGATGTATTGTCTATTGCACTCTAAACATTCAATTCGATAGATTCCCGATTTTTTATTTTCTTCGATTTTGTCTTTTGCATTTCCTAAAAGCATTTTAAGGGAATTATTGAGGCGGTAACAGACTTGAAGCCCGCGATCTTTAAAAATACTATTTAGATTTTTTGTCATGCGATGATAAGGTAAACAAACAAAATGCTTTTCCCGATTGCTCTGTGGTGATAGACATGTGGTGTCACGGATTGTTTTTCTTATGTTGGCCTTTCTAATTAATCCATTGATTATTTCCGAATCGAAACCGTTGTATATCGCGATATTCTTAATGAGGTTCAACTCTCTTTCATATCTTACTTTTGTTAGTGGGAAATTGATCAAACGATTAATCAGAAAATTGAATGAAGCCATCTTTTGTTGCATGCTGTGGTTTGAGTCCGCCGTGATGAATCTATTGACATTGGTTTCTTTTCGGAAAATATCAATTTCTATTTTGAGATCATTCCTAATAACTAAGGTGTCCAAAAAAGGCAACTTGTCATTGTTTTCTTTTTCTACTGTAAATTTAATTGTCGGGAATTTTGAATTTAACTGTTTAACGAAATCATTTAAGCTGCATTTTTGTGTATTGAAAATCGCGAAAATATCATCGACATATCTGACCCAAATTCTTGGAAAATATTTAGCTTTATTTTTTAATTCTATTTCAAAGTTACTCATAAATAGGTCCGCTATGAATGGAGAAAGACAATTGCCCATTGCAGTTCCCTGTTTTTGTTCATAGAACTTCCCTTCGAATTGAAAACAATTTTGGGACATGCAAAGGTTTGTTAATCTCACGTATTCCTTTATTTTCTCTGGTTCGATCTTATTTTTGTGAAGAAGTTCTTCTAAATATTTTAAAGTTTCTGGAATCGGTACCGAAGGAAACAATGACGTTACGTCGAATGAAACTAAAATTTCTCCTTTTTCTAATTTACAATCTTTGATCCTTTGGATAAATTCTAATGAACTAGTGACTGAGAGACTTTTAAGTTTTTCGGGCAAATTTTTGTATTCATTCACTAGCCATTTTGATATCAAGTAAGTAGGGGAGTTGATCCCTGAGACAATTGGTTGTCGGAAATCAATTTCATTTTCTTGGTGACCAATCTTGTCTTATTATTTTGATAGTGTGAAATTTTCCAAAGGATAACTATTTATAGAGACGTCCTATACACACATATTTACCTTCTAATTTGCTGCATCAGTACCATAAGTTTGTTCTTTTTATCAACTAGTTTTTAGTTACTTTAATTTTCTGATTCGCACTTGCTAGTTTAAACTTTTGTTTAAACTTATGCTAAATTATGTATACTTGATGATATAGGAGTAATCAAAAGGTGTTTTATGTATTGAGAAGCACAGTCTGTCATTAACGTCGCTAATGAAAGGTTTTTCATATAGTACTCTTCCGTTACCTACATGCTCTATGCTTTAGATTACTATTAACGACGCTCGATGAAAGGGGTTCTACGTCTTACTCTTCCGTTGTAACTAGTTTTTTCTCATTTTTTGAATGTTTCATTAATATACTTTCGTTTTAGTACCAGATTCCATCTGTACGGTTATCTTCAGTGCACTTATACATAAATTTTAACTTATAGAACTTCTAACAGTTCTCTAATCCCTCTTATTTAGAACCTTAGGACGCCTTTTTCTCAGAACAGCTCTTTTTTGATAAATTTAGCTATTTGATGTAAAATTTTTTGTTTGTATAGTAAAGTTAACTCAAGCATATTACCTTACTTTTACAACCCATCTTTGCAAAAGCATCAAATGCTTATTTTTCACAAATATGTGATACTATGAAGAGAATTTTCTGAATTCCTTCTAAATGTATGGTTTATATATAATAAAGAAATATATATATATATATATATATAAATATATATATATATATTAAAACTTTTGTGATATTCAATGTTAGAATATTTAGCAAATTCTTTTCCATTTGTGTATAACAGTTTTCATATTGTTGATAGAGGTTTCAGAGTTTTTTAATGTTGTTAAATGGAAGTAAATATGCTTTGTCATAGTTGAATGTTCGCATTTAATGACATTCAACATTTGCGGGGTGTACGAACACTTTTGTGACTGATGTATGTTGACTGTAGTAAAATTCGGTGTATCTCCCATCTCTTAATTTATTTTGCAGATTTAAGTTCAGTACCTTTTTATTAATTTTCTTTGAACTAACTTTTTCATTTCCTTTTCTTTTATTGGATGACTTTTATTAAATGTTACAGTCTAGTATATGTATATGTTCAATCGATGCTTTGCGACTGTTGATTATACTTACTACAAAGCTTATGTTATTATTATTTCTGTGATTTTGAAAAGTCGATGTCTATGTCCTACGCACCAGGGAGTGTAAATCTTTTCTGTGCTTTTAATATATTTATAATTCAATTAAAATTTGGCTATCTTTTTTTAACGGAGGGTAACCTTCCATAGTCACTCGTTTGCTGCCTTGCACACTAATCCATCAGCGATTTGGCGATTTCCCTGTCGATTCACCTTGAATAAGTCGACATTAGAAACACTTGTTTTATATCCGGCATGTAGACTCTCCGGACTTAGTCCATGGTAGCTTCATTTTGATTCCCGGATTAAAACCGCATACTGGGTTCTTCTGCTGCCGATGTTTTGTCTTCACATGCATGAGACATCTTCAGGGCATAACGATTGCTGCTACTGTAATTGTTAGTTCGTCCAAAAATCATTCACGTAATAATTTTTTTAATTCTTTGCGCGTGTAAAAGATCATATTTCTATCTATCGAACCTTGTTTTCAGTTCTTTTTTTATTTTTTTTTTCTTAGGCTGAACATGTTCTTCGAGAGAATGGTGACATTCATGTTTTAAAGTTTGACCCCTAAAGGATTTCGTGTGGGATTATTCACCTGATTGCGGGAGCAGTAGCAGCAATTAAGCCAAGAGGATGCACCAAACAAACGACGACGAAACGTCGACAGCAAAAGTGCCGAGGATGCGGTTCCAATCTGGAAGCGAAAGTAAAGTAAACATGGTCTTACATTTTCACTTATAGAACTTCTGGGAAGGAATGCAGGAGAGAGGACTTCCCTGAGGGTTCACAAGCACTATTTGTGTTATATAGTGTTTCAATAAAGATTGTTTAAAAAGGTATGTTACCCAAGTTACTGCGAACCATTTCCAATGATACCTTACTCGATCTTGCACCTCTGCAAATAAGGAATCTATCGCTTATAACATTTAATCTGGTAACCAGGCATGTATATGCAGAAAATAATCGTTCTGTATTTATATATCGTATTGCAATTGTTTGTTTTCTATTGAAATTAACTTGTGATTATTTAATCATTACCGTCGCTTCACAATAATTAAATTGTTTTTATAAATAGATGCTTAAAATTTACAATGTAATACTTACGGCAACAAATAATTTCATGTCTATAACGAATAATCCAGCTGCTGTTATCTGATAATTTTCATGTAACATTTGTAAGGAAAACGCGTTGATCTAGAAAGAGAAATAAAAGTATTAAACTACGATTCAATTACTAAATTGATTTAAGAAAAATGAAGTAAATAATTGTCGCTACAGCTGAGAAGGTAATATTTTTACAAAACGAATTATGATTTTTGTTTATCGATTAAAAACTATGTATAGTGAAGAAGTTGTCTATATAAAGGGTTTTCCAATAGGGACCTGACAACTTGTAATTCAATTTGTGAACGCACCCTTTCACTAATCATCGAACGGTCACTGTCAATTTATTCAGTAATCTTAACATTTTCATCATGGTAAAGTACACGAACGAACAACGTCTGCAAATTATAAAAATTTACTACAGAAATTCGGAGTCGGTGACCGCTACTTTAAGAGCGTTAACTCCGACTTTCGGTCGTAATTCTCGCCCTAGTAGACAGGCAGTAACAAGTTTAGTGCAAAATTTTGAGTCTACATATTCGTTGTGTGATGTTACCGTGCCAGTGAGACAACGGGTTGGTCGAAGTGTCGAAAATATCGCTGCCGTTGAAACCTCCGTAGCAAATGATCCAAATCAGTCAATTCCACGGCGTTCTGAAGAGTTGGGCATCGCCCAGACCACTTTATTGCGAATTTTGCGTAAGGATCTTGGTTTACACTCATACAAGATCAAGCTGGCTCAAGAATTGAAGCCGATGGACCATTTGAAGCAATGTACGTTCTCCGATTGGGCTCTAGAAAAGATGCGCCAAGATGATCAATTTCATCGCAAAATCATTTTCAGTGACGAAGTTCATTTTTGGCTCAATGAGTTCCTCAATAAGCAAAATATGCGTTATTGATCGGGTGAAAATCCACATGCGCTTCATGAAACACCACTTCATTCACAAAAAATAACTGTTTGGTGCGGTTTGCATGCCGGCGGCGTCAGAGGGCCATATTTTTTCGTCGACGATAATGATCGTCACGTTACTGTGAATGGTAATCGTTATCGCGCCATGATTACCGATTATTTTTGACCCGAATTGGAAGATACGGACTTGGACAACATGTGGTTTCAGCAGGACGGTGCCACAAGCCACACAGCACACGTTACAATCGATTTATTGAAGAGTAAGTTTGATGAGCGTATTATCTCAAGAAATGGACCAGTCGATTGGCCGCCTTGTTCGTGCGATTTAACGTCTCTAGACTTTTTTCTTTGGGGCTACGTCAAGTCATTGGTCTATGCCAATAACCCGACAACGTTGGAAGAGCTCAGAGCCAACAATGAACGCGAAATAGCAGCCGTTTCGGCCGAATTGTGTGGCCGAGTCATCGAAAATTGGGTCCAACGAATCGACCCCTGCAAACGTGCCCGCGGTGGCCATATGAACGAAGGATAATAAAGTTTTTGAAATATCTCAAATGGTCTGCATTTTATTTTGAAAAAAAGTTGTCAAGTCCTTATTGGAAAACCCTTTATGAACGAGTTATTTGGTCGTAACAGACATGTTTTTTTATTTCTTCTCTATTCATACAATCTGTCCAAAAATACTTATACGAGAATAAAACAAGAAGTATTTGCTTGGAAAATAGGGAATTTTTCTTTATAATTATTAATATCTGATCCTTAATGTATAAGCACTTTGTAAAACTTAAAATCTAGAAGTCAAGTCTAAGGGTTTGAAGCATTTTAAGCGCCTTACTTCATTTGATTCGTCTGCTAGTGTATCTTGCAACAGCATTAGGATGTAATTTCATTTTACTACTGTATTTAATACTAGTTTTATGTAATTCTTGTCGCACAGATGATACCTTGCAAGCTTCGTTAATCTTCTATAATTTCGTTTGTCGTGTATTACGGCGCTTTCATTTTTTTGAGTCGCTTTCTGGTCTCGTAACTATATTCATAAGTTAATACCATCTTAAATTGAATTCTCTGTGACATTGTTTTGATTTTTGATTTTTCAAACGAGTTTTTTTTAATTTATTTTCTGTAGCGTGTTAGAAAAATCACATTCTATTACCAGTTACAGTAATTACAAAACGTTTTCGTCTTCAAGCTTCCCTAATTACATTTGCATTATCAATTTTAATAAAATTTTTGCTCATCCGACGATCGATGTGGAGCAAATTTTTAATTTAATTTCCGAAGACTAAGATTTTTGGATACAATGAAATGAATTATTACCTTGCACATTTCTAAATTTCATTTCCGTGAATATAGCTGAAAATTTTTGCGATATTTTCATACCTCATTGTTTTAATTAATCGGTGTAAGCGTTTATTTTCATCGAAGCCTTGGAAATAATATGATAGAAGCATATATGTTTAAAAAGGGTAATTAGCAACTTGAGTTGTATAGTCCTTAGCGAAGTTTTAGATTTACTTTTCTTTGCTCCTCCGTGGCGATCAAGTAAAGTAAATAAGTATTGTCATTTTGTGAAAAATAGATAAAATCAAAGTTCTGTCTGTCAAAAAGTACTTTGTTTTAAAGGATTTAACCCCGACGGATACAAATCAGGGAATTGAGTTCCACTACAGAAGATTATTTCTTGTTGGTTGCTATATAGCCGTCTATTGTACGTCCATTACAGTTAATAAACCCTCAGGATGCCTAAAAATCGCTACGGCCGAAGAAATCGTCACAAAAGTCTGTGATGCGGTATTAAGTGACGGCGATCTTACTGACGCTGCAAAGATCTCGATAGCCAGCTGACAATATTCAAATGAACACTTCTAAATGTATTTAAGCGTGAGTCTGCTGAGGTTCTTCGACGTTTCATAACAGTAAATAAAACATGTATTTACCATTACAGAATATAGTCAAAGTAATACTTCAAACAATAGGCGGAAGCACGAGAAGGTGCACCAAGAAAAGTGAAAATGGTTCCGTCTGCAAGGGTGATATTTAGAAATAAACTGCTCCTTCACGTCGATAGTGTGCCTGCACACACCGGTATCATGTTGTTCCTGTAAAATTCCATCGCGCTTCGAACTTCCAAATGATCCATATTCGCCGGATTTAGCTCTCAGCGATAACTGCGTCTTCTCAAACCTGAATAAATCTCTGAGCAAAGATTCGCTTGAAATGATAAAGTCAATGTTAAGAAAACTAACTATTTTGCAGAGTTTGACAAATTGTACTGAGTTGCATTAAAAATTAGAAAGTTGTTGGTCTAAAAAAATTCGCAACAATCTTGTTTTCTCTGCCAAACCAAAAACATTCCGAAGCCCTCTCATACTATACTTGTCGAACCTTTCTATCTAAACCAAGCCATTGTAAATATTCCGTGACCCGGAATAATTCCCATACAACTGTTCTGAAAAAAATGTGTCAGTGTAAAAATGTTGAAATATCAACAGCAGCTCTGAATGTCTTTTGCAAAGGTGGATAAGAGATCAGTGTGTGAAGTAGCAGAGCAGTTAATGGCTATTTTGAGGAGCAAGACAGTTCTTATTATAAAAAGGGTATCGAACTTATTGAACATCGCTGGAAAAAATGTATAGAGCTGAAAGGAGATTATGTTAAAAAATAAACATATTTCTTTCCAAAATTTTTGTGTTTTCTTTGTTGGGTCGGATACTTCTGGGACCACCCTCGTACATAAATATACATATTATGTATGTATGAATTTAAAAAAAAAGATTGTAAAAATGAAATCGTTTAAAATTAACTAAATTACAATATGTAGATATCGTTATTATTATTAATTGCAATACAATAATGTGTATGTACTGTCAACTAATAACAATATTTCAATAATTATTACTAAAAACAAACGTGATTTGTTTTTACGCCTTACATTTGAAAAATTTATAATGCGGCGAAACCAATACTTGTCTTAACTTTTAGATATCACCGTTTTCGAACACAAATGAATTTCAATAAAAAAAATTGATTAGTTTTATCTGTTAAAAAATATTTGCAATAGTATTCATGTTTCAACATGTTTAAACAAGCACCTATGTAAATGTTAGATATTAAGAGGACAATAGATACCTGCTTGAATGTAAAAATCTGTCTATTTATTTATTCACTTACTTATTTACACAACAGATGAAAATCCATTTACAGGATACATATATATATATATATATATATATATATATATAACATATATATATATATATATATATATATATATATATATATGTATATCCAATCACGATTCCGGATAGAATCCGTAGGGTTAACGTGTTTCTTAGCACCAGTAACACCTAATGAGATAAAAAATATAATTCAAAGAATTAAACCAAAGGACGCCTAGTATATACATATGTATACGGGATGAACACTAAAATACTGAAACGATGTGCTGATTGCTTATCTAACTCTCTTTCGGATCTAGTGAACACATGCTTTCAACAAGCTTCTGTACCAAAAAATATGAAGACAGCAAAACTAACACCTACATATAAGGCCGGAGACCCTACGGATCCTGGAAATTACAGATCCATTTCAGTTTTGCCTGTCCTTTCAAAGCTTCTGGAGGCAGCACTTCTGTCGCGACTGGTGGCATTTCTGGAAAAAAATGGTGTCCTAGCCGAGAATCAATTTGGTTTTCGTGCTGATAGATCGACGATACATTCCATGCTGGCCATATTAAATTTTATTTGGGATACTTTTGAAGATGAGGAAGTTGCCATGTTGTTGGCGTGTGTCTTGTCTAGGGCCTTCGACTGTGTCCAGAGTGACATGCTTTTGCGGAAGTTGGAATGTTATGGCATTCGTGGTCAGGTATCGAGGTTGTTGCGTTCCTATTTTGAAGGGCGAGGGCAGGTTGTTCACTTTAATGGCGTAACGAGTGAACTAAAGACCACCAGATATGGAGTGGCTCAAGGATCTCTTTTGGGTTCTCTTCTGTTTTGCCTGTACGTCAATGACCTTCCGCACCATGTTACGCAAATAGTTGTGCAATACGCTGATGACACAACGTTTCTATGTAGAGGGAAAAGCGATCAGCGACTTGGAGAAGGGGCAAACAGGCTAGTCCTTGATGAAGCCAAAACTGTCAAACTGGCATTCATTTCCAAAAGGCAAGAAACTCCCGCGAATGCAGGGTCAGTGAAAACATTGGGAATAAATTTAGACACCAGACTAATCTGGAAGGATGAACTGGACACCCTCTCGAAAAACTCTCTTGTACAATATATGCTGTGCGGAGAATCAGAGCCATTACAAATAAGGAAACTGCAAAAACAGCCTACCACGCACTTTTTCACTCGCGGATGGCATACAGTGTCCAACTATGGGGCGATTCAGTGCATGCAAATGACATTGTTAGTTTACAAAAGAAAGCATTGCTAATAATAGAACAAGTTAATATAACGACACATTGTAGACCTATATTCATAAAAAATAAAATAATGACGTTGGCCTCCACATACATATACAAGCAATTGCTGCGCGCTAAACGAGAGTTACCAGCCCAGAAAAGGAAAGGAGAGGGAAGAGCAATACAACTGAGATCCAGACAACAAGTACTTCTTCCCAACCATAGGCTACGTACTACTGCTGCCCAACACAAACATTTGGACATGTTTAACAGGTTGCCATTATCGTGGACTGAAAAACGCTTTTGAAATTCAGAAATGACATGATAGCATTTCTTTTACAAAACGGATTCTACACAATAACGGAGTTCCAAGAGAAGATTAAATTAATCAAATATTAAACTGTATGTTCTGCTTTGTGCACACATATGTTTACACCACGCTTACACCCAATACATATACAAGTATGTACATACACACATACCAAATCATAGACAATGACGTTACCTCCTTATTTGTACTATAATTGATGGTAAAATAAAGCTTATTATTATTATTATTATATATATATATATATACTTTTTTGGAATCTTCAGAATAAAAATTCATATTAAATTGTTAATTAAGGAGTTACTTCTACATCTGAAGTGATTGTAACCCTTCTTAATGTTGTTAATTGCATTTACTCTCAATGAAGAGAGAATACTTTTTTCTTAGTTTTTGCATAAAATAAAATTAGCGATTTTTTTAAATCTGTCTGTTACGTTGCCGAAAGTATTTATTTCTTTCCTATAATAATGAGATGGATCAGCCAAAAAACAAAAACTTATTCTAAATCACATTAGTAGATGTGGTTTAGAATAAGGTGGTTTAGAACAAGGCGTAAACATTGAACGCTCACGACATACGCTCACAAGACAACGAAATAAACACTTTCAAATATTTAGTCTATTTTAGGTCATTATTTAAAATTGCGTGAATATCAATGGTTTTTAAAAACAATAAAAATGATTTTTATTGTTTTTAAAAATCCCAAAGCATACATCATCAAAGCATAGATCTTAGAAAATTTGTAATTGGACTTTTAAATTTCGTATTTCTCAACTTCTTCGCTTCAATATTTATCTGGCTTATGTAACCATGACATTTGTAGGGATGCAGATCGTTGGTCGTCTGGAGATTCGCGGATGTATAATGTATTCGGTCATACATATTTAAAATATTGTGTAGGTGGTTCAACCGACGATTAAGTGCGATAAATAGATGGATTAAAGCTTCTGATAACGAGAATACCGTTTAAGTTAGTATATCTGCTTTGAAGGCCACGGTAGCCTCCAATTTCCCATTACGCATGTATTTTTTTAAAAGCCTTTACCACGAATTATATTGTCACATCTCGCATGTAATCCTGACTATTACAATGTAGTATCGAAGACGTTCAATATTGTCGAAATAAAAGTTTACCTTTATTAATAAATAAAAAGGAAATTAAACGCGAATACTTACCTCTTTTCTTAATTGTTCATCTGTAGTTTCTACAAACATCTTGAATAGAACCGCCTTCATTGTGTTTATCTTTAAAAAGAAAAAAATTCAATATGTAATTAAGTTTTAAGGAGTAGTATATACGAGGCGTGTTTTGTAAGTAAGGGACTATTGAAAATAAAAACCAAACGAAAGAAAATTATCAAAAACCAAATTTATTTTCAGATTCTACATACGTTTCTCTATTTTTCAACATAGTTGCTAAGTTTGTTTAAACACTTTTCAAATAACTAGATTTTGAAAATCCTCTTCATAGAAACTTGCCGCCTGCTCGGATAACCAAGAGGTCACGGCACTTCAGGAAAGTCGTTTGAAAGAGTGCTTATGGTGAAGCGTCTGTTCTGAAGAATTTATGTTTCAGTTGAAGCCACTATATCGTCTGTGATCACAGACAGGCGACGGGAGCGGAACTCATCATGGATGTTATCGCGACCACCTTTGAAGTCTCCGACCCACTTTGCTTGCACACATGGCAGTAGCTCCGTAAACTTCACAAATCTGCCAGTGAATGTCTGGAAGAGACACGTTTCTTGCCGACAAAAAACATATCACTGACCGTACTTTGCATGTACTTTGGTAATGGACTGCTGGAATAATTTTGTAAGACGATGCATATCTCAATAGTTTTTGTGGGCTTATTATTTTGAAGAACTGACGAAATAAGAAAATACAAAATTTACATCTTGTTGAAAAGCATAACTGGCAGAATCTTTAGTTTCAAACGACACGAATCCAAGATACTTTTGACGCATAAATAACGTTCTTAGAATTTTGAAAGCGTTGTTTTTCACTCCATTATCTATTGTAATTTAAAAGGTTTTATAATAGCGAGACTGACTGCTATTATGTATAATTCCTCAGATGCATTAGTATACAGCGAAGCCGATAATCAATAAAATTAAACGCTTTTCAATAATATTAATTCGACATTTTAATTATAATGAAATGTATAATTCTAATTAGATATTGGAATAAGTAGACAACATACTAAAGTACTCTTCATTAATGTTAATAGTTACATGACTTCATTGTATATGTATTTTTAGCACACAAATTAAAAAAGGCAAACATATCACTAGGGTACTGAAAAACGTACATTCAAATATTTTGGGGAATTGCCTCATAGATAAACATTCGGACCATCCCCTTATTTATAATGCAAAATTTTGAAATTACGCAACACTATTGGGTTGCCGGAAAAACGATGACCTATTTTTTTGTTTTTCAGAATATAAAAAAAGATCAATCAAATATATATTACCCATTTTCTTTGATAACCTATTTGTCTCTAGGTGATCTTCATAATTCTTTGTTCAGAAAAGGACCTCTATTTAGCAGAGAAAAAATTCGCAACCTCATCTGAATTGAACGTTGTACCACGCAAAATAAGTTTTGGAGAAAATGAAACAAGTAGAAGTTTTAGAGCGTAACATCCGGCGAGTATAGTAGTGATAGCACATCTTATTTAAGATCTAATAGTTTTCGATATTCGATCAAACTCGTGCGTGGTCTCGCGTTGTCATAATGAAACACCACTCCTTCAGGACTAACAAACTCTGGACATTTCTGGATGATGAATTCGTTTAGACAGCCCAATTCTCGACAATACATACTTACATTGATTGTTTCACTCTAAGAAGTCGGAAAACACCAAATCTTTAAAACCTCACTAAATGGAGAGCATAACCTTCTTCTGATGATTGTCTACTACCGATGACGTTTGAAATAAGTCTTAGGTCAAGACTAACATTGTTTCCGCACAACATTGTTGTAAACAATTCACCTCTCATCGTCAGTTATCAGAGTTTCAAAAAAGGATCGATTTCCTCATGTTTAAGGTGTACATCGCAGATATTTATACGCGTCGTTAAATAAAATTCTTTGTATTCATGAGGAACTCAAATATCAACCTCGTTCAAGTATTCTAACTTTTTCATGTGATTATGAACGTTTGAATGACGGACGGTTAACATTTTTGCAATCTCTGTATCGCGTACCCTCGATTTGAGTCCAACATCTTTTTTATCGTCGTCAACCTCAGTAAGCCTTCTTGATCGAGGATCATCGTTGAGATTAAAATCACTAGCACGAAATTTCATGAACCATCATTACGTTGACATTGTAAAGCATGATCACCGTAAACTTTACTTAACCTTCTACAACCTCAACGCGCGTTCTTCCTTTTATAAAACTAAAAGAATAAAATATGACGAAAATGCAGCTTGGCTTCAAAAATAAAGTTAAAACGATTAGTTGTCGCATGATATATGGTATAAAGATAGATGCAAACGACTCTAGCACTTCGAAACATAAAATTACAAATTAATATTTGTTATTAGATTGTAAATCGTTTTTTACTTACCTCTTTGTAGAACATTTCCGTATTCAAAACAAAGCTTCCTAGGAAAGTAATGACTGCCGTCATTGAGAGTGTCAAGTAAAAGATGGAAACATTGTGTTCAGGAGTAACATCAAACTCGGTCATTACAAATACGAAATTATAAACGTACAAGGTCACACAAGAAAATATGAAGCCAATCGAAAATAATATTCTTATAGAGGTAATGGCCATCAGTTCTCTGAGATAATTTAAAATATCTTGATGAATTTTGCTAAAGTCTTTGATGCTTTCCTTATGGCTCATTGTCCTAAACAAAGGTCTAACCGTTCTTTGTTGATAATAAATTAGACTGAAGTTGTAGTTCAAATTACTTAATATTTCTCGTACAGCGATAATTACATTACTAGAATTTATAACTAAAATTATATGCGAAGCGTACAGGTACAAAATGGAGATAATTTTCGGGACATTCTCTAGTAACGTCCTCGACGGTTTGTAATTCATATACGCTAGTAATGCCATAAAAGTTATTGCGAGAGTTCCTTGTAGTAATACCACTGAGAATAAAATAACAGGTGATTTGTATTTTATTTCGGTACGCATATTCTTTAATTGTTTTCCAATCTGAAACAATTTGCTTAGAAGTGTTATTATACTTTTATTGTATACCTTGCTTAAAAAACAATCTAACGCAAGAGACATAAGATCAAAAGCAGCATATAAAGTGAAGATTATTTGTTCCAACAATGACGAATCGTTTAAAAAATTGTTTACTTCAAACCTATATGTGTCTATAATTTGTGCAATGATGAGAATCTGGATAAATGCCGAAATTGTAAAATGTAATTTACAGATGGTGGAAAAGAATAATTGATTTCCATTTTTAATATCAAACGACAGAAAACCCAGGTATTTCTGCAATAAAAGAAAATGTCGCAGAATCTTGAAAATACCGTGTTCTAGCGTGTTCGACATAATATTTTTGAAGGCAACTGTTTAAATGAATTATGATTTGAAATATGTCTTCTAATACTTTAGAGTGCATGCATATTAAAGCATATGAAAACAGATTTAAACGTTTCTTATTAATTTTAATAATTGCATGGTGGCCTTTCATATTTTATAATAATTACGAGGTCTACTGCGTTTCTCAAAGTAACAATGGTGTTGATAGATAATTATAATACAAAAAAGTATGTATGTATAGAAACAAATCACACAGTGAAAGTTCAAATCAAATTTTGTACGGATGTTTACTATGTTGAGAATGATAAGTGATTAAATTTTCATTGAAAAATTCGTATCCTTTGTAGAGAAAATTTAATAATGAATTTCCGCTCCACGCGAACGAACACATTCTGCTATTCACCTGGGCATGCTTCTAATAAGATTTTCTATAGAAACAACTTATAGAGCATCATATAGCTGTAAGCTTATTGAAGGGGTAAGAATCATGTGAACCCTTTGATTTATCATACGCCTATGGGCAATAGGTCTGGCGGTAGCGCATGCCAATTAAGTTTATCAACAGAAATCTTTACAATAGGTATGCAACAAGTGAAAAAAAAAGAAAAGAGAATATATTATAATAATAAATGAAATATAAGAGAATTCATAAAAACCACTATCTACCATACATAAAAAAGAAAAGAGGACTATAAACAGACAAGAGATATACAATCCACAAAGAAACGAAACAAAAGAGAAGATGTACGCATTCAAATATTCATTTCTAGAATAAAAGCATTTTCTATTAGGTGCTGCTTCATTTTTTCTCCAGCGTTTCAAACCGGTTGTAGCACTTATGTATGTGGACAGGAGAAGCATTATAAAGTTTAATACCCATATAATAGGGAGATCTTTCGTGCTTAAACAATGTGACGATATAGAAAAAAAATCATTATTACAGGTGCTGTAATGACTTCATAAATATAAATCCAAGTAACCATTAAAAGCTTTACTTTCTTGAAATAAGGATAATACAAAAGTTTTCATAATTCATTCATTTTCTGGACAGAAAATTGGCATAATAATATATCAAAACGATTTTCTCATTAGCTATTTGATATAATCTATAAATAGTGTAAGATGCACAAGAAAGTCTCTTAAGAAGTTGATTAATGTGAGTCTCCCAACTGAGAGAAAGAGTTTATTCATATTAAACCAGTTCAGAAACTTCTCGAGCATTACTTGGCAATTCATGATTGCAGTGCTGTTAGATAAATAGCAACAATTATCAGCATATAAGATATTACTAGAAGATATTTTCGGCAAATCATTAATATAAATAATAAATAGCAAAGGCCTTATTACCGACCCCTAAGGAACGCCTCGGCTTAATGTTTGTTCTCTATTACAAATACCATGAATGTCAAGCACCTTCTTGCGTTCGACTAGATATGATTCAATTTGTAGTTTATACTAAAATTTAAAAATATTTAGCACATGTTAATCATAAGAAGTATACCTATAATATTTGAAGAAAGTAGTAGGTGTGCTTTTGATACGAAATAAACTAAAATTATATAATTACATGTCCAATTCAACATCTCCACGTTCGTATCGGCAGTTTTATTTAAAGATCATACTAATTTTATTGTTTTTATCATTATTCGTTATTTGTTTCCCATCATTTGTTGCTTGTTACTCGTTCTTGTTATTTTCTCAATATACAGTGTGAATTATTTAAAAGGAGAGCTTACACATATGGCCCTGTTAACAGCAATCGAACCTGTTTATTGGCAAGTATAATTTACAGATATAGATAACCAAGACATAGACATCTTCAAAATTTGAGCGTTCGAAATCCAGCTTTGTAAGTAATGGATCTGTCAAGTACAAACCACATTTACCTGCAAAAATCATTACAAACGATTGATACTGAAATAAGTTTTGCAAAGTAGTAAATTCCAATGTTAACCTACGGACAATATGGAATAATTTGAACATTATTGTGAGGTCACTAGGAAGGATATTAAAAAAGAACAAATTTCATCCTCACAAAGTTTAACTGCATCAGGAACTGATGTTAGATTATAACCAATGCAAACAATTTTATAAGAAAATAATTTAAAAAATGGACAAAAGCCCAGATTTTTTAAATTATTATATGTGTTATAGACGGACGAAGCTAGTTTCCATCAGAAAGGTTATGTAAACAGACACAATTCGTATCTAAATACGAATCCAAATATTGAAACTCGTGGTCAAAATAGATGGCTATTTAACATTTGAGTATATACTCGTAATATTATTGTTGGATGATATACAATAGTTTCTATGAAGAATGTTTAAGCAACGTAAAATATAGATAATTTTATACTTTCTGTCTAATGAATTAGAAGTTCTATTAGAAGATATATACGGTTCTAACACGATAGTGCTTCTAACCATAATTATTAATCAGAACCGAAATGTGCATTTTGGCTTTCAACGGTACAGATCGTGTGCGGAATTTCTTTCGTTCGGGTATTTTGCCGTAGTTTTCCAGGTGCGACACTGTTTAATTATCTGCTGATGATGATAACTTAGTTGTCGAAATATGTATACAGAATACGAAAATTAATGTGGAAAGGGGTTATATATCAACCTTCAGTGATTAAGAACCGAAATGTAGGTCAATAAATGGATCAGTGGGAATGAACCTAGTGCACGGTCAAGTAAATCTCCTAATCTAACTAAGAAATTTCTCTGGGGATATATCAAGAACAAAGATTTCCAACAAACACCGAATACACTTGAAAATGTGAAATAAAAAATCTAGCTTTTCGACAAATTAATCTCGAAATATTTTTACGGGTATAATTGTCTTCACTACAACGTTTAGAAATATGTATGAATAACGGAGCTGGTCATTTCGAATTTCTTTAAAGCATTCTTATTTATACGTCTGTTGTTTTCATAATTTATTTTTATTAAATGAAGTTTCTGTTGCTTTGTTATTAAAATGGTATTTTTCTTTGAATAAATACATGTTCATATATATTGGAGTACAATTCTTTCAATTACAAAATATAGCCAGTTTCCCAAGCGCGAT
Source organism: Dermolepida albohirtum (assembly GCA_031893035.1). Classification (NCBI taxonomy): domain Eukaryota; kingdom Metazoa; phylum Arthropoda; class Insecta; order Coleoptera; family Scarabaeidae; genus Dermolepida; species Dermolepida albohirtum. The sequence goes on along the minus strand of JAVIWB010004675.1, from coordinate 480,545 downwards.
CTACTTTATCTTATGGTTGGTAAAATCTAAATGTTTACCACAGTATAGGTTTATTGTTGTTATGTAACACTATATGCGATTGAAATAGAACTTAAAACTATATCAAACGGCATTAAAATGTGCAAGGCGTTTTATAAGAGATTTAGAGATTCTATAATTCATTTTCACCCTGTATAATTTATGAAAATATTCAATATAGGTTATTCAGTTACAAGTTTGTTGTAGAATAATCATCAACAGAACTGTATAAACGAAGTATTTTATCTTAAAAATGGAATATCTTGAAAACCATTTAATTTCAACACGGAATTAGAAATATAAGCTTACCTTAATATGTAACAGAATTCTGTATATTTTAAAATGATTTTACAGGTACTTTATTCCAAATACTTTTCAGTCGAGTGAATAGTTGATGTTTAATAGATCGAATACAGATAATTTGCATCTTATATACAGTATTGTGCAAATTAATGGAATCAAACACAATATAACTAAGAAAACCGTTTATTTGTCATATAATCACGATGAGATGGTATAAAATTATAAATTATTAGTAATTTAATAAGAGATATGCCCTTCTTTGGCTGCGATGACAGTCTGAACTCTTTTCGGTATGAAATCTATTAATTTTTGACAGTTTTCCTTTATTTTCTCGTCCCGAAACCACACCTGAATTACTGCTTCTATCAATTTTGTCTTCGTTGTACAGTCCATTTTATGTAACCTAGCCTTACAAATGGCCCACAGACTTTCAATTGGGTTTAAGTCTGGAGAATTGCCAGGCCAGTCGAGGAGAGTTATTCCTTTTTCCTTGAAATATTTGACAATAACCTTCGATTTGTGGCATGGAGCTGAGTCCTGTTGGAAAATTGCACCTCCGTTTAGCTCACATTTCTTTAGATCTTTTCCCAAATACTTATCCAGTAGTTCTTTTTATTTCTGGCTGTTCATCATGCCTTCTATAGGCACCAGCAATCCAGTCCCCCTGTACGATAAACATCCCTAAAACATCTTCTTTACAAGATGTTTGACAGTGTGATCGATATGAGCTGCAGTGAGTTTTTCATCTCCACTTTTTCTCACGAATTTTGATCGCTGCCCCTGCACCAAAAAATGGGACTCGTCTGAGAACAGCACCTTTCTCCAGTCTTCCTCATTCCATCCGGCATATTTCTTGGCCCAAATAAGCCTCTGCTTCATCATTCGTTGAGTGAGGAGTTGCTTCTTCTGTGGTCGAATGGCTTTTCTTCAAGACTCTAAAAGTCTCCTACGAACTGTCGAGTCATGCACTTTCACTCCAGCGTCGGCTAAGTCTTTTTGTAGTTCAAAACTAGTTTTCCTTGGGTTCAGCTTGCTATTTTTGATCAAAAAAGTGCCATCCCGGGGTGTCATCTTCCTCTTTCTCCCACATTTTCCCGCTCGTTTCACTTCAACTATTCCGGTATTCTTTTTTTGCTTTAGGATCTTGCTTACTGCTCCTTGACTAACACCACATTACTGACCAATATCTCTCTGTGTCATTGAAGAGTGCTTACTTAATGTCACAATCTTCTCACGTTTTCTGGGTGTGATATCCATATCGCGAACAATCGGTAAAAGCACAGTATAAATCAAATTTTGAACTTTGAAAGAGTATATGTGAACAAACTCTCTAAAGCACACTGAACAACTGTGTAATGTGTTCCCAGTGATATAGGTTATGTTTTTTGACATAAAACTACTGTCAGAACTGACCTAACAATGTTGCCACATGCAGAAAACTAAAAAAATAGTCATGATTCCATTAATTTGCACAATACTGTATATTAGTATATGTATAATCTTTCTGACATTTTAAGCTAGTTATTTACAAGTTTAATAGCAGTGACAACTGACAAATATATTAAAAGTTAAAACAATATTAATTTTAAGAAATTAAGATCTTAACAAATGCTAATTGCATTAATATTCAGTGACGTTGCCTTTGTATACCGTCAGTAGCATATACATTTAATCAAATGGATGGATAATGAAATTCTTACTGTTTTTATATTCTCTTAGACATAAGTACATAATTATGCATATAGTTTGTAAGTACTCCGGCGTTCGGATTGAATTGTATCAAAACTGTAGTGTACATACTAATTGCAATGTTGAAACATTTTTAGAAAAATTAAATATTGAAAAGCTAAATAGTGCTAAAAATGCAGAAAACGATTTCACAATAAAAAAATAGAATTTAGATCATGATTTACCATTAATTTGCACATATATCTAATGTATCAGAAAATTTGATTATCATTTTTTCAAGTTTATAGTGCGCAAAATATAGAAAAACAAAGATTATCAGCAACATGCGTTGCCTTTAAAAGATTGGTCTGATTAATAATCTTTAGACAATAATCGCGTACATTTTAAATACGCATTGCAGCAGACTATTTCCTAAAATAATCTATTAATAAAACTTTGTCTGTGGTGTCTGGACGCATAGAAAATATGTTGCAATATATAAGAGGTAAAAATATATACAGCACGACCATCATATCCTTGGACAAAAATCTACTGCGCATCGTAGGCGTGCCGGGTGGTAATATATTAAAAGTTGCTTAAAAGTTGTTAATATAAAAGTTTTAAAAAATTGGTTATTATTTGTTTTATTTATTATAATTAATAATGTCCAACTTAAGGTGGAAAAGGACTGCATTCACAAACCCGTGAAGTCGTGTTTAATGTTTTTAAGTTTTTAAAGACAATTTCAGATAACGAAACAGACATAAGAAATTGTACAAAAAGCGAATTAAAGGAATACGTAGCAAGAGCAACTGGTGTTTCAAGAGCTTCTGTCTATAATATTTTAAAAGAGGGGAACGAATATCAAGCAGAACCAGAACGAAATGAGAAAGAGAACACAGAACAACTACCAGTTTTCAAATCGCCAAAGTAATGGATTCAATAGACGACATTGACCTATACCAAATAAAACATATTATTTATAATTTCCACAAGACAAATAATCATTACTATTAAAAATTTACTACAAAAACTTAAAGAAGATATAAATTTTCCGGGCGGCCGACATTATATTGGTTTTAGATTCTGTGCTACACAAAACAATCGCAAGATATTACAAGAAAAACCAGATATCAGAAACATTCGTATTTTTTACGAAAAATAGTATATCGACGGCAAAATCGTCCAACTATTTATATGGATGAATCCTATATTCATAGCGGCCATACAAAATCGAAAAGTTGGACAGACAAGTAAGTGGGTTATTTTCGACAATCTCCAAGGGCCAGCGTTTAATTATGTTGCACGCTGGAGGTGAATGGATTTGTAGAAAACGCTTTGTTACTTTTTAAATCAACAAAATCCGGTGATTTTATTATGTAATTTATTATGTAATTATGTAATCATTTTGAAATAAAGCTATTTGCTTCTAATTACTGGGTATTATTAAAAAATTTTGTAATTACATTATCTACCTAATCATATTAAGATTTACTTTCATAGTACAAATAGAACACTTTAAATAACACTTAGCAAAATTAATAATTTACATTCCATTTGAAATAACATATATTAATAAATAAAAATTTTCTAAATTCTTATTCTTGGCGTGCGTAAAAATGCGCCTTTCTGTTGGGAATGTACCTAATCACCGAAGCAACACTGGCGACTGTACGATCTGTGCAGATTTTTCTAAGGATATGATGGTCTTGCTGTACCATATGCGCGTATTAACATTTCTTCAATACTAATCAGCTGATTGCAGTCGCCAAATAATGCAAATATCAAGCCAAAGACAAGAAGAATGGCATATTTAAAATCGCATGTTATTCGAGTTTTAGCATGGTAGTGATACAACAGAAACTACAAAAAAACCCTTTGTTATGTTCATGCAGCCGCATTGGCTGCCCGTAAATGCTCGAAACGGTTTTGCTAGGCTCAGATCAGGCGATTTTGATCTTTGTGACTCTGATCGTGTGATAAATTCTTGTCACACGATCGAAGTGTTATGGGATAAGTTTAACACACATTAGTTTGGTTCCACAGACTTTGTCAGAGGAAAATATCTAATCGCTCGATCACTTGTAATTTGTTGATCTTACAACATATCGCACTGGCATTTGTTGAGCGCACGGTAACTGGAGATGAGGAATTGTTCTTTTATGGCAATTTTCCAATCAGACTCCAAACCCAAAACCACATTTACATCCTAAAAAGGTAATGGTGTCCGTTTCGAACATATTCCATTTTGAAATGCTTGAAGCGGGTCAAACCATAACTGCATATTATTTAAGATCAACGATTATATCGAGTAAAGCAAGCTTTGATTGACAAGTATCCACTCTTTGTTAAAAAAACGAGCGTCGTTCTATAGCATGACATTACAAACCACACTCTACAAGAAACACCCCGGCTAAAATAACGAATTGGGATGAATTACTAGACAACACACTTTATTAGACTGATATCACGCCTCTGATTCCCATTTGTTGAGAATGTTGAAACATTTCTTGAGTGGAAAAGAATTTCGAAGTATGGTTCCCCTACAGATTTAAAGTGAAAAATTTGCCCAGTAGATGGTAAAACATCATAGATAACGAAAGCCATTACATGATCTACTCGAAAATATGTTATCAAATTATTTGTCGTAATTTGATAGAAAAATATATTTCTTTTTGATCTCCCTTATGTATTAACAATTACTCAACATGTTCAAAAATTGTTAAGAGAAATTCAAGTTCTTAGACTATTGTTAATCGATAGGAGATTAGGGCAGAAATGTACTGATCTATAATTACTAAAACGATTGTCACATTTATAACAAATGTAAATATAAAAAATACATAAAAAATTATTAAATTGATTGTCCGTCATTATGGAAAAATACAGCAATAATTTCCTTAAACTTAGTACAAAATGTGATGCGTAATTGTCTATTGAATGCTTTTAACATCATACCATAAAATAAAATGTTAATTATACCAGGTGTACCGGAAAGTCATTACCGGTTTTAATAATAGATGTCGGTAGGCTTAAGTATGCGATGTTATGATTTGACACATATGTTGTTTTATTTTACTGAATTAAGCTTCAAATCAATTCATGATATATTTTGCGAAAGTAACACTGTCATAAATTTTGAAAATGTCGAGTTTCATGCCTAAAAAAGTGCATTTGCGGCATTACTTTTCTTATTTAATCAAAAGAAGAAAGCCGCTGTAAGTCATCGTTTGCTGGTAGAAACTTACGGTGAGCATCCTCCAACCGAAAATACATGTGAGGCGTGATTTAGACAATTCAAAAGTGGTGATTTCGATGTGCAAGACAAAGATCGTTCTAATAGACTGAAGAAGTTTGAAGACGTGAAACTGCAGGAGTTATTGAATGAAGACCTAACCCAAACTCAAAAAAAATTGGCAGAAGCGTTAAATGTAGCCCAAGAATCGATTAGCTACCGATTACGAGCAATGGGAAAAATCCAAAAGTTGGAAAAATGCGTGCCACATCAATTGAATAATAGGCAAGTGGAAAATCGAAAAATCGTCTGTAAAATGCTGCTTCAAAAGTATGATTGGAAGTCATTTCTGCATCGAATAGTGACGGGTGATTAAAAATGGATTTATTTGGAAAACCCTAAGCGCAAAAGATTGTAGTTATGATCTGGCGAAGTCGGCTCATCGACTCTAAGGCCAAATCGTTTTGATCGCAAGACAGTACTCTGTGTAGCGTGGTATATTACGAACTATTGAAACTTAGCGAAACAGTTAATACTGATCGCTATCGATAACAAATTATCAATTTGAACCATGCATTTATAGAAAAACGTCCAGAATGGGCCTGAAGACACGGTAAAGTGATTTTACAGCACGATAACGCGCCGTCTCATACAGCAAAACCGGTTCAGGAAGCGTTGAAAGCACTTGGACGGGACACAATATCGCACCCGCCGTACTGTCCACACCTTGCCCGGCCCGACTATCGCATTTTCGCATCAATTGAACACGTACTTACAGAGCCGCACTTCACCAATTTCGAAGAAGTTAGAAAATGACTCGATGGAGGGTTTTGCTCAAAGGACAAATAGTTTTTTTGGAATTTTGCCTGACAAATAAATGTTAATTTTTTCAATTTTCTTGTGGAAAGGGGTTATATATCAACCTTATTGATCAAGTCAATCAACCACAGGCTCCATCAAATTCAACTAAATTTTTTTAGTTTAAGATTAACTTTGTTTATGAGGCTTCTCTACAGCAGCAACATTTTTAAAATAATTTAATTTACCAAGTAGTTTAGAACTGGTAGTTATATTTACGACTAACAATATAACACTTACCGTAAAAAACAACTTCATGTCTATAACGAAAAATCCAGCAGCTGTTATCTGATAATTTTCGTGTAACATTTGTAATGAGAAGGCGTTAATCTGGAAAATGAAATAAAAGTATTAACTACGATTAAACAATGGAATAAGTTCATCAAAACAGAAGTGAATCATTTTTATTGATGTCGAAGTTAATTAAATGTTTGGTAAGTGTTTTGTTATAGAATACAGGGAGTTTGATAAACATGCGGCAACAAGTTAAGGAGGAATTCCTTGGAAGAATAATTACATCTGACTATTAGATGCACGCTAATCTAAATACAAAAGCTGTCGAAAATGATTACAACCAGCTAGTATCCTCTCCTCATTGACTACCGGAGTCCTTCGAAAACATTTAAAATATTTATTAATGTATTACATCAATCTATCCGAAACCTTAAATCATCTGCAGTTTCAACTGAGGTGGTAAACTAACATTATATAACCCCATGACAAAAAAAATTACGAGATGTAACTCCAGAGATCGAGCACAGTTCTGATGTGTTGCATTTAGATACTCACGAGCAACTTCACTAAAATGTGCTGGTACTCCACCGCATAAACTACATTTATTTTCTCGTTTTACCGATACGTCCTCTACTAATTCAGAAAGCTTGATATACCGAATAAGAAATTTCGGTATATCTAGTAAGTCTTCTGGAAATAAAATACCGATCCAATTATCCAATCACTTGTAATTCTAATCCAAATTGTTAATAAAAACTAATGACATAAACGAGCTTAATGTATTACATGTGGCTTCTCTTCGAACCATACGTGATTATTGTGGAAATTTATTTTTGCGTTTTCTTGAGAAATTTGCCTCGTCGGTATAAAGCTAGCAGTTGAGGGATTTGAATTCATATTTGTAGAGGAGATTGATAAAATGGAATTCATGCAAAAAATGGACACAGGGAAAAGTACTTGAACCCACTCAATATGGAATTATAATAATTGTTTAATCCTTCAAGACTAGGCATTTGATTTTCCACCGTGTCCTCGCTCTAGTCAACTGCTCTAACATCTGCGGCAAATATTTGTTAAAATCAAATTCAAGTGCTGATATAATCCACCCTATAGGCCATATCTCAATTCATGAGCCTTGCACTGTTTCACTATACGAGGGACAAGCTGAAAGGCAAGACGTTTTCCAATGATGAAAATTTTCTTCGCGCATAGGATGTTGAGTGCACTTATCTTTTAGAAAAAACAAAAAGGAGTTGATTTGATGACTGGTTTCGAAGAATGGACAAGTGTATAAAATATCATGAAACAATTTTAAAAGATTACGCAGATTAAATTGGGAAAATGATATATTTCCTTAAATAGATAAAACGCCTGTATTTACGAATGCTTACCTCTTTCCTTAATTCCTCATCTGTAGTTTCTACGAACACTTTGAATAGAGTCTTCTTCATTGTACTAACCTTAAACAAGAAGAAAACTTTTATGATTAAAGAAAAATTATTAGTGACATGAAATGAAATACTTATTTATTGAGCAGTATATGTAATCCTACAATGGGACTTATAGGCTTCAATAATGGTAGTATAATATTCATTTAAGACCATGTCTAGTGTGATAAATTTACTCTTTAATCTTCTAATTCTGCTTCAACATAAAGCAGTTCTATAGAGTTAGTATGTTATACATATATACATAGAATATGCTAGACAAAATTGATTTAAAAACTGTATTTAAAGAGAGAAACCTTAATATGTTAGGTTAATCTGGTACGCGGTCATGGTCCATACTATCTTCTTCTGGGCTTCCGGGCTGGAAACGCGTCACTAGTATAACTTCAGACGTTTCGTACCCACTCGTGTGGGACATCTTTTGGGCTCAACTACTGCTACTATCTGTCATACTGAAACTGACTTTCAGTGCGAAGGAACAAAACAATTCATTCAAGTGTGAATTACCGAAAATTGGACTGTTCGAACGAATTCATCATCCCGAAACGACTAGAGTTCATTTATCGTAAAGAGATGGTACTTAATCGTAAACAGGTGGTAAATTATTGAATCTTGGATCACATCCGTCATATTCGCAAGACCTTGCGCCTTTAGACTTCTACTGGGTCCGTTCTCTTCGAAGCTCTTTGCATGATGTAATGTTCGACTTATGTGGTTGTAAATCAGGGCCTTGTAAATTTGTTCACCGACGAAGGTAATACTTTTCAAGTAATTTATTTCATATTTTGTCATTCAGAAAATTATATTTAATTTTGCTACCTAAACTAATCATCCATAGATTACAATTTATAATTAATAGATATTTTGTGGTTTATTAATTTATATTTGTGGTATGAAATAATTTAATTCCCAAATTTCATATCAAATACTAAAATACTGACCTCAGAGAGTCCCTGGAACTGCTAGTAATGTATGTACATATATTTTACTACATTGCATTGAATCGTTCAACAGAAAACGATTGATTATAAATAAGTTAATTATAAAGGACAGCTAAATTTGTTTGGACTATTTTTGATACAGCAATAATATAAATAAATAGTATATAATATAATAAAAAATATATACTGTACTTCCGCCTATTGGATAGTTTTCTTTTCTGTACGAGAGATGAAAGTATAGTTTTCTCATTTTTTTGGTCGTTCGGTTTAACACCTGAGTGTCTACATACGACATGACGAAACGGAGGCTAGCTAACAATTTCTCAATGAACGAACGCGTAGTAACGGGGCTTCCAATAGGGACGTCCGAACTTTAACAGTTAACAGCGGCCATATTGTTGAAGCTACATCTGTCAAATTGGCTGTCATTTATTGAGTCTTTTTCGCGAAATCACCATGAACGGATATAACGTTAAACAACACGCGCAAATGATAAAATTGTTTTATCGAAATGGGTGTTCTTTTCGCTATAATCGTCCTACCGAGAGGACTATTAACAGTGTGGTGGATAAATTTGAGTCCACTGGTTCAGTAAATAATGAACCAACATCCGTACGACGACGAAACGTAAGATCTGCCGAAAACATCGCCGCTGTCCGTGAGAGTGTGCAGGAGAATCTGAGGCAGTTAATTTCGCGTCGCTCACAAGAACTCGGTCTTTCACAGACCACAACTTGTCGAATTTTGTGTCATGACTTGGGCCCGCACCCGTACAAAATTCAACTGACCCAGCAGCTGAAGGTAAACGACCATAGACAACAACGTGCGTTCGCTGAATGGGCCCTGGAGCAGTTGGAAACTGACAGAGATCCAAGAGCGTCCAATGCATTCTGAAAAAGTCACTGTTTGGTGTGAATTTTTGGCTGGCGGCGTCATAGGTCCATATTTCTTTGAAAACGACGTTGGCCAGAGCATCACCGTCAATGGCGAGCGCTATAAGTCAATGATTACCAACTTCTTTTGGCCTGAATTGGATAATATGGACACCAATGACATGCGGTTTCATCAAGACAGCGATGCGTGCCACACAGCTCATGCCATATTGGACATTCTGCTCGAACGATTTGAGAGTATGGTCATCTCACGTGAAGGTGATGTAAACTGGCCACCGAGATCGTGCGATTTGATCCAGTTAGACTTTTCTTGTGGAGTTTTCTTAAGTCGCAGGTCTATGTAAATAAGCCACAAACCACAGCGACCCTCAAAGTCCACATAACCCATGCCATCCGCCAAATTCAGCCTGATTTATGAGCCAGAGTCAAGAACAATTGGACATTATCGGATGCGCGCCACCCAGCGAAGACGTGGCGGACATTTGCATTTGCTTCTATACATACGAATAAAAAATTTCGATGATAACTCACTCACACAATGTTTTATTTAAATTTAAAGATAGAAAGCGCTTAATGAAAGACCCGTTATATGTATCATAGTTATCATTTTCATTCGCTGTTAAAATTTCCAAATGAGTGATATTCATTACTAAAAACTACTTCCACACTTACCTCTCTATATAGCATTTCCGCGGGGAGAATAAAGCTTTGCCAGACACTACCAGATGTCATTGTTTCCACCAAAAACAAAAGTATTACAGTGTTATATCCAGAAATCAATTTAGCTATAATAGCAGCGGATATAGCATTGAAAACAAATAAAACAGTCGAAGAAAACAGCATTCCATTTAAAGATAATATCCTAAGAGATAAAGTTCTGGTAAATTCTTGAGCAACGCTAAAGATACCCTGACAAATATTGCTCAACTTTTGAATGCTCACATTATTTACCACTGTTTCGGATGGAGGTCTTTCGATATCTTGTTGACAATATAGTCCGGTAAATGCGCAATTCATATCTGTTAACATGTCTTTCACCATCATAACAATAATTGCGAAATTCATAATCAAAACCATATAAGAAAAAATCATGTACGAAAAGCATATGTTTCTTGAGATACTAGTTAGTATGTTTACCGGTGAGTTATAAAAAATTAGTGTCGTCAAAACTGAAGGAATAATTATTTGTAAGATAAATATGAATGTTAACATATTACGCGATCTATATTTCACTTCGATGCCTATATCTTCTAATTCCTTTTCAATTCTGAACAATTTATTCAAAATTCGTATAGTTCTCTTATTGTATATTTTACTGACGAAACACATTAAGAGAAATGACGTAAGATCAAAAATGTGGAACAAAATATAGTCCATTTGTTCTAGCAGTGATGGTATACTTAGATAATCCCCTATTAAGACGATATAAATGTCAATGGTTTTTGCAGCTATAATAATCTGAAGAACTGCTGAAATAAAAAACTGCAATTTGCACCTTGTGGAGAAGTATAATTGGGTGCCCTCTTCAATTTCAAACGACATAAATCCGAGATATTTTTGAAGCAAAAGTAACGGTCTTAAGATTTTTAAAGCGTTATGTTTCACCTCATTGCCCATCGTAATTTAAACTGCTTTATACTAGCAAGAGTAGCCGGTACTATGTTCAGTTCCTCGAATGAAATTCTCTGTAACTACAAAATGCATAGTGCATCCATATTGACGTATGCATGTAGATAAGCAATAAAATTAAACGTTTTTAATAATCTCTATTACTCATATTCTATTTATTAGTAATAGATCGTTTAAAAATTGATTGTGTATGTAGATATTAGACTAAGTGGATAACGTAATAAAATACTTTTTCCTAATCTTAATAATTATGCCTCATACGCAAGCTCCAATACAGCACAAGCAATTTTTTCACTTATTTGTTTATATAACAGCTTTATTTATTTAATTTATAACGGCCAACACCAATTTTTTTATATGAAATTTATATAAACTGTATGTGACGCAGTTTAGCGGACTCAATCTTCAAAATCTCTTCTATTTTAACATACGAGGATGGTCCCAGAAGTACACGACCTAACAAAGAAGACACAAAAATTTTGGAAAGAAATATATTTATTTTTCAACATAATCTCGTTTCAGCTCTATACACTTTTCTCAGCGATGTTCAATAAGTTCGATACTCTTTTTATAATAAGAACTGTCTTGCTCCTCAAAATAGCCATTAACTGCCGACATCACTTCTCCATCGTTGGAAAATCTTTAACCACTGAGCCATTTTTTCAAGAGAACAGAAATTAATCCGAGGGGGCTAAATCTAGCGAATAGGGTGCATTAGGTAGCAATTCAAACTTTAATATTTTATGGCCATTGCAATAACGGGTTTGTGAGTTGGTGCATTGTCTTGATGAAACAACACTTTCTTCTTAGCCAAGTACGACTGTTTTTGCTTGATTTCTTTGCTCAATCGCGTAATACTCGCCGTTGATAGTTTTTCCTTTCTCAAGATAGTCAGTGAAAATTATTCCACGCGCATCACAAAAAAACGATGTTATAACCTTGCCTGCAGATGAAACGGTCTTCGCCTTCTTTCGAGCCGGTTCTCCCTTTTGAGTCCATTGTTTTGATTGTTCTTGGCGTCTTCAAATTTGAAACATATGCTCTATAGATTGTGTACTTTCTAGTACAGTGAAATTTTTGAAACATCTACCGCCATCTCTCGGTCAGGCCGGGTACTTATGGAACCACCCTCGTATGTCACAGGGTGGTTATTAGTTACATATGGAAAAATATAATGATATTATGTATACGTGTACATTTACATACCATATACATATATATATATATAAAGTAATATGTACTTCGACTAGCATAACTTCTGTCTCTGGTGGTGTATCAGATGAAGAATTGTCGATATTGATGTAATTATTTTATAACCCAACATATTCGGGCGCATCGCAATTCGTCCGAATTAAGTAGATGGACCCAAGGGTCAGAAAAGGTGATGGCGTAACTGGTCCGATCAGATGATAAGCCGGGTAAGGGTCGGCTAATACAGATAATCTTTTAATCCCCAATTTCTTAAATTGTAGAAATAGGGGTAATTAATATATAATTTGACAAATAGATATAATTGTAAATAATTTTGGAAATAGACATAATTAATAAATAATTGTGTTTAAATGGCACTCCACTCGAAGACACTATATAAGGTAAATGTGTTGATTATTGTAATTAGTTCTTACGCTTGATTCGTAGTGACAATATCGCCAATTATTTAAAAAATGTCTGTAGAAACCGTGTTAAGTGAACGTGGAAAAGTGATGTTAATACTTGATGGTTTCAAGTATAAGCATAAATCAACTTTAAAGAGTGGACAGAAAAAATGGGTTTGTTCTGTTTCTGGTTGTAGTGCCAAATTTTTTACCTCGAGTGAAGAAGATGTTATAGATAATATTGTAAATATCAATCATAATCATGAAGAAAATCACAAGAGCCTTAATAGGCAACGTTTAAGTAGTGTCTGTAAAAGAAAAGCAACAGAAGATACTTCGATGAGACCTTCAAAGATTATAAGAAACCAGATTATGTGTAATCCGAATATTGATATCGATCTGCAGGACGTGGCGCAAATTCGGAAAAATATATATTACGCAAGAAGAAAAACGTTCCCTGTGTTACCTCGAAACGCAAACGAAGTTCATATATATTTACAAACAGCTGATCTCAAAACACATCGCGGAGAGAATTTTCTTTCATTCAATGATGTAAACTCAGGACTAGTGATGTTTACATGTGTTACAAGTTTGAAATTTCTGGCTGGAATTGAAAATATTTATATGGATGGGACATTCGACTATTGCTGTAAGCATTTTCATCAATTTTATACTATACATGGCCTACAGAATGGTCACTATATCCCCCTCGTCTATTGTTTGCTACAAGACAAAAAACAAGGTACATATGAAAAACTTTTTCGGATACTGTGTGACCAAATATATGAAATCTCGCTCGTTCCTTTTCAACCGAAGATTGCATTAGTGGATTTTGAAATCGCCGTTCATAATGCTTTAAAAGTAACTTGGCCACAAATTGCTATTAAAGGCTGTAGGTTCCATCTAGCACAAGCTTGGTACCGAAAGATTCAGGCACTGGGATTGACAAGTGTGTACAAGGACGAAGCGTCCGAATCTGGGAAATGGCTATCGCATATATTTGGCGTTCCATTTCTTAATCCTGAAGAAGTAGAAGAATGTTTTGTTTTCGACTTTATGAGCATTTTACCAACTAATGGAGCCATGCAGAAATTTTGCGATTATCTGGTTGAAAATTACATAGAAGATACTTCTAAATTCCCGCCAAATATATGGTCTGAAGTGTCCGCTTCGATTGAAAATACAACAAACTGCTGTGAATCTTTCCATTCGCGTTTTAGTGGTAGTTTTTATAATAATCATCCCAATATATTTGTATTTATTGGTAAATTAGTAGAGTTTCAAGTAGATACTTACCTTAAAATTCAAAGTGTAAATTCAAATAAAATAATAAGAACCCATATGATACGCACTTTAAAAATTGTTGAAGATCTTATTAAAGATAAAAATTCAAATGTTCTTTCCAGATATGAATTTGTATGTAAAATTTCACAGAGATATAAAGTTCGCTAACTTTCATTGTAAATATTTGTTCAATGCAAAATTATATTATTATATGTATTGTATATATTACGCTATTATTATATTCTATTCTATAAAACATTTTTTTTTATTTTTTATCCTGTACTCTTTCCTAATAAACGAACTAAATATACCTCAATCAATTGCATACATATATTATTGTTTTATGAAATTTCGTTTTAACCACTGCATTCGTATTGTATTTATTTTCGGGCGGTTTCTGGTTTAGTAGTATATCAACAAGGTATTAAATTATTTTATTATGATAAGAGGATAATTCAGGTAATGACAAATCGGACGAATTCAGCCATCCGATCGGACGAATTACGTTATAGTTTTGCAGGTAGTTTTTGAAATCGGACGAGTTACGAACCGCCCACATATTCATGTTAAATTAAACTTGAAATCAAATACAGGTTCAAATTTTAATTAATTTAATAAATTAACGTAATGAATTATATAGAAAGGAAATAAAAATAAACAATCTATTAAATGTTTAACATTTTAACAATATGCAGAAAATTATTAGAAAAATATATCATCTATTTTAAATAGAATACGTAATATAAGTTGCTTAACTGTAACTTTTAAATTAATAATTTAATTCGTTATGATATAATTAAAAACTAACCAAGAAAAACGATTAAACATTATTCATTAAAATATATTACAGTAGATGAATAATAGATTAAGTTACTTAATCATCTTAGGTAAACATGATTACGAAAATCAATCGTATAGTCTAATTATTCCCTTTAGGCTGGTCGTGTCTTATTTGTGTTAACGGTAGTAACCAGAACAGGGAACAATTAACGAATATCTAAGAAGTATTAACAAACCGCGCATAAGAAAAACAAACAATAGCTACTGTGTAAAATAGTATCTGGAAAAAAATAGATAAAATGACAAATTAAGAGTTTACAATAAGATAGTACAAAGGGTACTAGGAAAGTTTTGCAATGTTGACGCAACAATGAATCGTATTAAGCTGCTTGTTGGTGCATGTTGAGACATGTTCATACATGCATAGTAGCTGCCGCGCCATGTCTGTGAGCTCAGTTATTCATTAGCAATGAGAGTATAAAATGCTTGCGATGGCATCGTAGTCACGAAATGAGATAAGAGCACTTTTGCGTTATAATTTCGTGCGTGGTTTAAACATAGGCCAGTGCTTCGAAGAAATGACTCTTGCACTAGGTGATGTTTGTCCACATCGCACAACGATATTCAGGTGGTATAGAGAATTCCAAAGGCGAAATTTAACTGTGGAGGATACTGAGAGGCCGGGAAGGCCACGAATGTCGGTTACGGAGGAAAACGTTACTACTGTGAGGAAAATGCTTGGCGAGGACAGGCGAGTGACCTACCAACAGACAGAGGGTACTTCAGGCCTAAATGCACCAGCAATTCTTTCGATTCTGCATGATCATTTGCTCGTGAAGAAACTTTCTTCTCTTTGAGAGCCGCATCGACTGACTGAAGAGCAAATGACACGACGTGTGACTTGGTGCCGGGAGATGCTAAAAAAAGTTTAATATGGGAAAATCTCGCTATGTGAACAACATCGTGACAGGTGGCGAAACTTGGCTGTACTATTACGATGTGCCGACCAAAGCTCAAAACAAAGTTTGGGTCTTTGATGATGAGAATACACCCGTAGTTATCAGAAAATCCCGATTCGTAAAGAAGAAAATGATAGCTGTATTTTTCAAATGGAGTGGAATTGTGGAACGCGTTGTTTTGGACACACAGAAGACAGACACAGCTAAGTGGTATACTGAACAGTGACTGCCTAAAGTCATTGGATCTATGAAGAACCTGCGGCCAAAATCAAGAATGGACACCCGGTTCCTCCATCACGATAATGCTCCAGCTCACCGCGTCAAAGCCTGTACCGAATATTTGACCACGACAGGATTGAAATTTCTCGAGCACCCTCCCTACAGTCCAAATCTTGCTCTCTGCGCCTTTACGCTGTTCCCGCATGTGAAAATGAAGCTAAAAGGGAGGTGGTTTTCCAGTGATGAGGACCTTCTGCGGTCTTGGGACAACGAGTGTGCTTTACTCCCTAGTGAAACTTGGCAGAACTGGTTTAAAGATTGGTTTCGGAGGATCGAGAGGTGTATTGAGTGTAGAGGAAATTACTATTGCAAAATTTTTCTAGTATCTTTGCATTACCTATTATGGCGAATCCTAGGTTGTAAACGCCGAAGTATTATTGAAAACATATAAGGTAATACAAAAAAATTATAGCTTTATTGAAGATAATACCCTAAGTGACAATTTTTGTAAATTCCCTTCGGATTTCGAAGATGGTTTTACATATTTCCCGTAAATTTCTAACTTTCTTAATATTGTTTGTTGTTTTAAACAAACACCCAGCAGATTCTCGTCCTCGAGTAACTACGTTAAGATTGTAATTCACATAATTCAATATATACATATATATATATATATATATATATATATATATATATATATATATATATTACTATAAACACAATGTTTACAAAATGTACAATTAAAATCACATAGGAAAAGCATCGTAAGGAAATAAAATTGTTCTCGAAACGGTGATCAGCACTTCTTCCGATGAATCATAATCCATATAAACTATCATTATTAAATATATTAACAAAGTAGTACCAGATAAGACAGATACTTTTAAATCTCTTAGACCAGATAAGTTAAATAAGAATAATAAAATATTCCATTTCGAAACCTGTACTTTCAAATCTCTTTTCAATATCAAACAATTCAAAATTCTTATAACTTTCTTATTATATATTTTACCCAAGACATAGCTTAACAGGAATTAAGCAAGATCGACAGTGTAGTACACTACATAGTTCATTTGTTCCATTAAAAACACGATGTTTAGATAATTTCGTAATGTGTAGTTATTCATTTTAATAGCTCGACTAACAACTCGAATAAAGTATAAATAAATTAACAAGACGATAACACAAGCAAATATATAACGATAATAGAAGCAAAAGTAAAAAAGCAAGAAGAAACGTTTAGAAGATGGATATTAGATGACAGATGGGTGTACTAAAGGAAATATTAATTAGTACGGTAATAGAAGTATGTGGCTGCAGGAAGATAAATACTGGAAGGATGAGATCACGATGGTGGACAAAGGCAGTAAAACGAGCGGTACAAGACAAAAAACTAGCTTGGAAAACATATGTTCATACTAAAGAGACAAAAGTCAAGGAATTATACGACAACAAACTGAGAAAAATTAAATAATTAATGAAGAAAACCGAACAAAAAACATGGCAAGAGTTCGGAAATGAATTAAATGAGGAATAAGGAAAACAATCGAAAATTTTGGTGCACAATCAAAGAGCTAGGAGGACTGTTAATTAAATTACTTATTAATGAAGAAATAAAATTTATTCATACTATGACATGTTAAATGCGATATAGTTAAAGGCTGCTTAGAATTTTTTTCTGCGCGTGACATGTAATTACGTACATGGTGGATTGAAAACCATCATCTGATTATATTTCGCTATAATTTTTGTTTTATGTGAAAACTCATTTGGTTTTTAACTGATTATGTTTATTCACATATATAAATTTTGTTTCAATTAATTGCGGAAATGGCCGCCGCCGGCTTTCATGCAAATTTGGGCTCTTTTGATTACATTTTGCATAACTGTGCGCAGTATTTGTGGTGTCAGGTTTCTCAATTTCGGCTCAAATGTTGTTCTTTAACTTCTCCAAGGGGCGGGACTTGTTCGCGTACACCAACGATTTCAAATATCCCTAGACGAAGAAATTCGGGCCAGTCAAATCGGGATATCTGGCTGGCCAAACTGGTTGTAAAATCGACAATGGAAATATTTTATGTATCTAGCGAACTATTTAAATATCTTCGACATTATCGATCATAGCTTATTATCAGTTATATGAACGCAGAGCCAGAAGCGTCTGTCCGAGAATTATTAAGGGAAAAAAATCTTAAAATAGCCTAAGAAATAACTTTCTGAATTTTTGCCGCTTCTGTAGTAAACAGATTGTATTGGGTTGGCAACTAGGTACTTTCGGTTTTGTAGTATAAAATAAAACACTTTTTTTTAAACAAATAATAGTTTTTAATCAATTATATATTTTCCATTTTGCTCAATGACCTTTTGCCATCTTTCTTTCAGCTGCATGATTCCGCGCTCATAAAATTTCTGGTCCTTATCAGCAAAAAAACCTGAACCAGGTGCGAGTGAAGGTCATCGTCATTTGTGAAAGTTTTACCATTCAAAGAATTCTGCAAACTTCGAAATAAATGGTAATCGGATGGTGCTAGATCAGGGCTGTATGGGGGATGTGGCATCACTTCCCAGCCAAGCTCTAATAGTTTCTCACGAGTTGCCAAAGATGTGTGAGGCCTTGCATTATCTTGGTAGAAAACTACACCTTTCCGATTTGACAATTCTGGCCGTTTTTCTTTGATTGCTTGATCCAGTTTTATTAATTGTTGACAGTAAACATCAGAATTGATGGTTTGGTTCCTCGGAAGCAGCTCAAAAAACACAACACCTTTGTAATCCCACCAAACTGACAGCATGATCTTTTTTGGATGCAATTCAGCTTTCGATGTGGTTTGAGCTGGTTTATCGTGTTTGCTCCATGATCGTTTTCGAACTATGTTACTGTACAGGACCCAGTTTTCATCACCAGTGATGATTCTTTTTCAGAAAGGGTCGGTTTCATTTCGTCTAAGGTGTATATCGCAAAAGTTGATTCTTTGTGTTAAATGAATTTCTTTCAATTCGTGAGGTACCCACGGTATAGGCTGAGTACAAAACGTCTAAACGACAATAGGCCGGTTGATGGATCAATCATGAAACATCTAATTCATCCGTTTTAAGCCGAATTGTCCAATCAAGAAAGATGAATTAGGTTTCGTTTAAATACTCTGAGGAGAGTTCTCTTAAGGATTACCAAGACACGTTAAGTGTCCGATAATTTCAAGGAAAATATGATGACCGAGAAAGTATCCAGATTAATTAAATTATGTTTTTCAAATCATTTTATTTCTCCATTCTCGTTCCTAATACATACTCTTGAGAAAAAATTTTTGCTAGAAATACTTGGTTGTGTCCCGCACAAAATCCTATTTTCTAGAATTTATTACCTACGCGAATCTCTTGCAATTTCCGCTTATTAGATGTCATTTGACATTACATTTCTTAATCGTTAAATTACTGTAATTTAATCGCAATCAATTTGGTACGGAGACTTCCGCGGTCGTGGTCCATGCTATCTGCTTCTGGGTTTCCGGGCTGGAACCGCGTCACTGGTATATCTGCCGACGTTTCGTACCCATTTGTATGGGACATCTTCAGGGCTGAACTACTGCACTTCAGTTTCAGTTTCAGTGCAGTAGTTCAGCCCTGAAGATGTCCCATACAAATGGGTATGAAACGTCGGCAGATATACTAGTGACGCAGTTCCAGTCAGGAAACCCAGAAGCAGTTAATCGCAATCTTTTAACAAAATCCCGGAAATTCAAAATGGCGTCCATATTTTTTTTTGAGCTTGGATTATACGTGGCTGATATTGTGTGGTTTTTATCCATCTAAAAGTAGTATTTACTACAAGTTTTATGACGTTTTGTGCGCCCATTTGGAGGCAGTTAATATAGTTATGATTGTGTTGATCCAATTACGGATATTGGTATAGCCTAATCTGAAGGTTATTTATATAAAAATGTCCAAGATATTAAAATTTGGAAACTGGAAAGTAATAAATAGAAATTTATGGCATGTGCTACGTATAATGGTAATTACTATATGTATGATAGTTATCATTTTCATTCACTGTTAAGTTTCCCAAATGAGTGATATTCATTATTAAAAACTACTTCTAAACTTACCTCTTTATATAGCATTTCCGCGGGGAAGATAAAGCTTTGCCAGACAATACCAGACGCCATCGATTCCCACAAAAACAAAAGTATTACAGTGCTATATCCAGAAATCGATTTAGCTTTAATAGCAGCGGATATAGCATTGAAAATAAATAGAACAGTCGAAGAAAACAGCATTCCATTTAAAGATAATATCCTAAGAGATAAAGTTCTGGTAAATTCTTGAGCAACGCTAAAGATGTCCTGACAAATATTGCTCAATTTTTGAATGCTCTCATTGTTTGCCATTGTTCTGGATGGAGGTCTTTCGACATCTTGTTGATAATATAGTCCGGTAAATGCGCAATTCATGTCTGATAACATGTCTTTCACTATCATAACAATAATTACGAAACTCATAATCAAAAGCATATAAGAAAAAATCATATACGAAAAGCATATGTTTCTTGAGATACTAGTTAGTATGTTTTCCGGTAAATCATCATTCACAAAAAGCAGTATCGTCAAAACTAAAGGAATAATTACTTGTAAGATAAATATGAATGTCAAAATATTACGCGATCTATATTTCACTGCGATACCTATATCTTCTAATTCCTTTTCAATTCTGAACAATTTATTCAAAATTTTTATAGTTTTCTTATTGTATATTTTACTGAAGAAACACACTAAGAGAAATGACGTAAGATCAAAAATATAGAACAAAACATAGTCCATTTGTTCCAGCAGTGATGATATGCTTAGAAAATCCCCTATTAAGACGATATAAATGTCAATAGTTCTTGCAGCTATAATAATCTGAAGAACTGCTGAAATAAAAAATTGCAATTTGCACCTTGTGGAAAAGCATAATTGGGTGCCCCCTTCGGTTTCAAACGACATAACTCCAAGATATTTTTGAAACAAAAGTAACGGTCTTAAGATTTTTAAAGCGTTATATTTCACCTCATTGCCCATCATAATTTAAACTGTTTTATACTAGCAAGACTAACCGGTACTATGTTCAGTTCCTCGAATGAAATTCTGTCTAACTACAGAATGCACTATGCATTAGTGCATGTATATTGACGTATGTAGATAATCAATAAAATTAAACGTTTTTAATAATCTCTTTTAGTCACTTATACTGTATTAGTATTGAATCGTTTAAAAATTGATTATGCATGTAGATATTAGACTAAGTGGATATCGTAATAAAGTACTTTTTACTACTCTAAATAATTATACGATGAAATACAGGATCTTAGAAAAAGGAAATCCAAATATTTTATAGATCGCCTCACAGATAAAAATTAACACGGCCCCTTTGTTTATAACACACAAGCTCCAATATAGCGCAGGTATTTTTTTCACTTATTTGTTTATATAACGGCTTTATTTATTTAATTTATAACGGCTAACAACTATTTTTATATGAAATTTACGTAAATTGTATGTGACGTAGTTTAGCGGACTCTATCTTCAAAGTCTCTTCTATTTTAACATATGTCACAAGGTGGTCATTAATTACATATATATATATATATATATATATATATATATATATATATATATATATTCCAAGGATAATACCTTATACATTTATATACCATATATATATATATAAAGTAATATATACTTCGGCTAGCATAGCTTCTGAGATGAAGAATTATCCAAACTGATGATTAACTATTTTATAACCAAATATATTGAAATTAATTTCAACTCGAAATAAAATACATGTTAAAATTTTAAATAATTTAATAAATTAACAGAAACAAATAAAAATAAACAATCTAATAAATCTTTAACATTTTATAAATATGCAGAAAATTATTAGAAAAACATATCATCTATTTTATATAGAATACGTAATATAAGTTGTCTATCTATAGCTTATCTATTAAATTAATTAGTTCGTTATGATATAATTAAAAACTAATCAAAAAAAAAACCGATTAAACATGAATATTAAACATAAATACTTAAATATTGCAATTACATATGAAAAAACTGTGAAAAGATTAATTTGACTTTAAGGTAAGTAAAAAATTTGATTATAATTTAATCAGATTTTAATTATAACAAAAATACGATTATTGGTTATGTGAATATGTATACAAACTATTAACAAAATTCTAAATATGGATTAAGCAAATGTTTTTACTTAGCTTGATAATAAACAATTTTAGGTACTTCGAGAATAAGTGTATTTTCTTTAAATCTCTCTATTACAAGAATGAATATAATTGAATTCTAATATAGTGGTAGATACCTTTTGTAATCAAACGAAATGGTTAACATATCCAGATATTTTCAACGATGAATATTTCTGGGAAAAAAAAATTCTCAATAGTTTAATGAATATCTTAAGCAGTATTTTGGTTATTAAAAAAAAAGTAATACATGATAAACATCCAATCTTATAAATTGAATTCTGCAGGCTTCGATAAAATATTTGTCCAAAAAAGTTAATGTATGAGAATACGTTTATATTTTTGAAATTATATGTTACAGAAGCGTTTAAAAAATAATTTTAATTTAAAAGGTATGTTCACCAGTTATCATATAATTTTTACTATAGAATTATTTATTTTTATCAATTAATTTATATTTTCTTTTACGGGACTAACTATTTTCTTATAAAATTCAAATCAGCGTTCCTTCCCTATTTTGTTTTTTTCTCAAAGCCATCATCTCTTTTTATACATACTTTGGATTAATATTAAATGATTGTTAGTTACAATTTAATATAAATGATATTGTATAAACTTCAATATATCATACTGTCAACTATTAATCTCAATACAATATCGTCCTTTTTCTTATATAATACATATAAGTATAACATCGAATAGATTGAATATTTGACATACAAGTTATTAACTAGAAAGATATATTAAACAGTTAATTTTGTTAATTTAGAAAATTTTGAATAAATTGATGCTTTAATTTAATTCATATTAAATAATAAAATAAAGGTAACTGTAATTTCAGAAATTATTAACGTAATTTTAATAGATATTCTATTATATGAATCATATTTACTCCATTACATAAATACAATTATCATATTGTTTTCGTATAACATTAAATAATTGTAACTACATATACCATTAATGGTATATGTAGTTACAATGAATACATTAGAATGTACTTAAGTACATTCTAATGTATTCATTACACTGTATATATATATATATATAATAAATAATAACTACCACTGCGTCGGATCCAATTTATATGAGTTTTATTAAAAAAAGTTGTTAATCGTTATGTATCACTTTTGTTGAGCGACCATCAAAAGCGTGAATGCCTTCAGATTTTTCATTAGCTCTAAAGTATTCTAATAAAACGGATCTCGGATCGTTTCAAAAACAATAACAGGTGAAGAAATATGTTGCTGTGTATTTCACAATCAATAAATGTAGAGAAGATTATAAACGACAACGACCTGTGTTGTAAGGGGTAATTTATTTGGAGGTACTCTCTTCGAAATTAAAAAAAAACAAAAACTTCGATTTTATCGGGTATTCTTTATCATCATACAAATGATTCTCGACATTTAGTTTTTAAAAATTAATTTCTTCAAATGTAAGTCATACGGTTAGTCGTCGGACGTGGATCTTGTTCGTCGGCCGCTTTCAACTCTTCAACGAGTTGAATTTTGTATGCTTTTAAACCAAGATTCTTACGTAAAATACGAGGATAGTTTGACAAGTAGTGAGAATGACACATAGGTGGCGCTCTAATTCGTAAAACAAATGTACTGTAATTTAGGTTGGCTATTTATATGTTTACATTCCGATATTTAGATAAATCGGTTGATTAGTTTATTTTTGACAGCTGATTGAAAAAGAAGCAACACGCCGTTTTGTTAAAATGGAAAAAGCAGAGTATCGTGCGGTGATTAAATACACCGTAATTAAGGGTATGAACGCTACCGATATAAAAGATGAATTACGGGAAATATTAGGTAAATCTGCTCTGAATTAGCGGCATCCGGTTGATTTTTGTAGGCGATTTGTTACTTGTGATGAAACTTGGATACACTACAGTACACTCGAAACTAAACAACAGTCGAAACAATGGTTAGAACGTGGTTCTGCACCTGCAAAGAAAGCGAAAACCACTTTATCGGCAAACAAGGTGATGGCATCAACTTTTTGGGATTCAAAGGACATTTTGCTCATTGATTACCTTCAGAAAGGTGCCACAATAAACGGACAATATTATGCAGAACATCTACAAAAATTAAATGTTGAGATTCGTGCTAAAGGGCCAGGAATGACAAAGAAAAAGATTCTGTTTCACCAAGACAACGTTGCCTCACATACCAGCACAGTTGCGATGTCCAAAACCACGAGTTGCATTTCCAATTAGTACCGCATGCGTCTTATTCGCCGGATCTAGCCCCTTCCGACTTCCACCTTTTTCCAAAATTGAAAACGGCACTAGGTGGAAAGAAATTTTCTTCTAACGACGAGCTTATCATCTTCGTAAATAAGTATTTTGCAAGCCTTCCGGAATCGCATTTTAGAGATGGTATAAGGGCATTGGAGCACCGTTGGAATAAATAAATTGCTTTTTTAGGAGAATATATTGAAAAATAAAAATTATTTTGTATTTAAAAAATTCGTTTTTCTTTTCCATTCTCACTACTTGTCAAACTACCCTCGTACACCAAGTCCTGGCATACGACAAGCCAAGCTTTTAAGATCTATGTACGCCGAATCGATTCTTCACGGTCATCATGTACACTCTTAGCTACCATCGCTATATTTTCTTCACTTCGTGCTGGATGTAGTCTATTTGTTTGCGTATTATCCAATAATGAAAATTGTGCTTCAAATTTTTCGATGGTATAGCGAATTGTGCGTTCGTTGGGCCGATTACGTAGACCATAAGTTACTCTAAGCGCACGAAATATATTTCTCGTCGAACGCTGAATAATATGTAGACGCTATGCCGGGCAAAAAGTTTTAGATATTAGGAAATTAGTTAATTCTATGTCAGAAAGACTAATTAGTCTCATATAGTAAAGGTATATCAACAAAGTATTTAGAGAAGTATATTTAACCTAAGTTGGTAGGTACGTATTAAATGTTCAAATATTCTACTGAGCTACTGTATTTGCAAGTGCAAGTATTGTTCCATAAATAAATAGGTATGAGAAGTTCATTACATTAATGGTTCAATTCTAGTGCTTCATAGTATTTATAGCATAGAGGAGTCAATAACTTTAGGTGTACTTACATTTGTGAGTTTCGTTTCCAATCATTCTCGTTACTGTTATTGAATGTTCTCAATTATAATATTATCGACTACTAACATTTTAGATCCCTTTTTACAATCTGTTATAAAAGTGTTCGTATCACGTACAGATCCCTTCATTAGCAACGTAAGTACTTACCTATATGCTCTGTGGTTTTCGAGAGATAACTATAAACTACGTTTAATGAAAGGTCTTTTACGCGATACTCTTCTAATATAACTAGTTTTTCTTGAAATTCTCTTTATGTTTTCTTAATGTACTTTCTTTCCAGTATCAAATACCATCTGTGCACCTATCCATGAATTTTACACACAATATATAACTAAAATAGCGTGAAAGTTTGACATGACTCACGCTTTATCGGTCAAAAAGTCACTATCGAAAAAAGTACATCGTAATGAATCAGCTATTATAACTTGTTAAGTGTGTGTTTTGACTCCCACATCTTCATATTTATGTAAACTGAAATTAATCTTAACAAATAAGTAAATTGTCTTTTTTCAGTTGGCCTAATTAATCTATTAATTATTTCCGAATCAAAGCCATTGTATCTGGCAATGTTCTTAATAAAATGTAATTCGTTTTCGTGTCTCTCTTTTGTTAGTGGCAAGGTATCATTGTTTTCTTTTTCTGTCATGGACTAGTCGTCAAGAATTTTAAATTTATTGCTTAACGAAGTCGCCTAAGTTACACCTATGTGTGTCAAAAGTCGCGAAAATGTCATCTACATACCTAACCCATAGTTATGTTTAAATTCAACTTCAAAATTATTCATGAATAAATCCGCTATAAATGGAGGAAGACAATTGCCCATTGCTGTTCCTTGTTTCTGTTCAAAGAACTTACCTTGGAATTCGAAACAATTTTGAGAAATCATAGGGTTGTCAATCGCAAACAGTTTACCTTAATTAGATACCCTAGTAATTAGAAATAGTCATAAAATAGAAACTAATAGAAACCAATATTAATAGGTAGGTAATTTTGATGGAGCCTGTGGTTGATTAACTTGATCACTGAAGGTTGATATATAACCCCTTGACACATTAATTCTAGGTGTGATACTGTTTAATTATCTGCTGATGATGCCAACTTAGTTGTCGAAATACGTGCACAGAATACGAAAATTAATGTGGCAAGGGGTTATATATCAACCATCAGTGATCATTGTTAATAGATTTGTCACGACGGATTCAAATCATAACATGCAATAAAAGATAGGTTCTTTCAATTTTCTTATCAATCGTTTGCTTAGTTTTCCATTAATGAAAGAGAGATACGAAAGAGAATTAAATTTTATTAAAAACATTAGATACAATAGTATTGATTTGGAAATAATCAATAGATTAATTAGAAAAATTAATTTAAAAAAGACAATCCAGGATACCTCTTGTTTGTCACCTCAAAATAATTTATTTGCTTATCCTTTCACCCAGTGAGGAAAACTTTGATCAGCGCGAATCTCAGGTTACATTTAGGTCCAGGAACTGTATTAAATGTCTCTTATAAAATACGAAAGATAAAGTTGAGCCAAATCAGAAATCGGGGATTTACGAAATAAAATGCCTAGCTTGTAATAAAAAATATATCGGTCAAACTAAATCTTCGATAGGAACCCGATATAAAGTGCATATGGCGCACATTAAGTTCAATCATCCTGAGAAATCCAGTTTAGCAAAGCGTGTGCTAGAAAATAATCATATCGTAAACTCAGATTGCTTCCATTTAATCAAAAATATAATCATCATGAATTAGATAGCTATGAAAGTATATTGTACATTTCAAAAAACAAAAAACATATGTTAAATACCGATAAGGTTCCAATAACATGCCTTGGCCTTGGTTGTCTTTCTTAGGAATTTAAAGATTCCTTGAAAAGACAACCATTAAAAAAGGTCCGTAAGTGCAGGGGAGTGTACTTTACGATAAGTGGTAGTTCTTAAATTTATTAAGTAATGCGAAATGAACTTTCAGTTTTACCGTAGATTCAGGTGCGACACTGTGATTACTTATCTGCTAACGATGATAACTTAGCTGTCGAAAGGAATACGTATACAGAATGCGAGCATTAATGTGGTAAGGGCTTCTATTTAACCTTTTTGATTAATTTAAAATCACAGTAAATCATCGCATGATGTGTTCCCCTGAAAATGTACCCTAAATATATAATCTTTCGCCTGCGATTGGGAAAAAAGGGACACGCGATTTTTTATTTGCATGAGATTCCCGGTATGAGGACAACTAAAAATGAAAGAGCACTTGTAATTGGAACACTCCACTTATTAGTGAACAAAATACGAAAGATTTTTTTGCCGCGCCATGCATAAAATATTGTTTTTTCTTGCGATTTCATTAAAATTTTCGCCAAATGTAACGTACCTATGTAGGCACGTATTAATTAATGATTACAGAATCAGAAATTATAATTAAAACTATATACTAAACCTACCTCCTTATAAAAAATCTCTGCGGATAAGATTAAATTCCCTGTGAAAAAAACAGACACAAGCACTGCCGTAAAAAAGAATAATATCAGGCGGTTATGTCCAGAAGTCGGTTGAAATTCGGTCACTGCTGACGTAATATTGAAAATACACAAAGTAGTCCAAGAAAAGAAGAGGCCTATTAATGATAACAGCCTGAGAGATACGGTTGCTGTAAATTCCCTTAGGATTTTGAATATGTCCCAATTTATTTGCCATAAATATCTAACATCTTCAATATACCTTGTTGCTTTAAGCACAGGCCGAGCAGCTTTTCGTCGTTGAGAAAGTACTTTAAAATTATAATTTATATAATTCAATATGTCTTTTACTATGATGACAATGTTTACGAAATTTACGGTTACAATTACAAACGAAGCGCACACATAAAAAAATAACATTGTTCTGGAGACGATGGTTAGCATATTCCCAGATGATTTATTATAATTTATATAAATTAGCGCCGCTAAATGAATCAATATAACAGGACCCCAAATAATAAATACGAATGGCAAAATATTACACGACTTGTATTTCATTTCGACACCCACATTCTTCAATCTCTTTTCAATATCGAATATTTGGTTCAAAATTATTATCCCTTTATCGTTATGTACTTTACTCAAAACACAATTTAGTATGAACGATGCGAGATCTAAAATCCAGTACACGATGTAGTTAATTTGTTCCATAAGAGATGCGATGTTTAAATAATTTCTTAGTGAACAGTTGTACAATTGGATAGTTTTGACGGCAAGAATAATCTGAAGAAATACTGAGACTGTGAAATGTATTCTGCACTTTCCAGAAAAACACAATCGATTTTCGTTTTCAGTTTCAAATGACATAAAACCAAGGTATTTTTGAAACTGGAGGAAAGACCGAAGAGTTTTGTATACACTGTGGCTTCGCTCGTTCATTATGATTCTAAAGACTGCAGAACAACAACTAGTCAATTTAATTAAGTGCAGCTATTTATTTGAAATATTATTATCGATTGCCTTATTCATTAAAATATATTGCAGTAGATGAATAATAGATTAAGTTACTTAGTCATCTTAGGTAAACATGATTACGAAAAGTGATCGTATAGTCTAATTATTCACTTTAGGCTGGTCGTGTCTTATTTGTGTTAAGGGTAGTAACCAGAACAGGTAACAACTAACGAATATCTAAGAGATATTAACAAACCGCGGGCAAGACAACAAACGATGGTTACTGTCCAAAATAGTATTTGGAAAAAAAATAGATAAAATGACAAACTAAGAGTTTACAATAAAATAGTATTGCCTATTATGACTCAAGCGAATCCTAGGTACTAAACGCCGAAGTAATATTGAAAACATATAAAGTAATACAAAGAAATTATAGTTTTATTGAAGATAACACCTTAAGTGACAGTTTTTGTAATTCCCTTCCGATTTCGAACATGGTTTTACATATTTCCCATAAATTTCTTAATATTGCTTGTTGTTTTGAATATACATCCAATAGATTCTCGTCCTTGAGTAACTACGTTGAGATTGTAATTCACATAATTCAATATATATATATATATATATATATATATATATTATATATATATATATATACTATAAACACAATGTTTACAAAATAAGCAATTAAAATCACATAGGAAAAGCATCGTAAGCAGATAAAATTGTTTTTGAAACAGTGATCAGCACTTTTTCCGATGAATCAGAATCCATATAAACTATCATTACTAAATATATAACAAAGTAGTCCCAGATAAGACAGATACGAATAATACAATATTCCATTTCGAGACTTGTACTTTTAAATCTCTTAGACCAGATAAGTTAAATACGAATAATAAAATATTCCATTTCGAAACTTGTACTTTCAAATCTCTTCTCGATATCAAACAGTTCAAAATTCTTATAACTTTCTTATTATACGAGGGAGCGTTTTTATATTCGCGGAATGGGGGACAAGGGGTGGAAATAAAAAAACCAAATTATTTTTCTTTTTCAATATATTCACCTGCAAGACGGATACATTTTTCACATCTTTCAATTAATTTATTTATACCCTCATAAAAAAATGATTTCTTTTTATCTGCAAAATACGCCGAAACTGCCTCCTTGACTTCATCATCGGCAGTAAATTTTTTACCCCGCAGCTCTTTTTCATTTTCGGAAACAGGTAATAATCACTCGGGGCCAGGTCTGGGCTGTACGGTGGGTGATTCACAATTTCGAAGCCCACCTTATACAGGGCAGCTAACGCAACGCGGCTCTTGTGGACGGGCGCGTTGTCGTGCAAAAGCAGAACACCTTTTGTCAATTTTCCCCGCCTTTTCTCTTTAATGGCTTCTTTTAGTCGCTCTAATATCGAAGCGTAATATTCTCCGGTTATAGAAACACCTTTATCTTTATAATCAATCAACAATATTCCTTCCGAGTCCCAAAATACCGTTGCCATGAGTTTCCCAGCTGATTGTGACACTTTAAATTTCTTGGGAGGTGCTGTGCCCTTTTTATGCCACTGCATGGAGTCTTGTTTGGACTCAGGTTCATAATGATGAACCCAAGTTTCGTCTCCAGTAACAATTCCACTCAATACACCATCCTTGTCTTCATTACAGAGGTCCAAAAATGCACGCGAACAGTCTACGCGCTGTTGTTTGTGCGGCGGCGTGAGCATTCTCGGCACCCATCTTGCGCTGACCCTAGACATCCCGAGATGATCGTGTAGGATTTTAAAAATTGTTGTATCGGATACTCCAACCATTTCTGCGAGTTGTTTCTTTTTTAGTCGAGCATCTTCGAGTACAATTTGTTCAACTTTTTGGATAAGTGCTGGCGTGGTCACCTCAATGCTCCTGCCCGGCCTCGGGTCGTCTTCAAGGGATTTCCTTCCTTGTTTAAATAAACTATGCCACTTGTACACCATGGTTTTTCCTGGACAAGAGTCGCCGTAAACCAATGACATCTCATTCATTATGGTCGCGACTGATTTTCCTTGCCTGGTAAGGAACTTTATAACGGCACGATATTCGATTTTTTCCATATTTCACTTTTCACTCCTGATTATGTTACTTGGTTGACGATAGCTCAAAGACTAACTGTCTAATAACAATGAAACTTCGTATTTATACTAATCATGAGGCCACGCCCCCAATGCGCCTACTCACCCCTCTACAACCCGCTCATTCCGCGAATATAAAAACGCTCCCTCGTATATTTTACCCAAGACATAGCTTAGCAGGAACGAAGCAAGATCGACAGTGTAGTACACTACATAGTTCATTTGTTCCATTAAAAGCACGATGTTTAGATAATTTCGTAATATGTAGTTATTCATTTTAATAGCTCGACTAACAACTCGAATAGAGTATAAATAAATTAACAAGACGATAACACAAGCAAATATATAACGATAATAGAAGCAAAACTAAAAAAGCACGAATCCAACAATAGTCGACCAACATGTTTGGACTCCATTTTCCACTATACCTTTTCTCGATTGTTACAATGAGTGCAATCTTTTTCCATGGTCATCTGATTCTGTTTCTAAATCTTCAGGATAGAAATTCAAATGAGAATGGAGAAAATTAAATTTTAGCGACATAAGTAGATCTTTCACGTATTCGTGAAGTAACACCTGTTTTTTCGAAATTAAGGAAACTTTTAATTTCTATTGGTTGAACGATGTGCGAGAAAAATAGTATGTAAATCTTGTAGGAAAAGCCACAGTCTTGGACTCTGCGTTTCTAGGTCTAGGCTTTCTTCATAGTCGTGACATGATGTATTATTATCTTAATGTAATGACTACTTTTTTTTTTTGAAGAAATGTTGTCTCTCATTAAAGCTTTTTACTCAGTTAACTTACCTTCCAATATATTTAAAAGTTCATAAAACAATTTTTTTTGTTTTCTCATAATGAACTACTATTTCGTGAAATCTAGTATAAAATAAACATGTTCTTTTGCATTGTCTGGCAATCAGATGCTTCCAAACACGTGCGCACCTCTTTTATTAGATTACATAAAACATCACAATTATAAACTCGTCTGAGAACATTTCTCAGAGAATGGTCAACATTTGCCCTAATCGAAACGTGTGATTATTTTCTTCAAACAGCCTGAGTTTTGGACCTAATTTCCACCGATTTTATACTTTCACACAATTACTAACTCACTCTTGTAAATTTAATGCCCAACTCATTGAGTTTTAATTACGGAGCGAACTCTTCACAAACTTTATAACAACTCAACAGGATCGAATAATAGGTTGTTTTTGTTTATATTACGTTTAAGGTTGTCGAAATTAAATCCACGTTCTTTTCCTAATATTTTCGTAACTGATTAACATTTCGTTGTTATTTTCTTATATATAAAGGCACGGATTATTATTATTTTATTAGTAATAAATTCGTTTGCTTGCGTTCGTTGTTTATGTTTTTCTGACATGTTTTGTGTCTATCGCTCTTCACCTTGCTTATTTCATTTTATATCATTTTGCAGATATTTTACACGTACATTCGTCAACCCGTTGTTGTACTTATATTATTTTCCCAATGAAAATTACTGAAAAATGTATGTCGAACATTGTTATTGACACAAACAAATGAACACTCAGTCAGCACTCGTTGTGCAACTTTTGGCTACCAGCAGCCAGTTACACAAGAAAGGGAAACCACGACAAACATTCTCGCACTGGATACTGAAACCCCTGGCGTAATGAGACCGAGGCCTCAGTAAGCCATTGCAAAATAACGGTTACTTCAACGAAACTTAGAAAAGCAACCTAACTGTAAATAGAGGTTTAAAGTTACGTTGATGTAAAAAAAAATCTTATTTTTATTTTTACAGAAGAAGCATAGTATTGCATTTCATTGCAGTTTACATTTAAAATATTTTTTAATAAGAAAACTTAAAACATTCAATTTTACAACATATCTGCCTTTTAACAATTTCATGTTCTTTACTAATTATAAATAGTTCAAAATCAGGCCGTCTAATAGTTCAGTGTCAAGTGGTTTGCTGTTCTGGAAGGTTCTTCGTGATTAGTTCAAAATTAAGCCGACTGATAGCTCGGTGTGGTAAGTAGCTTATCAAGCCGGGACCCTCAGGGTTGGAGCTGAATGGCTTGCTGTCCTGGAAGGTTTTCCGTGGTTTTCCAAAGCCCCCTGTAATTGGCTTTAAGCTATTGGGTTGGATGTGAAGCCACGAATTTATTATTACATAAAATCAGTATATCTGCAACCGCATTTTCTTGCACTTTTAGAGCTTCCTTCCAACCGTTCAGTAACTAGTAATATAACTCTATTCCTTTTTCTGTACCCTCAGCTATCAGCTATCAGCTATCATTGTTATATTTAACGGCTTATTACTGTTATCGTACACCATTTGCTTCAACAATATTCCTTGTCCACTTACTCACCACAAATTTCAATACCCTCTTCTTTTATACTCATAATTCGAAAAGGTTGCACTTCTAACACATCTATTAATTTGTTACTAGTTTTTGAACTACAGGCGATAACAATGCGTAATTCAAATTCCGCAATTTTTTTAATCAGTTTTAAAATTTGCCCTCGAAAAATATCAAATACTCTATCAAGCTCGTTCATTACTAGAATTAGATCTCCCTGTTTTCGATAATATTTATACAATTCGTATAAGAAGTCGTCATATATTCTATTTGAGGAATTGTATAGTGAAACACCTTCCCACTTTTTAAATATAAATTCTAGAGGGTCTTTGAATAAGTCTTCTGTTTCCGATTTGAAATAATTTTTATACTTCGACAGATTGCAAACTAAAATATAATTATTAAAACGAAATAAGTTTGCTAAAAACCGAAGAGGCGAAATTTTTTCTACATCACACTCTTGTGTACTTATAACAATTATCCCATGCGTAGTTTCACGGAAAAAGTCTTCTTCCGTGAAACTTTCAGTGGAATACGAAATATTTGAGCTTAATTCTTTGCAGTTTCTATACTTTTTTAAACGTATCTCTTCATTATTAACTTCGACCCAGAGCAACTGTGGGTGTAGAGCCTCAAATTTTAGACAAATTTCTTCTGCATTTACATCTGTACCATTTATGAACACGTTTTCATTTTGACGTAATTTCATTTCTATTCTGTTTATGTAATCTTTGCATTTATTAATTATTTTCCGCTGTGTAGATTTTTTGAAAAATTCCAAGTCTCCTGTTACTAAAAAAATTGCTCCGTTTTGCGCTACACAGTATGTGGATGTAAGTAGTGCCCTGCGTAAACCTCTACGTATATACTTATCTGGTTTTAAACCACTTACGATTCTTCTACCAATTATGGGAATTGCAAACTTTCCATCAACACTGTATACATTATTATTATATTCGTCCATAAAATAATCCTCTAATCCGGATATGTCTCCTTGTATTAATTTCAATTTATCGCCTGCGTTTTGAAAATGATATATTAAACGGAGTAAATCCGAATCATTTTGAAAATCCACTGTAGGATTTTCAAATTTAGGCTGTCTATAATAAACTTTGATATTTTCTGTTTTACTTCTTTTATCATTTATATCGTTTTGATGTATAATTCCTTTTTCTATGCTATATAACGATTCCAAATGTTCTAAACAGTCTCCTCTTATATACAACTCCCTCTGTGCCATTAGATTCATAATTAGAGTAAATGTCAATTTCTCCCGTATGGTGCCACAAACAGCAATTACATCTAGACTAATAGGCATTCGACCTTGTAACGATATTGATATTTTCTTAAGAAGTTCCACTCTGCGATGCTTATCGATATCCCCAATATGCCTCCATACATTAAACCTCGACCCTTCATATTCCCTGTATAACGATTCTAAAGATCCTAGAATTATAATTTTTACTTTATTGCAGTGACAAGTTTCAAGCGTGCTCCTAATTGAACTATCAGTTTTCAATATGAGCGGAAATCCGTTATATTTGAACAGATTATCTGTTAAGCAATCAAGGGTATCCATTTCGAAAGTGATATTTTCTTTTTTTACGAATTTTCGCGCTGTTTCTTTCATTTCGTCTGTTAAAACCCCGCAATGAATTAAAATGGCTTCGTTCCATTGTTTGGTACTTCCGAATATTTCCATAGCAATGGTGCCGTATATTATGCGTTCTATATTGTGCTGGTCTTCTACTAAGATTACATCGATGTCTTGAATGATTTTAAACAACTGATGCACCGCTTTTTTGTTTGCTTTGACCACTGTGTTGGTAGGTTTTATTTTAAAATGGTTTAGGAATATGTAAAGTAACTCAGTTTCGATTTTTCGTTTCGTCAGTTCATCATTATTATTCATAAAATACCAGGATATATAGCTGGTAATTTCTTTCAAAACGAATTCATTTATTTTTAATATTTTCTTAATTTCCCTTTTCAAATCTGCAGTGGTGCCTTGACTTGGAAACAATAACAGTTTATTCAAAAAATCGTCCATCGTTATTTTATTTTTTCTCCCATTTCTGTCGTCATTTTCATTATAATTTCCACTTTGTTGTTCATATTGAGTCTCGTTTTCCATTTTCGAAGAATATTTGTAACACATATCATTCCTGTGAGGAACAACTATCTCCTCATTCTCGTGCTTTTTCAGATAAAACATACGAAATTTTTTATTCGCACGACGCACTTTAAGGGTAGAAGCGACGTCGTTATCACAGAAAATGCAAATATGGATATTTCCTTCCTTAATATTCAGGCCAGGTATTGTAGTATTCAATACTTCGGCGTAGGCTTCTTTGTATTTACTAATTTCGAGCTTTTTTGATGTATCATTAAGATATAACTTAGGACTCTTTTCTCTAGACTTTATCTGGATTGCACACATATGTGGATCAGATATGTCTTTTAATTTAACTACGATGACCACGTCATCGAAGATTTTTATTAGCTTGTGATTATAATCAACGGAGAAATCTTCTATTTTCTCGTTTTTAAGGAGAGATGCTATCATAAATAAAGCAGCGTTGAGCTGAAAGACGTTTCCACTTTCTTGACTTGCGGCACCCACATGCGATGTTGATACGTTTAAACTTACGTCTGCAGAAGAAGAAAACGATTAAATAATTCTTATTATACAATGA
The DNA here is from genome assembly GCA_031893035.1 of Dermolepida albohirtum. Classification (NCBI taxonomy): domain Eukaryota; kingdom Metazoa; phylum Arthropoda; class Insecta; order Coleoptera; family Scarabaeidae; genus Dermolepida; species Dermolepida albohirtum. The sequence continues at coordinate 444,555 of JAVIWB010004675.1, read as the reverse complement.
ATGTGGTCCCACGTTTGAGTGCAAACGAGGGCCTTTCAATAAATACAGGATCGAATTAATTACGGACAGAAAATATTAACTAAATAGGCTTTTTCATTAATAGCTTCTTGTCAGGTTTATCAGCGACTAACATTCATAATGAGAAAGATGTGGTGGTACAATTGTCAAAAATGCACCACGTAGTAGGCGTCGGCCACTATACTAGAAATTATTGAAAAATTGCATGCCATGGTGCTAAAAGCTGTTCTCAAGGCAAATGCCGCGACTACTCAGTCTTGATACAAAATTGGGGCGTCTGCAAATTTCTTGTGAGTATTTGGAACGATTTCGAAGAAACAAAGTAGATTTTATGCACCAATTTATCACCACAGATGAGATTTGGGTTTAATGTTAAACGCTCAAAACAAAACAACGATTTAAAGAGTGGTGGAAGAGTAGCTCTTCCTTAATAGCTTCCATTTTTTTGGGATACAAAACGTATTCTTATTCTTCTTGTTGATTACGTTCCAAAAGGCCAAACCATCACAAGCACATATTACGCGAGTGTTTTGAATTTCAAGAAAAAATTATTTTCCACTCGCACAAGGACCGTTGTATTAATGAATTGTACTTCAATTTGTTGCAACACCTGTAAATTGTCACATTTTTCCATGCAGAAATTTTCAACAGACAACGATGTTATGGCTGCTATGGATGCTTATTTCGACGAACTTGGAAATTCTGAAGTTTATTAAAGTATCGAAACCTTGAATCACCGCTTGTTTAGATGTATCGAGATGCCAGAGGATTATGTTATATAATAAATTCAATTTCAAGCCGAAAATTTCTTTATTTTAATTCCACAGACTTTCCAGCTCACCCCATCACCCCACCCTTTTATAAAGAGTAGTGACTGGAGGGTTATTGTTGTTTTTGGATAACAGTCAGCCACTACAAACAAAAAAAAATACTTTTGCCCCCAGACAAATTGTATAAAATAGAGATCGATAAAAAATTATTCGAAAACTAAGATAGTTTTGTAACTGCCTTGATGTTTGAATTAACGATAATTGACGTATAAATAACACGTAAATTATATTCTGAAAAACGTTAAAATAAACATCCTAATAAAAATGATTTACAAACCTGTTTTTTTAGATTTCGATTCCATAGCATTATCTTCCTTAATCGTTTTTTCTATAGTGTCAGATTTTCTTTCAGCTGTTTCAGTTTCGTGTTCTGAATTCTTTATATTTTCTTTTGCATTTTCAGATTTCTTAGTTGGATAATTTTCTATTTCTAAGTTATCTGAAATTGTATGGTTCTTTAACTCGCATGATTTTCTTTTAGCTACCTCAGTTCCTTCCTCAAATTTATCAAAATTATTTATAACTTTCTTTAAAGTACTAGATCCTTCTGTAGTTAGTTGAATTACATTTTCTAGTTTATGTGTGGTCCTTTGAGCTATTTTAATCCCTTGCTCTAATTTATTTGAATCTTTTTCGATTTTCTTTAAATTATCCGAAGATTTAAAGGCGCCTCCTAATTTATCAAAAGCATTCGTAGATTCCTTTAACTTATCAGGTCTGCTTTTATTTAGTTCAATTTCGAGTACTAATTTGCCTAAATCCTTCGTAATGTCTTCTAAGCTAATAGAAGATTCAGATTTCCCCACTTCACATGGATCCTTCGTAAGGTCTTTTAACTTCTTGGTTTTCATATTAGTTTCTTCACTTCTATTTTCTAACTGATTTTCTGAAATCTTTTTGAGAACTGTTGACGTGCTAGATTTTCTTTTAACTATTTTAGTTCTTTGTTCAAATTTATTTGAATCTTTTATAATTTCCGTTAAATTGGCAGATAATTGAAATCCGATTTCTGGTTCACACATATCATTTATGGAATCTTTTAACTTACCAAGTCCTCTTCTATTCAGTTCGGTTACGTGTTCAAATTTACCTGAATCTTTCGAAAAGTCTGTTGAACTTACAGACAATTTAGATTCATCTAATTTGTACGAATCCTTATAGTTTTTTAACTCGACAAATTTTCTATTACCAGTTTCAGTTTCTTGTTCCAATTTGTCTAAATTAGTTGTAATTTTCTTCAAATTACTAGGTGACTTAAATTTTAATTTATCCGATGGTATTGCAGAATGCTGTAACTGGTCAGACTTTCTTTCACTTGCTTCGACTTTTTGTTTCAACTTATTTGGATCTTTCGTAAGATCTTTTAAACTGTCAGATGATTTAAATACATTATCGAATTTGTTTGAATTCTTTTTAAATTCCTTTAACATTTCGGATTTTCGCTTGACTGGTTCAATTTCATATTCTAATTCTTTCGAATCCCTCGTATCATTCTTTAAGCATGCTAATGAACTGAATTCTTGATCTAATTTGTCTAAAGCCTTTCCTAATTTGTCATATTTTCGTTCGATTAGTTCATCTTCATGTCCTAATTTCCCTGAATCCTTCTTTACATCTTTTAAATTATCAGATAATTTAAATTGATCATCTAATTTATCTGAATTCTTCGAAAAGTTCTTTGACGTGCCAGATTTACCTTTGATTGGTTCAATTCCATGCTCTAATGTATCTAAATCTGAAATTTTCAATACTGATCTGCTTTCATTCTTTAATTTGTTAAGATTCGTTTCTGTTACACTTGAACTGCAATCAAACATGGTCTTATAATCTTTTCTGATGAAAACAGTTCTGAAAATAAAAAAGAATTTTTTTTAAAGGTCAACACTATTGCAAACTAAAATATATTTGATAGATATGGAAATAAATTTCACATATCGTATTAGTTCGGTAAATGTGCACTTAACATATTTCATTATTAGTAGCTTTCTTAAAATTAGTTGTTAGTTGACGTAATTCTAAATTATTTCATCTGTATCTTTTCAATAGATATCACACTTTTACGAAATTCATTAATGAAAGATGCGGGAACGTGGATAACTGTATAATTTGGTTTGGCAGATGGCAGGTTACTCAATTTAGTAATTCATGAATTAATTAAGAATTACATAAAGAAGTGTTTGGTTATATTTATTTGAAATAATTTAATTTTTGCAAACAGACGCAAACGTTATGGCATCAAAAAAACAATAACAAATATGTAAATTCACACATGGGGCTTTTTAAACTTCAGCAGTCTTTGCCTATATTTTCTTCTGAGCTTCTGAACTGGAATCACATGTCTGGTACTATTGCTCCATTTACCGTACGTCGCCACTTCACGTAAACGAATGCATTCTACTGTTCACCTAAGTATACTTCTAATAATAGTTTTAGATGTAAATTAGTGTATTAAAATTCCAAGAGTTCGAAGACAACCAAATTATTGCCAGCTAAGTGACCTTTAAAGAAGTCGTATCGCTGAATTGCATATTGCTAAATCACTGTACCTTGTCTCAGAATAAGAAGGAGTGATTTAAATATTGCGCCAAAATAGTACATATTTTTAAGAGATTTTATTGGTTATTGAACAGACAATTTTAATATGGATAAATGAATGCCAGATATCCGCCATTTTTCATAACTTGTAAACGTTTAATTACATTTTTGCATTGTTTTATTTTAATATTTAATCGTTATTATTTGCTTCTGTTATCGTCTTTTGTCAATGTATTATATATTTCTTAGTTTTCTCTACGGTTAGTCTGAAGTTTTCTTTATTTTTCTTGTCACCAGTCTATGTTGTGTACTCAATTCCGTTTGCGGTTATACTTTTACTTCTTCTTTCTACGTCTGTCTCAACTGCTACTGTGTATACTATGTTATCTACAATGCTCTTTGTTTGTCTTTCTTGTACTACAAACGTATATATATGTCCTCTTGTATTTATTTCCAGAAGGTGTTTCCGATTTTTAGTTCATTATCTATACAAATGGTGCTTTCCATTTTTTAGAGTCGTAGCTATATCAATTCTTTAGAATTTTTTTGACGTGTTACTTTTCTGAACGAAAAAAAATGTAAAAGTAACCTTTAATGCTGCAGCGACCATTCAGAGTAATATTTCTGGTATCTAGAACAAATTACTATAAAGAAAAAGGGCAAAAATGTGGTACTATGATAACACATGTGCATATCTTATTTCCAAAAAAATATAGAAGTGTACATATTTATTTCAGTGAACGATTTATGACAGCCATTATCTGCAGGTAATTAATAATCATTAATACATATTATGAAAACTTATTTCCCTTAGTGTTAGCAAAATTATCTTTTTCAATCCATGACACACGAGCCAAGAATCCAATCCATATCCTGTTATACACACTACTAAACCAATAATAACAATCCATTATCCACTAAAATCAGTATCTAAAATACTTAATGCAAATACGTAAAAGCGAATCCGAATCTAAATAAGCAAGAACATGCTTTACTTCTAATTGCACGTTCTCTAGTTGGCAATAAAAAAGAACACAAGCATTGCTAAAACGTTTTATCGAATTGAACAAAACATGCATATTCTAATACCCATAAAAATGAATAGCCTGCATAAGATTCAACAATATTGTTACAATTATAAACTGTTTCTTTTGTTTAGTATCTGTCAAATCGTCAAATAGCCAATTTAAATTTGTTCCCAAAGCAATTTTCATGAATTTTTTTTAGAGTAATCTTCAAAATAGGCTTTGTTAATAAGAATATTTATAAATTTGTTAAAAACTATCAAAAACTAGTAAATAAAGGCTAGATCACTTTCAATCAAGTCCTAAATATTCAATTCGGCCGGGTAGTATAGAATACACAGTAATTTAAATTAGCTATAACAATTCATTTTAAAAAATGTTTCTGGCGAAATCTTAAAATTTTCTCATTTATCCAAGCATTCGCCTCCACACTAACAAATCTAAAACTCAAAATGTACGCGTAATACTACGAGGGAGCGTTTTTATATTCGCGGAAATAAAAAAACCAAATTATTTTTCTTTTTCAATATATTCACCTGCAAGACGGATACATTTTTCACATCTTTCAATTAATTTATTATATATCTTATACCCTCATAAAAAATGATTTCTCTTTATCTGATATTATTATCTTATACATAAGATATGACATAAGAAAATTTGCTAAGTGTACATATAACCTTCAAATTAGCTATAGCTTCCTGTTTCAAAATTCGTTTAACGTTTTTAAACTCAAAATTCTATGAATGCATGTTTCAACTTCTTTGCTGCATATGTCTTATTACTATAAGTATTAAATAAAAAATACTTACGCTCTATTAAAACACACAGTTTATGTATCATAATTACATACATATGTACGTGCATTCATACATTCTCGCGAGTCACGCCAAGCAGTGGCCAACATTAACTTAAATCAAGGTTACTCGTACAGTGTTAATTTCCGGACTCGACATATATATTTATCACATGTTTTTCTTGATTATAATGGGAAATCTATCTGCAACATAATTTAATAAATTCATGAAAACAGTCCGTGACCAATTTATCAAAGTCACATTGTACATTTTAATTAACATGTTTAAAATACACATAATACAATTTCCATGTACCCAAATTAAATTACTTAATTCCAATACTTTATATTTATGTTCTGTGTTCCATAAAGCAAAAGTCTATTAACTACTTTTTAATTACTGTCGATCGTCCCAGTTGGTGTCTATTTCATTTTAAAGAAATAGTTCAAGATAGTGTTCAATACAATTCTGAAAATTATTGTTATCCTGATCTCGAGTGAGAACAAATGTTATTGAGTGCTTCAAACTCGGTGTACTACTTAACGGTGACCATCCTTGCATCTAGTACTATGCGCTCTACAGCTCTTTTTCCGATAAAGAAGCCGGCCCTAATGTTGTTCTCAATTGATCGAGATTCTACAGAAACAAACTTATGTTCATCTTCAATAAGTCAGTTAGTGCTTTGTAGTCGTTCATAAAAAAGCAAGTTTCGTAATTATGTAATTTTGCTGTTATCGTAATGAAATGTTTCGTTTTTAAACATCTGGAGCATCTTGTGGCATCATGAAATGCATCGCGTCATCTGAAGGTCGATTGAGTCATGGAGTACACAAAAGAAACAAATCTTTCTCACTCGAAGATGTTCGTACAGAATAGTCCGAATTTGCATAAATGCCCAGATATTCTTTCATCTCGTAATAACTTACGTGCCTATAAAACCTGTACATTTTCTCGCCAGCATCAATATTCTTCTCGGTAATGGACGTGATGAGGCGAGCTGGCCTAGGAGCACTGTTTAAGCATCAATTTCCTCTCAAGAACTCATATCACCTGCATAGATGTATACGATATAAACTTTTTACACGGGAGCCATTTCCTCTCATTTTCCACTCATCAATATTTAACGAAATTGCTCGTACTCCGCTTCGATCAAGATGTCAACTAATACAGACCGAGCCACCGGCTACAGTATAAGCTTGAGCAGGTTTCAGATACGCTGAACTCATAACGTGCAATTGTTGTTTGTGCCAAATTACAAAATTTCTCTACTGCCTTTTGTATACATAAAGGTCCTCGATCCAAACCAGGATTGCCTACACGTTTATATGTACGCGGTAATATGCCTTATCACCAGACAAACTTGTATACATTTTTTTAGAATCGTTGTCAGGAAATTCTCCTGATCTAAGAACATCGAGAACTTGTGAGCTATCTTAGAATCACATGAATATTCGAGAGAAACAACATGATGTAATGAATTATAACAAAAGACCATAAGCAAAATAATCTCGTGTTTCTTTCCATGAAGAATTTCCGAAGACTGTCATTATTCCTTCAGTAAATGTTTGTCATTTAGATAATACGCTCGGATCTACTCAAATAAAATAAAGGTTTTTCTTTGATATTTATTAGTTATGACATTAAAACATTTTTTATACTTACTATGATATCTACACTACTTTACATAAGCGCTGTTCAAATTCAAACATATAATCTTTTACAAGTTTTTCTTCATATTCGATTGCCACGCAATAAATCTTTCAATTCAAAGGACGAACATTACTAAATTTTATTCAATAACTTATTTTTTCAAAACAACACCGGTATAGTATTTTTTGTATTCTACTTCTTTTCTAGAGTCGTATTGAAAAGAAACTCTGGATCTTAATTTAGAATTGTCAAAATGGGTTAGAGTTAAAAACATAATGTTTTTATAACATTTTTTAAAATACCTTTTACGTATTTATCAAACGAATGCATCGATGTTATTAATTATTGGGGAATATAATAAAAACTCTCGTGAAGGAGAACAATTTTCTGAAAGAATACACGACATTTTTTTATGTTGAAGGTAAATGACAACAAACGCATTTCCATCAAATTTAATTAAAACATTCTCATCTTGTAGCACTCGTTCGAACAGCAGAAATACAAATAAATGTGATGCCTTATCTTAGATCGTAAACACATATTTCAATTGGAATAGTATCAGATGAAACATAATAAAGTATAGTCGATATCAAAATTTAATATCATACTTTTAAGATTCATTTGCTACAAGCTTTAAGTCTGTTGGTTTCGAACGAAAACTGGATTTCATTGCTGTGATGGAAAATACAATTTCGTGGAATGGCGAGTCACGATTGTATAACGGAGTGATAAATTAGTGTAAATGCAATCACTAGGCTTCAGAAAATCGTCGTTTGATATGTAAATCTCATTTTCAAATAATATAACGCGTCAATCAACGTTTGGTGTGGATTATTTAATAGACGCATAATTTGTTAATATTTCTTTACAGGAACGTTATTTATATTTCCTTTACATAACGACTTTCCCGAATTACCGAAAAATATTCTATTACCACAATGCAATGCTCTATGGTGACAACAGGATGACGATGCGTCTCATAACTTCAGGTTGATTGGATAGTATTTAAATTATGTGTATCCTAATAGATTGATTCACAAAAACAATCCTATTTAATGACCAACTCTCTCACCAAACTTGCCGACTAGACGTCTTTTTGTTAGAATATTCGGAAGATGTATATTCAACTTGCCTCCCAACGTAGATGACAGAATTCAGTAAACATGTAACTCTGTTACAATCAATATAAACACAACAATTTCAAAGATATTGATTCGTCATTTTAAAGCGTATGTTACAATGAAAGATGCTCTTTGTGAACAACATAGTAACTTGTAAAATTTTATGTATTATTAATGCATTTGATGGTTATTTAAAATTGTCATCAGGACACATATTTTCGTCTATTTTTGTTATTACTTAGAATATACTATTTGTTAAGAAAATTTTTGTTCACACCACCGCATTCCAAACCTTTGGGGTACTAAAGGTTTGGAATGCGACAAAGAAAAAACCAAGAGGCCTATCTAGAAAAAATGGACATCAGGAGTCGTTCCCCCACATTACGATTCATTGGAATACTAAAATATGTATTATTACGTCGCGTGGTGAGCAGCAAATTTATTACGAACGCTACCATATTAAATGGATTTTTGGCTAGCTCTAACGCCGCAATAAATGCAAATAAGAAAGAAGTTAATAATTTATTAATTTAAATAAACCGAATTCTTAAAACTTGAAAATATTAAATAAAATAATTAAGAAGGTAGGGGGTAAAAACAAAATGTAAGCAATTGTAATGCTGTAATAAAATAATTAAGTAAGAAAAGCTGTGAAATAAAATAACCAGAATTAGAATAAAAGTAGGTATCGAATAATACGCGGTGAACTTGCGTGTGTGTGTCTACCCTTGGTCAGGATGTTTTATGTATATACGAGGGAGCGTTTTTATATTCGCGAAATGGGGGACCAGGGGTGGAAATAAAAAAACCAAATTATTTTTCTTTTTCAATATATTCATCTGCAAGACGGATACATTTTTCACATCTTTCAATTAATTTATTTATACCCTCATAAAAAAATGATTTCTCTTTATCTGCAAAATACGCCGAAACTGCCTCCTTGACTTCACCATCGGCAGTAAATTTTTTACCCCGCAGCTTTTTTTTCATTTTCGGAAACAGGTAATAATCACTCGGGGCCAGGTCTGGGCTGTAGGGTGGGTGATTCACAATTTCGAAGCCCACCTTATGCAGGGCAGCTAACGCAACGCGGCTCTTGTGGACGGGCGCGTTGTCGTGCAAAAGCAGAACACCTTTTGTCAATTTTCCCCGTCTTTTCTCTTTAATGGCTTCTTTTAGTCGCTCTAATATTGAAGCGTAATATTCTCCGGTTATAGAAACACCTTATCTTTATAATCAATCAACAATATTCCTTCCGAGTCCCAAAATACCGTTGCCATGAGTTTCCCAGCTGATTGTGACACTTTAAATTTCTTGGGAGGTGCTGTGCCCTTTTTATGCCACTGCATGGAGTCTTGTTTGGACTCAGGTTCATAATGATGAACCCAAGTTTCGTCTCCAGTAACAATTCCACTCAATACACCATCCTTGTCTTCATTACAGAGGTCCAAAAATGCACGCGAACACTCTACGCGCTGTTGTTTTTGCGGCGGCGTGAGCATTCTCGGCACCCATCTTGCGCTGACCTTAGACATGCCGAGATGATCGTGTAGGATTTTAAAAATTGTTGTATCGGATACTCCAACCATTTCTGCGAGTTGTTTCTTCTTTAGTCGAGCATCTTCGAGTACAATTTGTTCAACATTTTGGATAAGTGCTGGCGTGGTCACCTCAATGCTCCTGCCCGGCGTCGGGTCGTCTTCAAGGGATTCCCTTCCTTGTTTAAATAAACTATGCCACTTGTACACCATGGTTTTTCCTGGACAAGAGTCGCCGTAAACCAATGACATCTCATTCATTATTGTCGCGACTGATTTTCCTTGCCTGGTAAGGAACTTTATAACGGCACGATATTCGATTTTTTCCATATTTCACTTTTCACTCCTGATTATGTTACTTGGTTGACGATAGCTCAAAGACTAACTGTCTAATAACAATAAAACTTCGTATTTATACTAATCATGAGTCGCTGCACAGGCCATGCTCCCAATGCGCCTACTCACCCCTCTACAAGCGGCTCATTCCGTGAATATAAAAACGCTCCCTCGTATGTATATATATATATTACGCAATCGCAATCTACCTGTCCGAGTTATGGTAAAAACGTCACTCACAGAACAAACACGTGTTTTACCATTGGAAGGTGTTTAATGTCGATCATTGCTAAAGAAAGAAAAGAAGAGTTTTCCTAAAAGGTTGAGCCCTTTAAAAGGATCAATGGGATGAAGGATCGTAAGCGCACGGGTCATATTTGAAATGAACCAATTAGAAAACAGGAACGATGTCAAAAATTAGAATCAATTTAGAGGCATGATGTATTAAATATTACTACCAGGTAGATATGTAGATAGTTATACATAATAATAAATGTATATTATGTGCGATTCATGGTTGAATGTCTAATTGTAGTTAGAAATTAAGTGAAATAGAAATAATATTGAACGTAAGAGGAGTATTACCGAGAATATTCCGAGAATTGGCGATAATGTACAAATTTCAGGCATAGTTTATTATAGCTTGATTATACGTGACGAAATAAACGATTGCTCATTCGAATATTCGCTCACAAACGTTGTCTTAATAATAATACATTTTCGTGTTTAAAATCAAATTGTATTTAAACTTTTAAAAAATTAATTTAAAAACATGATAAAGAATTACACAGGCCAACGCACATTTTGGTGCCTGCGATTTTTTAACTGTTCCTGGGTAATTTTTGGATGCAGAATGTAAAAAAGTTCTCAGATTTGGTCTATCAGATCTAGTTTTTGAGATTTTTTTAAAAAATTGTGTATATATTTTACGTTATAACTGTTATAATATATAATATTACTATTGACAGTTAAAAAAACAAAGACACATGGATTTAAGTATTTATTGCAAAAACTTAATTTACATAATTACATTAGTCACTAATCACATAAAAATTTTCTTTTATACGACTTTCTAGAATGGAGTTTACTAGGGCAGTCTCGCTGAAGGCTCCAGCAGTAGCCCGCCATCATGTGGCTATCCCATCGTCCTTGATAACGATCTTCCATAGTTTTAATATCCTGATGGAATCTTTCCCCCTGTTCTTCACTACAATCACCTAAGTTTTCTGGAAAATGATCTAGGTGGCTGTGGAGGTAGTGAACTTTTATACTCATGTCACAGCTGAGAATATTAAAATTTGAAAGCATAGTTTCCACTAATTTTACGTAATTCTCTGCTTTATGATTGCCAAGAAAATTTTGTACTACTTGAACAAATGAATTGTGTGAATTGTGGATCTTTAGCAAGTTGCCTTATTTGAGGACCATCAAATATACCAGCTTTTAGTTTTTCCGTGCTAATGCCAGTAAATTAACGTGATAAATACCCAAAACAATTTCCATCTCGATTTTTCTCTTGCAACCAAAGGTTCGTTGATCACGTTTTGTTTTCCTTGAATCATAACATCTCTTGAAGGCCATTTTTTTTAACCCAGTGCTCATTTTTATCTCTGCTGTCCCAAAGGTACAAAAAACAAGGATATTTTGTATAACCACTCTGCTGTTCAAGGAGGAAGTTAACCATTTTTAAATCGACACAAATTGCCCACTGATGTTCTTCGTATTTGATTTTTCTTAAAACCAATGCAATTGTTTCATATTCTTCCTTCATGGTAGTAGAATGACCAATAGGAATTGAGCCATATTTGTTACCGTTATGTAAAAGAACACATTTTAAACTACGTTTTGAACTGTCAATAAAAAGGCGCCAATCATTTGGAGTGTATTCAGGCAAACCCATTTTTTCTAAGAGCCCTTTTATATTGTTACAGAATACCAAGTCATTATCCAGAGCGAAAAAAGGCAGCAGATCCTTATCGGTTTTACGATAAAATGTAATATTAGTACCTAGACAAAGTAGATTTTTTTCTTTTAATCTGGATGTAAGTAATTCAGCGGATTCCTTTGAGAGATTCAGGTCTCTTATAAGATCGTTTAGTTCTTCTTGATTGAAACACTGCGGAGTTGCTAAATCTGCTTCAAAATCGCTGCCGTTTTCTGATTGAATTCTTTGAACTTCGTCAGACGTTGATATTTCTGTATCATTTTCTGTCAGTTCGGGTAGACTGCTAAATGATGGAACGGGTATTTCTTCTGAATGCGCTACAGGCCTTCTTGCAGAATCTAGATCAGGATATGTCCATTTGTGTCTATTGTTTCTATTTATGCCTTTAACATTAACGAGACAAAAATAGCAATCGTCATGATGGTTTCGCGGTTCTCTCCAAACCATTGGTACACCAAACTTTAGGCACTTCCTCTTTCCAGTTGTCCACTGTCTCCATTTGGTTAATTACATTCTGGGAAATTTCTATTTTGACGATTAAGTACATATTTATCTCTTTATTTGTTGTCCTTTATCAGAAAAAAATATCAATTAACCTGTAACCTGTATTTCAAAAACTAGAGCTGATAGAAAAAAATCTGGTGGCATTTTTGAAATCAGCACATTAAAAACATCTAAAATCAGATGTTAGATTTCCGGCACCAAATTTTTTTTTTCATTTTGTTACCCTGTGTTATTTATTATATGTAACAATATTATTACAAACTGGCTTATCACGCCTGGGCTCCGACGACCGGCTCTCCGGTAAGGGTTTTCGTGGTTTTCCTTTAACGTTTAAGTGAATACAGACACTCGAATACCTTAAGTCGCACCACGAGCGAGGACGCAATAATAACATACGATAATGCCTACCTGTAATTGGGGTTAAGCCAATGTGAAGGCATGGATTATTATTATTAAATTATAAGCCAATGAAAAAACACCAGATGCTATATTAATTTTTGTCTTCCATAATTTTAAATCATTTTTTAAATAAATTTGTATCAGCATGGTTTACGCGATAAAAGAAAATTGCTCCGCGATAGTTATAAAGCGTGATAACTTATTTCCATAACCTATTGTTACACTCTATAATGCAAAAAATTAATTTAATGAATAATTATTAACTGAAAGAGTATGAAATGGTGTACATATATTTGCGAAATACATTTTATGCAATTTAAAGAAAAAAGAAAGTACTTTTAAATACAGAGTTTCATACATGTTATAATATTAGACAGGGAGCTATTGATTTTCTTTAATTTTGTTCATAGTAGTAATAATAAGAAGTCCCATAATCTCACATATAATATGAGCATACGTATACGTAATATTGTAACATAAAATAAAATACAGTGAAAGTTTATTTTATATTGTATTTTTTATCTCTTTAAGTCAAATTTATATTTATCGAATTTTTTTTACGTATGACTTGAACTAATATTTTACCCACCTAAGCATATTTCAGGAAAATCTCTAATCTATTCGGGGAGTCATTAATTTTCGGCAACAACAAACAGAAATTTTTACCTATCGGGCGCTGCTTGAATCACAGGTTCTTAGCATGCGTAATGAATTTATGGCGCTAATTTAGTAATAAGAGTAAAAACAATAAAGCAAAATTTTTAAAAATGTTATGGAAAAATTTTCTTCTTTAACGTATTGTCGATCACTTCGAGAAACAGGGACAAACTTTTAGAAAAAAGGTGATCATGTTTTCAGAAAGTCTTACAAGATATGTCAACAATGATATTGATGAAGCAATGCGAAAATATGTCACTATCATACATGATAAACGCCTTCTCATTAGGGAACTATATTTAGAGGAAAAACTAAAGAATTTGACACTAGCATAGAATGGTTAAATAAGATTAAGAAGAGGCATAAATCATGCGTGGTGAAAGTACTTTTACAGATTTGCAAGGTACTGAGTAATGGTAAAAAATGTTTTAACAACTTTTCTATAAAAATTATATTTTCAACATAGACGTACTCAGTACCTACTTAGTACAATCTGTTTTTAAGTTGGGGGCGTTTTTTCATCTTTTTAGATATCTATTATCAGTTCACTCTCACTTATGAATGTATCGATGTTTCTTTTTGGCTTCGATTCTATAAAACTTGTAGAGCCAAATCGTTCGCATTTTCAATAACCCTATACTTTTTGTACTCTGGGATAGTCATTAAAAAGCAACACTATATGGGCGAATCGCTTTCAAGTTACTATGTCTAAGTGAAAAAATCTGTATTCTAATAAAATAATAAATCCGAAAAGGTTGGAATAAATTCTATAATCATCTCAAATATTGTCTGTAATATATCCTAATTATTCTGTAATACCATTCAACTCACTGTTGTTTTCACTAATCGGTCGATTTATGAGGCATCTACGGACTACAAAATTTTGTTACTTATAAATTTTCAAAGAATTCCATATATAATTGGTGTACAAAATTTTATTAATTGTAAATTTTCACAAAGAATTCCATGTATAATTGGTATATTATTCTTCGGTGCTAATGAATTTATCTATGGGTTATGGTATAGAACATACTCTGTTTGAAATTTATAAATCTATTATAGGATTTTATCTTACTAGAGCTACTGTTACAAGCTAAATATAACAAGTCTACAGAAGTCTACAAATGTTGGTAAAAAGAAAAAAATGGTGCTGTTTCTTCTCACAAATAAATTTAAATTTAATATCGTTGTTAATATAATTTATATTTACATTAACAACTTTAAGCTTTACTAAGTAAAATTCACATAATTTTTTACACCAATTGACTATCTAACCGCTCGAAAAAAACTTGCACACGCTTCGTAATTTCTGTAGCATCTTTCATTTACAAATTAATGTCGAAATAAAAACCCTAGCAATAGATACTTTCAGGGTACACCCCGTATTTTCTATCAACGTAATTAATGATTATAGTCAGTAAATTTTTATTATCCATTGTTATTAGCTACATATAAATAAGAATTAATATTGAAGTGAACAGTCAGACTAACGCAAAATAGAAGTTTCTTGTTGGCGAAGATGTTCGATAAAAAACTACTTTTTGTCATTAATTCTATTCTCTTGTGGCTAATAATAGCTGCTAATATACATAGTAAGTATTTTTACTATAATATGTATACGTATGTATGTACATATATCTTGGTAATGTTAGCAAAATTTATTTGAAAGAATTGGTATATGTAATTTATAGGTTAAATTAATTCATTTTAGTGTAGAGTGGTTCATCTTATTGAAAGAAAAAATTAGTAATTTCAAAATTATTTGTTTGTTGTTATTATTAAAGTTATGAGTACAATTTAATTGGCAAAATTGTAGTAAATTTTTTCCTGATTTCAACAGCGAAATAAAAATCTCTTTTAAAAGTTGCATTTTTGGAATATGTAATAGGACAAACATTTTTTAATTGCACACACTGTACGTTTTTAAATATTTTAAAATAAAACTAAATTGTGACGAAAAAATACCTCTGCTACCCTAAAGTTAAAAGTAAGCTTTGAAAATACGAACATACGATAAATAAATATGCTAGAATTTTGAAAACAATGCAGATAAGTTTAATATCTGCCAATTCAACAATTCGTTACTGTTACACGTTCAAATAATATTCTGATAATACTTTATATTTATTTTCAGAAATTTCATATATCCATTTAGAAAAGTTTAATATATTTAAGATACGGTAGTGTGCATAAATATTTGACCACTCGCAAAAAAATTCAATCCTTTAACGATACTGTTTACATATTTAATATTATTCTACTTTTACACTTATAATAAAGTCCTAGGAATTGAAAATGTACTGTAGAATGAAAAAGAAAGCAGTTTCTGCATAAATATTAGTTAATCCTACACAGGTAATCTATCTGTTATCAATGGTCATTTCGTTACCTGTTTAAAGACAGTTTGTGCGCAATGCGAGTTAGTATATCACTGGATTTCGAAGCGTAGTTGCACCATTATGTTTCCAATCACAAAGAACTTGTTTAGTACAAGTACCCGAGAATATTTTTCGTTTCTGCAATACTGTAAGTAACAATTCATTTTATTCTGTCATCCATAACTTCTCGAAAATGTAGTGAAATCCCTAAAGTATCTCAAAAAATCGCCACCGGATTCTGTTTTTATATCAACAGAGTTTAAGTCAGCGACAAATTGCTGGAAGAACGCAACGTTCTGAGGTTTCAATTTTTTATAATTATCTGAAAACATGAAGCAACTGATCAATATAAAGGGATAGGAAAGCCAAGAAATGTAAAAAGATGTCATAGTTAATATTTGCAATTGACATCCTTGTGAAAAAAAAATTAAATCATCTAAAGAATAAATAGACTAGAAGATCTTCGTAGATCGGCAGAAATTTCTGTTCATTCTTCTACTTTTCAGCGCCATCTAATTAAACAGGGACTTAAAGGTCATATTGTAAAAAGGAAGTCATTACCGTGAGGGGGTAATAAACAAAACCGATTAGAATATGTACGAATCCATTCCGATTAAACATTGGACTAGCGGCCAAACTTGAAATATTCGGATTCAAAAGGAAGCAGTATGTTCTCAGAGGAGAACATAACAACAATAAAACATGGAAATTGGTCTGTACAAGTGTGTAGTTGCATATCTACGCAAGTAGTTGCTCCTTTAATTAAAATTACTGGAAAATTAACGACAGCGAAATATTTAGAAATTTTACAGTAATATACAACAGATAATTGGGAATAATGATATTTTCCAGCACCATAGCAATCCAAAACATACCACTAAGATATAATATAATGTATAATAATAATAATAAGAGAATTATTTCAATGAAATTGAGTAGCTAGGAGTTGCACGAACTTTAGTCTGGCTACTACGAAGTCAAGATTTATATATTATGGAACATGTGTGGAGTTATCTAGTCCGTGCGAAGCAGAAAAAATCACCAACTAACTAACGCCAATCGACTTTTTGATAGCTTAATCACTGAAGGTTGATATATAAGCCCTTTCCGCATTAATTTTCGTAATCTATATACGTATTTCGACAACTAAGTTGTCATCACCAGCAAATAATTAAACACTGTTGCACCTGGAAAACTACGGTAAAATTCCTGTACGAAACGCGCAGTGTGCGTTTTGGCTTTCAAACGAAAAATTTCTTCTCTGAGTTAACATCGTTGACTAACATCAAGAAAGATCATGGGTCACTGTGATAAAATTTTCGAAAATTTACTCTCCCGAAGTTAAAAGAACTATTTAATGAACTTACAGGAAGGTTAACTAGATGAGCATAGTCAATGAAATGAAGGGGCGAAATGAGAGCTAGGTTGTATTGGATTCTTTATCACTTTATGTAACGCAATAACAACAATACGATTATTGTATTGTATTTGTACCTCTTTAGAGTATAGGAGGTGTTCGTTGAGTAGCTGCTAAACAAATATTGATTACGATATATTTACGCTATTATAAAATTCTTCGACTCATAATTTCGCACAATTTTGCAACATCGCCATCATTTGTGAAAGGTATAGTTAGCATTAGTTAGATACTATAGATGTTTACAATAGCATTTTGTTATATAGAATCTATTTTTGATACACATGAAATTATTTAATAACTTAGATTATGCAATATAATTAGTATAAAAACACTATTTCGTTTACTTTTTTGCATATATCTGATATTTTTGCAGATATTACAATATGCGACCCCAATGAGATCTTTAAGAACAATTGCAAAGACTGCGGTTGTCGACCCAATGGATCTATATTCTGTTCTGGAATGGCTTGTGAATCATTTTTCCTTCCAAGAGACCCGCCGCTACATTGTAAACCGGGCACAATATTCTTCGACGGATGCGATAGATGCATATGTGACCAATATGGACAAGCTGGATGTACCGATAACTGTCGGCAAACGGATGGCCCTATAGGGAAAAAGTAATAAATTGGGGCACATCCGTTTACATTATGCTAATAAAATACTTTGCAAATTCACTTTGTTTCTTTAAACTAAACTTTGTTCTGTTGTAATCTACGTTATAAACACAGAACATGTTTTCGTAATTGTGCCATTTGTGGCTTTGATTTTGTAGAGAAGATATTTGTTACACATTTTCAGAAAAGTTCCTTGTGTCATCTACATGCTTTTTTACTGTCACACTATCACCCTTCCCAACTTCTAGCCTTAGCGAAAACCCTAGTTTCGCGTTCAGTGCGATTGACAGGCCATAACCACATCTTACAGACAAACGATTTTGATAACCAGATGATGAGAAAAGCGTTCCAAACAACTACGCCTAAGCAAAGTATCGAGGATGGCAACACATGGGCATCTACAGTGGTCCTACCCTATATAAAAGGTACGACGGACAAAATAGGGCATATACTCCGACACCGGAACATAAGACCTGTCTTTAAAGCTACGAACACCATATGTATGAAATACCTTGTATACCATGTACCTACATAGGCCGAACCAATCGCACAATCATGCTGTGGACGTACGAAACAAAATTACTACGTCGACACTAGTACAACATGTCATCACAGCAGGACATTCTATAGATTTCTAAAATACAAGGACAATAGCATCTATAGAAAATTCCCGAGCAAGAACATACAGAGGGGCAACAGAGATTGAAAAACGAGGAAACACCTTGAATACTAGGAAGGACGGTTTGCGCATATCTTCCACCTGGACAACTACCATAAAACAATCTTGTCAAATATCCGCAAACAAACAACTCAGTAACATTAATCCATTGTTAATGACGCCTCATTATAATAAGAACGCATTAAAAACTCATTAATATCCCATTACACCGAAACCAAAACCGATGTAACCCCAATTGTTACGAGGATCCAGTACATAAAACAGCGGGAGGAGCAGTCGCTACCAGTTTCAGGTTGACGCTTCACTACGAAACAACTCCTGAACAAGATGATTGAGATGTCATCGAAGCGTCGAGACGCCGATTTTTTCGAGGACGTCTGTTCAACATCGTGGATAGCCCGAGAATCTATTATTACTCATACTTACAACCACGAGAACCGTCGTTCGAACATATATATATATATACATATATATAAACGAGGAGGTATCCAAAAATAACTGGAATAACGGCACGTGGGAGGGGCTTCCCTAGCACGTATTCCCGCTACTAAGTGTGCGAGACGCAACTTGTTCTGCGTTCGGTGCAGTCAGTTCTTTCGTCGAATAAAATAAAGTTTTGTCTCATTACAGTGCATTTTTCTTATGAGCATTTTTGTTCGCTCGTCATTTTTTGTAATGTAGGAGTTAAGCAAACAGCGTGTAGCTCTGAAATTTTGCTTCCTGTTCGGAAAAACTGCTACAGCAACAGTTTTGATGTTGCGAACAGCTTACAATGATGACGCTATGAGAAAAACTCATGTCTACGAATGGCTTTCTCATTTCAAAAATGGTGAAATATTAATTGATAACAAACCTCGTTTTGGAAGTCCATCAACTTCCCAAACGGATGGAAATGCTGAGAAAGTTCATGCTTAAAGACCGACGACGAACCATTGAAGCAATTGCAGAGTCATCTGGAATAACTTGGAACTGAGTGCAACGAATTTTCTCGGTAGAATTGGGGATGACAATGCATACGCTAGTTCTTGGTTAATAACAACATGACTCCTCCCCACGGCCACTACTCACCTGATTTTGCTCCGTGCAACTTTGTTTTGTTTCCACGAAGAGAGATACAGCAGCTCCTGCCACACAGAAAAACGAGTTTGAGCAATGCTTCCAACAATTTAATCATATTGAAGATGTTAAGATTATTTCGTAAAAAAATAAAATACAGGTTTTTATAAGGAAATTCCCGTTACTTTTGGGTATCTTCACGTATATATACATCCTTCCCCGAAAGTGTCATCGTTCAATTGCGTGTTTAAGCAATCCTTAGAAAACTCTTCCCATGACGATTCAAAAGAGTTGTTCGAAGAGACAACTATTTGAAAGAGACGGCCAGTGCCGGATGCCCGCATTCACGTTTTTATGATCAATCAAATTTCTGTCTTCAATTGTGGGAAGGCGCATGGCGATTCATTTACTTCATACACGACGCCGGCAATGCTGATTCTCTTTATGTTTGTATTTGTAGCTGTTTGGTCAGTATCAGTCTCCAAGCAGATAATGGATCATGTTCGTATGGGTTTTCAGACCATTTTACTATTTCTTTTACATCTCACACTATTTTAGCAGGCATACGTTCGGTTTAAATTATGATTCTTGTCATTTTGGAATCTATCTTATGAGCTGTTATAAACGTATGTAGCGCTTTTAATTCTAACTAACGGGTGTTTTTTTTAGAGGTATAGAACTTTGAAATGGAATAAAACAAATATGATTTTTTTAAATTGACATGAAATTTACTTTATTCGAAAGATAATCTTCTGGCATTATAATTTAAATATGACTTCTGGCATATGACCGCCACGGCTGGCTCGGACGTAGTCTAATCTGGAGGGCCAATTTTCGATGACTTTTTCCAACATTTGTGGCCGTATATCGGCAATAACGCGGCGAATGTTCTCCTCCAAGTGGTCAATCGTTTCGGGCTTATCGGGGTAGACTAGCGACTTCACATATCCCCACAGAAAATAGTCAAGCGGCGTTAAATCGCACGATCTTGGAGGCCAATTCATGGGTCCGAAACGTGAAACTATGCGGTTACCAAACGTTTCCTTCAATAAATCAATTGTGGCACGAGCTGTGTGACATGTTGCGCCGTCTTGTTGAAACCACAACTCCTGCACATCATGATTGTTCAATTGAAGAACGAAAAAGTCAGTAATCATGGCTCTATAGCGGTCACCATTGACTGTAACGTTCTGGCCAGCTTCGTTTTTAAAGAAGTACGGACCAATTATTCCACCAGCCCATAAAGCACACCAAACAGTCAGTTTTTCTGGATATAACGGTGTCTCAACATACACTTGAGGATTATTATCACTCCAAATACGGCAGTTTTGTTTATTGACGTATCCATTCAACCAAAAGTGAGCTTCATCGCTAAACAAAATTCGATTATGAAAATCGGGATCAACGGCAATCTTGTTTTGGGCCCATTCACCGAATCTACGCCTTGCTAGGTGACCGTGTGGCTTCAATTCTTGCACGAGTTGGATTTTGTAAGCACGCAAACCTAGATCTTTCCGTAAAATCTTCCATAAAGTGGATGGACACATATCCAATTCCTGTGCACGATGGCGGATAGACTGATTCGGGTCTTCCTCTACGTTACCCTCTACAGCAGCAATGACTTCTTCTGTACACACTGTACGACGTCTCTCTGGATGCGTGTTATCATTTAGAGTATACGTGGTGCGAAAACGTTCCATAGTTAATCGAATTAATTGCTCTGATGGACGATTATGTTGACCGTAATATTGACGTAGTGCGCGATACGTATTTCGAACAGAACCATGATTTTCAAAATAAATTTGCACAATTTGTAAGCGTTGTTCAGGCGTCAGTCTATTCATGTTGAAATGACAAACCAAACTAAATATAAATC
The DNA here is from genome assembly GCA_031893035.1 of Dermolepida albohirtum. Taxonomy (NCBI): domain Eukaryota; kingdom Metazoa; phylum Arthropoda; class Insecta; order Coleoptera; family Scarabaeidae; genus Dermolepida; species Dermolepida albohirtum. The sequence continues at coordinate 423,174 of JAVIWB010004675.1, read as the reverse complement.
ACTTAACAGCTGACAAAATGGCCGCCAGTTAAAAAAGTGTTGCCAACTTAAAGTTCTATACCTCTAAAAAAAACACCCGTTATATTACAGCTATCTTTTGGACAAAAATTTATCGTCTATTCGCTTGTCCTATATAATGACAGGTTGCAATTTAAAAGCATTCAGTGCACTAACTTTTGATAACGGCGCTAGTACTAGGCTTTGTGCACCTATTAGTACTTGAAAGTTACCTCCAAATATTTACTTTATAATAACCCGAATAGAATTGAGGCCAAGAAATCGTAATCGATGTGTGAGACTAAAATTCGGAACCATTGTACTTGTAGTTTAACAAGTACAACTCTTCTGATCATTAAATGTAAGAAATTCGTCCTAATTTATATAAATTACTATTAGATGTAGTTGAATTTTAATTTTAATTCGAAATTTGTAAATGTTAATGAAATACGTGATTAAATTCCCATTGCTTTAAGTAAGTTTTCTTCTAGTGACTAAAGTAACATTTTCAAACAAAGTCAGACCAAAATAAAACAAAAACACATTTAGAATAACACTTTATTCGCATAATATCAACGAATATATTATAATAAATTTGTTAACCTTTTTCTCTCGTCAAAAGAGAAGTGTTCCACCTTATCGTTTTGCTTCAGAATATTAGGATTACTAGGATCACCTTCAGGACACTGTTTATTTCTACAAAATATTCTACTAGGTCTAAGGCATATACATTCTTTACAAACGTCCAACGGATCCCACTGTTCAGAACCGCATGATCTCATATCTAGAAACATAATATATGTACATGCATTACATAATATTGGACATAAATGTATTATGGGAAAATTTTAAATTTGAAAAGAGTGAGGAAATAGAACACGAAAATGGGTATAAAAGATACGAAATAAATAACCAATAAACAACCGAATACAATTAATATAAAATATTTAAAAGGCAAGTTATGTTTGATAAGAAAGGAATATTCTCATGATTACTAGAAAATAGATGACCTCCTAAATGTCAGCAAAATAAATATTTAAAAATACCAGAAACAATTTTCAACTAGCATAAAAAGACAAAAAAAACTATTTTTTTCTGGTATTGAAATAAAAGGTGTTTCAAATTGCGCGATTTTTTTTAAGAATAAATAAAATATAGACGGCACACTGAATTCGTCTGGGTATGTAGTCATTTAAAAAGTGTGACGTATGACATTTATAAAAATGGCTTCGTACACGGAACAACAACGCGTTCAAATTGTTGAATTATTTTATGAAAATCAGCGTTCTGTGAAAAGTGTTTTTAAAAAATTACGTGAATTTTATGGTTTACATAATCGTCCTTTGAAAGCGCTATTGGTCGAATTATTAAAAAATTTCAGACCGGTTCCGTGGAGAATCAAAAAAAGTGAAAAATACAGTCGTAGTGGTCGTTCACAAGAAAATATTGGTTTGGTTCGTGAAAGTGTTACTGAAGATCCTGAAATGTCCATTAGACGACGTTCACAACTTCGACTTAGTGGATCCAACAACATAGCGTATTTTACAAAAGGATTTAGCTCTTTAGGTATATAAGGTTCAAATAACACAGAAACTGAAGCCATTAGATCATTTAAAACTTCGTTCATTTGCTAATTTCATCAATAAACAACCAGCTGATTTTTCGCAATAAAATAATGTTTTCCGATGAGGCACATTTTGAACTTGGTGGCTATGTTAATAAACAAAATTGCCGTATCTGGGGTGAGGAATTTCCACAAATTATTCCTGAGAAACCTATGCATACTAAACGAGTTAGTGTTTGGTGTGCATTAGGGTCAGGTGGTGTAATTGGACATTACTTCTTACTAACGCTGCTGGTGAAGCTGTAACTGTCAATGATGATCGATATCGTCGGATGATAACCGAATTTTTGTGGCCTGAATTAATGAATATTGATCTAGAGGATATGTGGTTTCAACAGGATGGCGTTACACCTCACTTTACACATGAATCAATTGATTTATTGAGAGAAAATTTTTTTGTAAGAAGTACTGGTTAAACTACAAGAACAATAACTCATTATACAAAATCGAAACCAACGATCCATATAAAATATGTAAAGTCTCAGCTACTACGTAATTTTGTTCGACGATCATCTATCACCATATTACGTACTTTTAATTTTTTAATCGTTTCTGGGGTACACGTCATTTGCGTACAATAAGTTCATTAAATATACGGGTCTAACCACGTTTAAATTCAGATCTTCTTAGTTCAATGATTGCAATTGATGGAGATTGCTTCCCTTAAACAGACTCCAGCTCAGCTTTGATATCATCATTGTTTTTTAAAAATAAGAGCTTGGTAATTGATATGGATTTCATTTTCATCAAGTCTCAAAATAAATTAAAAACAATTTACTTTCTATTCAAATAACAAGCATTATTAATATCGAAATGAATGCGAATTTCGACAGTTATGTTTTGATGAGTTGCCAATTGAAAAACAGATAAGACTTTTTATTAGTGCTACCCTCTTCTTCAAGCTGTCTAATTACTGATTCGCTCTCGTACATGAATAATAATAAACTTCGCACTAACCCACTAATATGTTACTATCTGCTTCCGGGCTGGAACCCCGTCACTTGTATAACTGCCGACGTTTCATACCCACTCGTATAGGACGTCTTCACGGCTCAACTACTGCTACTGTCTGTCGCACTGAAACTCAGTTTCAGCGCGAATAGGTACGAAACGTCGGCAGTTATACCCAGCCCAGAAGCAGATAGTATGGACCACGACCGCGGAAGTCTACGTACCAGATCCACTAATATGTTTTTTATACATATAGTTACACGAAATAAATTTTAGTTAACGAATATTATATATAATGGAATTAAAATGGACGGAAAACTCACATCTATCTTGGGCATCAACTACTGACCATAGGATAAAAATGGCGATGCAAATCGTCAATCTCTTATTGGACATTTACATTAATATTTCCTTTTGATATACGCCTAGAAATTATTTTCTCGTATTTTTATATAGTTAGTAACAATTAATAATAAAATTTTTATTCCGTTATGAGCAATATATTCCTACCCACGCTTTCTTTCTGAAACAAAATTGATGATTATAATAAAAGTTTAATTTAAAAAAATACCGAATAGAAAAGAGAATCTATTTTACTTACTTATTTTTTTCCAAATTCTGAGGCATATTTCCGTAGGGAAGGGAAGGATGGTGCTAAAGTTGTTGAACAGGACTCAGCAGAATAACAGAAAGTAGCATCAGTAACAAACAACACGTTTTAATTTAACTCTTAATGTTTAACATACTTTTTACAGAAGATGTGCTCACGAGCGCAATCCAATAGTGCATAAACCTAAATTTATTTGAAGAAACTACTTTGCACCTGTTTTTAACAGGAGAATTTGTCCAAATTTAGTATTAAATGAGTAACCACTGCCTTAAGTTCATGCTACGTTGATTCGATTTCAGTTATTCGATTTTACACATGTTACTGCAGAGAAACTAATTTCACAAAGATAAGATGTAAGAAATGGCAATATAATAATGCATTGTTCTTCTAAATAACCCTGAATGATTATTTCGAATACTTATGTTGAATACCATCGTTCCATTGGCTATAAAAAGTTTTTAATACAAAAGATTAAAGTTGTAAAAAATTGTAACATTAAAAAATTACTAAGCCGTCATATATCAATACGCTTTGGGTTTGATACCAATACCGTAAAAATGTACCACTAAATGTTTGGAAGTGTGAATAGATTTACATTTAGAGTTTACTAACTGTATACACCATATTTTTTCTTCGACGCCTCGAATACTGAAGTTTTGATAAGATGATACGCATTTATTATACAAAGGGTACTAGGAAAGTTTTGCAATACAACTTTGTTTATTTAATTCTTTCAAAATAATTTCCTCTACACTCAATACACCTCTTCATCCTCCGAAACCAATCTTTAAACCAGTTCTGCCAAGTTTCACTAGGGAGTAAAGCACACTCGTTGTCCCAAGCTCGCAGAAGGTCCTCATTACTGGAAAACCACCTCCCTTTTAGCTTCATTTTCACATGCGGGAACAGTGCAAAGTCGCAGGGAGTAAGATGTGGACTGTATGGAGGGTGTTCGAGAAGTTTCAATCCTGTCGTTGTCAAATATTCGGTGCAGGCTTTGGCGCGGTGAGCTGGAGCATTATCGTGATGTAGGAACCAAGTGTCCATTCTTGACTTTGTTCGCAGGTTCTTCATAGATACAATGACTTTAGGCAGGCACTGTTCAGTATACCACTTAGCTGTGATTGTCTTCTGTGTGTCCAAAGCGACGCGTTCCACAATTCCACTCGATTTGAAAAATACAGCTATCATTTTCTTCTTTACAGATCGGGATTTTCTGACAACTACGGGTGTGTCCTCATCATCAAAGACCCAAGCCTTGTGTTGAGCTTTGGTCGGCACATCGTAATAGTACAGCCAAGTCTCGTAACCTGTCAGGATGTTGTTCACATAGCGAGATTATCCCTTATTAAACTTTTTTAGCATCTCCCGGCACCAAGTCACAGGTCGTGTCATCTGCTCTTCAGTCAGTCGATGCGGCACCCAGAGAGAACAAAGTTTTTCCACGTGCAAATGATCATGCAGAATCGAACGAATTGCTGGTACGTTTAAACTTGACGTACCCTCTATCTGTTGGTAGGTCACTCGTCTGTTCTCGCCAAGCATTTTCCTCTCAGTAGTAACGTTTTTCTCCGTAACTGACGTTCATGACCTTCCCGGCCTCTCAGCATCCTCCACAATTAAATTTCCCCTTTGGAATTCTCTATACCACCTGAATATCGTTGTGCGATGTAGACAAACATCACCTAGTGCAAGAGTCATTTCTTCGTAGCACTGGTCTATGTTTAAACTACGCACAAAATTATAACGCAAAACTGCCCTTATCTCATTTCGTGACTACGATGCAATCGCAAGCACTTTACACTCTCATTGCTAATGAATAACTGAGCCCATCGACATGGCGCGGCGGCTACTATGGACGTATGAACATGTCTCAACATGCAGCAACAAGCAGCTTCCTACGATTCATTGTTGCATCATATTGCAAAACTTTCCTAGTACCCTTTCTATGGTACCCTTATTACGTACGTACATATATCAACAACTCACTTTGGAGAGAGCGCAGAAGAGATTTTTTAAATATTTATCCTATAGAATGGACGGTACTTATACCTCTTGTAGAACTGATTTCAATTCGTCAAGAAGAAATATTTTAGCAACAATACCATTAACACATATACATAAGAACACCAGTACGTTTTCTTATGAGCCTTTCTACATCTACGTTTTTTTTTACACTTTTATAATACCTTTCCTTTATTTAATTTTCTACCCGAAATATCAAGCTTTTAAAGATCTTTTATTATGGTATTTTAATTTTAAGAAATATTATATCTTGTATAAAAAATATAAGATTAATTTTTGAAAGATAAATATATATTACTAAAGAATGACTTTATAATGAGTATAATAACGTAAAATGTTTTTTTTGATTTATAAAAATTACCAAACTAAAGAGCTTATAAGAAGTTAGTAAAATGTCAATGCTTAGAGAATAAAAAATATATAAGTTAAATGAATTGTTAATATTTTTGTAAATATATTTCAATATCGTTGTAAATAATGTAAATATCATATAATAATTAGCAAGATTATGTTTTCCCTTGTAATGTCGTCAAAAATAAGTATGATTTCTTAAAGGTAATTTTGATGGAGCCTGTGATTGATTAACTTAAACACTTAAGGTTGATATATTACCCCTTTCCACATTAATTTTCGTATTCTGTATACATATTTCGACAACTCAGTTATCATCATCAGCAGATAATTAAATAGCATCGCGCCTGGAAACTACGACAAAAACCCGCACGGAACAAATTCCGTACACACTCTGCACTGTCGAAAGCCAAAACGCACACTACGGAATTTGTTTCGTGAGGTTTTTTGCCGAAGTTTGCAGATGCGATACTGTTTAATTATCTGCCGATGGTGACAACTTAGTAAAACTCTGTAAATCAAATTGCGTTCGTACAAGCAGTAAAGTTCTTCTACCAAACGGCAAACATACTTATTAAGGTAAAAAGTTTCGCTCATATCTTTTCCTGGAGTGTTCAATCTGTGAACAATTTCGCTTGATGCTCCATGTACATCCCACCTACCCTGATACCGTGTCTCCATGGCCTTCAAATATTCGTGCAACTGCTCGCCCTGCACACAAAATTGTCACTAATATAAGCTGTAAAGAAAAAACTTGACGTAATAGAAGAAAACTAACTTCAATTTTGAAATCAGCATGGCTAGTTAACTTTTAAACAGCTGAAAAATTAAACTGACGTAAAAGCTGTGATGTAAAAAACTGTAGTTTTCATCTCATCTGAAGAAGCAATAAAAAGGTTGCGAAATATTGAGAACAAAGGAGTTTTTCTTAACAAATTCGTAATAATGAAAACGCATACATAAATGACGAGTTAATACTTATATGATTGAGCCTCTTAATTGTTCAAAATTTAAGAGTACATTGTCTTCAATTTATTAATAAATTGTATAATAACATTTACGGTAGTTTTATTTAGGAAATTTCAGACTCCATCGAAAAATAGAAAAACAAGCAAATTGTATAAATATTATATATTAGGGACCAAACAGAAAATATGTAATACGATTAGATATATTATAATATAGTTTATAGAGGTAATACTGTAAAATGATACAGAATTAAAATAAGCATAATTTGCCCCGTAATTGTACTATTGTTATTGAAGCATCTTCTAAATTTACACTTGCTCTAATCTTCTACTTTCAATACTTGTTCCATCATTTTCGCTTTTATATCTTCCTTATCTTTTGGCAACCAAACAATATGTTCCCTTGCATCTACAACAGTGTAAAGAAAATTATTTCAGGAATTTATTTTTATATTGCTATTTATAATAATATAAACAGAGATGCCAATTTCAATACTATTATATATATATATATATATATATATATATATATATATATATACATATATAATAATAATGTCACAGTTGAATGTATCGGGAAAACAAACAACCATTGGCTGAACAAGCAAATATGGTAAGTTAATAAGTGGATACCCTCATTTAATTTACAATGCCACAAAATTTTAATTACAATTTGCGATATGTTCCTAATATACTAGATGAACAACAAATTAGATTAAGTACATTAGAAAATTTTGAACTTTCAAAAAACCAACTGTTAATGTTTATGAGTGATGGTGCCCGCAGATCGCTCTCTTAAAAAACATTGTGATACCTGTCACGTGTAAAATTCATGCTTTCAATCTTATAGCAAAAACTAATCGACTGTGCTATCCTGAAGTGGACGCCTTAATAACGCATACGAAAGCAGCGTTTGTCAAATCCCCAAAACATGTTCTCGAATTTCACAGACTCGTTCCGGTATCTCTGGACTACCAGAGCCGTTTCCTACACCTTAGGTAACATGGACACAGGCGGCGTTTTACTATTGTAAATAAAAAAAAACTAGACACTCCTTGCTGTCACTAGTGGAATCTGTCAAAATAGTGAAAGAGTGGAGTTCGTATTCAGAGTGCAATCATGTATGGTGTCTGTGATTATGCTGCTACATACCGTTGTTGTTTAGCAGGTCAGTCGTTAGTTTCTGAAACGCGTCTATCGGATAGAGCAGGTTTCCATGTACTTAGTAGTTGGTTGCTGTCATCTCTTTTGTTAAGACGTTTGTCGTTTTCGAGAAACGCCGAAAAATTTTAAACACATGATTTCGAGACTAGGCTAATGAATTAGTCGATAAAGGCTTAAGCTTTTAAACAAACCAGGCTACATAATATACATTATAAATATTATAGAATTGAGAAATGAAAGATTCGATGCCAAACTTTAGAAAGGAAGTAAAAATAAAGGAAATCTTAAAATTCTAAAATCGAAATTAATTACGAGAAATACAAGAAATTATTGGATTATTGAAGTGTTATATGGGTTAGTACTGTGAATCCTAAGACTTATCTAAGGGAGGGAATAAAATTCTTTGACTGACCGAGAAAAGAAATAACTAGAGTTATTGAATCTATATTAGAGCCCTATATTCATAGCCACAGCTAGATCCCAAAAAATATGCGGTAAGGAGCACATAGGACACCGACCAGAAACCAGAGCCGAAAGAGGATTCTAAAAGGTAGAGCCACGGAAAAAAGTAACAGAATGACTGAAAAGGATAAAATAAAAATCGGATAACTGCAGGGTAGCTAAACTTTAAAAACTAAATCTTGCCAATAAGACCAAATTATTTAAATATTTGTGCGAATTTAAACACAAAATATGATCTCTTGAAATGTGTATAAATCAGGTAGTGCAAATGCTTAATACACGTCCTTGAGAAATCTTTCCAACACGAGATTTGTCATATATTTCACAGACATTTCTACGGACACGAATAGAAATTTTAAAGGCGAGACGGCAATGATGTATCAACAATGAATCCACCGAGAAATGAATAATATTAATTTACTTCTATGGCAAAGATTATAATAGTGAATAATCAACATGCCTCCCTCTCACGTCCAATGAATTGAACGAAAAAGCGAGAATGCATCTGTCTCGCAATGTCGATAACTAAGTTACCAGAGCGTATAGACAGATGGCATGCATCACGGCTATTTGCCAATTAAAAGAATGTTAAAAGGAATCATTCTATTATTAATAACACCCTATCTACTACATATGTTTCATGGATTGACCAATCTTCAGGCAGATTCTGTGTTATTAATGAACGATTCCTTGATAGCGTCTATCATATCATTACGATACAGAAAAATAGTGAATAATCAACATGCCTCCCTCTCACGTCCAATGAATTGAACGAAATATATAAATAAATTATAATAGTGAGTTCAGTCGTGATAGATTTCTTTAAGATGTTAATAAACAAACTTCCTCAAACAGGCTGCAATTCTTCTTCGAACACGCACTCGCTCTTACACATACATTTATAATATGAATTCGATATCTTATGTCGCTTAATTATAACTACTTATAAAATTACAGGACAACACAATCTGAGTGCAGAGTAATGAGCACATAATTAGAGATAAATGGACATGAACTAAATTTAGATTCTGACCTACTAACTACATACCGACTTACCTTCTGTACATAAATATTGCGCCACATTGGTATAATTTTCTTTCAAAGCCATGTTCAGTGGTTTTAAACTATCCATGTTTTCTACATCGACTAGGTCCGGAGCGTGTGATGTTATATATTTGACCGCTTCTAAATGACCTCCAGCAGCCGCGAAATGCAAAACAGTATTTCCTAAATTATCTTGGTCCATTATATTTGCGCTTCTATTCAAGAGTTTGTTCATTAGAAAAACATTTCCATTCATCGCAGCAATATGTAGAGGTGATTGTCCGTCTAAATTTTTTACATTAGCGTCTACTTCTTTTAAAAGTCGTTCGCATACCGCTGTCAAATTCTTCCCGACTGCTATATGCAAAGCTGTTTCACCTTGAAAGTTTTTCTCGTTGAAGACACTTCCTGACATTAACAACTGAATAACTTTCGAATCTGAATAATTAACGGCTAAATGAAGCGGCGTATCGCCATTTGCATCCTTAACTTCGATACTATTAGGTAATAGTTTGTACAGCAAAGATGTCATGGGAAAAGCACCTTGTACTACACTGTAATGAAGAGGGTTCCATCTCATAAAAGTATCCAAAATATTAAAATCGCAATTCTTTCTGAGCATGCATTGCACAATTGTTTTCAGGATGTTATAATTTCGTTCGCTGTAAGTGAGCCCTGATGCCAGATGTAAAGAAGTTCGTCCACAAATATCGGTGGCGTGTAAATTAAGACTCTCACTGTCACATAGGTTTGTTACCGATTCTAAATCTTCGTTCAAAATAGCTTTATGGAGTGGCAGGTGTTGACAAACAATATTATCGAACAAGCTTTGAATATTTCTGTTCCGCAATGTTATTAATTTTTTGTAAACATATACTGCATGTTTTTTTGTGGTTAAATTTTTACTAAGCCATTTCATGGCTAGAAATTGAGCGAAGGTTTCGTTAATAAAAACTGGATCTCCATAATTAGTATTTTTAATAATACCCAATTTAGTCTTTTCAGATATCAAACGTTCTACCAGTTCTTTGTAGTTTCGAATAATTCCGTGTTGAAGTAGCAACTCTTTTCCAAATAGAACTGCTAACGCCAACATTTCATAAATTGCCAACATCTCACTTATTGTTTTGGGATTTGCGTAATGCAATCTCTTAATATTTTCTTCAATTACATTCTCATACAAGGTCGGAATGTAACCAGAATCCAGTTGTTTATTTTGCAAAAGGATACTAGTCAAATAGGTATTTTCGACGTACAGCAGTGTCTCTTTTTGTAAACTGATCATTTTGAAAGGTTGAATTTTATATTTGTCGATGAGTAAATGGTCAGCTGTCGGCCCGGAAGCAATTACAATTGGTATATTTGTTTTTCTAATAGATTCTATGAAATACAGAACCTCTGTTGGGCAAGTGGGCGATATTTTATCAAACGAATCTATAAATAAAACCAACTTTCTGACATTCTTGAGATGGTCATATAAAGTACTGCAGAAATTCTTGTATAACGATGGTACTAAGTGAAAATCTTTTTTAAATATGTAATCTAACGGATTATTAAATAATTCAACGTTACGTTGCTCCAGATCACGACGGTACTCTAATAAATCACAAAAAAGCACATAACTTTTTTCATCGCAAGCTTTCGACAGAGAATATAGTAAAGATGTTTTTCCCACTCCTGGTTCACCGCTTATCACAGTGATTGCCTCAGTAATTTGCTCAAAAAAGTCTTTTTCCGATATTATTTTACGATCGCATGAAAGATATGATTTTACGTTATCGAAATTGCAATAATTTCGGAGAACTAGATGGTCTCGTTCAACTTTCAAGTGGCACAAAGGATAATTTTCGCGCAAAAAACTTTCCCAGCATGTATCGAATTCCTCTCCCTTGACATCGACAAATGCGTTTTTATTTTTCTGTAATCTTAATTGCACGGTTGGGTAGACAGAGTCTTTTATAAGCAGATTTTGTAAATTCTGATCTAACAACTTCGTGTTTCCACTAAAAAAGAAAATACAATCTTTCTCAGTGTCAAAAATTTTTGGTTCTATTGTTGTTTTGCACAATAATCTTGATACATATATTTTTTCATCGATGTTGCTAAGTCTGTTTCCAATTATGGGTACCGTACCAGATGATTTTGATGTTGATACAGGATATCCATCTTCATCGACAATGAATGGTTCCAAATTGGGGATATTATTGTCGGATGATATAAACTCTAATTTTCCATTCGTTGATTTTAATTTGCAAATAAGGAAGTTTTCGAATTTCTCATGTTCTCTAAAATGTTTAATATAAGCTCGTTCGTTGCCAGAATAACAATATATTCTAATATTCGTATATCTATCGCTACTAGAACGGAAAATTTCACACCTTTCACTTCCACCATTAGTTACTTTAGAACTGTATTCTTCATCCAGGTGTATTATGAAAATTACAAATTCTGTCTTCGATAGAAACTGCTCTTGAAGATATGGTATTCTTTTTCGCATTAGCTGAAGGGCTTGCGAACCGGTTAACTGATTCAGAAAATCTAGACTTCCCAAAATAATATCGTTAAGTCGTGTAGGCTTACGGCCTTGTAATGAGAGATAGAGACTTTCCACAAATATAGTTTTTAACTCTGCCCTTCCGATGTCACCTAAACAACTAACAACGTTCGAATCAATAGATTTCATCGCATCAAATGCTTTATTAGTGCTACATACCACTATGAACTTTTTCCGCAAATGCTTGTATTTTTTAAGGATATCAATTTCGAATTCTGCTTTTATTATTAAAGGAACTGCATCGTATTTCCACAATTCCTGTAATAATGAATCAATGGTGTCCGGTTCGGATAACCAATGTCTAACCCCTCTACATTTTGAATGGGTTGTAAACGCGCTTATATTAAACTGAGCTCCCAACGTTCTGTCTCTGCGTATGCTTTTGTTCCAGTCAAAGTTAATGTCGTAGCGATCGTTAATTATCCGTGAAAAACAGCCCCACAAACAATTTTCTGCAAAGTTTTCATTTTCAACTATTAAAACATCGTGATATAAACTAATTTGATTCCATAATCGAGCCAGTTCCGGATTAATTTCAAAAGCTTTTGCCGCAGGTGAAATGGATCTTGATAGACGGATTTTAAACAATTCAGTTTCAAAAACTTCCTTCGTGAAATTAGTTACATGCGGTATCCTGAAGTATTCATGGATAAACCTAGCAATTGCCGATGCCATTTCTTTAGTGAATCCTTCTTTATACAAATTCATTATTTCACTTTTAATCGTTTCATTGTTTGGTTGATTAAGAAAAATATGCATCTTTTCCAGAAACAATAAAGATTCACTTCCAACTGTACCTTCTGTCACTAATTTGTGACAACCACTAGATTCTTTGTCCAGAAATTTTATTCTACAACTCTCATCGAATTGAATATTGCAATTGAAAGGCTCAGATCCCCCAATCGAAAGGCTGTCAGTATTCAAAGAATTGCTTATATACATAAAAAATTTTATGTTGCTATCAGGAACATCATTGAGAAATCCTATATGGTTGTTTTTAGCGATGATATCTATAATATTTTGCTTGTATTCGTTAAGCGTATATTTCTCCTTTTTAAAATCGATTCTATTACTTCTATGTTTTATTTGGCCCATATACACGTATGGATGTTTTTCCCCTTGATACCACACTTTAATTATAATATCATCAAACAATAGCGCCTCTGGTAGATTGGAATATATAACAAAATCTCGAACATTAGACAACTCGCATAACTTAGCTGCCACGTAGGCAATGACATTATATTGGTATTCCATACCGTATTTCAATTGTATTGCCAAGAGTGTGTTGCTCTTCCCTTCTATTCGAAATAGTTACCTAAAATTTAATTGTCTTCAACGTAATTCGAATATTGTGTCAACAAATACCAAAAATTAGTAAGACTGATAAAAATGATTAATAGAAATGGATTATCTGATAGCTAGCAAGCAAGTACCGAACATATTTAAGATAATAAAAAGCTTATAACTAGGATATCTAATGTCAACGATGCTATTCGATACAGTTAAAAATTATATAATGCCCTGTGCAGATATTATTATCCTCTCATAATTAAACAAAACTTCATAAATGCATCGAAGAGACTAAAAAGCATTCAAAATACGAAATGTCCGGCGATGAATAGAGTTGGCATAGCTTCGAAGAAGTGTAAGGGTTTTTAGCAGATAATATATGTAAATAAATACATACTCTTTTAAGCAGTGTTTTTAATATGATTATGCACAAAAAAGATAAAGTCGATTAAATATTTTCAGCATCAGATATGCTTCAACAGTTTCTTTATGTAACACAGTGTTCGTTGCACGGAATAACTGTCCTTATATGCAAAGAACGACTGCTCAACGCCTAATGTTGAAATACTTGGATAATTAAGGTAATCTCCTTAATAGTTAATCGATCTGGATACTAACTAATCTCTAAAAATTTGTGTTAATCTAGTTAAATCTAAATCTTTCATTAGCAGTGTTATCGAAAGATTCAGATTTTTTTAATAAAGATTACTTTAATTATGCTAGTATATATCTGGATGAGAATTTGAAATCAATTGTTCTTCCGTATATAGCAGCCGTGAGAGTAAAATTCACTTTTATGGACGATAATGCTCCTTCCCAATGAGCAGAGATCGTAAACGACTGGATTGATGAAGTTGGTACAAAGAGAAAGGTGTGGCCAGTCAATTCCACAGATGTCAATTATTTGGAATACGTATGGGATATTGTGCGAAGACGTATTGCTGCAAGAAATATGCTATCGAGAATACTTCAAATATGGCGAATTGCTGTCATGGAGCAATGAAATATGATTCTCCAAGAAACGTGTCATTAAAGTGCCAAACTTTTTAGATGTTTGTAGAGATCATACTTTTGTAAAATTGAATGATTTTTCTTACTATACTTACAAGATCACATTGAAAGTTGTCCAAACAAGTTAAAATACAATATGTTCAGATATTTGTTCACAAATATACTAAGATCAAAAAATGGTGTTAAATCAAATTTTTCTTAAGTTCGTTGCCATATTTATGAAATATTTATTAATTGTTTTAAGCAGTGTGATATGCCTTCGTTAACTATTTTGTCATTAGTTAGATCCGAAAATACAATACTGACGAAAACAGTTTTGTTGAATACATTATGAACTATTATTATACTCTTGTTTTTCTCACTCGAATTATTATATTATCAAATTTTAAACATTATAACTTGTTAGTTCCATTTCTTTCACACGTTCAAAAAGGTCCACACACATTCAAACGCAAAATAAGAAAAACAAAATGATGAATACCTGATTGGAAGTTTAGGGTATTATCTTTCTCATCAACAGCAGAAAAGCTTGCCATAACCGAACGTTTTCTTCAACAAAGCATCGCGCGCGTGAGAAAAAATATAATATTTCTTTCTGTAATCTCGAAAAAAAGTAACAAATATATATCTTATCTTCAATAAACCTTAAAGGTGATAATAACGTAAATTTTATGAATAAAATTGTCATTATCAGATGTGCCGGAAATCGAATTTTATTTGAAAAAGATAGCGTTCTATTAATAAATTTTAAATTATTAATTTACAATCATTATGAGTTCATTAAAAAATATATTTATATTGATAAAAACGTTACATCAAACGTGTATTTTGCCCAAAATTCTAACTAAATATATTAGGTCGTATCAAAAGTTTTCGCCACTTCTTGAAACATGTATTAATATTTATTATAAAAAACTAAAGAAAATATAAAATAAAAAGAAATTGATGTTCACAGTAAATACCATCAACTTTGATAAACATAGGCCTTATCTTTCCGCGTGTTTGATGATAATATCATTCTTTTGGATTAAAATCAAAGAATAGCAGGCACATCCTTTCGATTTCTTGAATATTACTAAATCGATATCCACAAAAGTTATGTTCCATTTAACGAAAAAATCGTAATCAGATGGGACGTAGTCAGGATTATATGCCGGATATGGTAAAATTTCCGCTCCATTTAAATTGAAGATTTTTGGTATGTCAATTTTTGATGTGCTCTATCTGGCGGTGCATTGTCATGTTGGAAAATTGCTCATCTTCCATTACCTAATGCCTACTAAGATAGAGTGTATACACTCTATCCAATTGTTGGTTGCATTGCTTAACATTAAAAGCTCTACGATCTGGAATTATTCCAAAATTCCATCCTACACTTAACATTTTTCCTAGACCTATCTCGTCAAATCACAGAGTCGAGCTCTTCTTCAATGGATATACATTGTCTTCTCTCAACAGGATTAACAAAAAAGATCCACTTCTCATCGTAAGTCACAAACTGGTTACAAAAACGATCCGTTTTGGGATCTTTTATTGTCTACAGATTTCTACTCGTCATGTTTGATTTTCTGTTAGCTCATGTAGATCACTTCAAAGGTGTTTACTGCGAAACCCGGAATGACGCGTATGTCGAACGATAGTATTCTTTGAAGGTTCCAATATTCTCGCTAGTTCACAGCTACTAGCTTGAGGTTCCTCTTCCAGTGCAGTGCGTGTAGTCTCTTCAACCAAACTCATACTTGTATTAGAAAGTTACTTGAACCAACCTAACACCATTCATCTATTTGTTATGTTCTCACATTTGACCGCACAGATTTCTTTTGCTGCAGTCATTAGATTAGAACCTTTTCTTCCAATAGTGTCGCATCACAGCACGAATTGTATATTTTTCCATCAATTATTTTGAAAGCTTGACACGACGGAAAAATAAATGCTTAGCACCCCAGACAAATACATTTTGTACAGCTCTTTAAAATGACACATGAAAACATGACAAGTGATAATGGCATATTATCTGCTTCAAATGGGTACGAAACGTCGGCAGATATACTAGTGACGCGATTCCAGCCCGGAAACCCAGAAGCAGATAGCATGGACCACGACCGCGGAAGTCTACGTACCAGATAATGGCATATGTTTAAAAATTTATATTATATTTATCAAGGATACGTGAAAGTGGTGTCAACCTTTGATACAACCTAATACTTGCATTAACACCAAGTTAGTCTATTTAGAACTAGCTATGGATTTTATCTAGACTACCACAATCAGTTTCAATAATAATACAATTTTTGGAAGATTTCGCCACAAGAACCTGTGACTGCATTAAAAGAAATAGACTTCAGCTCGATTGTCACCGGTCAGAATGTTATGCTTTTTAAAGTCAGCCAAAGCCTTCATGTAGTCCAGCAGAAACAACTAGAACATTTACGCTAACTATATTTCATAAAAACAACAGCAAATGTCTGGAACAACAATATCAGTGGTATCGTACTTGTCAAGTTATCTTGTGAATCTTGCCCACTACTCCACCTTGTCCTTCGATTTGTTATGTTTCTTGCACCTTTAGTGGCTACCGTTATTTATTATTATTACAATAGTTTTAAAAACTTAATCTTTGAATAAGCAAAAAAGGGAGGTGTATTTCAACAATAATAACATCGAAATAGGTTCGTGTATCATTTTTATTAATTTTTGCATACATATGTTGATTATAATCAAAATCGTTACTATATATAAACATTGTAACCTACAGTTTTTGAATTTATATTATTTGAATTATTATTATTCATTATGGATTGAACTTGACATTTTATTTCGCTTGATTTTACCATTCCTTTTTCATTTCTTCTTCTTTTTAACTTGACGCTATAACAATTGAAAGAAAAAGTATTTGAAACATGTTTCGATACCCGAAATGTTAAAAGTTAAAATGTCACAGGCTTTAGAAAGTGATAATATGGCCCGATATATACATAAAAGTCTTAATGAACATAGGTCTGCTAATGGACGGTTTGGGAGATTCGAAACACAGTGGCGGCTGGTCAGGTGAGGCAGGTGAGGCAGTGCCTCACCATCTAAATCTTGGAATTATAACAAGAATAATATGTATACTTTTAAAATTCTTTATAAATTAATTATCATCTTTTATTCAGAATTTATCTTATAAACAATAAGAAAATAGTTTTAAATAAACCGGCATTACAAGCAAAGTACAAATTTATCATTTCATTTTAATTCCGTGCGAATGTACGAGCGCGTATACTTGCCCCGACCAACTTCATGCTTGATCTATGTATATCCCTACTAAACACGAATATTTGAGGCCCGGCCACTCATTGCCTCTCATTGAAAATTTATAACGCACTACAGCAGTCAAAAAAATTCTCAATTTCTATGGAAATTACAGTAAAGTATTAGCTACATATTTAAGATAACAAAGAAGAAAAAATATTCAAAAAGTTAATAGATTTTTCTAACTTTATTGTGAGATTTTTGAATTTTTTAATAATATAGAAAGCATTATTAATAGGATAAATTAAGTATTTATTTAATGATATAAAGATGTCTAAAGGTTTACATTCTTCTTGTACAGTTTCTCAATATTTCCTCCACGCAAATAATATGTTTTAAGTTTTAACAGGAGTATTTTTATTGTTTCAAGTAGATATTGTTTAGATATCAATGTATGTATGTATTATTTAGCCTGAAGCCAATTTGAACTGAGCCTCTCATCGAATCACAATCGCCGAACTACCGAATATACTCGAGGCTGACATTCTCGGCCCGAATCGCAAATTACAGCAGTTGGGGGAATAACAAAGTTAGGTTAAATATTTTAATATTTGTTTAGTGATATTTTCAGTGATTTAAAAATTGTGAAAATGGATTTAGAAAATGTAAGAAATACACAAGACATTGTAGATTTTTTAATAAGAAATACGTTCGTTGTTCTATCGGTAGAAGATCAATTATATGTCAAAAACCTTCCAAGACCAAACCCTGGTTTATCAAAATCTCTTACAATACACGGTAAGTCTAACAGAAATTTCAATAATAATAATAATAATTACGTTTTTTGCTTGATAAGT
Organism: Dermolepida albohirtum; assembly: GCA_031893035.1. Classification (NCBI taxonomy): domain Eukaryota; kingdom Metazoa; phylum Arthropoda; class Insecta; order Coleoptera; family Scarabaeidae; genus Dermolepida; species Dermolepida albohirtum. The sequence continues at coordinate 405,029 of JAVIWB010004675.1, read as the reverse complement.
TTAGAGAATTTCGGGAGTGTGATACATATTTCAGTACTGTATACGAAAATTCGATGTCAGACGAATCTGTTGCACATAAAAGGCGTAGAATTGATGACGTTCCAGATACTAAACAAAATTATAGAAAATTATTTTTCGAAATTCTAGATACGTTTATTAGTCAAATTGAAATTAGATTTATTGATTTAGAAAAACTTGCTTTTTTTGATTTATTAACAGAAAGTAAATTTGAAGAATATTCGAAGGCATTTCCACAGAGGCTCTTAAATAATTTGTTTGAACAATATAAATTTTTTGATCAAATTCAATTAAAAAATGAATTAGCTGTTATTTATAGTGACATGCAACTCCTTGGTAATTCTAAAACACCATGTGAAATGTTAAGATTTATGCACGAACAAAAGTTAGCCATCTGTATGTCAGAACTTTTTAAATTGCTAAGTATAGTAGTTACCATATCGGTAACTTCCGCGTCCGTTGAGCGAAGTTTTTCCACATTGAAACGTATAAAATCGTATGTTAGAAATACAATTGGACAACAAAGACTTAGTAACTGTGCACTAATTGCAATCGAAAAGGAATTGGTTAAAACGATGACGAGGGATGAACGATTTTATAATGATGTAATTGATTATTTTGCTAACACAAAAAACCGGAGGATACCTTTGCTATACAAGAAGTAAAATCTATTAAATGTAATTCTACGTACAATGCCAATAAAGGAAATTCTCTGTATTTTAAAATATTTTCATTTTGCATGTAATTTTGAAATTTTGTTATTGGATTGTTGTTGATTTATATATATACATATATATGTATATATTTGTTATATTATTAAATTTTATATTATAATAGGAATGTATTTATTTTTTATTTTTAAATCCTAGAAGATTGAGTTCTTATTTTCGATTAATGTTTTTAGAATTTGTTTGATTTTTTAGAATATTTATTTTCGTTTCACAAGGGTTTGCTTTGAAACTTCGTTTTCCCTTAAAAATCGAATGGGGCGCGATATAGGGCTCAGTTCACGTCTGGCAGCCCTGTTTGTACTGGAAGCCCTATATATATATATATATATATATATAAATATATATAAACTGTTTTTATATGTAGTAGGTATATAGAGTTTATTAATCAATTGTAAACAATTTTGAATATTTATTATTCTATCTGCCTCACCATGTCAAATACTCACGAGCCGCCACTGTCGAAACATTATGTATTTTTTTTATTCTGCACAGTGTAATTTATAAATAAACGACAAAAGAGAAAAATCCTATGAGATGTTCAAAGCGCTCTCCTTTTATTTCGTAGCTGCCACGATATATCTACCGCAATAATATTGAAATTCAACTTAGGTTTTCCAAGAACTTCGACGATCCTTGCGGCAGGGATGTCGTGGCTGCTGTGAAATGAATAAAAGACACTTTGAATATCTCGTTTGACTTTTCGCTTTTGTGTTTGTTCACAAATTACATTGTTTATTAGTTTATTTGTAAATAATAAAAAGTGTTGTAAACATAAATAGTTTCGTATCTCCAAAACCATCCATTAGCGGAACATCAAATCAATTAAGCCACACTGTCACCCCTTAAAATTCGTGATAATTTTTTTTAATCACCCAGTAAAAAGTAATATTTCTAAACCAAATTTGGTGCAAATGGGTGCTATATCTATTAAATTTTCATTGAAAGACTCGTAAACCTTTTTGTCCTTTTTTTGCCGGACTTTATCGAAAAAAAAATAGTTTTCCTTTTCTTTATTTTCATTCAGTTTAGTTTGGATATTCGATTGTAACAGTCTATAGTTATTAATTAACGAAATAAAATGCCAAGATGTCGAAGACAGCCATCTTATAACTAACTAAATGACCAACCATATCGTCGAACATCATGAGACGGATATTATATTACATGAAATCGCTAAGTAGACGTATGGAAATGTTATTACAATTATTCATTATTGAAGAGACTGGTCACAAGAAAATAGACAATATTGTAGATGAAGCTCAGGGCGATCTAGAATAACCACCAAATGGTAATGTAGAAGACTGAGATTGCATGCCCTTATGGATTGAAATAGCACCTCGAGGTCTATGGAAGATTTTTTTGGACGGAGACAGGCCGTAGAATAATAATGAGTTTCGTACATCGCCATACTCGTTCGTTTGGGTTGATTTCCTATCCTTCAAGGCTAATACTGCCTCTCATTAGTCGACATTATGCCCTTATATCAAAATGGTATAGAGTACTGGCAGTTGGGAATAAAACGTTTAACAATATCGTTTATGCAAAAGAATCTATTTTTTGTTTGTGGTACAATGATGGTCTTAGATGAGTCCGACGTCGAAAATAAAAAAGACGGTTTTTGAATTTTTCCGTAAAACGTGAAACTGTGCTTACTAGAAGATTGATGGTGTGAAGTAGCATTAACATAGGAAGTAGGACTCCTTTAGTATTCCTTCGCGGGTATTTAAAATGCTCAAAAATATATTTACGAAGTTCTAGACCTATTCATTTTACCATATGTCCAAGAACTAAGTAATGTCACAGTTCAGCAAAACAATGCTCATCCTCATGTTGTGGCTATTACATTACGCTTTCTGCAACACTAATATTCTCAACTGCCTGCGCGATCGCCAGACCTGTCATTTCTTAAGAAATCTCTGGGACACGATCAATCGAAAAGTTGGCATGCTTTCTAACCTTCTAACGAACTTACAACAGCAACACGACATCCTACAAAGTGCTCGAAATGAGATTCCACATTTGTTCATAGAGCATCGTATTAGAACCCCGAAGGCATAGCGATGTATTCGTGTGATACGAATTTCTTAATAAGGATTTAATCATTTGTACTAAATTTTGATTGAAAATATAAATTTTTACTGGATTATTCATTATTTTTGTTACATAATACACAATAATAATAAAATTTGTAAAATAACGAATATGAAACGATGATTTGTCGGGAAATGAGACTCGAGTATTAGCAGCATTTTCCGCAAAAAGAAAACAGTGTTTTATTTCTAATTCAGCCATCTGTTTTATGGTGACTGTAGTGCGAATAAAGTGTCTAAAAGACCAAACGCATTTGAAATTTTGAATAATTAGCAACAAACTTTGTGTTTCTGAAACCATAATTTGTCGCTGGGTTGAGCAATTCAAACATGATGTAAGCATGGAAATTGATGTGCATCGTGACAATCAAAAACTGTAAAAACTCCGACAATGATCATTAGTATTAATAATATTCTTCTTAGATTTAAGAGAGAAGACTTGATATATATATATATATATGTATATATATATATATATCAATATATCATATACATATATATCGCCTGAACGTGTACAACACATTTTACATACAGGACTGCATATCCAAGATGTCATCAAATGATGCCGAAAATCTAAAGTTTCATAAAAAATGTGAAAGATGCGCCAAGCGATAATTTGAAGCTGATGACCCAGAACAAAACTCATTCTTCCAAAGTTTAGTTAAGGTCGATGAACTCTGGTTTCTTTAATATTAACTTCAAACACTATCTCAACAGTAGACACGTCACGGTAACTTTCCTTCAAAGAAAATGAGGATAGCTCCATAGACGAGTAAGATAATAACTACGATTTTTTTGGAGATTCGAAAGAAATAATTTTCTTAAACTATCTTGTAAAGGATTGAATTGTTAACGAACTCTATTAAACCGTTCTACTAGACAATTTGAGGATAGCAATTATTGAATAACGACTGACCCATAAAAAGCTTTTTTCATTCCAACAAAGCACCTTTGTCCAATCAAGTTGTTCGCAAAAAATCTATTAAGGTTTCCGATTGTTTCTCATTCATTCCATTCACTAGATCTAAGTTCGAGTGACTTCCACTTACTAGCCAATCTGCAATCTTTCGCTTCTGGAAAGAATTTCAGTCGAATCTTATTGTAGCAACAGAGCAATATTTGGCGAATATTAAAAAAAGATATTACAAAAGCGGCATATTAGCACTTTAGTGTCATCATTCCAAATATGTTGATGTCGAGAGAGAATTTTCTGAAGAATTATGAAATACCTAATATCCTAACTCGTTCGTTTCATTTCTACTTTCACTTCCCGCCAAATCACCTTCATAAATTAAGTTCTATTACATATTCACTTACCTAGATAACGTTTAAAGTATTCAACAATATCATTATGATTTTCTTTCATTGCCAGATCTAGAGGTCTAGAACCATCCATATTCTCGATGTCAATCAAGTGGGAACTTTTCGAAATCAAATACTTAATAGCTTCCAAGTGACCCTGTGCTGCAGCCAAATGTAGAGCAGTGTTTCCCAAATTATCTTCGTCCAGTATATTCGCATGTTTCTTCAAGAGTTGATCTAATAGAGAAACATTTCCCCTCAATGCAGCAATATGCAAAGGCGACTGTCCATCTAAATTTTTAACGTTAACGTCCATTGCTTCTAAAAATATTTCACATATTTCCGTCAAATCATTCCTCGCCGCTATATGCAAAGCATTTTCACCTTCGAAATTTTTCTCATTTAAGTCACTCCCTACCATTAATAACTGAATAACTTTTTTATTTGAATAACGAACTGCTAAATGGAGCGGAGTATCGCCATTAGCATCCTTGACATTAACACTCTCGGTCAGTAGTTTGTGCAACAAAGATATCATGGGATAAGAACCTCGAACAACACTGTAATGAAGAGGAGTCCATTTCATACAATTTTCCACAATATTGAAATCACATTCTTTTCTTAGCATATGTTGCACAATTCGCTTCAGTATTTGATAATTTCGTTCACTATAAGAGAGACTTGAGGCTAAATACAATGGAGTACGTCCACATATATCTTTTACTTGTAAATTAAGATCCTCACTGTCACATAAGTTTTGTACCAATTCCAAATTCTCATTCAAAATAGCTTTGTGCAGTGTCAAGTCTTTGCAGATAAAATTATCAAACAAATTTTGAAGATTCTTACTGCCCATTGTCATTAATTTCTTGTAAATTTTTACTGCAGGCTTTTTCGTGGTTAGATTTTCACTAAGCCATTTCATTGCAAAGAACTCGATGAACGTTTTGTTTATAAACACCGGTTCCTTATTTTTAGGTGTCTCAATTATTCCCAATTTAATTTTCTCAGAGAATAAGCGATTCACCAATTTTTCGTAATTGTCAATGATTCCATTATGAACAACCCATTCTTTGCCTAATATAATTACTAATGCTATCAGTTTATGAATTTCCAATATCTCTTTTATTTTTCTAGAATTTACACGGGGCGATCGCTTTATATTTTCTTCAATCACTTTTTCATATAAACTGGCGATGTAACCAGAATCCTGCTGTTTATTTTCCAATAGAGGATCTTTTAAATATCTATTTTCAACAAGCCACAATGTTTCTTTTTCCAAACTAAGCATTTTAAAAGGTCGAATTTTATATTTATCAATCAAAAGATTGTCTGAAAATGGTCTGGAAGCTATTACTATTTGTATTTTTTCTTTTCTAATTAACTCTATAAAATTTGCTCCACAAATAGGCAATATTTCATCAAATGAATCAACGAATAAAATCAATTTTCCTACATTTTTAAGATGATTGTATAAAACATTACACAAACCTCTATATAACGATGGTACTGAGTGAAGAACACTATTTGAAAATATATAATCCAAGGGGTTATTAAATAATTCTCCGTTACATTGTTCCAATTCACGGCGATAGTCTAAAAAATCGCAGAAGAGCAAATAACTTTGTTCGTCACAAACTTTTGATAGAGAATGTAGTAACAATGTTTTTCCCGAACCTCGTTCACCACTTATCACTGTAATCGCATTAGGAATTTGTTCGAAAAAATTTTTTTCTGAAATTACTTTTTGATTGTATGAAAGATAAGTTTCTATGCTATCAAAGTTAAAGTAATTTTGTAAAACCAAATGGTCTCGTTCAATTTTTAAGTGACATAAAGGATGATTTTCTGATGAGAACTTTAACCAATAAGTGTCGAATTCATCCCTTTTAATATAGACGAAAACGTTTTTATTTTGCTGTAATTTTATGAGTACTGTGGGATAAATGGATTCTTTAATAAGATGTTCTTCAATATGCCTATCTAAGAACTTTGTATTTCCACTAAAAAAGAAAATGCACTCCTTCTCTGAGTCAAAAATGTTTTGCTTCACTGTCGCTTTGCACAGGAATCTAGACACGTATATTTGTTCATCGACGATAAGTTTATTTCCGATTACGGGCACTGCTCCAAGAGATTGCGATGTCAATACGGGATATCCATCCTCGTCAACAAGAAAATTTTCCAAGTTGAGGATATTGTCTTCGGATGATATCATTTCCAATTTCCCATTTGTTGAATGCAATTTGCAAACCAAGTAATGTTTGAAATGTTCATGTTCTTTAATATTTTTAATATAACCTTCTTCATTTCCAGAATAACAATACATTTTAATATTTAAGAGTGCCCCATCGCTAGATCTCATAATTTCACATCTTTCCCATTTATTCTTGGTTATTTCAGAACTGAGTTTTTTGTCCAAATGTAATATAAAAACTACATTTTCACCCTCTTGAAGAAACTGTTCTTGAAGACAAAGTTTCCTTTTTCTCATTAATTGAAGAACTCGCGAACAGGTCAGTTGACTCATAGCATCTAAATTTCCAGCAATGATGTCACTAAGCCGTGTGCATTTTCGACCTTGTAATGAAATGTACATGTTTTCGAGAAGTCTGTTTCTTAACTCAGTTATTTTGATGTCGCCAATGTTGGTAATTTGGTTCGAATCGAAGACTTTAATTACACGATCTACTCGGTTGGTGTTGTAAATCACAATAAACTTTTTCCTCAGATGTTTATATTTTTTAAGGACATTAATTTCGGACTCTGCTTTTATTAATAAAGGAACTTCATCATACTTCCACATTTCTTGCAATAAAGAATCAATGGTATCTAGTTTGGATAACGAATATCTAACATTTTTGGGCCATTTATGATCTTGAAACTTTTGTATAATAAAATTATCACGCAATATCTTCCCTTTACTTATGCAATCGTTCCAGTCAAAAGTACAATCGTAGCAATCGTTGATTTTCTGCGAAAGACAGCCCCACAAGCAGTTTTCTATCAAGTTTTCATTTTCAACTATTAAAACATCGTGATATAAACTAATTTGATTCCATAGTCGGGCCAGTGTTGGATTCATTTCAACAGCTTTGTCCACAGGTAAAATAAATCTAGATAGACGAATTTTAAACAATTCAGTTTCAAAAACTTCTTTCGTTAAATCAGTGAAATCTGTCTTGAAGTGTTCACGTACAGACTTAGTAATGGCCGATGCCATTTCTTCAGAAAATCCTCCTTCGAACAAATTTATTATTTCACCTTTGATTGTGTCATTGTTAGGCTGGTTAAGAAAAACGTGCATCTTATCCAAAAACAATAAAGAGTCATCATCAGTAACTGAACTTATTGCTCGTAATTTACTACAGCCACCGGATTTTCTGTCAAGAAATTTTAATCTACAATTCTGATGGTCCTGAATTTCAAATTTTACAGATTGAGATTTCTCAATTCCAATACGATTACTACTTAAAACATTATTAACGTAAAAGAAGAATTCCATGTTGCAGCTAGGGACATCATTGAGACACCATATGTTGTGTTTATTAGCAATAATATTCGCAACGCTTTCCTTATATTCGATGTATGTCCGTGATTCGAAACTGATTTTATGGTTTCTGTGTTTTAAGCTGCCCATATATACGTAAGGATGATCTTCCCCTTCATACCACACCTTAATTATAATATCTTTAAATCGTTGGGCAGCCAATAGGTTAGAGTATATAATAAAATTTTGAACATTGGAAGTTTCACATAGCTTAGCTGCCACAAAAGAAATGACGTTATTTTTATATTCTGTACCAATATCTTCAACACCTGCTCTCTGTTGTAGTGGTTTTGAAAAGCTACCCTTATCTTCCATGATAAGTAATTACCTAAAATTGTAATAATATTTTTAATATTATTTAAACGTAGTTTTTAGTTTACAATGAATATAAATTCATAAAGGATACAAAAAAGGCAAAGTAAAAGGCTTCATTGATGTTCATTTTAGCTTATATTAAACCTATCAGTTAAGTCCATAAGTTCGTGCATTTTATTCGCCACTGTAGCAAAAAAACCCTATTGGTTTATTGCGTGTTCTCTTAATTTTTCGTTTTTGTGTTAGAAGTATCAGACAAAGACGTAGTTTTTGTGACAAAGAAAAATGGAATCATCAAACGAGTACGAGAGGCATATTTTGTACTTTTTGTTTGAAATGGAAAGAAAAGCAGCAGTTGCTGCTGCAGAAATAAACGCGGTACACGGAGAGAACACAATAAGTGTAAAGACTGCTCAAAAGTGATTTTCCAAATTTCGAGATGGAAATTTGGAAGCCGAGGATGCACCTTGATCTGGACGTCCAGTTCAATTTGATGAGGACTCCTTGCAGGAACTAGTGGAATCGGAACCAAGTTTAGGCATAGATATGTTGGGTGCAAGATTAAATTCAACTCACGTAACTGTTTACAGTCATCTGAAGGACCTAGGTAAGGTTTCAAGGGTGAGGAAATGGGTGCCTCACAAATTATCAGTAGCAAACTTGAAGCATAGGGTGAATGTGTGTTCTCAGTTGCTACAGCGTTATAAAAATGACCCTTTTTTGAATCGCATTGTTACTGGCGATGAAAAATGGTTTCTTGACAATAACCCATTTCAAAAACGGCAATAGTTAGATGCTGGAGAAGTACCGGAAACCACACCAAGAACTGGCCTTCTTCCAAGAAAGGTTTTGCTGTCAATTTGGTGGGATATGTCAGGTATCGTCTGTTTTGAACTATTAGAGCCAAACCAGATCATTACAGCAGACTATTACTGCCAACAATTGACTAATCTCAATGCAGCACTTTCAAACACCCGGCCGTCCTTAGTGAATAGACGTAAAGTGTTATTCCACCACAACAACACGCAACCACACATTGCAAGAGTAACGCTAAGCAAACTTCAGAAGCTAGGTTGGAAGCTTATGCCACATCCAGCGTACTCCCCTGATATTGCACCGTGTGATTATCATCTTTTCCGTGGCTTGCAGTCACATATTATAAATAATGCAGGAGAATATACATATTTTGGATTAAAAATCACTAAAAACTATTTTTTCCGTTTATTTTAAAATCACCTTAAAAACGCACGAACTTATAGACTGACCTGATATAATTAATTTAAGTACATGCAATACCAACAAAGTTGATTAAAATAATCCCTTAACTACAATGCAACTTTTCTAATAATAATAATAATAATAATAATATTATTATTTAAGACACGATAAAACATTCGCAAGACCAAAAAATCAAGACGCAAAAAATCAGCTAACTTCAGATCGATTACATGCTTACCTACACTATATAAAACACTACCTAACTGTTATTCTAACACAAAGAATAGATAAGCATGCGACATACAATGCACTATTAACAGAGGAACAAAAAGGATCCAGAAAGCACAATCAAAAATGTAAAATATGTATTATAATATAAAGTATAATTATGAAACAAACAGAGAAATTTGATTACATGGTACATGGACTATAAAAAAGCATTGGACATTTTTAATACACAGGCAATCCCAGGGACCCTCAACTTATCTAACAACAAACAAAACAAAGCCACATAATATTAGATGACATCAGAACTAATAGGAGGATATTTCAAAGAGATTCTCTTAGTGCTTTATGGTTTTGTCTATGTCTTAATCCACTGTCAAATATGTTAAATAACACAACATAAGGAATCATAATTAAATATCGAAACCCGCCGTTACATACAACAAACCATCTACTCTACATGGACGATATGAGCTATTTGTCTCTTATAAAACATAAATCCAATGACTTTTAAAAATAAATACAATAAATGCAAAATGCTATATTTCGAAAGAGGAAAATTTAAGACTCCTGAAAGTAATGAAACAGCGAAACTCTCAAAAACATGTAGCCGAAAAAAAAATTTACCTACATGTGATTTGAATAAAATATAAAAATAAACTACTTATATACAAAACAACAAATTAAAAGAAAATATGGAAAAGATTAACATCTGTATTAAAGTCAAAGCTGCAGAAATATATTTATAGTAATTAATGCTTACGCAGTATCAATTCTCGCGTATTCTTTCGGCATAATTAAATGGTCCAACATAGAACTAGAAGAATTTAATTGTCTTAATAGGACAAGGTTAATGAAGTTATATGCTATATGCAAAATCCTTCATAGAACGTATTATTACAGCCAGAAAAGAAGGAGGCAGAAGTATGATAGATAGATGGTATAAACACTACGCAACCCACATACATACGAGGGAGCGTTTTTATATTCGCGGAATGAGCGGGTTGTAGAGGGGTGAGTAGGCGCATTGGGGGCGTGGCCTGTGCAGCGACTCATGATTAGTATAAATACGAAGTTTCATTGTTATTAGACAGTTAGTCTTTGAGCTATCGTCAACCAAGTAACATAATCAAGAGTGAAAAGTGAAATATGGAAAAAATCGAATATCGTGCCGTTATAAAGTTCCTTACCAGCCAAGGAGAATCAGTCGCGACCATAATGAATGAGATGTCATTGGTTTACGGCGACTCTTGTCCAGGAAAAACCATGGTGTACAAGTGGCATAGTTTATTTAAACAAGGAAGGGAATCCCTTGAAGACGACCCGAGGCCGGGCAGGAGCATTGAGGTGACCACGCCAGCACTTATCCAAAAAGTTTAACAAATTGTACTCGAAGATGTTTGACTAAAGAAGAAACAACTCGCAGAAATGGTTGGAGTATCCGATACAACAATTTTTAAAATCCTACACGATCATCTCGGCATGTCTAAGGTCAGCGCAAGATGGGTGCCGAGAATGCTCACGCCGCCGCAAAAACAACAGCGCGTAGAGTGTTCGCGTGCATTTTTGGACCTCTGTAATGAAGACAAGGATGGTGTATTGAGTGGAATTGTTACTGGAGACGAAACTTGGGTTCATCATTATGAACCTGAGTCCAAACAAGACTCCATGCAGTGGCATAAAGAGGGCACAGCACCTCCCAAGAAATTTAAAGTGTCACAATCAGCTGGGAAACTCATGGCAACGGTATTTTGGGACTCGGAAGGAATATTGTTGATTGATTATAAAGATAAAGGTGTTTCTATAACCGGAGAATATTACGCTTCAATATTAGAGCGACTAAAAGAAGCCATTAAAGAGAAAAGACGGGGAAAATCGACAAAAGGTGTTCTGCTTTTGCATGACAACGCGCCCGTCCACAAGAGCCGCGTTGCGTTAGCTGCCCTGCATAAGGTGGGCTTCGAAATTGTGAATCACCCACCCTACAGCCCAGACCTGGCCCCGAGTGATTATTACCTGTTTCCGAAAATGAAAAAAGAGCTGCGGGGTAAAAAATTTACTGCCGATGATGAAGTCAAGGAGGCAGTTTCGGCGTATTTTGCAGATAAAGAGAAATCATTTTTTTATGAGGGTATAAATAAATTAATTGAAAGATGTGAAAAATGTATCCGTCTTGGATAAATATATTGAAAAAGAAAAATAATTTGGTTTTTTTATTTCCACCCCTTGTCCCCCATTCCGCGAATATAAAACCGCTCCCTCGTATATACCAAATCTAAGAAAGTACTTTCAAAACAAAAACACATCCATACTCAAAACAATCATATTAATAGGCAACGAATATACACCATTAAAACTAAAACAAAAGAAGAGAAAAATTTAAATAATAACAACGTAAAAAAAAAGAGAAACGATCCAGAAAAACACTCATAGAACACTCATTTTAGTGAGTGATAAACACAAATAAAAAATTATCATGGGCAATTATTTTTAAAAATAGAAGTAGTCGTGTTAGCCAAAAAGCTCTCCATGAAATATTACAGAAAATAAATAAAGAACCTTTAGAAAATAACAATTGCAGACAAGGAATTCAAAGAAACTACAAAACATATATTAGAAGGGTGTATACTTGCTGAGAAGGATTATATAGACACAATATTGCAGCAAAAATTATACACAGTACACTACAAGCTCACCCCAGAAAGTATCCCTGAAACTAATTATTATAATCTATATTGGGACAGGACAATACACACAGATAGATAAATTACTAGTGACAGGCCAAACATTAGACTTATTATTAGAAAACAAAAGAAAACTTACATAATAGACATTGCTATACCAAATGATGTGAACGATACACAGGAAGAGCAAGAAAAAATAGTATAACATACAACACTTGCAATTGAATAAAAGAGCTTTGAAATTATGAAGCAGGAACCCTAGTACCGATTGTGATGTTAGTTAGAGGTTTAGAATAAAACAATTTTTCCGTTACATATAAACTCTAGAAATAAGTCCATATGCACGCATGAACATAAAAAATAACAGTAACAGTCAGAAAATTTTCCAAACAATCAAACAATAAAAGATCTTATAACTTGACCAGTATCCATCATTCGATCAATACAATCGCAGCTATAATATCACCTTTAAATGGCCACACAAAACTTGTAGTAAATACCATTTATAAAACAAGAATATCAGTTGCGTACAGTGTGAGCTCAAACACAAAAATATGTGAAATCTAGGAGGAAATATGTGCCATAATAATAATAGGGATAACTTAAAGATATACGTGGTTGTTTTAAGTACTATAACATTTTAACAATATTATTAACAACTATTAACTCTTTATTTAATAAAAAAATTTTCAATAAAATTCATATACATGTATGTACATACATACTGCGATAGTTTGATTTGAAAAAATAACGAAATTTTCATTAAAATCAAGGACAGAATTTTAAAACCAAGTGCAACTCTGTTTTATACAGAAAAATTCATGCCTACTTTTGATAGAGCTGGAAATCTAATAATGTAAAACATTTTCATTGAATATGGCGCCAGCTACTACCTAGTTCCATTAAATTTTCTCTCTCGAACTATTGCAAATTTTAAACATAGTGACCAGTTCTTTTACGAATCAATCTATGTATTAAAAAAGTATAAATATTGAAGAAGGATACCAAATCAAACCATAAATACCTAAAATCTAACGTCTTCCACCTCAATAGCAGGTAATTCTTGCCCCGGTAAAACACTAGTAAATCATCACCACATAAAAAAAATAATTTTGTTTTGTATAATCTCTATAAAAATATAGTAAGTGTATATCTTATCTCCAATATTTTAAATATACTTTAACGTGATAATGTTTTGAACATTTGAAGCTGTGAATTTTGCGAATAAAAGTGCCATTATCAGAAGTCGTACTGACATCTACTTTTATGTAAATAACACCATACTAGTAATCATTATGTATCTATTAATAAAAATATGAATGTTGATGAAAATTTACCATTAGGTTTTGATAATTACATTTTTTGTTTTATTGATTTTCACCCATATAATAATTTTTTTGAATACAAATTTTGCATCACTATTACACTCACCTTAACGCCAAGTTAACCTCTTTGGACTTTTTATTGTATTAGATTAAATTAGATTTCTTAAAAGTGGCTATAAAGCCTACTCCACTGCGATATTTCCTGACCTACCTACAAATCTCGTTAGGTGTACATCCTCTGGTTTTATTCTTTTAATTAAATCTGACATGATCTACGGAAGTCTTTCTATATACAGGGCGTTTGGTAAACATGTGGCAAAAATTTATGGTGGAGCTCTTTGCGTTACTTTATAAATAATTATAGCTTTGACGATTTTTTAAAAATCGCTACCTTACAAAAATACAGGGTTATACAGATTCGACTCTTTCGAAAACATCTATCTGCTAAAAAATTTTATTAACGCTACAGTAATAAACATTAGTAATTTGACTAGTATCTATCAATTATTTGCACATTCAATTATTAATCGCGTATTATGTATTGCAGTCTCACACCTCATAACTAAGTAAGTATTACGTAAATAAAGAAATTATCTCGAAAACGATGAAATTTTTTGCTTGAACGCAAATATGTATATATAAATATATAATTGAAAAATATTTTCTGTTTCTTAAAAATCTTTATAATTCTGTATTTTCGAAAGAAAACGATTTTGTATAAGCGATCAAAGTTATTATTCTTAACTTAACGCAAGGAATCACTCTTTAAATTTTTGCTGCATGTAACACCTGTAGGGTTAGCTTCAGGACATGCATTTTCCATTTGTACAAACCGTGCTTTCCAAAGTCTCAGATTGGCATAATACGTGGATCGAGGTTTTCTCTTCTATTGGACAGAATCTATCAGATTGATGCCCAAGTACGTAGAATGAGAGCGTCTTGAAAAAAATTGTCATTTCTAGAATTTCATGAGTTGTTATAATTATTTATGTTATGAAGCTTTTCCATTCCTCCATTTGCATCGAATTGATAATCGTCTTGCATGTGTTATACATATTTTAAATCTTTAAACTTAAATCTAATCTCCAGGTTGGTGCCTTTGTGATCTCCCTAAAGAAACTTTCTACTTGTAGAACTTTACATCCCTGAAAATTGTTTTTCTTTCTTTATTTTTCTTCGTAGGACTCTCTGTTTCTAATTAGTTTTTCATAATTTCCAGTCAACACAGTTATTTTTCTTATTTCATTATTTGTGGTCATGTCGTATTTTTGCAACAGATGTCTGTAGTCACCGTCTAACTTAACACTTAATTAAAATATGCGTGTTGTCATATTTAACTATTTCATTTCTGTAAAGGTAAGAACCCGTTACACAGTGTTTACAGTGACAGTGCTGTACAAAAACGTCAACGCCAACAATGGTTTACGAAATTCCATGCTGATGATTTTAATCTGGCTGATAGCTCAGCGATTAGCTACTAGTGCGTATATCACATTGAGATCTCGGGTTCGAGTCCTATACCCTGCTGTCCGGGAAAGCGAATTTCCCTTTCCCGTTTAAGCGTATGCTGATAGCCAAACATCTTAAGTCACACGACAAATGCGGGCGTAATAATAATAACATGGCCCGTCCATGCCTCCTGTCATTAGCGTTAAGTTGTTAAGTGTTGTAAGGGATAATTAATCATTAAGGCACGGATTATTATTATTTTCTTAATAACAGTTTTCGGTTAGGAATATCCACTGAGAACCACTGGTTGAGTTAGATATACGAAAGATTGTAGAAATATTAAACATCCATCATTTGTTCCTCGTGAATTCAAAAAAATTCCCTTAGCAGCTCTAATATCTGAGGTATGCTCCTCAGATGTGAAACAATGCTGTTTTGAAGCGACTGGTGAATATCATCGAATGCAGACTTAGTGGGCCATGTTTATTGAGCTGATGCTAAGACATAATACAGTTAGTTTGGGTGCCTATTGTCAACAATTTAACAATTTGAACAAATTCGTCATCCAAAGCTTGCTAATCATAAAGGAGTGTTATTTCGTCATAATGTACTATAAGTTTGACCGCCCGTCAAAAATTATTGGATTTTAGATGGGATCTGCACACTCATCATACTCTCCGGATCTACGTTTCATTTAAAACACTTTGCATGGTGTAGTGTTTGATTCAAATAAGATAATCAGCATTTTCGGCGATGAATATAGATCCTGCTATGAACGCAAAATTATAACGCTCGCTAAAAGATTTCCAATTTTGGCCAAAAAGACGGGAATATTTTCAATTTATTTTAAATTTTTGATGTTCTGATTAACTTCAATTATATCCATATCTTCTTGACATGACGAGAAAGATAATCCACATATTCTCTATTGAGTTCACATCTGGACTTTGCGAAATCCATTCGATCGTATGAATAACAGACGATCCCAAAAAAACGGCAGTAGATTGTGTGTTGAATGGAAGTCTTTCTATATACAGGACGTTTGATAAACATGTGGCAAAAATTTATGGTGGAGTTCTTTGCGTTACTTTATAAATAATTATAGCTTTGACGATTTTTTAAAAATCGCTTCCTTACGAAAATACAGGGTTATACAGATTCGACTCTTTCGAAAACATCTATCTGCTAAAAAATTGTATTAATGCTACAGTAATAAACATTACACACAATCTACTGCCGTGTTTCGGATCGTCGGCCTCCTGCAAAGACCATTCTAGCCTATCACTGCCAAACCACTTTTGCACGAAAGACAGAAGTTCCTTTTGATACAATTATATCCACGTGAGTCCAAAATTCCTGTAAATATGCTTAACCATCCGAAACTATACACATGCTGAAGCACCTCCAGACATGCACTTTAAGTGGATGCTTTGCACTGTGAACAACATTCCAATTTGTATCACAGAACTAAACTTTCTTTCTAGGCTTCTAAGTCCAAAAAGGAGGTTCATCGGAAAATAAAATATTCTCGCTCAATATTATTTTGAGCTAGGGCAAGACTTTTTGCCGTGATTTGCTGACAACAATGGTTTTATTATCGTACTGCGATGTTTCAGATTATATTCGTGTAAACGATTACGTAACATCATCAAACTTACTTTTATATTCTTCTTCCTCAATTATGCTTGTCCGTTATGCAATGTTAATTCAGGTTTTTTTATAAACTCATAATCTCGTTTGATCTGGAATGTCATGTACTGACTTTGTTGTTTTATATTGATTAATCCATAACATTACATTTTTAATAAACGCAGTATAATTGAAAATTTTCAAATTAACAACTTAAAGATTAACTCTTTTATGGTAAAGATTAACTCTTTTATGGTACCGCATTTAAAATACCAGACGAAGATGTGAATTTGGTTGCCTAACAGCTCAGTTTAATAATTTATTTTATTGAATTCATGTCATTCTTGTTTTGTTTACTATTGTTTACTACATATTTACTATTTTTATAACATTCCATTCAACATTTATTTAGAGTTAATTAATTAATTCGTCATGAATGAAGAAAGTAATTTTGATGTTGGTTAATTTAATCACTGAAGATTGATATATAACCCCTTTTCAATTAATTGTGTAATTAATGTGGAAAGGGGTTATATATCAACCTTAAGTGATTAAATGAATGAAGAAGCTAATAAGACCGCATTTTTGAAGAAACCAGTTATTATCAAAGAAGATTATGAATTTAATAATTATCAAGGTAATAAATTACGAATCTATGAAGATACTTCTATAATAGTCTGAATTAAAAGCAGTAAGAAATATCTACAATGAAAAATATTAAAATGGAATCACCATCTGAAACATGTAAAAATGATATAAATGGTGCAATTAAAGCAGAAAAAGAAATGATTGATAAAACAGTACATTCAAGAAATGTAATAAATATAAAGTAAGAATTTGAAAATAAGTATCTACATGAACAAATATTTGTCAGTGAGACCAGCATTCATAAAAATGATATTAATGATTGATTTGATTTAAAAGACAGTGTTAAAATAAAACAAGATGATATGTTCACTGCAGGTGATATTAAAATAAAATTTCTATCATGGGAAGTACAAGACTGTAAAGACAATGATGAGATAAAAATAGAAGATGAAATTACTATTTTAGGTCATATAAAATACGAAATCAGTAAAACACGGTTGTGTAAGTATATATTTTTATTTATAAATTCTACTGGAGCTACTAAATATTGGTTAATTTTGTTTTATTGTCAGTTAGCAATTAACTAGCAAAACAAAATTAATACATCTTTTATAACAACTTTCATATTTTAAAAAAACAATACTGTTTAAAAATATATATCATTTCTAAGTTAAATTTCAATTTTTAGTCCAATTGAATATATCAAATAAATATTTATTTATATAGGAATGGACAAAGGGATACAATAGGCTCTTTTATATACCTACATAACGAGTTTTAACTATTTGCCCACCTGAAGTGGCGCGCATAAATTGAAAAATAATAACAACCAATGTCCGTCTATTCTCTGAATAACATACTTTCTCAAGCAAATATTTTTTATTGGGATACATAATATATATATTTTACAAAAAAAAATGGTTTCACCTTGCATTTACCTCCATTGCTAATAATAGCAGCACACAATCGCACCAATGGCGCCTTCAATCAATTTTGCAGGAATAACAGGCTTTATTTTAACCCATGCCTTCTATAGTCGCTTCCATAATATTCTATTGTTCGTTTGAAGAATTTGTTTTACTTGTCGATTACGTTCTTCTACAGCAACTCGTTGAGATTGAGATCTGGACTTTAAGATAGTCACAATTTAAAACAAATTTGGAATTAACATTTCTTGTTAGTTAAGTTTTGATTAAGTTTTGACGAAAAAAATATTCTTATTTAATTATAGCGATTACTTATCCCTATAGTTGTAAGACTTGGTGCGAAGTTAAGTGTTTTCCTAGATATTCAGTCCAAAATTTCTTCTTCCGATCTTGCGTTTCTATAAATATTTCTCATAGCTTCTCCCACCTCTCATGCTCTCTCTCATGTACAGTTGTGCTTTAAACAGCATATGAGTTATACTTCTCTTTTCATACTTAGGACAAGTTTTTGGACAATTTTGAACGCTATTGAACTTTCGAGCTGTTATTATTTGAATATAATATCGAAAAAGGACTGTTCTAATAGTTAGTATCTTTTGTAAGTTTCCTATGGAAATGAAGTATCGAGACAGTTATGATACATCACCAAGAAGATTTGTATTATATCAAAAAACTCTTTCTTTTTATATTTAAATTTGTAAATAATAAGTTTATTTATTTTCAGAGAAACTTTACCGCACGATCGAACAAGGCAAGCAAGAAAACATACTTTTCTTTTTGATAAACGCAAAAAACAACGCGAAACGTATAAATGTTCACAGTTCAAGTACAAGACGCCTTTCAAAAGCGACTTTAATAGCCATACTAACAAACATTATGAAGCCAAAAATTGCAGTTGCAAAACTTGTCATAAAAAATTCAAACGAAAAGAAACTTTGAAACTCCACATACTTTATATCCACGCCGATGTTAAAGAAGAAGAGGAAAAAGTAAAACTAAAAACAAATTCTAACGACGAAATATATAAATGCACAAAATGCAAGTACGAGACACGCATACTTTCTAATTTTCAAAGGCCTCTTGACTCGCACGACAAAGTAATACGATTTAAATGTCCGAAGTGCGAGTATACAACGCATAACAAACACTATTTGAAAAGGCATTTAGTTATACATAAATCGGTCAAGCGATTTAAATGTTCGAAGTGTGATTACGCAACACATCGCAGATCCAATCTCAAAAGACACGTAACCACATACTAAACGATGAAACGATTCAAATGTTCCAAATGTGATCACGTAATGGATTTGAAGGACTCAGATAATCACATCTGTAAGAACGAGTTGATGAAGCAATTTAAATGTTCGGAATGAAAATTCAGAACGAATTACAAATCAAATTTGAAAATGGCATCTCAATTATAACTAATAATATTATAAACTACTTTACAAAATTTCCGTGCCCAAAGACAGATCTAGAGCATTTTAACACCTGGCTAGGGATACTATATATTGATTCATTATGTTTATTGGATCCTGAGACTATATAATAATAAACGTGTCTGTTCCAAACATTTTGATGTAAAATAAACATATATCGTGATGCCATTCATATGCTTAAGTGGTAAAATTATTTTTATATTGGAATATATTTCAATTTAAAGATGTATTTTTCCTCTTAATAGAATCTATTCCTTCAACAAGAGCTAATCAGTCTGAAGAAGAAACCTTTGAAAGAACCTCAGATAAATGGATGATACATAAATATAATTTCATATTTAAATATGAAATACAAAGCTTTTGTTTACTACGAGGGAGCGTTTTTATATTCGCGGAATGAGCGGGTTGTAGGCGCACGTTGTAGGCGCATTGGGGGCGTGGCCTGTGCAGCGACTCATGATTAGTATAAATACGAAGTTTCATTGTTATTAGACAGTTAGTCTTTGAGCTATCGTCAATCAAGTAACATAATCAGGAGTGAAAAGTGAAATATGGAAAAAATCGAATATCGTGCCGTTATAAAGTTCCATACCAGGCAAGGAAAATCAGTCGCGACCATAATGAATGAGATGTCATTGGTTTACGGCGAAGACGACCCGAGGCCGGGCAGGAGCATTGAGGTGACCACGCCAGCACTTATCCAAAAAGTTGAACAAATTGTACTCGAAGATGCTCGACTAAAGAAGAAACAACTCGCAGAAATGGTTGGAGTATCCGATACAACAATTTTTAAAATCCTACACGATCATCTCGGCATGTCTAAGGTCAGCGCAAGATAGGTGCCGAGAATGCTCATGCCGCCGCAAAAACAACAGCGCGTAGAGTGTTCGCGTGCATTTTTGGACCTCTGTAATGAAGACAAGGATGGTGTATTGAGTGGAATTGTTGCTGGAGACGAAACTTGGGTTCATCATTATGAACCTGAGTCCAAACAAAACTCCATGCAGTGGCATAAAAAGGGCACAGCACCTCCCAAGAAATTTAAAGTGTCACAATCAGCTGGGAAACTCATGGCAACGGTATTTTGGGACTCGGAAGGAATATTGTTGATTGATTATAAAGGTGTTTCTATAACCGGAGAATATTACGCTTCAATATTAGAGCGACTAAAAGAAGCCATTAAAGAGAAAAGACGGGGAAAATTGACAAAAGGTGTTCTGCTTTTGCACGACAACGCGCCCGTCCACAAGAGCCGCGTTGCGTTAGCTGCCCTGCATAAGGTGGGCTTCGAAATTGTGAATCACCCACCCTACAGCCCAGACCTGGCCCCGAGTGATTATTACCTGTTTCCGAAAATGAAAAAAGAGCTGCGGGGTAAAAAATTTACTGCCGATGATGAAGTCAAGGAGGCAGTTTCGGCGTATTTTGCAGATAAAGAGAAATCATTTTTTTATGAGGGTATAAATAAATTAATTGAAAGATGTGAAAAATGTATCCGTCTTGCAGGTGAATATATTGAAAAAGAAAAATAATTTGGTTTTTTTATTTCCACCCCTTGTCCCCCATTCCGCGAATATAAAAACGCTCCCTCGTAAATTTTAAAAATTAAGATATGAGTTATATTTATTTACGAATTTTGTAAGTTAAAAGGTTAATTATGTGTTTAAGTAATTTATATGTTAAATATTGTTATTGTAATGTTTTCAAAAAACTACCGCTTTTATCATAAGTGCTAATTTTAAAGAATATAATGTAAATAAATCAATTTTCTATTTTACAGAAGATAAGTATTTAGATGCATCTTCAGATACTGCTGTTCCTGGCTCTTCATGTAGAAAAAGTGCACCACCACGAATATCAGGTAAACATTACATAAATATGGAATATTATTTCATGAAATACAGATAATATAAGCAAAATTCAATGAAGATATTTTTTGCAACAATTTATTTATAACATTTACCGAGCAAGAAAATAACATCCACTAAAGAATACAGGTTTGTATTTTGTAAAATATGAGATAGACAGCATTGATAACAAGCAAAGCTTTTGTTTATAGTTCAATTCTGCATTTTTTTACTGTATAAAATATACTATAAATTTTTTCTCATTTTTAGAGATTATGGCCAAAGGACTTCTCTTAAAAAATATATCTGTAACACAAGAGAAACACTTATCTCCAAAATCTAAAGAAATTTATAGAGTGGCCCTTCAATGGAGAAAAACTCCAATTAGATATCGAAGAGTAAAAATGTGAAATTGATAGACTTCTTTATCCATCATTCAGTGATAACATCTACATTTATAAATATACGGAAAATAGTCATTAAAATGTTAAATGTTGTCTTAAAAAAAATATAGCCTCTTATATGAAGGATATTGTTTTAAATCATGTGGATTGTTATTTTAATGTGCAACATACGTAAGGGTGCTGTAAAAGCAACAAACGTTTACATATTTCTATTAATATAAATCAATAAATTTCTTTTTCTATATCAGTGGGTAGCAGGCGCCACCTACTCTATTTTTACGTGAAACGGGTTGCACATTTATACCACGATTAAAGAATTCTAACAAACCAACATTAATCTATTGAGACAGAGTTTATTTATGCTTGTTGGTGCTGATGTCTTGTAATTTTGTAGTTAATACTCGGCCTGAGTAAGTTTAATCCTCAAGGTCAAACAAAATTATAGTTTATTACACCAGATTAGGAGGGCACTGCTTAGACGAATATTATAGAACCCTTGAAATGGCAACAGTATTTTCGTTCTTATTTCCTGTTGAATCGGTTAAGCTGGGTTAAACTTCATACGTCATTTGCATGTTATTTGGGTTATTTATTGGTTATTGTCAATTGTTGTTGGTGTTTGTTATCTTTGTCTTTTTTCTTACCTTTAAAGCTTGTTCGTTGTTGTTATAAAACAGTACTAACGCCGCATCAATTTTGTTGCACGTGCTTTGATTTTTTGAGTTAAACTCAGAAATATCAAAAATGGGGTTTAAGTGTTGCGTTCCTGGCTGCTGTAATTACAGCAATAAAATTAAGTTTCATCGTATATCATATAAAGATGAAGAGGTAAGTACACTTCAAATTGTTGAAAAATGTTTATGTGATTTAAGTATTCCTTATATAATAGATGTACAATGAATGGCTGCGGAGGATAAACAATCCAAAATTATGGGGTTTGTATCCAGCCAAAGTAAAAAGGAGGAGAAACCGTTAACTGATTATGACAATATCATTTTTCCTGAGGTTATCATTGAAGAATGTCCAACATCGTATTCACAAACATACGTTGCCGGTTACGTGGCAAGAAAAATGTTAAGATACATTAATAATTGTCAGTCATGTTTAAATGATTTGCAAACAGATGTTGAAAGTGATTAGCATTTAGCTATAACATTAAAATGTTTCAGAAGTAAGGCTTTAGTTTTCCCTACAACTGCATTCATGAAAATATTTTCATTTACTTGGGAATATCTATTCAAAGTAATGGATAATGTTTGCCATGTTCCAAATTTGCAAAGTGTTTTACGTAATAAACTACTTAAATATTTTAGTTTTACAATTTTTCATTGTGAAAAACATAATTTAAAACCATTCTTTTTGAACTTCACAATAAATTTTTTTATTCACACATGGATCAAACAAACTAATAGTATTTTAAAAGGTCAGTGTAATGCACCTAATAAATTAAGTGGTATTCGAAAAATTGCATATGCTAAATATCTCAGAAATAAAAATAAACAAAAGAAAATAGTTGGATTAAAACAGCTTACTTCTTAAAATATCTACATTAATTATTATTAAAATATCTACATTAAGATTTGTCCTATAATAATAATTGTAATCTCAAGATTACTTGTTTAAAATTTATATACTTTAGGTATAATTGATTTGTTTGAATAATTTGTTATAAGTTCATATCATTATATAAAATATGTAAAGGAACGTGAAGAACATGAAGATGTCAATGATATTTACTTAAATATTTTTTTGTATTACAGATACATCAGTGCGCTATTATTGTATTTGCCATGAAATATTTTTTGTATAATATTAAATATATTCTTTACATTTTTATAAATACATGATCTTGTTCTTTACCACAGATACCAAATAAGACTGTATCAGTAATATTTGAAATGTATTTGATAATGGCTTTTTCAACAATGTGTTGAAATAAAAAATACAAATTTTATGTAAATCAAAGTTCGGGAAGACAAATAAATGTCAAAAATATAATCTGTTGATATTATTATAATATACATATATATATATATATATATATATATATATATATATATATATAAATACCTACCTGATTTTATTTTGTTAATGTGATATACCAAAGAATGTTTTACTATTTTATATAAATGCACAAATTAATTTGCATACTATGTTACATGCTTAATTTATGTTGTACTTCTATATAATATAAATTAATGTATGTAAAATAGTAAGCAAATTAATTTTTGATTTGAAAATAAATTAATATATAGTGTACTATAGTTGTAAGGGATAACATAGATGGCGCTGGTTATCATTTCAATAACTTGTTCATTACACCAGACCATGATGGCGCTGTAATCAGAGTTGAAACATACTGAAAGAGTTGCCTATCTATAGTTATTTCTTATCTATGGTTAATACAACCATAAAAATTATTTTGAAATCATGTTTAAAAATTTTAACCTCTATTTTTAATTGTTTTTATGTATAAGGTTTATTTATTTGTTGGTTATATTTTTTTGCGATTTAATTTCTTATATATATTTTTAGCAGATAATAATTGTCTGGATAATACAGTATTGTCACTAGAAAGAAATTATAAATACATAACATGATTAAAACAGAAGATGAATTTCTGATCAACGTACTACAGACAGAAAATACACATAACACAATAGAAAACTATGACGATAATTATGTAGATTACAAAGTTTTAATTTGTGAAACTGTTATTAATAAAATCGATGGATCAGATGATTATATAGAAGATGATAATAAGATAAAACTACATGAAGTCATTGCTTTAAATAATAATAATATGAAACTTTCAGCATCTGAAAAATATAAGAATATAAATAGCAAAGTAAAAATAGAAAATCAAATAATTGATGCGAATATAAAAATTGAATATTATAATGAACCACTATGTAAGTATAGCTTTCTTAAATTTATTGTTATAAATGTCATGCATTATGGTGCACATTAATTTGATACTTATTTGTATTAAAGCATTGAATATAATATAAATAAATTGACTACTTATATTTATTTAAATATAGAATCATTAAAAAAACAAATTTATCTTGTCCAAATAAATTTTGATTTATAAGCAGTAATGTTATCATTAAACTTTAATGATCAATTTTAATTGTTAACATAATTATTTTAAATTTGATTTGTAATTAATGATAGTATATAACACATTTATTGTAATTAGATTTTGTCAACAGTTTGTTATCAATGCAATGAAAGCTATCAAGATTATTGCACAAAATGCAGAATGCTTGTGCATATTTTGAATAGTAATACTTTTGATAGAATGCATAACAAGGCCAGAAAAGAAATGCCTAAGGATATTTTAGAAAAAAGAGAAACTCATGGATATTTTGGAATATATGCTCTGAAAGTTATACCTAAAGGTGTGAAATTTGGTCCATTTACTGGTGTCATTTCAGAATGCACTTGGAGATTAAAAGGAGAAAAATTTATAGCTCACAATAACCAGCCAAATATCCCACATTGGATGCAATATGTCAATTTTGCCAGAAGCAACTCAGAACAAAACTTATTTGCATTTCAGTTTGAAAGTAATGTATATTATCGTAGTACTCGAGAAATCATGAAGGGTGAAGAATTATTGGTATATTTTGGTGAAGAATATAAAAATGGTATAATGAAAGATGCAAAAATGAATTTCACACTCTTCACAGAAAAATACATGGAAGATGTGTTTGCCTGTTCATTTTGTTGTTTAGGATTTAATTCAAAAGAGCACTTGATGAAACACAAACGTATTTGTTTAAATGGAACCAATACAATGTACTCAGTTGGAGGTAAGCATAAAGTATCACTTAAAATTTAAAAAGTGTTAAATCCGTTTTTAATAACTTTATAAAAATAAAGTTATATTTATTTTCCACATATAATTGTTGTAATTTGCGAGTCAATTTTCACTATTCATCGAATATAATACTTAGAAATTTCCAGTGATTGTATTTCTACCAATAAGTGAATCGTTCTTGGAAAAATGTATTAAATATTATAAATTAAATATAACCCAATAATTATTAGTAAATAAGTTTTGGAAAATATTGTTAGGTACTTCTTCCTTTTGCACATATTTGAGCGCGCGCGCGTGTGTGTATGTAATATGGATCTTTCCAGTTTACTGCTCCAAATTAAAAATAGGCTATTGTACATACTATTATAATTGTAGTTGTCTACATAATATTGGTGAATTACTTTTAGTAAAACTTATTAATGAAATCCTAGATTATTCTAATACTAATTTGTTACTTTAATAAGAATAATGGGCATTTTTAGTATATATACAAAGGGTAGTAGAGAAGTTTTGCAATACAGCTTTGTTTATTTAATTTTTTCAAAGTAACTTCCTCCATAAGTTTCACTAGGGAGTAAAGCACACTCGTTGTCCCAACCGCCTCCCTTTTGGCTTCATTTTCACATGCGGAAACAGTGCAATGTCGCAGGGGAGCAAGATCTGGACTGTGGGCAGGGTGCTCGAGAAGTTTCAATCCTGTCGTGGTCAAATATTCGGTGCAGGCTTTGGCGCAGTGAGCTGGAGTATTTTCGTGATAGAGGAACCAGGTGTTCATTCTTAACTTTGGCCGCAGGTTGTTCAAAGATCCAATGACTTTAGGCAGGCACTGTTCAGTATACCACTTAGCTGTGACTGTCTTCTGTGTGTCCAAAACAACGCATTCCATAATTCCATTGGATTTGAAAAATACAGTTCTCATTTTCTTCTTTACAGATTGGGATTTTCTGACAACTACGGGTGTGTCCTCATCATCAAAAACCCAAACTTTGATTTGAGCTTTGGTCAGCACATCGTGATAGTACAGCCAAGTCTCGTCATCTGTCACGATGTTGTTCACATACCGAGATTGTCCCTTATTAAACTTTTTTAGCATCTCCCGGCACCAAGTCTCACGTCGTGTCATCTGCTCTTCAGTCAGTCGATGAAGCACCCAGAGAGAACAAAGTTTCTTCACATGCAAATGATTATGCAGAATCGAACGAATTGCTGGTGCATTTAGGCCTGAACTACCCTCTATCTGTAGGTAGGTCACTCACCTGTCCCCACCAAGCATTTTCCTAACAGTAGTAACGTTTTCCTCCGTAACTGACGGTCGTAGCCTTCCCGGCCTCTCAGCATCCTCCATCACATCCTCCTCAACATCACCTAGTGCAAGAGTTATTTCTTCGAAGCACTGCTCTATGTTTAAACCACGCACGAAATTGTAACGCAAAACTGCCCTTATCTCATTTCGTGACCACGATGCCGTCGCAAGCACTTTACACTCTCACTGCTAATGAATAACTGAGCCCATCGACATGGCGCGGCGGCTACTATGCACGTATGAACATGTGTCAACATGCAACAACAAGCAGCTTCCTACGATTAATTGTTGCGTCATATTGCAAAACTTTCGTAGTACCCTTTGTATATTCATATAGTATTTTATCTAAACATTAGGTAAATGTAATACATTTTTTTTTGTATAATTTCAGAGATCACACAATGTCCGTTTTGCAAAATATACTTGGACAAACAGGAATATTTTGAGTTCCACAAGAACTACTGTATTGATGAAACTTCTGGGTAAGATAGATTTTTTTATATTTATTAACTAAATAAAGATTGACATACAATTACAGTCAACTAATTAAGGACATGCCTGTAGATACATTAATTTTCAAAGAACTTTTTTGAAACTATAAGAAAGTATTTAATTTCATTAATATCCACATTTGCTCACGAAAACAAGAAAAGCTTAAATTAAAATATATAATATTGAGTAACAGAGTAATTAAATTAATCCTTTTCAGCGCTCTAACAATGTCAACTAATGAAGGATATCGACTTTATTATTATATATAATAAACGCTTAAATATCTTATGACTTCTTTAAATTTTGTCGCCTATCCATTGTTTTTGATGAACTTCTTCACGTCTAATGTACATGGACGTGATTGGTTATTGACAGCGTTCGAGAGCTATGGTTTCCATGCATGCTCTGTTGCTTTGCATAAGTCGTCTAATTTCTTGTATATTGCGTGTTTTACATCATATCATAAATTTTCAATAGGATTGAGGTCTGAGCTACAAGAAGGGCAGTCCACAGCTTCAACCACACAATCTGATAAAAATTTGCTGCATGTTTCGGGTCATGGTCAAGTTGATAAAGCAATGTAACGGATAAAGATTCATCCACATACATAGAAACATTTTCCAGTATGCAAATGTGTACAATTTTTGTTCATAATATCGAACATTTTATACAATCGGTTGTAGACACGCCACGAAAAGCCTAATATATAACCGGCATCAGAGAAAACTGTTTACTTTTTTTTCCTTCGGAAAACAATATCGCCCCCTGCTATGGGTTCAGTGACCAGGCTTAACAGCAAACTTCAGTCAGTCTCACTGGCTTGTTCTTTGTACTTACTAGTGGCTGTTTACGAGCTCCTTTACCAAAGAAGTTTGTTTCTCTCAGACGACGCTAAAATGTGCTCAATAATATTGATGTCGTTTCTTCATTCACTTCTCTTTGAATTTCCGCTTTTAAAAGGATCGTTTTCAGACAGCCTTCTCACCATTCTAATACTTATTTCTGAGATCGTAATTTTTGTGGTACAGCTTCGGTTGTTTCATTACATTTAAAATATTTTACATGTTCATTCGTTGTTTCAGAACAGTTTAAGTGTACTACAATCTTCCAGTACAGTCGTTTTTTCTTTAATTAAAATTATTTAATTTGCTCATGTTGTGTAAAATAATTATTTTTAAATTTTATTTTAAAAATGATGATAATAATAATACTAGGAGTAACTTCCAACAGAAATTAGGTATCTAATATAATTTGCACTTACCAGACTACAGAAACTACCAGAAGATTTAGAAAAAAAAATATACATAACCATGATAGAAACAGCTAATTGTGCGTTGCTCAGTAGCACCCAATAATTACAATATTTTTCTACTTTTGTATCAAATTTGACTTCAATTCGTTTATTATTTAATGCTTTACAAAGTGTTTCACTGCAAAAAATGAGTTTTGTGAAATTAGGCTATCACCGTGTTATCACATTTAGGAGAACAGGACAGAATTCTCTTAAAACTATTAACGAACTAATGATTGCAATTTATGGGACGAGGTTCCATCATATTTTAAAGTGAAATATTGATTATTTGGCAAAAAACCGACACAACGCATTATTGCTTTCTTGCTAGTTTTTTTTTGTCATTTATTATTCTAACGCAGTAAACGTTTATACAAAATTTAGTTTAAAAATATATACTTCAACTGGATAAATTTTTTTTTTGTCATAATATGTAATTGCAAATCGGTATAGGAATGAAATATAAACGAATCCTGTTTCATGATTTACATTCTCTGATAATTTATCTATCAACAAAGTACGCAATCAAGAATATACAGTGAGTTCATTAATGATTGAGATGGAACCTTATGCAACCAAACATACACTATTGGTAGCCTTACATTCAAAATTCCCTAGACCCTAGAAATCTATAGTTTTAAAAAAATTATCCAACACACTTAATATGAAATTAAATTCAACTTACCGCTCTAACCACCAAAAATTTACCAATACTTCTGAAAATTACTGATAATTGATAACACGTAATTACAAATCAAATAAGGCAAAATGTCAAATAATTTAGTAGGGTTATAAAGAGAGATCTGTCACGATCTAGTTACAAGGATATTTCATACCAACTGTAATCTTTGTTGTTGTATACTTGGTTGCATAATCTGTCTCAATCTTTAATGAACACATTGTATATACTCGATATATATGTACATATATATCTTGACAAAAAAAACTGAGAAATTTTGAGAACTATTCAATCCAAAATTGGGTTTTCTTGACTACAACTGGAAAGTGTCTGTTCATCGACTTGCAGAATTCTAGATTTCATTGTACGTACTTGTACCAAATTGAAAAAACATCAATTTACATGTGGTATAATACATTTTTCTTATTAGTTAATTGGTTTGTACACCACTGTTCAAGCTTTCTGACAAAAATTTTGGCTAACACTTTATTTATTTGTGGCAATAATTTAATTTTGATTTATTGACTACACACTAATAATATACTTATTATTATAATTATTGCAGTTTCGTTCTGGAATTTTGTTAGACATTATTTCAGAAAATTTCAGAATTTGCTTGTAAGAGATATATTTATTTTCAGAGAATGTCCATTTCCATCGTTAAACAATCAAAACCTAATTTTAAAACAGAATAGACAACAACATAAAGTATACAAATATGCAGAAAACGAATATAAAAACAGTCTGGGGAACCACGTGAAACTGAAGCTGTACAACTGTGGAATATGTAGTAAAAGTTTTAAAAGGAAAGAAACTCTTAAAGCACACGTGAATAAAATACATATAGACATGGAAGATAAAGAGACGCATTCATATTTGAGAACACATTTAACTGCAAACCATTTTAAGGAAGGCAAATACAAATGCATAGATTGCAAATACGAAACATGTATAGGTTCTGAATTCAAAAATCATCTGTCGTCCCATGAAAATATGAAAGTACTGAAAAACACAGAATGCGAATTTGAAAAAACTTACAAATCCAAGCTAAAACACGACGATGTAAAACGCTTCAAGTGCACGGGATGTCAGTATGAAACAAACATTAAATCGCATTTGAATAGGCACATGATTGAAAAACACAGTGAAGTACAGAAATATGTGTGTTCATCTTGCGATTTTGGAACGTCTTGTAAATCTTCTTTAAAAT
This sequence comes from Dermolepida albohirtum, assembly GCA_031893035.1. Lineage (NCBI taxonomy): Eukaryota > Metazoa > Arthropoda > Insecta > Coleoptera > Scarabaeidae > Dermolepida > Dermolepida albohirtum. The sequence goes on along the minus strand of JAVIWB010004675.1, from coordinate 374,488 downwards.
GCCACCTTTATACACACGAAAAAGTGAAACGACTTCAGTGTACAAAATGTGAATTCAAAACGAACAGACAATCGAATTTAACGAGACATATAAAGACACTTCACTATAAAATGAAAAAATATAATTGCTCGATATGTGAATTTAAAACAAATTACAAACCGTACTTAAAATCTCACATGAACGTAAAACATTGTGAAGGAAAGAAATTCAAGTGCTCAAAATGTGAATTTGAAACGTCCTATAAATCTTCTCTAACATATCATCTTAACTGGCATAATGAAGTGAAACAGTTTAAATGTCCGGAATGTGACTATGAAACTGGTAGTAAATCACATTTGAATAGACACGTGAATGCAAAACATTGTAAAATAAAGAAATTTGGATGTTCACTTTGTAATTACCAAACATCACACAAATCATCCTTTAAAGCTCATCTCAACAAGCACGAAAACTTTAATAAAGGTTGTGAATATTAATATAAAACAAATTATTAATTAAATATAAAGTCAAGAAATATATTAAAATTTGTTCTTCGTGATAATAAATAGTGTAATAATACAATTAATTAAAACCTTTGTAAAATTTATATTATAATGAAAGTAAACATTTACTATTTTTTGCCTTTTATTTGTCTATTATATACTGTCTAAATGGACTGGAAATACTTGCATGATATCAAAATTTTCCACCCATTAAGTCGATTTGATATTTCAGTAAAATAACCAAATTTTTTATTGTTTAGCCATTATCTTTTTCATTGGTATATGCCACCTGTTTTTCGTTAAGTTTTACTTTGGTAAATCAAAATCACAATAATGCAAGTTTTTAAAATAAAAAGAAAACATCATTGTTTGTTTAAGTAAATCTGAAGTATATAATTTAAAATAAAATGTAATTTGTATATAGAAAAAATGGACTACTCTTTCGGTATAAACTATAAAGAATACATGGTCATATATATGAGCAAGTATATATATATATATACATATATATGAGCATGTGTAAATTAAATCATTAAATCTTGAAGTTAGTTCTTAAATATTTGTATTGATCCTTTTCTTTCTTCCGGATGCTTTAGCTTCCCACATCCTTCAAACAGCTTTCACGCTGCTTTTCTTTTGTAAGGATTCCCACCATCCAAACTGCTTTCGCTTTTCTTCAATAGAGTCCATCTCATGTTTGTTTAATTTTATTCTTCCTGCTTTTTCCTTGCACTTTACCTAAAAATTTCATTTCCGCTTCTCCAATCATACGTTTCATCCATTTATTTATTTTTAATAATCTCATTATTTATGAAGATCTCATTGATTGTGTGGTAAATTTGATGTCTTTCCTCTATTGTTCAGCTCGACTCCTTACTCACCTCTCTCGTTAATCGCAAATCACAGCTATTTCTATTTTGTTTAATCAGATATCATGATTTTGGTTTTAGATTTCATTCCACACTGGGGTTAGATTTTAAATCTTTTTTATAACCAGAAATAATAGCAATATCATGAAATCACTTCTAAAGATATCGACACTTTCCAGATTTATGTGCTCAACATGCAATAGCTTAATTCTTTATATAGCCAATTCGTCCCATAAACAACGATGAAGAACTTCATCAACTACGGTAACACGAAACTCAATGAGATTTGCTGAGAACCAGATTGAGTAAATTGAATAGCAGCCATGAATATGGTAGAGCATTGTCTTAATGGTACAGTATATGCTTCCGAAGTTTTAGAAATATCAGATTATCTTCAGTATCCCAGAAGACTGATGCCATGACCTTATGACCAGAAACTTTCGAAGTGTAGCGATCTCTTTCGCTTCCACTGTATATTTTGGACTTTGATCTCAGAGCCATAATGATGAATCCATGTTTTGTCCATGCAGACGTATTGATCGAGAAAGTCCTGCTTATCTTCTTCTATCAATAAGACGTTTACAAATGTTCAATTAAACTTACTTTTGGCAGGGCGTTAACATTCGAAGAACTCATCTCCCGAGAGTTTTTTCATCTTCAAAACTTCCGTTAATATACGTTGGCGAACTGATATAACACACCCACTTCTTCTATTTCCCTAATGGCAATTCATCCATTCGTCATCACTATTTAGTGAATTTGACCTTCTTGCCGGTAGCTGCGGCCGTTGGAGGTCCTCAGTTAAGTTCATCTTCACACAACGCTCTTCCACATTTAAATTTTCGACATCGTCTTTTCACTATGTCATATGACACTGCATAGTCCTCCAAAGTATTCAACAACTCTTGGTGGATTTGAATTAGAAACAAAATATTAAATAAAAAAAATAACACATCGTTGTTCGCGAACGAACATTTTATTTTAGTGATCCACAGCGCGCTGTTACCAAATTGTTGCAAACCTTGCTACTTGGTGCACATCATGTAGACATATCGGGCTAGTTAGTGTATTCAAATCAATTGGACGTTTCTGCGCACAACAGGTCAGGAGTGGAACATGACAATCAGACTTCATAATTTTAAGATTCCGTTTGGAAGCTATTGTATGTATTAGCATAGCAAAACGCATTTATGTCGATGCCATATTTTCGTAATAGAACGATAGAATATAGATTTACTCACAGCAGATTGGTCATACAACTTATTGGAGAATTTCTCGACGCAAATATTCATTACAAAACATTTCACGACCATAAGAGTTTTATTATAAAGAGTTTAGAACAAATATAGGAGAAAACTAAGAAAGCGGTCTACTCTACTGACCGAATAAGTTGTGAATATTCATAGATGTGTTAATCAAATTCCAATAAAATCATTACATTATATTCTTATAAATTTTCATATAACAACTTGCTCAAAAGTATTGAAATGGAATCTGTATATGCACTCTCATAGAATAAAATGCTGAAGGCTGTACTACTTCTTCGATAATTTATGTCAGCTAGGCTTTGTTGTGAAGGATGGTTTCAACTATTTAGATATGTAAGGAACCAAAATAGTCGAATGCCTTAGTGACATGATAAAATTTCAATATTGTTTTCTTTCACAGAACGATGTTTTGTTTTTACATGCTTGTTCAAGTGTGTTTTGTATTTCGTTTCAAACTTACAATCAGAACACTTAAATAGTTTAATTTCGTGACTGAACAGGTTCTTTTAAATTTGCTTCACAAGTTGTTTCATGGTTACATTTCGTACAATTATATCTTCTCCATTAACAATGTTTTATGTCTACATGTTTTTTCAAGTACCATTTCTGATTTGCTTGGTGATCACATTCAGGACATTCAAATCATTTCGGTTTTTCATGCCGTAATGTGCGTTTATGTGAGCTTTTAAATTTGGTATTTAGTTTGATCCATATTCACATTCTGAACACCGAAATCGCTTTACATTCTCATGCTTGTAATGAGTGATCCACTCTCAGATTCTACATCTATATAATTACCTAATACAATACAATTACTTTTAAAATCTAGCACCCCTCTTTTAGATAATGGTCGCAAACATTTTTAATTCAAAGCAGTTATTTTTAATATCATTTGTAGAATTAGTACTTTCATAGCTGAGTACATTGCTATCAAGATAATTATTTTTACGTTCTTCCTTTATATCACATATTGAGTCTATGTTTTGAGAAACTAGTATGTTAATTATAATAAATTATTTTGGTTTTTTTATCCACTATTAAATATTAATACAATTCGTAATAATTTTTAAACCCTATAGAAAACATATTGAAAAAAATACAAAAAACATTTTTCTTATGACCATGCAGAGTATGTATGTCACACATACATAAGTAATATCGAATGAAAGACTTACTTAATCTCTAACACTAATTATTCGTAATTTTGATTTCTATTAATTTCATACACACAGCTTTTATGAAGAAATAATGTCAATTATTTGTTATGAATTGCCCGTTGTCCATAATGTAACGTATTCTGATGTATTAACTGCAAAATAACATCAGATTTATATATTTAGTCAACTATCTTTTTTAACCAAATGGTAACATTCTTTCTCGCAACATTCGTTATACGGAAGAACAAATCTTCCATGTATTCTCCTTTTGCTCAACCATATAAAATCAATAATAAACAATATATGTAGTGTTAGACTTGCTTGTTTATGCATTATATTGATTTTCTTTTTTGTGTTTTATAGGGTTGCCAGCGTCAGTACAATTGTATTTTTTTTACTATTTTGTACTTATTCATACAAAAATACATTTTTACTCATTTCCTTTACAATAAAGCGCCATCTGTTATCCAGCAGTCAGTAATTGTAAATCATCTTAAAACAAACAGATAGAATTACTACAGATACCTAACTACTTTAAGTATTAAAAATAATTTCAAATGTGTAATTTCTCGACTATTATCAATAATATTTGTTTATGAATATTTCAAACATTTTGATTGACAATGATTCTAATTTAAATATAGCAGATCCTGGAAAAAGTAATATAGAACTAGGCCAGATATCAGATAAAGGGGTAAATATTGTAGTTATATAGTTGTCATATGGTAGCTAAATTATTTTATTTTAGGGGCACAGCCAGTGCATGTGCCAAATGACGAGCGCAGCGCAAAATGTGCCCAACTTCGCCAAAGCTACAAATACAAGAAATTAAGAAATATGCTGGCGGTGTGCCGCAACTGCAGGGATGGTCACACGGTTAGTTACAGCTTGTGCTCTTGCAACCCGGCGATAAGGATCTGCCAAATGGACGAGCAAGCAAAAACTAAAGAATCAGCGGCAGCAGTACTAAGAGAGTAGCAGCTGCAGCCAAGACGCCTAGACTATTAATTTGATTAAAGTAAGTAAAAAGAAGTCGATGATGACAACGACGCCTCCAGCTAATATCGAGAATAAAAGGATCACACTCTTAATTCTCTGTTACAAGAAATGCGTAAATAAATGAAATTTCCTTGTTAATAAAAGGAGATTCTGATATTAACATCCTAAAAAAATATATGCATATGAGAAAAAGGTTTGTAATTGTGTACAATACCAATCTAGAAATAGATATCGTGAAATCACTTGATTCCCCATATCACCAATATTACAGATATCAGAGTGGCTATGTTAAAAAACAAAATAATGTTTAACTTTCACGTGCCATGCGATATCGCCACAGGAAATTTAGAGGTTACGAGGAGATCGATGTGTTCCCAGGAACTTCAATTAATGAAGAAAAGAAAATCGTATCTTTAGAAGCAATGTTTTCGGAAAATTGAATTCGTAATTTTCGTAATACTCCTCGACGAAAAATCCAATACTGAAATTATAGAAGGTACTAAAATTATAAAAGGTGAGTGTGTAATGTGTGAAATTTTGAATTCCAATAATGGCAGACATGCAAATATAAGAAGACTATGTTGCTATTCTAGCAATGAACGAGCATACATTAGACAAACTAAAAAAAAGGAAGAAATTTGAAAACTATTTCGTTTGTTAATTAAAATTAACCAATGGAAAATTAGAATTTCTATCGTCCGATAACAGTATTTCAAATTTAGAAACTTACCTGTCCATGAAGATGAATATCCTATGTCTACATTACAATCACCCAAAGCCGTACCTATAATGGAAATAGATTTAACACTGATGAACAAACACTTACCTATTGTTCCACTTATTTGTTTTCTTTTTATGAAATTTACATTATTTGACTCTACCAGTGTCGGTAATAACAAGGAGACAGCCAGGTATCATTTTTAAAGTTAAAATACCAGTACGAAGTTTTGAAAATCGTGTTCGGGTCTTTTTTACGTTTATTGTTTTATTACCGAAAAGTTTTCAGTTTCTTTTGTTGCATTGTTTCCTGGTCTTAAAAGATTATAACTCGTGTATTAATATGTGATGATAAATGAGCGCATAACATCCAAAACACGAGAAATTTACACCCGCACCAATTCTTTAATGCAACTATATTTGAATTCACACCCATTTATTAACAGTGGGAAACGAAGAAACCGAGTTCTTCGGACCATTATGAATATGTGTTGCTAAATCTTTTAGGAAGAAATACTTAATGGCAATACGAATTTAAACACTCCTGTCAAAAACTGCGAGATGCCCTTAATTAAACAATCGTCACAATGAAATTAATAAACGTAGCTATCTAAAGCTTCACAGTTGACTTTGATATGGAGACAACTTGTCTACGCGTACCACAAAAACAGTCTGATCATCTCTCCATCATCTCATGGACTTTTCAACCCACCTTCATATTTCATTAGAAGTTATAGATAAAATTGTACTGAAAATATACTTTTTACTCTACGACTCTGACAAAAAAGATTTGTAAATAACAAAGGTGTGATGTACAATATAATACAAAGGTATTAAAAAAAAACTAGTTAAGCTTCAAACTTTTTAATAGTTCTCTATTAATTTTGAAATAGGATGCCCCAATTTTACACTTTAAATGTATCACATGCAGGCAGTTTTATCATTTTACATGATGTGCCATTGTAAAACATATAAACCTCTTATGTTTCTTCGTCTCACTTAAAAACTACAAAATAAATATGTTTACAGAAAATGCTACATATGTAAAATTATTATATTCTATAAAATAAATTACAATAAAAAATAAATACTAACAAGAAAAATTACATTTATCGAAAATATAAGCAAGCTGAAGAATAGTTTAATTTCCATTCTACTTATATTTTCGACCTTCATAAATACGGCTTTTATTACAATTTTGCTTTATATCCCGTGCCTAATTTATTTAATGGCGTTATTTTTCAGACGACAATAGTTCATGTGGTACTCGGAGTACTCTTGCTGCTCCAAGAAGATTTTACAAAACGCACATTGGGTAATCTCTGTAAATGAATAAAAACACACTATAATAAATAAATATACTGCTTCTAACAATAGGAAGAGTTTAAATATTAAACGGATAAGTAAGCTAAAGCACATAAAGTAGCTAACTCGATAATCAAAAACGTAAAAAAAACCCTCATCACTTTAATCGCATCCTAAACTGTCATCTTCAATAGAAAAAATAAACGCAGTGTTGAAACAATTTGATGTCCACACAAACAGTGAATTTCACAAAAGCATTAAATAAGTCATCACTTTCCTCTCTTAAAAATTAGCTCTCACATTCCTAAACCACGTACACACACCCCTGAGTTCTCTGCCTCCAGTAAACACATTATTTTTCACTATAAAGATACTCTCATAGCTATCTAAATGTCTTCAGATATTAACGTTTTTAATTAATTTTAGACAAGCTGTAGTTACATTATGATATTTTTCGAAAACAAGTTGGGCAATACTTGATGTCTGGGGGCTAATGAACTTAATAAATGATATATGTTTTTTTAAGACAAGTTGCTATTACGCGTTTAGTTTGACAAATATATTTCTTATTACAGTCTTAGAAATTAATTTCACAAATACCAAATTTCTGACACATACTCTTTTGCTTTTCGAGATTTGCTAGAATTTCCAGACTGAAAAATAACTTTAAGTCCGTATTCTTAAAAATTCTACTGAAATTTTTCGCATTTCTAAACAAATTAGACACTCAAATCAATAGCGAACGACCACATTTAATGAAAAAAAATTCGATTTCATCACGATAATGCAACAACTTATTTTATTATTAACTGCATAAGCAAAACATTTAAATCCACATAACGAACTGCTACTTTACGCATCTTACTCACCAGGTCATTAGTAACGTATTTTTGTTCTTCAAATTAATCAAGAATTTGGATGAGAGGTTTAGGTCAAGTGATGAGATATCTGAAATTAATGCCTATTTTAAGGGCCTCCAATAATTTTGGTGTATGGAAAGTATAAAGAAGCTTAAGCGTGACTGGACTAAGTGCGTAGAATTGGAAGGAGATTATGTAGTGAAATAAGTACTTTGGAAATAAAGCTGTTACACTATAACTGGCTGATAGCCCAGTGATAAGTTACTAGCTTATCACACCGTGTCTTGGGATCGAATCCAATGGTCACTGTTTGGAAAAATTTTCACGATTTCTCTTTTTGGTTAAAGCAAATGCTGACAACCAAAGAGTTTAAGTTGGACCATGGGCGCGGAAGTAATAATAACTCATAGCCTACTAATGCCCCCTGTAATTGAGGCTAAGCTGTTAAGTATGTTAAGGCATGAATTATTGCTATTATTAATATTATAACCTAACCACACATGAAATACATCAGAAACAATAGCGACAAATTCAAACCATTTTTAGATTTAAAAATATCGATCACGCGATAAAATAAGCAAATATGGCATTCCCAATTTTTAAATTTCTAATTACCTTTCATATCTTCATTTGAAGTGTCTTCATTTGTTTCATGAGAACAAACAGTTTTATGTTTCACCAAATACTCTTTCGACCTGAATCCAAGGCAACAAAATGTACAACCAAATACATCACCAATATCCTTCTCTACAGTAGGGATGAAATCTATTTCGATGTTTCTATTCAAAATACCTTCGTATTCTTCACCAAAGTAAACTAATAATTCTTCATCCTCTTGGATTTCACAAATACTGCGATAATATATGTCACCTTCGTACTGGAACACCATCAAATTTTGTTCGAATATGCTTCTAGCAGGATTGATGTATTGCATCCAATTTAAACGCGTTGAATTACTGTTAACGAATTTTCCCTCTCTTATCCTCCAAGTGCGTTTTGGAGTATTTAGACCGATGAAAGGACCAAATTTTACGCCTTTAGGTATGACTTTTAGCGTGAATACTCCAGTACGCCCAAATAATTCTCTAATTTCTAAAATATCCTTTGGTATCTCTTCTCTTGTACTGTTACTACTAGTACCAAATATGTTTCTGTCCAAGATCTGTACAAGCATTTGACATTTGGTACAATAATCTTCATAACCCTCATGGCAATGGTTACAAGCTGTTTATTAAATTAAATTCTGTTAAAAAAACTTCAAACAATACTATACAATTGAGAAGTGACTTTAGTTGCACAAGATGATCATGGTTCAAATGATTAAAACACAATTATGTTACTAAAATTGGTTGAAATAGTGCTGCTTACTGCAAGGCTGTAATTTATCCAAATCCCAATTACAAATGCATATTCTATCTGTCTAATTCATACATCAAATGACGTGTAAATAATTAAACTGATAGTGTTTTTTGCTGGTTGAACTCACTAGTATTTTTTGTGTACATTTTTTCGGTCATTTGCTTTGCACTGAATGTGAATAATATAGACATCAGCTTTGCAGTTAGGGCCATCTCAATGAAAATGTGCCTGATGATATTCCACTGAGCGTGTAATTTTTATAAAACTAGAACAGTGACCATGTACACTCACTAACAACTCAATGCCCAATGGGAGCGTTCTAAGAGCAATCGGTAAAAAACGCCAAAAATGTTAGGAACATTTTGAAATAATTACAATAAGGAGCCTAAATAGTTTTATTGTGTAAAATAGTACAAGACTATCTCTGTTTAAACTGCAAATGGCAATTCTAAAGTAAATGTGGCCATGCTGGAATCACGCCTTTGATACAATTTAACCCGCCGATATTTCGTCCACTTTTGCAAGGAATATCCGCGAGACTGGGGTTAATCTTGACATTGCTACATTAAAACTGAAGGCCTGTCAGTTCAAACTCCAATGTAATCCTGTCCCTAACTGAGGGATCTTCATTCAGTGCTGCAATATCAAATTCAACGATAACACTCTGAGAACAAGTCAAGTAGCAGTGCTCGAGACGCGTTTCCAGCCCAGAAGATCAGAGAAAATTATAGAGAAATACCGAGGAACTCTACAAGCCAGATGAAAATATCTTGTTGTACAGTTAATAGTATTGCTCTAATACCTTTGTCAAGACAGATTTTTAATTAAAACGCAAAAACTTTTAAAGAGGCAATAATAAAAAATCACAAACGGCAGACGTATGAGATCCGATCAAAATGTTCCAATCTTGAGATTTTTGTACTACCAACAAAACAGATCAAATTGTCCACAATGTACTAAGTGATCCACGACAACTGTCCAGAATCAGCAGTGCCAATTTTTAATTTGGTAACACTGCATAATTGACAAGTCTTACTACGTTACTTTCTTAGATATGTTCATTATTTATATATGACTATTTATGAGTGAATTGAAGTTATTCATAATTATAGGAACCATAATAAGACAAACTTAGAATGAAATGTAATATTTTGATATTAAACAAATGTGGGGTGGGTAATTAAGGAAATAAAAAAAAAATGACTTACTAATCTGGGGATATTTTACTACCAACCCTGGACGCTTTTCGTGGATATCTTGAAATTTCTCATTTATTATGTACATATACTTACAAAGATATCTATTACTGAATTCAATCTTTATATCGGAACTGGCGATATTATCTCTTATTTCAACTGTGTCATTTGTTCCATCGCTGCCTGGCTCAAATAACTGCTTTTTGATAACATCCGCAGTAGAGATTTCATATTGTTTTATTTCATCATTTTTTACAAGTTGATTTAATTCGGCGTTATTTACAATAATTTCCCTGGTTTTAGCCCTTTTTCTCGCTGTATTTTCTGTAAATAAAACAAGCAATCGTTTTAATGATTTTATAAAATGCTTTTTCTCATATTATTAGTGGCCTTTGCCTCAACAATGAATTAAGCTACGTGAAATATTCAGAACAAAGGCAATATTTGAATTTGTTCGTGACAAACGCACTTTTCCAATATTATAGTTTGGTTGTCTTAATCTTAAAAATCATAGTTTGTAGGAGGGATACTCTCTAAACGTTGAGCCTAAACAAGTAAATGGCGATTTATCTAATTGGGATAAATGTGACACTTTTATTTCGTCTTATAGTAGTAGTAGTAGTATAACTATCATTTTTCGAACGGTACAATTTCCAATGTTTATTAAGCTCATAAATATGTTTCGATGAAGTAGACAGTTAAGCTGATCATTCGTCTTTGATGTCCGGGGAAAGTCCCCGAAGCACGATTCGATTTCTACTTGACTGTTCCCGATTTTAGCGAAATCTGTACTTCTTAGAACATACGTAAGTCAATTCCAGTTGCATACGTGCTACGTAACGGCATTTTGTAATTACTATTATTATTCTGTGGTATTGGCCTTATTTGACGTTACTTTCAAGTCAATTAAAGTTGTTGGAATTTGGAATTTTATGCAGGTATTCATTGTATGTAAAGTGTTTTACTTTTACTGTTACTTCTCGTCGCCGTAGAAAGTTTGAACGACAGTTATGACAAGTTAACCAGAGGCAGACTAGAAGAAAGCTTTCAAATTTAATAACTCAAAAAGGCTGGAGGTTAAGTTGCATTAACATGCCAAAATAAGTAGCTTACCGACAAAAATATTATGCATTATAATAGAGAAAGATCATGTTACTGTCTACTTAGTTCAAGTATCTTTCAGACTGAGGGTAAGCAATTAATACAGAAAGTACATGCTTGGTGTATACTCTATGACTTAACGCTATGTAAAAAGACAAATCATATCAATTGATGGTAGGTAGGCAGACCGTGTTTGCATGGTTTGATTGCATATGCTCATCCAGTTTATAACACTGTAACAAGTGATAAAAAGGTTGAGTTATTTGCAGAAAAAAAGACAACTCAATCTTGTGCATGTTTTAACTATCATTCAGGATGATTATAGCAGCACAGAGTCTTATTTAAGATGTGTGATAATTAACCAAAAGGAATAATACTCTATAATGTAACGTTCACTCATGAGCAGCTGCTCATATGGTAAATAATTTAAATAAGTAAAAAGTTGAACTAATAGGTCATCCGTTACATAGTTATGATCTAGTGCTTAACAAGTTCCTTTTATTCTTACATCACTCAAATATCAAATATAAGTTGCAAGAAATACATTTTACTTTAGTCAATGGAGTTATCGATGTTTATGTAAGAGGGATAGACGACATACCTTCATAAATTTGGACAAATTTCTTTCAAATGCGAAAGTGTATTAATTGTGATCAGGAATAATATGGGAAAATGTAATCAACTTTTCAGAATAAAGTATTGAGGATTACCATATTAGGCTGAACATTTACCGAACATCTTGTAATTAAGGAACTATATATGATTCTATCTAATACTTACATTACTCAATATTAAGTACATTTGTACCATTCATTATACAAATATAAATAATACCATAAATATCCAATATCTAAACTAATAGGTATGACATTAATAACTGTTCTGTGATTATACTCCTCAACATAAAAATTGTTATAATGTGAAGTATTTGAAAATATAAATTAATATTGGGTTTACCTTTAGTATTAAGTGCAAATAAAAATATTAATAAAGAAAATAAACTCATGAAGAATGTTTCACATACAGTAATATTTAATATTCAATAAGTAAACTCCCAAGGATATCTAAAAATAGTTTGAAATAGGACCTCTCCCTTCCCCAATATCTTTTTTCATTGCGCTACTTATAGTAACTATATTGTAATCAAAATAATAATTATATAAATGTACTAATTCCCTACAAAAAAGAAATAAGTCAAGTTATATTTATTAAAATATTACCATACAATTTCAGTTTATTTTACAACAAATTAAGTAAAACTAGCTTTATTGATCTTATATATTTTTAGGCATGCTTTCATAATAATTAAACATAGGATATGAAAAAATAGCTTGTAATGGGTGTTTTTTAAACTGCATGAGAACTATCGATATCGATATAATTATGGTTTGACGGCTGATAATGTCAAACTGTGTTGACATTTCTGTTCAGTAAGGTTAGGCAAGTCGTCATGAATCGTTTAACGCCAGAACAACGCTTCCAAATTGTGGGAATTTACTATGAAAAAATAAATCTGTTCGCGAAATTCATAGAGCACTTCGTCCATTTTACGGTCAACATAATCGGCCTATTCGTGCAGTTATTGATCGTTTTCGCACTAATTTTACTCTTCTCGATTTAAAATCATCAACAAGACTAAGAAATGTGCGTACCGAAGAGAATATTGCTGCTGTAGCGCGAAGTACTGAAGAAGACGCCGAAATGTCGATTCGTCATTGTTCTCAACTTATTGGCCTTTGTCCTTCGACTATGTGGAAAATTTTACGTAAGGCTCTTGGCTTACATACCTATAAAATACAACTCGTGCAAGAATTGAAGCCAATCAACTATCGTTTACGTCGCATCTTTGCTGATTGGGCTCATTTCTGGTTAAATACGTAAATAAGCAAAATTGCCGTATTTGGAGCGAAGACAATCCTCAAGCCTTTAACGAACCACCATTACATCCATTAAAATTGACTGTTTGGTGCGGTTTACTCGCCGGTGGCATCGTCGGTCCTTATTTCTCCCGAAATGAGGAAGGAGCTGCCGTTATGGTGAATGGCGAGCGCTATCGAGCCATGTTGACTGAATTTTTGTTTCCAAAAATTAATCAGCTAATCATCGACGATATTTGGTTCCAACAAGACGGTGCAACTTGCCATACAGCGCGGTTAATAATCAATTTATTGCAAAATCAATTTGATGACAACTTTATTTCCAGAAGTGATCCTGTTCACTGGCTCCCTCGTTCGTACGATTTAAAGCCTCTGGAGTACTTTGTATTTATAGAGACAAACCAGCAACTTTTGAAGCATTGGAAGTCAATATTCAAGCCACCATTGATGCCATACGGCCAGATTTATTGGAAAAAGTAGTCAAAAATTGGACTGGTCAAATGGACCATGTAACTTGTAGCCGCGGCGGACAAATGCCGGAAATCATATTTAAAAAATAAATGCCATGAAATTATATATCAGATTATAATAAAAAAAATTTTATTCCAACAATCTTTCTGTCTTGTATTATCATTTAAAGTTCTCAACTCTTAAAAAAACACCCGTTATATGATAATGCATCTAAAAAATATTTATGTTTTCAAAACATAAGTGCAACTAATTGATTTAAGTCAATGACAATTTTAATTTAATATTACATATGCCGTAGAAGTTTTATTTAATAATTATAAAAATCACAAATGATGTGTATACGCAAAAGAATTTATTTATTTATTTATTAAGCAGATACCTTGATGTACCATAAGGTGTCAAGGTGTAAGAATTTGTTTAAATTTTTCAAATTGCTGGTTGAATGAATTAGTATAACTATCAGTTAAAAGAGATGATGATGACTTTTATTTGATAATTATAAAACTATTTGAAAATGCATATAATATGATTAGATAATGCACAGCTCAATGCACAAGCAAAAGAATATTTACAATTTTTGAACGAGTTACTATGGTTACCTGTTATAAGAGACTTGACACCACCTTTTGTTGCTTTAAGACGATTAATTTTTAATTCAAAAGGATGTTTATTTCCATGGCTTTTATCTTTCACCATTTTCATTCTGAATTTTTGAGACATCTATAAAATAATAAATATGTACATATATTGCTTTGAGAAATAATTTAATTTTAATTTGTTATTGATTGCTACTACTTTTAAAAGAAGCGTTCAAGCTATAAATTAAAATCAAGTTAATATCTTCAATTTAAAAAAAATCTGCCTGTGCACATAATTTAAAAGAATTAATATATTTTTCAATATTAAATACTATTAAACATCAAGGTTATTAAACTACATTACTTATATATGAACATAATTATGAAAAATTTCATTTTATTTTCGTAATTTGATATTAAATTCTTATTAATATTAAACTACAAATTAAAATATATTCTTACCTTCCCAAAATAAAAATATAAACATAAGGTTAATAAGTTGACAAATAATCATAGACAATAATCAATGTCTATTAAAACAAGCCCACATATACAAGTAGAAGTATCCCTGCAAAAATTTTGATCAGAATCAGCGCCACCTAGAAGTTGTCCGTATACAACTAGTACAAATACAAGTAGAAGTATCTTCGCAAAAATTTTGATCAGAATCAGCGCCACCTAGAAATTATCCGTACATAAAAAGTAGGAAAATTATAAAACTGTATTAAAAATGTGTACCTTGACTAAGTTTAAAACTGCTTGAGATGTTTTTAAGTTAATATGTAGGAAATTTTATGCTATGGAGCTTATTTGTTTCTATTAATTTTAGGACTAAAAATACGTAATAAAAAAAAGTACATACAATTTTGACATTCAGAAATAAAATTATTTTTTAAATTAAAATCAAATATTGACTGTATAATATATTATTTCGATAACAAAAGTCCGTGAAAGACTATTTTGACGATCCCAAGGAACAATTTTTAAATTACGCGGAAGTTTTGAGTTGGTAGTAGTAAAAATAAAGGTTAGCTATGATTTCAATTCATTCAAGAAATTAGGAAATAACATGTTTTTAATGCGTACGGTTTTCGTTTTAATTTTGATTTTGAAATATACACCTTAATTATTAATATTCATGCTGTAATAAAATAAAATATAATTTTAGATGTAGTTATTTTTTCCTTGGGCAACAGCGAAATTTAAAAATTGTTCCTTGGGATATGTATTGACCACGATTATTGTAACTTTGATTTTTTTTTTTTTTAAACAGCTATCAGAAATTACAATCTATAAGCTATTTTGTTGGTGAGGATTCTCCATTGGGAATGCCTCTTCCACCTTATTTAAGGTCTAATGGCCACTTTCTTTTCAGTCTTCTGTTGGGGTATTCTTTCACCAGTGGTCGCAGGAGGGGGTTGTCATGGTCTTCTATTTTTGCGTGGTGTTTGGCGTTTTTGTCGTGAATTATTTCTTGAACAGTTGGTATGTGAAGGTCTTGGTGTAACATCTGGTTTGTTATATACCATGGAGCATATGTTATTGTTCGTAAAGCTTTTGATTGTGCTCGTTGTATGTTTTTAATGTTTGTCTTGCTATCGCATCCCCAGAGTTCTATGCCGTAAGTCCAGATAGGAATAATAATGGCTTTGTATATTAGAACTTTGTTATCGAGTGACATGTTTGATTTTCTTCCTATTAACCAGTTTAGTTCTCTCATTTTTAGGTCCAGCTGCTTTCTTTTTTTGGTTATGTGTTCTCTCCAGTTTAATTTGCTGTCAAGATGAATTCCTAAGTACTTGACGCATGTCGTGCTAGGAATTTGTATATTGTTGATAAATATATGCGGACATTGTTCTTTTCTAGTGGTGAAAGTAGTATGTTGGGATTTGGTTTCATTTATTTTAATTCTCCATTTTTGGAGCCATTCTTCTAGGTGGAAGAGATGTTCTTGGAGGTTTGAGGTAGCTGTTACTGGGTCTTCATGGACCACCAAGTAGGCAGTGTTGTCTGCGAACGTTCCTGTTATTATGTACTCAGAGCATGGGAGATCAGATGTGTAAAGTAAATAAAGAATCGGTCCCAGGACGTTGCCCTGTGGGACCCCAGACTGGATAGTTTGAAGAGAAGAGGTTTGTCCGTTTACTCTTGTTCTGAAGTGTCTATCCATTAAATAAGATCTAATTAGTGCGAAATGCTGGTCTGGTAGATTTTGTTTGATTTTAAATAGAAGTCCGTCGTGCCAGACTTTGTCGAAAGCTTGACTCACATCTAGAAAAACTGCTGAACAATACTGGTTTGCCTCTATAGCCTCATTAATGGCGTGCACTATGCGATGACATTGCTGGGTAGTTGAGTGTTCTGGTCGGAAGCCAAACTGATGATCAGGGATTATGCGTAGGAAGTCGTTTTTTATGCGTAGTAGCAACAGCTTCTCCATTAATTTAGAGATTGTGGACAATAAGCTAATTGGTCTGTATGAGGCAACGTTAGTTACTGCTTTTCCAGGTTTTGGAATTAGTATGATTTCTGACTGTTTGAGCTCTTTAGGCCAGTATTGGAGTCTTAGTATAGCATTGTAGATGTAGGTTAGCAGTACTAGTCCTTTTCTGGGTAATTCCTTAAGCATTTTGGCAGTTATCAGGTCTATTCCGGGTGCCTTCCTATTGTTGAGAAGTGAAATGTTTGTTTTAACTTCCTTCGGAGTCAAAAGTTTTATCACTGTTGGTATGTTATTTGGGAGGTTATTTATATAATCGGTCAATTATTAAGAAAATTAAAAAATGAAAAACTAATCATTTGTTCTATTCTCTATATTTCGCTATAAATTTATAGCTTCCTCAGGAGTTCTAAAAAACAATAACATGTACAATATTTTAATCATGTTCACAATTATTATCTGTTTCTTACAAAAACTAGATTAATTTAAAAAATTCTTTAAAAAACATTCAAATGTAGTTTGTCATACTAAATACTAATAAATAAAATTATAAACTATTGCACTAGTGTCAGTGGTAGGTAAAGGTCAGAGCATGTTACACAAATAATTTACATTTGAAACTAAATCATTTTACGTGTAAGATCCTAAAAAAAGGGGAACCTTTTTTTCTTTTTTCCGAAAAGTGCTAGATTTTAAAAGAACTGATATACGAGGTGCATAACAAAAAACAAAAAATATATGAATGTGGTAAAGAATCGATCCGTGTGACACTGATTTTCATTATATTAAATTGCAATATATAGTACTTAATTGGTTGATATCAGATTTGTAATTGATGGTGTTTGGATTTTTACAGATGTGAGCCATTTCCAAGAATATTCTTTTCTTGTAATTGCTTTCTATCTCTAAAATGACGGAATTGTTCTTAACAATTGACCGAATATCCAATTAATTTCATTGATTTGGATTATATATATATATATATATATATATATATATATACATACATACATGTTCAACATTAACATGAACATGTGTATTATATAAAAGTATATGTTCAAAATATTATTTTATCGTAAACATAAAACAATAATTCTATTTATTGAATAATAATCCTATTAAATATTTGAATTATTTTAATTTTCTTGAATGTCTACCACAAATAAAACAACACCTAAAAAATTATTTCATATATTTTACTTTTACTACAACATATATATATATATATATTAGTTTACATGGGGGGATTTGGAGACGGGGTTGATGCTGGAGAAGAGTTTCCAGAGTCCCTACAAAATAATAATAATTTAAATTAGTAACAAGTACTTAAATTCTTAAACTAGTTTTCATTTTTATTTTTCAATTTTTTCTTACCTGTCTGCAAATGAAGCGAGAAAGTCTTGTTTAGATTCCTCGGAGGGAAAACGAAATTGTATATTTTCGGACATTTCATCATATTCAACTTTGATTTTTATCATAGTGGTTTCATCATCGACAATTGTACAAACTTCTTTTAAGAAAACAAATTTTACACCCTGATACTGTGCAAATACGACAAATTCTAAAGCAGTTACTTCTACAACACCAAGGAGTTCCATGCCGTTACGCTAGTTATCTATTTTGATTCCAACATCGTCGTACGTACTCTGCATCTTGGATACTGAATGATATCGTTTCTTAAGTCTTACCATGGTTTTTTTTATGAAAAATAACCTAATAAAAAGTTATGTTAACTTAATAAAAAAATCTAAGAAAAATGAACATACCTTAAGCAAAATACAACAATTTTATCGAAATTTTATTTTTAGAAAAGTTATTGTTCATATCAACTGTTTCGTATTATTTACAATTAAATATATAAAAATATAAGATAAGCGCCTAATATACATATGTACATATCCGAAAATCTTGTAATCAAGCCAACCAACCCTCCCTAATCTATGGATGTAACCTAGGATAAAATATATGAACATATCGATAACACAGCTAACTGCAACATTATGTCTATTAGCGCCACGAAGTTTCAATAAATTCAAATGATTTTAAAACAGAATAATGAAACTCATTGCCATTATATTCTGTAAAACCTGAAAAAAATTAGAATATTTCTATGTTGTGATTTTAAAAGCCGAATTTTAAAAATAAAAATTTAATCAAATTTTTAGCGCCCTCTCTAGCAGAGTATCTAAATTTCTATCAACGCACAAATAATCATGGGACTTTTAACAGTGACAATTAGATGCCGCCTGAATTTTTCCATTTTGAAACTTATTTTTCTAACTTTTAAAAATTCTAATTTATTCTCTTCAAGTCAATGACTGTCTTTCGATTTAAAGAAATTCTGGATTTAAAACTGGAAGAAAACTAAGATAGTCTGTACAATAGTTATTAGATGGTAGTTACAAAAAAATTAACATTTAAATTAGAAATATTTCATAAAAAACTGCTTGGCTATACTTTCTAGAACGTAGTTTGTCTTTTAAAAATTATACTATTTATTTAATATTTAATTCTTTTCGTATGTTCAATTAATAGCATAATTATTTAAAAGAAAATACGCTCTGGACTGAAGTAAAACGTGAATTATATCAAATGTATTAAGTTCCTACAATGTATTAGAACATGATACTAAAAATAATTTTAACATTTGAGGCATTTGCGAAGCCCGACGTTACAATTCGCCACTCATATTAAAAAGCAATCTATATAATAGTTATTAAATGACACCACATTTACAAGAAAGTTAGTATAAATATAAATTTTTGAAAATATAATTATACTTCATAAAATGTTAATTTCCAAAACGTAAATAGTTTCATACTATCTTCTTCTGGGCTTCCGGGCTGGAACCGTAGCAGTAGTTGAGCCCTGAAGATATTTCATACGAGTGGGTACGAAAGATCGGCAGTTATACCAGTGATGCGGTTCCAGCCCGGAAGCCCAGAAAAAGATAGTATGGACCACGACCGCGGAAGTCTACGTACGTAAATAGTTTCTCTTTTAAAAATTATATAAATAATATTATTTATTTAGTATTTAATTATTATCCTATGTTTAGTGGTCAATTAACAACAACGTGTGATTTTGAATGAAAATTTGAAACTAGTTTACAAAGTCGATTTTTTGCGTATGTTTGTTACGGTTGATATAACCTGGCATTACCACTATGTTCCTGTACCTAATTAGTAATCTCAACAATGAACACATCATGGTAACTCTTTTCTCAAAGAAAACCAGATATTTATAATATATAAGCGGGAAAGATAATGGCTACGATTTTATTGTTATACCACTCTATAAACAAATTGAAGATAATAATTTTTAAAGAACGACCTGAAATAACCCACGAAGATTTCTTTCATCACGATCATGCGCTTTCCTACATTAGTTGATCGTGAAAAACTGGATTAATTGAGATATCAGACCTAGCCTCACTTCCACTTATTCCCTAAACTCAAACTTTTCCTTCCTGAGAAGAGATTATGGTCGGATGAGGAATTTATTGTAGCAACGGAGGAGTATTTTGGGAATCCTGTGAAAATCATTACAAAAATGATATAATTATACTACACATAACATCGTTGATCCATATGCTTTTAATTTAAAGAGAAATATGTTGAAAATAAAAAAAAAACTTGTAGACTAAATTTTATCCACATCTTAAATAATTAGCTTTCACTATTACTAGGCCTAGTAAAGGGTTTTCCAATAGGGACTTGACAACTTTTAATTCAATTTGTGAACGCACCCTTTCACTAATCATTCGAACTGTCACTGTCAATTTATTCAGTAAACTTAACATTTTCATCATGGTAAAGTACACGAACGAACAACGTCTGCAAATTATAAAAATTTACTACAGAAGTTAGGAGTCGGTGACCGCTACTTTAAGAGCGTTAACTCCGATTTTCGGTCGTAATTCTCGCCCTAGTAGACAGGCACTAACAAGTTTAGTGCAAAAATTTGAGTCTATATTTTCGTTGTGTGATGTTGCCGTGCCAGTGAGACAACGGGATGGTCGAAGTGTCGAAAATATCGCTGCCGTTGGAACGTCTGTAGCAAATGATCCAAATCAGTCAATTCCACGGGGCTTCTCAAGAATTGGGTATCTTCCAGACCACTTTATGGCAAATTTTGCGTAAGAATCTTGGTTTACAAACATACAAGATCAAGCTGAATCAAGAATTGAAGCCGATGGACCATTTGAAGCGACGTACGTTCTCCGATTGGGCTCTGGAAAAGATGCGCCAAGATGATCAATTTCATCGCAAAATCATTTTCAGTGACGAAGCTCATTTTTGGCTCAATGGGTTCGTCAATAAGCAAAATATGCGTTATTGGTCGGGTGAAAATCCACATGTGCTTCATGAAACAACACTTCGTCCACAAAAAATAACTATTTGGTGCGGTTTGCATGCCGGCGGCGTCATAGGGCCATATTTTTTCGTCGACGATAATGATCGTCATGTTACTGTGAATGGTAATCGTTATCGCGCCATGATTACCGATTATTTTTGGCCCGAATTGGAAGATATGGACTTGGACAACATGCGGTTTCAGCAGGACGGTGCCACAAGCCCCACAGCACACGTTACAATCGATTTATTGAAGAGTAAGTTTGATGAGCGTGTTATCTCAAAAAATGGACCAGTCGATTGGCCGCCTCGTTCGTGCGATTTAACGCCTCTAGACTTTTTTCTTTGGGGCTACGTCGGCTTGTTGGTCTATGCCAACAAGCCGACAACGTTGGAAGAGCTCAGAGCCAACATTGAACGCGAAATGGCAGCCGTTTCGGCCGAATTGTGTGGCCGAGTCATCGAAAATTGGGTCCAGCGAATCGACCGCTGCAAACGTGCTCGCGGTGGCTATATGGACGAAGTCGAGTTCCATTCATAAATGTTTTGATTGTACTTCAACCCGGTAATAAAGTTTTTGAAATATCTCAAATGGTCTGCATTTTATTTTGAAAAAAATTTGTTAAGTCCTTATTGGAAAACCCTTTATATTCACTTAGCATTAAATGAATCGGTTGACTTTGTTTTAATTATCATTTACCTTGAAATGATGTCATAAGGGTGTATTAAGTAATTAAACATAGACCAATATACAATAAATATCTTTATTTGAGTATTACACATTCACAAAATATATCTATAAAAAAAGTCAAACATAAAATTTTGAGATCGAACAATTCTTTTTTGTAATGTCAGATCAGTAAAATATTCTCATTAATGTCTATATCTCTCTCCATTTAAATACCGTTCGTTTCAGACTTTGAAAGAAAATCATCGATATTATATCGTTTTCAAAGTACCCAAGGAACGGATTAAATAAAAAAAATATTAATATTAGGCGAACACAGCAGTTTAACAGCAAATAGCAAGCACTAATAAATTGGCACATAGATAAGGTTAAAAAATATTTCAACTTTAATGTCTTTCGACAAAATATTGAGATAACTTATCAGTCAAATTGGATAACACAGTTTCTTTAATTTTAAAAACTGTCAGTTTCTTTTGTACTTCATATATTGCTATATGTTAATTTTTTAAGTGCACTGATAGAATGTTTTAATACAACCAAAGAATTTCGTTTTCAAAAAATCACTGCATCTTAAAAAATTCTATAGCTTTCATGAGCTGTATTTGAAAACATTGAGTTCCGTATAAAATACTATAACTATAATTTGTGTTCTAAACATGAGGAACTTCGTAATCTTCTCATTAATTCTTTTATTTTGATTATCTATATATGTAACATGCTATTATATGATATGTAAGAAGACCAGTAAGGCGAATCAAGGTAAAAATAATAGTTCGGAGGATGATTATGTGTATAATTAGGCTCCTTTTGCAATTGGACCTGAAAATGATGAAAGATAAGAACGGTAATAAGTACTACTCATAAATTAATTCTTATAATGGTAATTTTATGTATGTATTTGGTATGTATTTAATTAATATAAATTCGATTTTTGAAAGTTGATTGTATTTCTTATCCTATATTTTTCTTAGTTTCTATAGCTTCAGCTTGGAAAAAGGTTGTTTTTTCTCTGGAATTTTAGAAAGCTTATTCGATTTGAAAACATTCATAAAAAATTACCTGGATACGCCTCTGGAATGGAACATATTTATTAAAAGCTACAAGAAAATTGTCGAAAGAATATACAGTCGGTGGACATTTAAACATAGTTCAATAAAAAACAGCAGCAACTGATTCCTTCGGTCGACGTTAATTAACGAGTGAAAAACTATAAACAGAAGCTATTAAATTTAAAACAGTACGAAATTAAATTAAGAACATATTTAAATAACTTTCGTTTCGAAATTACGAAGACTTGCTATCGAAAAAAGTTCATCAAATAAAAATACAGTTATACTTCGGTTAATGTTTCCTCTGATAACGAATCTTTGATATAACGAAGTCCGTAATTTTAAGCTCAATCTAACATAACATGCATTTCTGTGAAAATTGTGTTTCTTCCAGCAAACACAAATTCCCTGATTCAATAGCATCATTTATAAGTTTATTATCTCCGTCTAACATTAAACAAAATTTAATTGAACTAGAGGATGAAAGAGAAATAGCAATTAAAACTTTTTAGATATCTGCGCTATTAAAGATGCAACTGAAAACAATTCTAGGAAAGAAGTAAGTAAAAAATGTTTTAATATAGCGTGGCGCAAAATATGGCCTGAAGTTGTACTAAAAAAATAAAGTAACATCCAAGAAATTATAAAATTATTTATGGTTCTTCGGCGGAAGATTTAGAAAACCTTGTTAGTAACGAACACAAAGTTAAAGAAGTTTTGCCAAAAAAGTGCCAACAGTCGAAGATTTGAAAAAGTGCATAAATGACATTGAAAACGTTTTACATTTTTTGAATGAAAATGATGCCGATTTAGGAAGAAATGTTGTTGAGCGACCAGTGTTAAATGCAAAATTGCGTATGGGTAATTGTTAGATGAATGAGAAAAAACACAAACAAATTTGTATGTAAGTAAACTATATATTTATTAAATAAAACTTTTCTTTATTCGAAAAAAGGCTTCGCATTTCCTTTGTTCAGGAACGTATCTATATTCCAGCCATAGTATTTATATCTCCGCAAATAAAGTTTCGCTTAACGAAGTAATTTTGTGGAACAATATTATTTTTGGGTAATTGGTTGCTAAATGTGCAAGAACTGGGTAAATAAATGGCATATCAAGGCTAATAAATTAAAATATATCAATGAGATTTTTACACTGTGCATAGAAAGACAGGGAACTGTCATCTTTCATAAGTTCAATATGCTTATTTTGAAGAAAATGCATATTTATCAAGCATAAGTACATAACACTTTAACTAACTCATTAGCTGCTAATAGAAAGTATCTATAGAGAGTAATATGTTACTCTACAAGACCATTCTTAAGGCCGTTTTGTCTTATGTAATTTAGTTAAGAGGCACTACTAGTAACTTCGACACCATCATCTTGAAGAGATTTTAGAACAAGGCATTGCATACCACAGTCAATTTATTTGGAAATACAGTGAGTGTTAGTGCAGCTTAATATGTATGATGGTCAGTTAGTTAAAGTATCCGAAAACAAGGAAACGCGTAGGTTGGAAAGTTTGCTGCCTTCAGACTTAATAACAGGTATCAGATAAGGTGTTACGTCGAGAAGACTAGAACGATGATGCCCTACGTATCATTTGTCATTGCTAAACAAAGTATTCCATATTGACCAGATTGCAGCACATGGGCTGTGTCTATCGACTTACTGCTTTGAATCGAATCCACAGTCGAATTTTGAGAACGATAATGGAATTCACTGCGAAAATTTTAATGTCGCTAACGTTAAATTTGAATAATTGAAACACTAAAAAATTCATTGCAACCACACCAACACTAATACTTATGTGCTTAGATGCTTGAAAAAAGAAGATGAAGAGGAATTCTCAACTAATATAGCACATACAACTCAAGTATCTAAATTATAAGCAAACTTATTGTGTGAAATGTGAAACAACTCAAAAAATTTCTTTTGATTATCGTAACGCGTGATAAAATGGAACACCGAAAATAGAAGCTGGTGTTCAAAATTTAGTAAAAAATGTAAAAGGAAAAGTTCTTTCCTTTGTACATAAATTATAATAAAAAAACTCTTTGTTTCTGAAAGGAAGTGTTTCTTGCTGTTTTTACTGAACCACATCTTCATATGCTTTTATAATACTTGTGGCACATAAGACTTACATCAAAATATTTACTACAATGTCAGAAACAGTTTATAGTAAAAACTTACATAAAATACATCTTTTCTAAACGAACACCTCTTCTAGACTGTAGTCACATTAATCTTGTAAACCGTTATTGTATGTACGCCAGTTAGTTACAAAAAAAAATGAATTCTTATTCTATTGCTATTGCGATATTGTACAGAGGCCCTTAGAAGTAACTGAATAAAATATTTGAACACACTTCAAACATATTTTCTCAAGATCTGACAAATTTAACAGAAAAAGTGTTTAAAACAGTTTAGCTGCTTTATTGAGAAAAAAATATAAACATAACCTTAACATTTAATATTTTTAATATTTTAAAGCGCTTAAATATTTTCTACACTAGACAATATGAACGAACTTTAATTTCATGGGTAAGGGAGATGAAAAAAATAAAAATGAAGATCAAAAACCATGACCATGAACGAAAAGCTATGAGAATAAATATAGAACTGATAACATGCCGAATATATGGAAATGACATTAACAAATGACTGACAAAAATCGTCGATAAAGTAATAAATAGTGGTGTTAAGAAAACACACCGATTATGTTAAACATTACACAAAACTATATTCGACGAAAAGGAAACAAAAAAGATCAAAATGTAGGCACCCTGGCGGAATCTAGACAAAACATCCGAGACATGATAGTACAGCTACATGAACAAATAAAATTCTTAAAGAAAATTTCCAAAGAAATCTAATCCTGTAAGACAATAACTTCAAATCAATAAGAAAGATAACAGAAAGAAAACAATTATACCAGTACAAGCACGTGCCTACAATAAATAAGAAATAGGTTACTAAAAACATTACAAAGGCGGGAGAAAGAGAGAATAAAAATAGACCTAAAAGATCTCTATACAGCGAATAGCAGAATTGGAAAGAGAAAATGAAGTAAGACAACTAGTGCTAGATCCTAAGGCTTGAGGACGATGAATAGATAGTTGAAATTAATTCCGACGTTCTAAACAAGATATAAGGAAGAATATTGAAGAAGGGGAGGAAGAAGTATGAGACGGAGGACAAGCAGCAGTATTTTGTAACATCTGTGTTCCAAAATATTAGAAGGAAAATTAGAAGTACTTTGTAACATTGAAAATATAATTCCAAAATATTGAAAGAGAAAAAAGGATTGTAAAAAGGAAAATGGGTAAACCAGGACATGGAAGTATTTCAAAAGGGAAGGCATTGTACCAAAGAAAACTATATAAGCCTTTGAACTAAATTCTGAATATCCGTCGGATATGTACATGTCCACGTTCAGATTAGAATCTTGCTAAATTCTGTCTGTATATTTTTTCTTGACTATATACTATGTGATCGTTGAACCGGGTAAACCTGTCAAAAAAAAGCTTAACTATCAAAAAACTGAAACGATGAAGAAGCTCACTGGACTGTTATAGATTGATTATGTATGTCAAAAAGAATATTTTTCGGCATAAGTTACATATTTTCTATTGAAGCTGAAAAATTGTTTATGATATTGGTGGTGCAAAAGGCTGCCCAAAATCCGGGAACACCGCACTGTCGAAAATGCACAAGTAATAAAGACGAAACCGAAAAATCATGGTACGAAATGAAAAATGCTCGGTTGTCAAAGGAAGGGCAAGTACTTATTTCAAAGGTTCCGCCGTTGTAATCATACTTGCATTGGTTTTATTAATACGAAGTAAAATGTACCAAGAGGCCGTTGTATGCTGTATGGTAGAATATTATTTTAAAACAAACGGTAGAATTTTTAGCAAGAACTAGCATCCGCCTATGAAGCACAAACCAGTCAAGATAGTTCGCCAAATTTCATAACCTAAACTCACTGCATTAAAAACTAAGTGGCCTATTTTAAACATACAACTTACTTTAGAAGACACACAAGGTATCCCTTAAGTTTCAAAATCACGGAAGAACGGAAATAAGAAGGGCTTTCAAATACATAAAAAACACATGAAGAGTTAAAACAGCATAAAATAAAAACGAATGGAAAAATTTAGTTGAAAGGCTTGTACAGAACACTGTTGACACTATACAACATTAGCGATTCCGTTAGAAACATTCTTCATCATAAAATATTGCAAAATACTCGCCTAGAAATGACAGAAAGAAGAAGAAGGTGATATTTCAATGTCGAGCATGTAAAACGAAATTTTGCACATTTCATGCACGTTTCCCTTAAAATGCATTACAGTATTGTGCAAATTAATGGAATCATGACTATTTTTTTAGTTTTCTGCATGTGGCAACATTGTTAGGTCAGTTCTGACAGTAGTTTTATGTCAAAAAAACAAAACCTATATCACTGGAAACACATTACACAGTTATTCAGTGCGTTTTAGAGACTTTGTTCACATATACTCTTTCAAAGTTCAAAATTTGATTTATATTGTGCTTTAACCGGTTGTTCGTACGTGAGAAGATTGTGACATTAAGTGAGCACACTTCAATGACACAGAGAGATATTGCTCAGGAATATGGTGTTAGTCAAAGAGTAGTAAGCAAGATCCTAAAGCAAAAAAGGAATACTAGAATAGTTGAAGTGAAACGAGCGGGAAAATGTGGGAGAAAGAGGAAGATGATACCCCGGGATGTCACTTCTTTGGTCAGTAATGGCAAGTTGAACCCAAGAAAAACTAGTTTTGAATTACAAAAAGACTTAGCCGACGCTGGAGTGAAAGTGTATGACTCGACAGTTCGTAGGAGACTTTTAGAGTCTAGAAGAAAAGCCATTCGACCACAGAAGAAGCAACTGCTCACTCATTTATTTGGGCCAAGAAATATGCCGGATGGAACGAGGAAGACTGGAGAAAGGTGTTGTTTTCAGACGAGTCCCATTTTTTGGTGCAGGAGCAGCGATCAAAATTCGTGAGAAAAAGTGGAGATGAAAACTCATTGCAGCTCAAATGGATCAGACTGTCAAACATCCTGTAAAGAAGATGTTTTGGGGATGTTTTTAGTACATGGGGACTGAATTGCTGGTGCCTACAGAAGGCATGATGAACAGCCAGAAATATAAAGAGCTACTAGATAAGTATTTGGGAAAAGATCTAAAGAAATGTGAGCCAAACGGAGGTGCAATTTTCCAACAGGATTCAGCTCGATCCCACAAATCGAAGGTTATGGTCAAATATTTTAAGCCAAAAAGGAATAACTCTCCTCGACTGGCCTGGCAATTCTCCAGACTTAAACCCAATTGAAAATCTGTGGGCCATTTGTAAGGCTAGGTTACATAAAATGGACTGTACAACGAAGACAAAATTGATAGAAGCAGTAATTCAGGTGTGGTTTCGGGACGAGAAAATAAAGGAAAACTGTCAAAAATTAATAGATTCCGTGCCGAAAAGAGTTCAGGCTGTCATCGCAACCAAAGGAGTATACTGTATTTACATTTTTGCAATCAATTATAAGTAGCTTTTAATTTCTTAATTTCCAATAAACATGTGGCAAAAAATTTTAAAAAAATCAACTATAATTATATTTACAAATACATATATACGAATATATATCAATAAAAAACGATCACTTTGGAATGTGTTCTTTTCCTAAAACAGTTCAGTTCATTTAGCAAAAGCTCGACTCTAGAGATGTTTGTTTAGAACGAATTTCGCCAGATGTAAATATTTAGCATAATCGAAGAACATGGAATAACAAATTTTGCGTTTTCTTTTTAAATTGCACGTTTCCAATAAACTAAAAAAATGTTTAACAAAATCAACGATTACATGAAATGTATCGAATAAATTCAATCAAAAATAACGGAATTTCGTAAAGCATCGAAAGAGATTTTCTTATAGACTAACGAGTATTAGAAACTTAGACTAATTACTATACCAGTAAATACAATAATGTCACTTAAGGCTATATATAATAAATGCAAATGTACTTTAAAATCGTTATAAACTTAAGTAGATATACAGTAAGAGAATCTGCTGAAGGCAATTTTAAAATGTAGATTAACAGTAATTAAATATAGTTACTGTATTTTTTTATAGAGAATACTGCTAGAGGTTAAAGAAATTCCATAGGCTTTCACAACTGGTGTCACTAATAATAAAACCGGGTTTCGCTACGTTATCGTTCTAATACTTAACGTTATGCTATCAGAATAATTCTTTTTCTCGTCTTCTTCTCTTCTATAAACAGAAATAACGACTATCCAGATCAAAGCGGAACTGAATACAGTTTACGGAAGTTCTGCACCATTGTATAGAATGTTTATTTCTGATCGATGAGATTAAACTTGACCTAACACAGAAAAATGAAGCGCACTTTGACTGTCAAATTTAGATCATGGTGTATATAGTTAATAAAATTTCTAGACGATCGCCAATCGAAAATGTATGAAATCATTGAAACTATGCACGAAAAATACACACACATAAAAACCACACTGAGTGATTTAAAGAAGGCATTTTAATCTACTATAAGAGAAACATGAATCCACTACCCTAAATACCCTAAATCGAAACAACATTCAAAACTATGCACTCACTGTGATTGGTGAAAATACTTTAAAGAAGACGAAGACCGTTTTGTCGGCTGGGAATGTTATAACTACTGTTTTTTGAAAATTTCCAAAAACTTGTGCTGGGCGATTACTTTGAGCAAAAGAAAACAGCAGTAGTCCTGCTACATTAGATCGTTTAAAGGGAGAGCCAAAACAGAGAAGGTTAAGATTGGCAGGCGAAAATGTTTTTTAACTCGGCAAGAAAGAATTCTTGTCGAATATCATCGCTGCTGTCATTGTATATTTTAGTATAACCCTTAATTAAGACTATATTTGAAAATAAAATAATTTCTTTTCTAAAAAGAAAAACCGCTTTTTTTCCAAACCACCCATGCACGCTGTAGTCATTAGACATACCTGTCGAAGATAAAATGTCTGTGCCATTCTCAGTAGGGTTGATTTATTGAATCAATTTTGCAGTTTATATTTTTTCAAAACAAAAATAAATATTCATTGTACTATATTTACGTTTTTTAATTATCTCTGACGAAAACGACGTACAGAGATTAGTACATAAGTTTAACAACAGTAACAACAGTAAAAAATACGGCACTTTCTGAAGAAAAAATTAAAACTAAATAAAGAACGGGTAAGATGCAAAATAAGAATCAAGGGCAAAATAATAGAATAGATGAAGAAAGGAAAGTAGCTAGGGGTACAATTGATTAGCGACGGTACTCAAATAAAGTTAGTAGCTGAACAAATAACAAAAGCAATGAAATCGGGGAGTGCTTGCACCGTATCATATGGGAAAATATATATTTAAGAAAGGAGACAAAGAGAAGAAATTACAAACGGAGTTATTTGGTTAATAATGGCAAACCAGGAAACCATCCTAAACTGAGCTGGAAGAGAAAATACAAAAAATTTAAATAAGAACGAACGAAGGTAACGTAAAGTATCACATATATCGGAATGGATAAGAAACCGAAGTCTCTGAAAGGAAGACATGAAGGAAATGGACGATAATAGAATTGTCACAACAGTCCCTAAGGACGAAGAAATATTGGACGTCCTTATAAAAGTTGGCGAGAGAGTCTATGAGAAACAAAAAAAATGTGTGTGTGCACATATCGGAAAAGAGCAAGTTAAGAGTTACAAAGAAAAATAAGAAGAGAATTATTTCTAGCTTTTATAAGTAATTATGAACAAAATTTAATCATAAAGAGGATGAATCGGCAGATAGCCAATACTAAAGGTTACACATTTTTCAAAGAATCGTTTCCTGTAAAAAATTGTCTTACCTATTGCTATTTTTAAAATGCTTTCTAATCAAAATACACTGTTATTGTTGTTATACACTTGCGGCCAAAAAAACTGATTCACTCATTTTTTCATTATTGTCTGTCAATGTATGTACATTTTTTACATTAATTTTGATTTATAATTACTAATACATGTAATATTCAGTACCAAATTTTCGGACCCAATTCACGCCATGTACCAGTGGCTTACAAATTACGCAAACACAATTTTTCCAGTATGAGTGTTGGTTTAAATCACAAGCAAGCGCAGCGATTCTACGTGCGGACCTGGCTACAAGAAGAGTCCTAGAACAACGTTCGTCTTTAACAACGCTAGTTCTAACCGAACGCTTTGTTTACCAATGTACAATCTGTGACATGTGAAGATGGGTAGAGGGAGTGTTAATTGCTGAAAATAGTTTAGAAACTAAACACTAAATTTAGTTTGATACTGCCCAGATTATTTTTCGCAATTGTTTTTACCTCAACTGTAAAATTCCCTTCTACACTATCTAGCAATCCTTCTGACAAAATCACTTCACAGTAAACAACGTTTCGGCGACCCGGTTTTAGTACAGCAACGTGGAGAACGACAGCAGCTGTAAGGATGTCTCTTGCAAGAGTGCTACAGATAGTACTAGAAGAAACTATGATTGACTTACTGTTATGCCGCCATATTTTTTCTTACTGTATGTTTAAAGCTTGCGCAATAATAAACATTGTTTTGATATATCTCTCAAAATACTACTTTGTTCTTTATCTTAGTAGGACTCCATTAAATTTGTTAAATTTAAAGCATTTAAACTTAGAACATTAGTGCTCGTGTAGTGAAATATCAAACTACGAGTACAACAAATTGATTCTATAAGAAATTTCATCCAGAAAATAAATTTAGTAACCAAAATATTTCTGGCTTGAAATTATTTAATTTCAAAATGTATTGTTTGCACTTCGAGAGAATAAAAAAATAATAAATATCGTGGTGTGTAAACATAACCTCATATTCGATATGAAGTAACTTCATGCCTAGCATTAATGTATTTACTCGTACGATATTTATCTTAAATTTAATGGAAATCACTGAATGGTCTCGCATCATTGATTTTGTGATTGTTTCTAATATGTGAATTGAGATTTCCCGATTGTGTGAACGCTCTGTCGCAAAAATGGCATTTAAAAGGTTTTTCATCGGTGTGCAGACGAATGTGATTGCTCAAGTTGCCCGATTGAGTAAACGCGCGATCACAGTGGGGACATTTGTAAGGCTTTTCGCCAGTGTGGATTCGAAGGTGATTAACCAGATTACACGATTGCGAAAATGACTTGTTACATACGTCGCATATGTAAGGTCTGTCGCCCGTGTGTGTTCGCATGTGAATACTTAAATTACTGTAAGTGTTAAAGCCTTTCATGCATAATTTACAGGTTAGGGGATCGTTAGGGTCTCGCTCTTTTTCTTCGTGCTTCAGTAGATGAGTCTTCATCCGCCTGAAGAATTTCTTACATATGTGACATTTCTCTAATGGTAACGATTTTCTTCGGGAATAAGAAGTCTCATTCTCCGCCCTGACAATTTCGTCCTGGCTCACTAATCTCACATGACCTCTAGGCGATCTTTCCCGATACTTCACGAACGGCTTTTGGTCGTTTTCCAAGAAATTCCTTATTCTTATCTTAGCAGGAATTTTTCTCTTAACTGGTATAATCGAAATTTCTGGTCCTAGTATTAATGAATCCGCTTCGAAGTTATTATTTTTTTGTATTGACAACTTATCGTCTAATATATGCTGGAAATCAATTCAGAATACATTGCAACATGAAGAAAACATTTTTGAAACAAGCGAAACATGCTCAACTAACGCTAGAGTAAAGTGTGGTGGATCTGATAATTTAACAAGAGCGAAACGTAGTTTTCTGATTTAGTCTGACAATGGCTTGCTGTTAGATTACTGATTTTCAAATTAGCAATACAATGCGATCAAAAATTATTGATTGTTGGCCCACCCGAAAAATTGTTAATAATACGTTAAAACTTGTTTACTTATTTTGTCTTCCAGAGGCGTCGTATATGGGTGTATTATTTGTATACTATTTATTGATATGGTAACTTTAATAATTTCAATAGCAAATTGTTTCTGATGACTGAATAGTTAAATCAGTTTGAAGATATTTAAAGTGCTTTTTATTAGAATGAAACAATGTTTCACATGAAATATTTATTTTTATAATTATACTACACCAATAGATAAAAAAAATTGACGATTGTTCACTAAAATTTAACTTTATTTAGAAAAAAATATATACGATGTTGTTCAAAATGTGAGCGGTGGTAAATAAGCAGTTCAATTCAGTAAATAAGCATTGCTAGCAATATAATAAACTTTGATAAACAAACTGGTTAATTAAAAAAATGTTTTGTCTTTGATTTTATTTTAAAAACCGATTTTAGCGTTTAATAAAATAGTGGCTTTAAAAAAAGGTATTTCATTGACACGATGCAAATGTGACTGTGCCAAATATAGACTAACTTGTTTCTAAGTTATGATAAATATAGAAAGTATTTTGTATCTGTTATTAAATTGCAACATCTTACAATAAAATTATTTAATAAAAAAAATATAATAAATATTGTAAATGTCCTTCATATTCTAAACAATACGCTAAACTATTATAAAATGCTTGAACAGTATCTTTTAGGAAATCAGGATTTAGTTCATTGCAAATAGTGGGTATACGGTTTTTTAATTCTTCTACAGTGTTTATTTGAACATTGTTGTAAATTTTTTATTTAAGATAACTCTAAAGAAAAAAATCGTACGAAGAAAGGTGGAAAATTGGGGTGGTCTCGTTGACTGTGACGAAGCCATATCTATTTAAAAACATGTGTTACCAATGTTCCCAATGTTCACATTTTGTTTTTATGGATCAATATGTACCTGTAGAAGTTTCAGTTCTTATTCATATTTATATGTCCATCGATAAAGAACATGCCAATAAGGATATTGTTAATTATTCCAACTCAACATTGACGCGTTATATTGAATATTCCTTAAATTTTATGTTGTCATTAGTACGGGACCAAAACCTGTTATAATAACAGAGGAATTAAGATAAAACTGAATAAAGTGTTAGCAACTAACCGATAGTTTTGGAAATTTGCCGAGCTCTTAAAAAAAGGATACTTCATCTGCAAAAACTATTCTCTTTAAAATATAAATGATTTGATTTAAAATATAAAAGCTTCACAAAACTCTGTAGCATTTTCTTAAAGGAGCTAACCGGTTAGCAAATTTATTAGGTTTATATTTACATTTTTTAAATGTTTTGAACATAGAAGCCTTGGATATATTAAATAATTTAGCTATTAAATATTGCGATATGTAGTTTTTCTTCAGCGTAACAAGTTTTAAATCCATTTCTTCACGCTCGACATGAGAAGCTAGCATTTTCTTATGAATATTTATAATACAGCCTTCGATACTAAATTTATATTATGAATTGTTCCAATTGATGGTATCGGTCGATCAGGATGATTAATTAAAAACAAATCACAGACTTGTTAGAAGCTATTATTATTTTTGTACTAATTAAAAATATTTATTCTTTATTCATTGATATTCACAGTTATTTAAAAATTTCAATGTAAAAATTAATATGTAAACGCTGTTATTTCTATCAACTCTTGACATTACCTATCTCCTAATTATAATTAATTTATTTAATCAAAGACATAATATTTTTAAAAAAATTAAATATAGCAAATATCCACTCTTACTTTCAGGGATATAAAAAGACTCACGATCAGTATTTTATTAAAATTAGGCTTTTGGAATCCATTTCTATAACAATGTGCCGTCATCTCAGCTGCCTGTATTAGGATCAGATTAAAAAAATCGTTAAAATTAAGCTGTAAGTTTAAAAAAACTATGTTATTGCATCACTGTCTCAAGTGTAACAATACTATTTAAAAAGCAATTAAAATGAAACATAATATTCCTAATGCGTGCTATATTTTAAGTTCGTAAATATTATTTCCTTTGATGCAGAAGGATAATTTTCCAAGTATCATATATCAGTATTTTCACAGTTTCGTAACGCTTCAGTGAAACGATAAGGAAAGGAATGTTTATGATACAATTCTTTGTCAGTTTTTTCATCACTTTCAGTATTTAAGAAACCTTTGACGACACATTATTGATGTACAAAAACGTTAATTTGTATTTTCTGGATACATAGCGTGATAATGCTCGTAATACAATTCTATAGAATATATCTAAGACCTCATTTCATCTTAAATACCGTTGTGAGAATACGCGACGAATATATTTTCTAGAGTAGTTCTGACGTCGTTTTGTAGTGCTGAAAAGTACTATTATCTGTAAATATATTGATAATAATGCCAAAAATGGTAAATAACACAAAACCTCAACATGCCTCTGATCACAATGTATTTGAAAATATTACCAAATTAATCGGTCATTTTTGATCGCATTGTACATTTCATGCACTTCTTTTCAACTAAAAAACCTAGAGAACACAGATATCTTTTAGTATTTTTAATATAAGTCGAATAGCATATATCAGAAAAAAGAGTATTTTTTTCCTTGGAAAGATGTAAGAAAGGGATATAGACTTCAGGTCCTAATTCCTAAAATTAAACAGCTTTGACGTTATTTTATGTAAGTCGATAGGGAAAAATAGTTTTAATTAAAATTTATTCATTCAATAATTTAAAACTACAAATTCAAATTATTACTATTATTGTTGTTTTTGATATTGACTGCTTATTATTAAATTGTAAATAATTAAATATAATTGTTATTAATTAATTACAACTTATAGCACATAAAAATTTATTTAAAATTTATATTAATCACAAAAGGTTATTTAATAATACAAACATGCCCTCTACTTGTAAAAAAAATATTGGAGCAAGTAAAGGATATAAATTTCCTGTATAGAATTACTCTAAGAAATAGAATGAAAGAAAAAGAAAATGATGATTATATTCTGATAATATATTAAATTTTAAATTTATTTGAGTTAAAATAATTATTAAAGTGATTATTTCCCTGATTTTTAATGTACAAATAAGTAATAATCATACATTTTTCTGTTAAATAGAAAAAATACATACCCTAAAGATTAAAAATGTAAGTAAACAATATTTAATAATTTTGTCAATTTCATATGAAAACAACTTACCCCATCAGTTATAATAACATCAGGCTCTAAGCTACTGAAACTGTTGTGCTTTCTTTCATCCATCGTATTTGATGGCAACCCTAAAAGACAACGCATTTTTAGAAGTTAGTGCACATGTAAACTGAAACAAGCACGATGTATTTTTAGTAATCGAAAAATTTTTAAAAATAAATGATTTTTTTTCACCCACTATTTTGCTGTCAAAATTTAAAAAAATAAACAAACGTTTTTATAACCCAATTTCGGTGATATCATGAATGACTTACACAATAAATTTATATTGATACTGTTTTACAAGATAATAAACAACTATACACAAAAGATTGTTTCAGAATAGAAGAACAAAAAAAGCTAAGCAGCTTCAAAACTCGATACTTACTTAAAAAAATATACAAAAAGTGCGCTTCTCGCTGTCAAACATTTTTCATCTCACTTTGCGATCAATTTCTGTATATCGGCAACATTAAGACATTATATTAATAAAAATAATAATTGTAATCATTATAATGTAATATAAAATTTTATCATATAGATTTGCATTCGTTTTTATAATCTAGTTGGATACAG
The DNA here is from genome assembly GCA_031893035.1 of Dermolepida albohirtum. Lineage (NCBI taxonomy): Eukaryota > Metazoa > Arthropoda > Insecta > Coleoptera > Scarabaeidae > Dermolepida > Dermolepida albohirtum. The sequence goes on along the minus strand of JAVIWB010004675.1, from coordinate 338,026 downwards.
ATACAAGTTAAGTTATTATGCATAAAAGTAATTTTCTTAGATGACTACAGGGTATTTTATTTTTTGTATTGGTATATCGAGTCAGTATTTTAGAACATTTGTAGTTGGTCGTCTTTCATCAAATTCACTCTCTTTTCCGGTGTGCTTTTTGTAGCGTCAAGATGGGTGAGTTGTGCTTAATAGTAAATAAATAAATAAGTTCTAGTTCCTTTTATTACTAAAGTGATATTTTGTGCCATTGATTAAATTGAAATCGTTTGTGTTAATGTGGTGGTGCTTTTAAGTGTCATTGACTTCAATATATTTTTAAACTTAATATAAACGGTAGCAACTCCCAATTTACAAATCTATAATCATCCACTTTCAGTAAATAGTTTTTGCTGGTAGAAATTATTGCTTGTCATACGTTCTTTCACAATTAGCATGAATTAATAATTATTTATACCTCTGCAAAAACTTTTTGAGTTATTTAAGTTATTGTTTAAGGTAAACCCCGTGGCTTGCGTACCGCTAGAAAACATGTGAATCATCGTAGGGAACAACGATGGGCAGACAAGGATTACAAAAAAGCTCATTTGGGCACAAGGTGGAAAGCTAATCCTTTTGGTGGTGCTTCTCATGCTAAAGGAATTGTATTAGAAAAAGTGTGAGTAAATTACCTCTATTTCTAATTTATAAAGAGCACTTCGAGATTGCTGTTATTGATTTCAAGTTTTTAACAGTAATAATATTAAAAGTGCAATAATGAAAGGGCCCTGAACCATTGGGAGGTTTTTTTTAATGAACCTAACGCTCTGATATGTGCTCCACATTATTACTTTGATAAAATAGCTGTAAATATTAATGAAGTTTATAGTTTTGACTTATTCTTCACGCAGGATATCTTTGTGAATGGTGTATTTTTAAAATCCCAATCACAGGAGAATTCTGTGCGAAGCATTAGTTTCACTCAACAAGTTTTTTATTAATAGTAAGTTTTGTATTGATCATGTAAGCTCTCTTTATGTTTGCCATTATATTTATTCAGTTTTATTTTACAGAGGTGTAGAAGCTAAGCAACCTAATTCAGCTATTCGTAAATGTGTAAGAGTACAATTAATTAAGAATGGCAAAAAGATCACAGCATTTGTACCTAGAGATGGTTGTTTAAATCACATAGAAGAAAATGATGAAGTTTTAGTTGCTGGCTTTGGTCGAAAAGGTCATGCAGTTGGTGATATTCCTGGAGTTAGATTTAAGGTAAAAATTTCTTTTAGTGGTTACTAAATATTATCTAAACTGTACTGTTTTGAATATGATTCGTGATGAAGCATAAAAGAGCCAATCCAATGAAATATGTGATTTGTTATTTATTGCTGATTAATCATTTTATTAGCACATATATGATTTTTTTGATTTATCCTGTAGTTAATTATATTTTTTGTTTCAGGTTGTTAAAGTAGCAAATGTATCACTGTTAGCACTTTATAAAGAAAAGAAAGAGAGGCCGAGATCGTAAAAGTTTTTAAAATAATTTAAAAATGTCTGTACAGTTTGTATTATAATAAAATACAAAAAATACAGTATTTAGGTTTTTTATTTATATCAAAAGGCTGTTTTAAAAATAAAATTTGTATTTTTATATACACTTCTTGTTTTCTTAAAATTAATATCACATAGTAACTATTTAAGTTACATTGGTAACTACAGTGTAGAGTTAATCTACTTAGATATTATAGTCAACATTTAAAAACCTATGAGATCTTGTTCTACAAATGAATCTTTAATGCAAATTGGTTCAGATTATCAAAAAATTCCAACTAAAATAAAGAATTTTCGAAATTTTTAATTTTACGTTTCTCATGCTGTTTACTTTAGAAGCAATTTTAAACAAAATCTCCGAATGGTTCCTGTTATTTCCTTGAGTAAGGCCATTGGAATAATGCAGTGGAAGAAAACTACAGAACATGTTGAAAGTAACCTTGTTTAAGTTAATATTAGGTACATCTTTTAATTAGATAGTATAATTTTCAGGTGTATAGGAAAACCAACTTTACTCAGTGCAGTTAATATACAAACTGTGCAGTTAGCTAAGAAAAAAGCACTCCACACAAGCAAAGCAAAAAAATCTTAAGAAAAGGGACAAATATTAATGAGCGACAATCGTAAACTCTATGCATATTTAATTATTATTGAAGAATCTCATTCTACATAATATAAGAATTTTTATAGATCCAGGAATGTTTAAGAACAGGTTATCAGGAATAGTGGAACATGATTTTAAATTATATTTTTTCTTTTCAATTTTTAATATCTATAAAATAATTATTACGCTTGCTCCCAAAGATAATGTCAAATGTTCAGATATTGTATAAGAGAGAGCACAACATAATTCAATTATTAATATTTAGTTCCTACAATGTAATTTATTACATTAAATTGTAAAAACATTTTATAGAAAATAATTATTTCAGTTTTTAACAACTACCTGCTTACTACTTAAATTAGCATGAATAATAATTTTTATATAACTATATATTAATTCTTTCCACACTTGGGGCACTATCTAATAACTATTATATAAACTTTTACGGATCCTAATTTTAGTTTCAAACTCCGAATATTTTGTTACCAAAAGACACGAGAAGAAGTTTGACACTGTATCGAAGATAGTACTACAATTACCAATTAATGTACATCTTTAGGATACGATTATTTGTACTAAGTTTGAAGAATATATTAAAATTATTTCGATTTTTATTTTATATCTATATGGTATTTGGTTTCATACACTTCCATATAATTGTATGCCTATATGTGAATATAAAATTAAATTTGTATTGTATGCACTCAAATTTGTTCATTTTAGTTTTTAACTAATACCAACTAATTAAATTATAAGTATGAATGCTAATTCGTAAATGTTTCGAAGTTTTCAAAACACTTGTTGGCGCCATCTAATAAATATTGCAGAAACTCTTATAAGTTTCAAGTCTGGTGTCTAACCCAGAGTATGTGAGTTTGGGCACTGTATCTGAGATGGCGCCATAATTTATTATTTGGTAATTTTAATTTTTTTAATATTATTGTGCTACACTAAGTTTTCAAAATATGTTACATAATTTATTTCAATTTTTAAAGAAATGAAATCAAATTCCTATTACATATACCAATATTTATCATTTGTATTTGTTTTGAAGAAGTGGGTTAAAGAATTTTGTAATCTAAAATTTTAAAAAATATTTCGAAAGTTTAATGAGCATCCGGTAGTGCTAGAACGGTTATTCGTTATTCTTCATAAGTTCCCGAGATATGAGCGTGACTGCAAATCGAAAGTTGAATTTCGTTGAAATTTCATTCTCCACTGCACTAAGAACATATATTTACTTTCTGCATTTCAATATTAACTTTTTTCGTTTTCAAAATGCAGTCGAGGAAAACGTCGAAAAAGTTTAAGACACACTATCGTGGTAGTCGAAGGCGTTTCATTACCGGATGTGGACTGATGCGCTGGATAGAATATAGACGAAACTTCGAGGTGTGCGTGAGTTAGTTATTTTCACAGAAAAATCGCGATCAACCCAAACGAACGAATACGGTCAAAAAACATTTCCCACATACCTTGAGGTACTATATACTATAACAATCTTAGCCTCTTCTATCTCCCGTTAGACGATTGTTTTAGATCGTCCAGAGCTCTCTACGATTTGGCCACCTTCTTTTCAGCATCCACCTAGCGATTACACGAAATGCAATATGCGCCTCTTTAGTCCAACGATAGACCACTTTCAAAAATCGCTTAACTGGCGATAATTTGGTCGTCTTTGTACTCTTGGTATTTTAATACATTAATTAAGAACTACGTATTCGTTTACGTGGTGCGGCGACTCATTATTAAATTTTCTCTACAAAGGGTAAGAATTTTCAATGAAAATTTGATCATTTTTTATTCTGAACTCAATAAATATTTGTACAAAATTTGATTTAAAAATGCCAACTTTTACTGGTTGATTCGTTCTTTTTTGTCACACAATATATAAAGCTGGGGTTCACTTCATTATTTCGCAAGTGCTGACACAATACTTAGTAGATTAGAGTGCAACTAATAGAAAACACTATTAAAACTACAGGCTACTCCAAATAGGAATTATTTCAAGACGCGCTACATGGTACAAAATCATACGCAGAAAATAGAAAACATTATTTTAAACACTTGAAAAAGTAACAAAATAAACAACAAAACGGTATGTAAAAGTTTAGTATTTTACTTTCTTAGCAAAGTGTTTAAAAAATAATTGGTAAAAGTGAAGCATCTGAAGGAACGCAAATCAAGTATTAGTGGGAATTAATCGGTAAAAAAAATATATGATATTAGTTCATGATATATGGGTAATCCTCATGGTATGTTCTGTTTCTATACATTTTTGAGTATTCGAAAATTTACTGCATTTTAAAGCATATGCATGTATTTTTTACATAATTTTGATATATTCCAAAATTGCTTTTATATTTATATTCCTTTATATTAAAACTAACGCGCGCTCCGTAGTAGTGTTAAACGTTACCACGTATTCCGTTAGGACGTGAAGTAAAAAAATACACCTTAGCGGAAGGATCCCGAATCCAGAACGTGTAATTTCGGGATAGACAAAAATCGCGAAAGGTCGGAACGCGTTCTACATTTGCGCAACATCGGGATTTTCAGGTATCGACCAGCGACGTCGTATTAACCGTGTATATGCATGAGATCGTCTTGTAGCCGGCGGAGTCTCGCAAACAGCGGCATTGCGTCAGTTCGTGACGAGGTCTCTTCGTTGGCGGGATGCTGTGCCCATCAACGGCGTCTGAAGACGAACTTCGGACGGTCCTGCCGTTGATGACTCTGATGTCATCATCACCAGAAAGATGGATTTGCCAAGGATTGCCTCTAACACATCCATCTGTCAGTCAAGTGTACAGATGCTGACCGAATATAGGCCCAAAGTGCCGGCTAGTAAACGACTACTTAGTGCTTCCATACAACAAGAGCCGCAATTCGCCGTTCTGCCATCGTCGTCGCACTTCCAGCCCAGTAGGAAAAGAGAAGAGGCACGTGCCCTGCAAAATTTAAGACGTCGTATGCAAGCTTTAAGAGTTGTCCATGCTAACAGACCAGAGTCCATCGAACAGGCAACTAGGTCTTCCAATAAAGAGGATGCTGTCAGTGAACAGCAGTTGGACAATCGTCCTCATCTTCTTCAAAAGGTAAAAAAAACATTTCGTTTTCTAAAAAGAAGTTTTCGCAAGGCATGGTTTTGTATTTGGTTATCACATTTGATTAGCTTTTTAATATTGTATGTACTTCTTTAACAATCTATTAAAAGAAATTGGTTTATTATAATACAAAACGTTAAGGATTTTTATAATTCCTTGGATAAAAAAAATCGCTATCATATTTTGAAACACGTTGCATAAAACATTCGATAACTTGCTTGGTATATCAAAGATATGTATGCTAAGCTAAGAGACGAATAGATTTTATATACACTATAATTACGAAATTGTTTCTCGTCTACCAACTTTTGAATAATTATAGGTATGATTTTTTTGGTTGTCGTCGATGTAAAACTTATATCCCATACCTTATTTTTACACGCGGGAACAAATAGAAAGTAAAACTATTATTTACAAATAAAAATCTGTAACTATAAAAAGTATTACAGGTTGAAAAAAATAAATAAGTTAAAAAAGGGGGAGCCCCTCTCCCGAAACGTCGTTACTAAAAATTAAATGTTTTTTTATCTCAATTATCGAAATACCCAAAAAAAAATGCAATAAAACAAAAACGGTTCGAAATTTATTTTTTTGTTGTGAAGTACAATTGTTCCGGTTAGAGGTGGAATATTATTTCATTCATATGGCTGCCGCGGCTGGCCTCACAGTACCCCATTCGATCGGGCCAATTTTCGAGTGTATGGGGTCGTATCTCGGCAATGGCATCACGAATGTTGGCCTTCAAATGCTCAATTGTCTCTGGTTTGTCGGCATAACACTTGTCTTTAACGGTGCTTCACAGAAAATAGTCCAACGGTGTTAAATCGCAATTGACATCACCATTTCGGCTAATTAAACGGCCATCAAACGTTTGACGCAATAAATCGATTGTGGCATGAGATGTGTGGCAAGTTGCACTATCCTGTTGAAACCAAACATCGTTCACATCAATACCATGAAGAGCGGGCACAAAAAAATCGCTTATCATGGTGCCATAGGTGTCTCCATTGACCGCAAACAGTCACTCGTAATGGGTGCATTGGCTTCTGTAAGGCCACGTGTGGGTTTTCCGAGCCCCAAATACGGCAATTTTGCTTGTTAACGTACCCACCAAGATGAAAATGAGCTTCGTCCAAAAAGATGATTTTTTTGGCAAAATCGACATTATCGTGCAGTTTCTCGTGCAACTCTTGAACCAATTGAACTTTGTAAGGCGTCACACAGAGATCTTTTCGCAAAATTCGACGTAAACTGGTGCGTAAAATGTTCAATTCTTGAGAACGATGACGAGTTGATGTTGATGGATTCTCACGCACACTCTCAGCCACAGCTTCGATATTTTCGAGTGTACGCATTGTATGAGCACGCTCACGTCTTCATCAACAATAAAACCAGTTTCACGAGCTTTAGCAATAAACTTGCGCATACTGGGCACTGTTGGCCTTTCTCTGCGACCAAATTTTGTCCATTTTCGTGCAATTTCCGACCAATTGTTTTTGTTTTGGAAATAAATTTCCAATGAATCTCAACGTTGCTCAAGCGTAAATCGATTCATTTCGTTCAGTGGAGATAATATACTGAATTTTGTGACAGAATAGAATGACATAAGTATTGCCAGATTCGAAATAGCCGGTGGTTCAAATTTAAACCGATAGATGGCCCACACGTTAGTTAGAAAAAAACGATTAACATTTCACGAGAGAAAAGGAAACAAAAAGAAATCTTTCAATATCAGGTCTGGACAATATGTTGAATGAATCATTATTTCTATATTTTAGATATTTAACTACGCAATCGTTCTAGTAACAGAGTAATAATAATATTTAGATACAAGATGATCTTTCCTTTTGCACGATCTGCATAATTTAGACAACTTGAGTTGAACAAATTGTGTGCCATTTTGTATTAACAGTACGACGGACCTCCAGTGCAACATTAGAAATATATCCATGAATCCTAAAAAGTATGGCGACCTTTTTTTTGTTTCGGCTTTTTCCTCGAACAACTGTTGGAGTAGATTCACATTTAAAGATCCAAACTCTGATTGTTGGTTTTTTCAGAATCGTAACATTTACATATATATAGACAAGACAATCCATTGGTAAAGCGATCTGGAGTAGATCTGCACTATCTCCAAGGTCTTCCATTTGAATCGGAAGAAAATTATAGGGAATTTAATAGGTATAACGCTTACACACCTTTAAATTTTCGTGTATAATTTATTAATTGCCTTGGTACCAATCTTTAAGGTAGTTTGAGTATTTTTTACCGTAATACGCCGATTCGCTTCTCAATCATGTCTCGAACATAACTATTATTCTTTTTGATAACAGCCGTTTTTGGCTTACAAACGCGAAATGTGTGACTTAATGAAAGTCGACCATTGTACCATTGCTTTAAAGTGACTAGGAGACGTCCTTACATGTTAAATCATATTTGAAACTATAAAAAAAATCACAAGTAGATAATGCCCTTCGTTCAATTCTATGAATACTCAATATATTTTTCAACCTAGGGAAAGGCCAGTGGTAAAGAGTGCTTGACTTCGAATCTATCTAGAGAAGAAGACGGTACCACTTTAATTACGGTGCTGTTTTAAAAATTTATTTCTCGTGCCGGAGGTATTCATTACTTCTCTCGGCACCTCACAGTATTGAGGAGTAATTACAATTGCTTCTACTCTTACAACGAGCAGGGGTTGGCAATAAAGCCATAGAGCACTTTACATATACCAAATATACACTTTCGTTCTTGTGATCGTGATAAATCAAAAAGACTTATAATTCACTTACCATACAAAAACCGTCACTCTTATTAAGCTTGAAATTAATTACTTTTAAATGTCGAACAAAATTCGTAGCAAAGTATCATAGTCCACTACATTGACTAAGCGGAAACGAAAGCTGTTCTTTAGCTTTCCTAATTTTGTACATTTGTATAAAGTATCATATTTCTTCGGCCAATTATTAATGTTGAGATATTTCTAAATGTGGTTTTTTGAATATATGAAAATAATTCGAATTTTAAACTAAGGTTTTCGCACATTCGAGAGATGATATATTACATTTTTGTGAAAGACTTATGGGCACTTCAGTCTTTCGTAACCCGGTTCATCCTACTTAATTATGGTTTATCCTTTGCTCTTCTGTATACGTTCAACATGAACTAGTCAAACTATTTGTTTCTTTCCACTTCCTGTTGATATTCATAGTTTACCATATTTTCTTTTTAATTCATTATTTGTTAATAGTCCACATCTGATTTCAATATTTTTCACTCTCACGTATCCAAAGTTCAGTTCATCATTTCTGGTCATACGAGGATAGTTTGACAAGTAGTGAGAATGACACATAGGCGGCGCTCTAATTGGTAAAACAAATGCACTGTAATTTAGGTTAGCTATTTATATGTTTACATTCCGATATTTAGATAAATCGGTTGATTGGTTTATTTTTGATAGCTGATTGAAAAAGAAACAACACGTCGTTTTGTTAAAATGGAAAAAGCAAATCGTGTGGTGATTAAATACTTCGTAATTAAGGGTATGAAAGCTATCGAAATAAAAGATGAGTTACGGGAAACATTAGGTGAATCTGCTCCATCATCCGCAACAATAAGTAGATGGGTAAATGAATTTAAACGTGGTAGACCAAGCTGTGTTGATGAAGCGCGCTCTGGAGCATCCAAAATCGTGACTTCTAAGGAAATGGTAAATGGTAAACATTTCAACAGAACGCGTATACCACATTTTAACGAAAGAATTGGGCCTTTCCAAGCTTTCGGCAAGATGTGCCATTCGTTTGCGTATTTCCAATGAGTGTTTGGACCTTTATAAGCGGAATCCGGTTAATTTTTGTAGGCGATTTGTTATTTGCGATGAAACTTGTATACACTACAGTACACCCCTAAACAACAGTCGAAACAATGGTTAGAACGTGGTTCTGCACCTCCAAAGAAAGTCAAAACCACTTTATCGGCAAACAAGGTGATGGCATCAATTTTTTGGGATTCAAAGGGCATTTTGCCCATTGATGGGTAAATGAATTTAAAACTTCTACAAAAATTAAATGTTGAGATTCGTGAAACGCTGTGTTTTGCAGCCTTCCGCACAGAATCTTGCATTTTAAAGATGGCATAAAAATTGAAAATGGCATTGGAGAAATTTTCGTCTACAAGCCTTCGTTAAGGGCATTGGAGTAAATGTATTGTTTTTTTAGGAGAATATATTGAAAAATAAAAATTATTTTGTATTTAAAAAATTCATTTTTCTTTCCCATTCTCACTACTTGTACTACCCTCGTACACCAACTCAAAAATAACTACATTGCTTCAGCCTATTATAACCAAATGCATTTCTGATTATTATGTATCAGGATGGATTAATAATTACACGTGTTAGAAATGTCGTTCTTGACATTTTTTTAACCCTTTCAGAAAACACGATTGGTCAAACTTCTCAAAATAAGCTTCTACCTCAGCAATGACCTCTTCATTTAAGTTGAATTTTTTCTCTGCGAGCCATGTTTTAATATTGAGGAATGGAACAAAGTCGCAGAGAACCAAGTCAGGTGGTAAAAAGAGTGTAGCAGTGATTTGGCGCGCAATTCATGCAATTTGGTCTCCACGATTACGTATGAATGAACTAGTGCATTATCGTTGTGAAATACCATTTTTTTCTTCGATAAATGAGGTCGCCTCTCCTTCAATTTCTCGTTGAATTAGTCTAATAATTCACTGTAATAATGCCCTGTGATTGTATGTCTTTTCCTCAAGAAGGCCATGATGATTATTGCCTTCGAATTTAAGAAAACAGTAGTCATTGCCTTTCGGGACGAGGGGCCCATTTTTGCCTTCTTCAGACCAGATTCGCCTGGGAAATTCTATCGTTTTAATTGTCGGTTAGTCTCCGCCGTATAGTAAGGATACAGATTTCATCGACGTTTACTCTACGCAAAAATTCGAAAACACTAGACACGTCTTAAATGGCTATAAAATCGAAATTAACCATGAATGTGCTTGAAATTTCATTAGGAGGCGCCGTTTAAAAGATTGCAGTTCACGGGAGTAATGACTAAATCACTCAATTATGCCACCCATTCCGAACACTGGTACTTCTTGATTCGCCCTTGAATTTAGTTTCTGAAGTATTTATTCTCAATTCCTGTCCAGTTGCTGCGTCCTCCTTTTTTAGCCTTTCATTGTAATGAAAATATCAATATCATTAACATATGTTAAAATCTGGTATTGTTTTGATTAAAATTGGCTTTCCACAATTGATTGGTATTTTTCGAATTATTTTTGACAAAGCAAAATTAAATAATGTGGGCGATAATAAATTTCCTTGACAAAGTCCATCCTTAGTCATAAAATATTTTGACCATTGGCCTTGAAGTTTTACTTTTGCTCAACATATCTTTACTAGTCTGATCCATGGTACTTCTAATTTGTTAATCCGTTGAATAAGTTCCTTCTTATTTCGGAATCATGAGCCTCTCTGAAGTCAATGAACAAATTCTTTTATTTCTCTAGAATTTGTATTAATTTAAATATCTGTTCTGATGTTCAGCTGTTTCGATACTCCGGTAATCTTGAATTATGTTCTCGATCTATGCATTTCTTTTCCAAAATTGTGCTGAATATTTTGTACCATATGTTACGATAACAAAAACTATTCCTTTATCATTTATACAAATTGTTTTATCACCAACTTGGTAAATAAAAACTATCGTAACTACTCTCAAAGACACTGTTCATACGTAAAATCTTTTTTAATAATCAATTAACTAACAGGTCACCAAGGTTAATGAAATAATCTTTTGTAATGCTAAACATTTCCTTTAAAAAATGCGTCGTTTTAGGTGAATTCAGCGAACGCTTTAATTACTAGGTAGTGTCTCGAAGAATCTCACGCAATCGAAAAATCGCGTGTTGTTGGAAATCCTCATTTGCATAATCAAATTTATATACATACGTACATACCCTTCAACAATAAAAGGTTGACATTTACGCACGATTTTATATTATTTTTTAGTAGTTGACGTCACTCTAATGACGTAAAAAAATTAAAGGTAATATAGAAGAATAATTTAAGAAATCGGAACTTTTATTTCCGCTTCACCGCATTTCAATTTGTGCGAATGAATTGTCGCGTGAACAGTCTTTTAACTTGAAAATGATTGTGGAACGAAATGATATTTTATTAAGCAGGCGAGGCGAAATCAAAATGTAAATTACACTTAGAATCGAATGACCCAGACCCAAGAGCGGTAAAAGACAATAACTACGTTATTTTCTTCATTTCAAATGTAAAATAAGTGCCATTTACAAAGGGAGTATTGTGTAATCATCGGGAATACATTGTGATTTTATTTCGTCACATTCCAAATGGCTTTCAATTGCTCTTTTCAAATTACATTTATTATGTGAGTTTATATAGATGATAAATGAACAGCGGATTAGTTTTATAGTTCATGTTATAAGAAACGCGGGCTAATATTTCTACCAAAAACAGATCAAATAGAAAAAAATAGATATATTGTCACAACTTACATCTCATATGTTAATATAATAATATTTAATATCGCGTCAGTCAGTTGAAGAAAGAAATATTTTTAAAGCGTTGCTGGAAAGGGAAGATAGCATGAATAGTGAAACAAAACGAGAGAAAAAGAGGAACAAGTAAGAGAACTGACCGTATACAAAACAATTTTTAGGCTATATGAATCTCAAGAAAACGAAATACACACTGCAGACATGCAATATTTAAGAGTAGTCAAAGGCATTACTCAATATTATCGAAAAGAATCAGTTTAGACATCTTATCTGGATGAACGAAAATTAATAAAGAACCAAATGTACAGAAACAAAATTAAATGGGATAAAGATGTGGTATGTGCAGATGACACTAATCCCGATGAAAAAGAAGAAGTCCTGGACAGAACCTGCAAGAATGTTAAAAAATTTAAACAATTAATAAATGATAATTAAATTACATATTTATATATAATTATTAACATTAAAGCCTGACTCTGTAGTTAAACAATTAGATCTGCTTCATAATGCAATGTATGCCATATTAAGTGACTCGTAACTGTACTGCTTGGTGGTAAGGTTGCTGACTAGAAAACTACAGAAATTTTTGAATAATTTCTATAATTAGGAATAATGATAGTATATCAGGAAATATTAATTTTCATTAATTTCCCATTGTAAAGCGTGTAATTATACACATTACATATAATTGTTAACATCGAAACCTGAATCTGTGGTAAAACAATTAGATCTGTTCCATAATGCAATGTATGCCACATTAAAAGACTCGAAACTGGTGGCCTAATTGGTAAGGCTACCGTCTAGAAAACTGTAGATACAGGTTCGAGTCCTGGTCCAATGCAGAAATTTTTAAATTATTTCTGTAATTAGTAATAACGATGGTATAACAGGAAATATTAATTTTAAACAATTAACAAAGTTTGTACACTTACGAGGGAGCGTTTTTATATTCGCGGAATGAGCGGGTTGTAGAGGGGTGAGTAGGCGCATTGGGAGCGTGGCCTGCGCAGCGACTCATGATTAGTATAAATACGAAGTTTCATTGTTATTAGACAGTTAGTCTTTGTGCTATCGTCAACCAAGTAACATAATCAGGAGTGAAAAGTGAATTATGGAAAAAATCGAATATCGTGCCGTTATAAAGTTCCTTACCAGGCAAGGAAAATCAGTCGCGACCATAATGAATGAGATGTCATTGGTTTACGGCGACTCTTGTCCAGAAAAAACCATGGTGTACAAGTGGCATAGTTTATTTAAACAAGGAAGGGAATCCCTTGAAGAGGACCCGAGGCCGGGCAGGAGCATTGAGGTGACCACTTCAGCACTTATCCAAAAAGTTGAACAAATTGTACTCGAAGATGCTCGACTAAAGAAGAAACAACTCGCAGAAATGGTTGGAGTATACGATACAACAATTTTTAAAATCCTACACGATCATCTCGGCATGTCTAAGGTCAGCGCAGGATGGGTGCCGAGAATGCTCACGCCGCCGCAAAAACAACAGCGCGTAGAGTGTTCGCGTGCATTTTTGGACCTCTGTAATGAAGACAAGGATGGTGTATTGAGTGGAATTGTTACTGGAGACGAAACTTGGGTTCATCATTATGAACCTGAGTCCAAACAAGACTCCGTGCAGTGGCATAAAAAGGGCACAGCACCTCCCAAGAAATTTAAAGTGTCATAATCAGTTGGGAAACTCATGGCAACGGTATTTTGGGACTCGGAAGGAATATTGTTGATTGATTATAAAGATAAAGGTGTTTCTATAACCGGAGAATATTACGCTTCAATATTAGAACGACTAAAAGAAGCCATTAAAGAGAAAAGACGGGGAAAATTGACAAAAGGTGTTCTGCTTTTGCACGACAACGCGCCCGTCCACAAGAACCGCGTTGCGTTAGCTGCCCTGCATAAGGTGGGCTTCGAAATTTTGAATCACCCACCCTACAGCCCAGACCTGGCCCCGAGTGATTATTACCTGTTTCCGAAAATGAAAAAAGAGCTGCCGATGATGAAGTCAAGGAGGCAGTTTCGGCGTATTTTGCAGATAAAGAGAAATCATTTTTTTATGAGGGTATAAATAAATTAATTGAAAGATGTGAAAAATGTATCCGTCTTGCAGGTGAATATATTCAAAAAGAAAAATAATTTGTTTTTTTTATTTCCACCCCTTGTCCCCCATTCCGCGAATATAAAAACGGTCCCTCGTAAATACAATGATTTGCAAATAAAAGGCCTTACACCTTAGTACATATTTACCTCTACCTTATGGCTGACCATCATAATTATTTCTTGTTTCTTATCTTATAAATATATAAATATCGAGTTTTATTTATAAGTAAAAGAAATCGGATCAAGTTTCAAGCCATGACCTTCCAAAACTATATCAATTTTCTTAAATTTTTCACGTGTAATTGTAATGTATAAAATACTCTCAAATTTGTGAAACTACAAATAGGATATTTGTCCCTAAAAAGTCAGAAATAATCATATTTTTTTAACATCGTCACATTTAGAAACGTAATTTCTCTTTTTTCTCGAGCGTAAATGATTAAGTTCAACCCTCGCCCACACTACACAAAAAGAAAAGTACGCGTATCTGGAAAAATATGAAACGTATTTAATTCTCTGACATTACATCCCAGATATACTAAAAACACAACAATTTCTTACCGGAAGAGAATTTATTTCACAAAGTTGATTACTTAGAAGAAACAATTGACCTGAATTGAGATAATTGGTTTTCTCAATCTTCTTCGTATTTCTTTTGTTCGTCTAATGTTAAATGCATCCGCTGGGAAGTTTGTTAAGTTTTTCGATCTGTTGTGAATAGATGGATTCTTAGTAAATTGAGTGAAACCGCTCTCAATTGACATAATTATTGATTTACCAATTCAGATACTAGGCATCATAATTGGTTTCCGAATTCACTATCAATAATGTGCTAATAATAAATATAAAATAATGATTATTCAGATGAGTTGCAATTATTTAGATTGCAAAAGCAAATAAGAATACAAGAACATATTGAGAAATTATTATTGAAGCAAATAAAATTCGAAATATTTTATTATTCAACATTATTTCCTCTTAACTTGAAATATTTACTATAACGAAATTATTACGTCTCAAGTCTTTTCAAACAAATATTTTTCATCTTATTCTGCAAACTTCTATCACCCTTCAAACTTTCGGTTGAAGGAGTCAAGTCAAGTGAAGGAACCCTAAAGCACAAATTTTTCAATGTCCACGTGTGGTTAGTGTGGACAGGTTGCAGGTATCCTGCAAAAATAAAAATACCTTTGGAAACCTTATGGCGTCTATTTTATTTAATTTTCGTAGAATGGTTAGTGATGTCGAATAATATATTCCAGTGATTGTTTCACACTTATCCACAAAAACATTCATGATAATCCACGATTATTTCAAAGAAAAAAACTGGAGCAAAAATTTTCCAGCAAAGTTTTGAGCATCAAAATTGTTAGGTCTTAAAAAATCAAAGTGCTTCCATTTCATCCCTCGTTGCTTTGTTTCTGGATAATATAATATGTATGCAATTAAGTTTCATCCATGGTAACAACTAGAGTTAGCACATCGCAAGGCAAGGGGTTTAGCAGGTAATAAATGTAAATAAACACTTCCTCTTTCAAGCTTTCTTCATGTAACCCCGGATATGTTGCAGCACGTCCTAAATTCAATTCCACAAATGCTACAGCTTCGTTTTCCAACCAATGATTACTAGTTTCAGCATTTACGTTAATTATCATTATTATTGTTATTGACTTAAAAAACTCGTATTTTGTCATATCATTCCTACTGATTTATTGATCGTTTTATACCATATTACCAAATCTACAGTTCTTTTAAGCAATTCATTTGGCTTAACTAATGACTATACAACATTTCTATATTAGAATTGTTGATTTATAATTAATTATAGAATCGCCCTGCCTGACGATTATCCGATTATCGACTAGCCTGTATATAAAATTGAGCTTCACTCTTCTAAAGCAATTCCAAACATATTCAAACTGGTTTCTTCTCCTTTTTATTATTTTCCTGTACTGAATTTTGATAAAAATTCATATTTAGGAAGTTTCACTAAAAATCTATCCAAACAAACATGTTTTTGATGTATGTTCCAAACTATTTTTAAAATTAAAGATTTTTTTGATTATTAAATATTTCATCTTGCTAAAGCTGTATCTGGATGGTTACTTCTCCACAAAATTTTACATTTAATCCCATATAGTATAGTAGGAGCTTTTTCCCTTCCTTCATCTTCACCTAAACTGATTTCCTCACATTTTCTAGTTGCTCCATTTGAAGTTCGTGTAACTTCGCTGTGCTGAGTTCGTCTCCATCTTACTCCAATAAGCAACGTCTTTTTTTCTTGTGTGATCTAAGTTCTGTTGGGCATTTTCTTTCAAAATAAACCAGTCCCATTGCAATTAAAAACTTACTTGGGAATTTTTAGTTGTTACGTACACTGGCTGCTTCTCTATGTTTTAACTACATCGTAAATATCGGTTCTCTTTTTAAATTTATTTAAATTATTTAAACACTCATGCACAGACTTGAAGAGCCATAGGTCAATTGCAAGGTGGACGGAGACAGCGAGCTGTTGCTGAAGTTTTTGCAGTTAGTCAAAGTGTGATTTCGCGTTTGTAGAAAAGGTTTTTAGAAACTGGAGATGTTCAGAGAAGACGGGGACAAGGACTAACGCAACGCAGCTTAGAAGTGAGCTTGCTGCTGCTTCGGGAAGAGTAGTATTAGCTCAAACAATAAGAAATCGTCTTCATAACGTTGGCGTGTATGTTCGAAGACCTCTAGTATGCGTTACACTAACTGCTCTTCATAAAAGGTCGCGAAGAATATGGGCTGAGCAGCATAGAAATTGGAATCACCATGACTGGGCACAGTATTGTTTTGTGATGAATCTAAATTCGCCTTAAATCTAGAGCATAGGTGTATTTTAATTTGGCGTGAATCTGGAACACGTAATCAGCCACAATTTGTTCGAGGCCACAATATGAAGGTGAGAGTGTAATGGCATGGGCCGAGATAAGCGCAGGAGGTCATACAGACCTTGTGTGATACAGAATGGCAACCTGACTGCTCAGAGGTATCTGGATGAAATTTCGAGACCCATTGTTCTTCGGTACTCTGGCGCTATGGGTGAAAGATTCATTTTAATAGATGACAACGCTCGTTCACATCGAGCAAACATCGTGAACAACTGGATTGAACAGTTAGGAAACAATAGAATGGACTGGCCAGCAAATTCTCCTAATGGTAATCCTATCGAACATGCTTGGGATGCCTTAGGAAGACGTGTTGCAGCAAAAAATACGCTACCGCGTACAATTCAGGAACTTCAAATTGCTCTGATAGAGGAATGGAATAATATTCCATAAGATTTTTTTAATGTCTTGAATCAATCAATGCCGATGAGATGTCAAATCTTTATTATCGTTCGTGGAGATCATAGACATTATTAACAATAGATTTTTCGTCATTTTATCAATAAAACTTCTATAAAGTCTCATAATTGTATACTCATTTAATGATATTTATTCACGCTAGTACTTTAGTAGCTTTATAATACGCACAAACAAGTTCAAACGTGTCAATGCGTTCGGTTTCTTATTTAAAAACGTTGTAGTGAAATATAAAAATATTTGCGAGGTGCTACGCTCTTTATTTATTTTATTACCATTTTCCCAAAATATCCCTTAATTGTTTTGAGCAGTGTAGATAACAATAGACAAATCTCACATTTATTACTTAAAATAAATTATTATTTTGAAAAGAAGAGTGATCTATTCAAATGATCAAGATTCTCATCAAAAAAATTGTTTTTACTTATTTTTATTTTCCAATATAAATAAGTATAATGCCGTAAAATGATGCATATTGCACCATTTTATGGCATTGGCGAGAGCTTAAATGTTATCGCCCAATGCTTTCGCATTCTTAATAAAATACATATAAAAAATTAATCGCGTCGGAATATCAAAACGACTCGCATATTGTAGCAAACTATGAAGTACTTAAACGTAGACAATGTTCGTGTTTTCTTATAATTAATTGTATACAACTACCCGCTTACACGATATGTTATAAGACGAATATCTGCAGATAGCATCTAATAATTTTGCGTGATGGATTTACATATGCATACAGAATTGACCATGGAGTTTTTCACGTGTTAAAAAAATGAAATTACAAAAAAAAATTAAATTCTTGTTTGCATAGTGCAAAGAAAAACTGACAAATTTGAACGGATTCTAGATAAAGTATTTGCAATTTTCAGCACTCTTTTTTTTTTAAAAGAACTGTATGAGGGATGTCAGAAACCGTGTTCAACATCACTCTAAGAAGCTTTAGTCTTTTGTTAATGACTATATATGTACGTATTCTGGGTTCTAATAAATATTTTGTGTAAAAATTGTGTATTACTTTACTAGCCTTAACAGAAAGAGAATAGCCTTCGCATATTTTCTGTAACGCAGAAAGAAAACCGAAATTTTACGAGTTTTGAAACACGAAATACAGTGTTTCAAAACTCCTAAAATTTTAGAGACCAGATATGATTGTGGATGTAATTTTCGAAAAAAATATTTTTACTCTGATAATTTCAAGTAACCCTGTAGGTTGCAGAACTCTTCTTTAAAACTTATTTACTTCCGAAAGTGTGGCTTACTAGCTTTTACGGTATGAGGATACGAATCTTAATGGATTCTCTCGCGATTCGTGCCGTGGCAAAGCTTCTTAAAATGTCAAGGTCGGGTGGATAGGGCGTACCACCTGACGAGCAGGAAGTCTGTGATTTATTATATGCTAAATGCTGAAGATGTATGGAAGAGGAGGAGGATTGATAGCGGTGACAGAGAAATTGATTGGGAAAGAGAATAGAAAGCGTCGACTAGGATCGTCGAAACTTTCCCAAATGCTGCGTTACCTTGTACTACATTGATAATACAATTTAGAGGTTCGTGGCGTGAGGGGAAACTTGTTTAAAACTTCTCTTGCTACGCCGATGTTGAAGTTGTTAGAAGATTAGACTGTTAGAAGGACGTATTAATTCAATAAAATGCTCTTTATTGATGCCTTTAAAAAGAACTAGATATGTTTATATTATATTATTATGTTTATTATATGGTAATATAATATAGTTATTGTACCAGGTGTACTGGAAAGTCGTTACTGGTTTTTTTCGTAAAAAACTACACAATTTTCAGGAAAATGAAAAAATTTATTTATTCAAAGAAATGACTATTTGATTCTTTCTCATTTTTCAAGCAATTTACGGATGCCATCTCAAAAAAACTATTTGCCCTTTAGCAAAACCATTCATCGAGCCATTTTCTAACTACTTTGATATTGGTGCAGTGTTGCTCTGCAAGCGCGTGTCCCATTGATGCGAAAATGTGAACGGAGCAAGATCTGGAGAGTATTGCGGGTGCGATATTATATCGCATCCAAGTGCTCTCAACGCTTCATTAACCGGTTTTGCTGTATGAGACGGCGCGTTATCGTGTTGTAAAATCACTTTACAGTGTCTTCGAGCCCATTCTGAACGATCAGCGCGCTCGCACGCAGAAACTAAACGAGCTATCTGTACGCTTCAGGTTTTACAGGAACCATTAGCACCCTACAGGTGGAGGGGGAAGCTATCTAAAACACCTCTAGCCTGCACGGACTTTTAACCATTGCCCTCGTGAGTCCAGCCTCAAACATTTAAGCTCGGATTCTCCGGGGGGCTGTCGACTTCCGCGGTCCCAGTCTTAACCGTCACTGGTGGTACGGTTCGATATGTAAACATATCTACCAATTTCGTCGCCTGACAACAGTGGCTTGGTGAGCCAAGCTCGGGTTCGTGGGATTGCTAAACCCAAAAGCAATATTAGGACGCACGCCGGGCACCTAGCGTAAACTCCCCTGCGAATAACAGTTCGTAATATACCACGCCGCTCTGGTCTCACTAAACGCAGAGCATTGTCTTGCTACCAAAACGATTTGGCCTTGGAGTCGATGGGCTGGCTTCCCCAGGTGATGTTATGATCTTTTGCGCTTAGAGTTTTCGAAATAAATCCACTTTTTATCACCCGTCACTATTAGATGTAGAAACGACTTCCAGTCATACTTTTGAAGTAGCATTTCACAGACGATTTTTCAATTTTCCGTTTGCCTGTTATTCAACTGATGCGGCACTCATTTTCCCGCATTTGCATTTTTCGCCTTGCTCGTAGTCGGTCGCTCATCGTTTCTTGGGTCACATTTAACGCTTTTGCCAACTGTCTTTGAATTTGGGTTGGGTCTTCATCCAATAACTCCTGCAGTTTCGCATCTTCAAACTTTTTCTATCCACCAGAACGTTCTTTGCCTTGCACATCGAAATCACCACTTTTGAATTATCGAAACC
Organism: Dermolepida albohirtum; assembly: GCA_031893035.1. Taxonomy (NCBI): domain Eukaryota; kingdom Metazoa; phylum Arthropoda; class Insecta; order Coleoptera; family Scarabaeidae; genus Dermolepida; species Dermolepida albohirtum. Next base: position 317,814 of record JAVIWB010004675.1, on the reverse strand, counting down.
ACGCCTCACATGTTTTTATGGTTGGAGCATGCTCACCGTAAGTTTCTATCAGAAAACGAAACAAAAATTGCAAATATTTTATCATATATTCCACGGACCCAAATAAACAAAGATATTTTAGTAGTTTTTTCCAGAAGAATCCTTTCATTTACTCAAAGAATTCGCTTTTGCGCAAGTTCTATGTAATTAAGATGTATGCCAAAGTACTACAAGTTATTAAAGGAGTAACAACATATTTGGTTTCTGAGATCGATAGCTCCACCCCAAATTAATTTGGTTAGAAGTGACTCGTCCGTGCAGTAATAGATTTCTTCTTTTTATTCCTGATGGAGTTAATTATATGATCGGTTAAAAAAAATTAAGGGGTGTTTTACTTGGCACAAGATTCAAATGCGCTTGAAAAGAAAACGCTCGTGCCTAAAAAGATGCTTCATCTGTAAAAATTGTTTTACTTCAAATAATTTCATTATTTTTTTTCGACTACGAGCAACGGTTTTAATCCTGTACTTTCTATTTGATATTATATGCTTCTAAACGGCGTTTTCCCGTCATCGGACCTATCTTCTATTCCTCTTTGCGAAATTATTTTGAGCATTTTCATACAACGAAAACCCAATTGAAATATTTTTTATAGAGTGTATTCCATCCTATATACTGCACACTACGTGTTACTCCGTTCGTCTGCTTCCTAAAGGCCCGTTTTGATATATCTGAAGTAATACTAGAAACTCCCTTCTCTAAATGATAATGTGTAAAAACTTGAATAATAATATGTAAATTATTTTGTTGAGTCAAAACAATATATGCAAACCCAAGAAACGATTATTGTGTTTTTAAGACTCTAGTTTTTTGCACATCACGATAATGTTTAAATCAATACATTTATCTTTTGCTCATTTATAACGAATATGAATAGACGCGAAGCTAGGTCATCAATCTTTAATGGTGACGTTTCTTGATGAATAGAAATGGAATTGGGAGAACATCAAGACGTTGCACGCATTTAAGAAATCTTTTTAACATTTTTACGGATAAAATTCATCATAGTTTCAGAAATATATAGACGTTAAATACGAAATAATAAATTTATTTTTGGTTTCTCTAGAATATTTGCCATAAAGAACAATGTTTGATAAAAAGACGTCGAGGTACCATTTTTATGTTCCCAAACTAGATTAAAATGACAACAATAATTTACAATTTAATATAGCAGATATTACATCGCTCCAATAACAATAATCCGTCGTAAAAATATTTTTTCATTTCTCTACAAAAGTTTTCCAACCACTGCTATAATTTTATTACCGTTTATTTAAGTTGTTTTTGAGATTTATAAATACAAAAAACACCGGATTAGAATGTTGAACATTTCTTAAGGAATGATATTCCATTCCTTCTTGAGAAAAATTTGTAATATCTGAATTATTCTTGGTGGCATATTTCGTCCAACAACTTGTCCTCCGATAAATTCAATTGCATTATCATCTGGCTTGTCACTTTATTTTTTCTATAACCGATTTAATCAGTTGTTTGCTCGATGGGGATGAGCATTAGTGTCCCTAAAAATGAATCCTTCGAACACTGCTGCTACATACAAAAGAAAAATGGGTAGTAGTCGCATAATGTAGTTCAGATATATCTGGATAGTACTAACTTCTAAGAAATGAAGGTCGGTGTGCTCTCCAGTACTTATTCCGACCCATACCGTATATCCCCATCTTATCTGGTTGCAGGGTAAATCTGGATTTATCACTGAATAATACTTGCCCCCATTCATTATGATCATAATTGAAACGCTTATTCGCCCATACTGTCCACAAGCTCTTTTATGTTCTGCAGTAAGAGGGATGCGCTTCAACGGTCTTCGGGCATATAAGCCATGCATATGTAAACGATTTCCTATTGTTTTCGTTGATAGTAACCTTGCAGTGGACGCAGCAAACTCACTTCGAATCTAAGTTGCATTAAAACTATAAAGCGATTTTTACTTGCTAATTGAGATAGCTATTGATCGCCTCCCTTGCCTTCGTTGAGTACCTTCAGTTTTAAAAAAGGAATTCCAAACTCTAAAAATTATGTTTTGGTTCACCCCAAACATTTCAGCAATAGTTTATTGTGCTCTTCTACACCAAATGACCTATGGCCCTCCAAGCCTTTACCTCTGATAGATAAATCGTGATGTGTTTCTATTCGGAGAAAGATACTCAGAATTGCAAATCTTCGTTACTAATCTCAGAGGTGAATTTTTAGATACTGATCGAAGAGCATGTTAAAGCGCAGCGCAGTTTAATACACTCCAGCGACGATCCCCTTAACGCATTCGTAAACATGTTAACGCATGTCTGTGTATTCATTTTCTTGTTTGATTTATCAATTATATATATATATATATATATATATATATATATATATATATATCTGTTAATAAAGTGGACTATAAGTCGAATGTTCAATTTCTTTGAGCCACAATCAACAAAGCAACATTTGCAAGTCTTGATTTGTGTTTTTTTTCAAAAAGCGAAAATTTAGTATTTAAATAAATAATTTAAGCGTTTAATGAAGATGTTATGAAAATTCTGCGTGACAATTTAGGTATGAAAAAGGTGTCTGTACAATGGACATCCAGACTATCTACGAAAAAACTGTTGAAAAAACTATTACCATGCTATTACTATTAAAAAAGCTAAAACACAATTTTTCAGGAAAAAATTATAACAATTTTCTGGGATGTCGGAGGAGTCTTACTTATGTAATAGAGGCTGAGGGGATGTACCGTAAACGGAGAGGTCTATAGAAACGAAATTCAAAACTTGAAAACTCTTTAGGAGGAGAAAACGCTTGCTCCGCTACTGCACGATAATTTTCGGGTTCGTAGATAAATAAAGATCAGCAAATAATTGATGACTGTAGGCTCACAGAATTATGGAAAAAGGTTTATAAAAAAACTCAAGTTAAAGTGTTTTGCACCTTGTACAATATCATAAGAAGCTGTTGACAATATCTTGCGAAGTTGCTGAAAGTATTTTCTCTGAAGGCATAACACAATTACGAGGGAGCGTTTTTATATTCGCGGAATGGGGAACAAGGGGTGGAAATAAAAAAACCAAATTATTTTTCTTTTTCAATATATTCACCTGCAAGACGGATACGTTTTTCACATCTTTCAATTAATTTATTTATACCCTCATAAAAAAATGATTTCTCTTTATCTGCAAAATACGTCGAAACTGCCTCCTTGACTTCATCATCGGCAGTAAATTTTATACCCCGCAGCTCTTTTTTCATTTTCGGAAACAGGTAATAATCACTCGGGGCCAGGTCTGGGCTGTAGGGTGGGTGATTCACAATTTCGAAGCCCACCTTATGCAGGGCAGCTAACGCAACGCGGCTCTTATGGACGGGCGCGTTGTCGTGCAAAAGCGGAACACCTTTTGTCAATTTTCCCCGTCTTTTCTCTTTAATGGCTTCTTTTAGTCGCTCTAATATTGAAGCGTAATATTTTCCGGTTATAGAAACACCTTTATCAATTAACAATATTCCTTCCGAGTCCCAAAATACCGTTGCCGTGAGTTTCCCAGCTGATTGTGACACTTTAAATTTCTTGGGAGGTGCTGTGCCCTTTTTATGCTACTGCATGGAGTCTTGTTTGGACTCAGGTTCATAATGATGAACCCAAATTTCGTCTCCAGTAACAATTCCACTCAATACACCATCCTTGTCTTCATTACAGAGGTCCAAAAATGCACGCGATCACTCTACGCGCTGTTGTTTTTGCGGCGGCGTGAGCATTCTCGGCACCCATCTTACGCTGACCTTAGACATGCCGAGATGATCGTGTAGAATTTTAAAAATTGTTGTATCGTATACTCCAACCATTTCTGCGAGTTGTTTCTTCTTTAGTCGAGCATCTTCGAGTACAATTTGTTCAACTTTTTGGATAAGTGCTGGCGTGGTCACCTCAATGCTCCTGCCCGGCCTCGGGTCGTCTTCAAGGGATTCCCTTCCTTGTTTAAATAAACTATGCCACTTGTACACCATGGTTTTTTCTGGACAAGAGTCGCCGTAAACCAATGACATCTCATTCATTATGGTCGCGACTGATTTTCCTTGCCTGGTAAGGAACTTTATAACGGCACGATATTCGATTTTTTCCATATTTCACTTTTCACTCCTGATTATGTTACTTGGTTGACGATAGCTCAAAGACTAACTGTCTAATAACAATGAAACTTCGTATTTATACTAATCATGAGTCGCTGCACAGGCCACGCCCCCAATGCGCCTACTCACCCCTCTACAACCCGCTCATTCCGCGAATATAAAAACGCTCCCTCGTATATAGAAGGTGAAATATACTCAATGACATTAGAAGTGTTACACCTAGAAGGAATAGTTTCCTGGACGTGATTTTTTGGTAATGTGATAAGCTTAAGTCAAAAATGAAACGATCAGATTTCCAAGAAATTTTATTAACATTAATTTGAAAAAAAATGAATAATGTGTTTGGCGACCCCGTAGCTGTAAACACTTCTGTACACGTCTAGGCATCGACAAAATAAGATGGTCGATGTCTGCTTGTGGCACCTCGTTCCAAGCAACTTGAACTTGGTGGATTAACTGTGCCAGAGTTTGTGGAGGATGGTTCAAATTGGTCAGTCTTCTCCCCATTATGTCCCACACATGTTCGATGGGATTTAAATCCGGTGAACGGGGTGGCCACGGCAAAACATTAACGCCAGCTTCTCGTAGAAAGTCCATAGTACGACGAGCAATATGTGGACGCCCGTTGTCTTGCTGAAAAAGGACGTGTGGACGGCCATCTAGATAAGGCAATAAAGTGGTTTGTAGGACGTCATCAACATAACGCGCAGCTGTCATACTGCAATGGTTTGGTGTAGAAGGTCGCATTGTCAGTATGCGAACATTATATCGCCGCATTCGAGCTTTTGGACTTGCTTCATACCGTCCACGATTAGTCCTTCCTTTGACTGCAGAACATCGTCGTCAACGTTTGGACTGGTGCAGAGAACGGCAGCATTGGGAAGCAGAATGGCATAATGTCGTATTCAGCGACGAATCGCGATTCTGCCTAGGCATGCATGATGGCCGTCAGAGGGTAAGACGCCGTCGTGGAGAGCGACGTGATATTGGATTTGCTGTTGAGAGGCATGTGCACAGGACTGTTGGAGTAATGGTTTGGGGGGCTATTGCATATGGAAGCCGATCACCTCTTCTGTTTATTCGGGGCAGTATGACAGCTGCGCGTTATGTTGATGACGTCCTACAAACCACTTTATTGCCTTATCTAGATGGCCGTCCACACGTCCTTTTTCAGCAAGACAACGCGCGTCCACATATTGCTCGTCGTACTATGGACTTTCTACGAGAAGCTGGCGTTAATGTTTTGCCGTGGCCACCCCGTTCACCGGATTTAAATCCCATCGAACATGTGTGGGACATAATGGGGAGAAGACTGACCAATTTGAACCATCCTCCACAAACTCTGGCACAGTTAATCCACCAAGTTCAAGTTGCTTGGAACGAGGTGCAACAAGCAAACATCGACCATCTTATTTTGTCGATGCCTAGACGTGTACAGGAGTGTCTACAGCTACGGGGTCGCCAAACACATTATTGATTTTTTTTCAAATTAATGTTAATAAAATTTCTTGGAAATCTGATCGTTTCATTCTTGACTTAAGCTTATCACATTACCAGAAAATCACGTCCAGGAAACTATTCCTTCTAGGTGTAACACTTCTAATGTCATTGAATATATATGTAGTGATATGTAAATGTGGAAGTGAGTTGCACAGAAGAATAAAGAGTTCTGATATTAGATATATGTTTTTATGGCTAAACGGGAACATAAAAACACGCCTTCGCATGCCAAAGAGGGATAAATTTAGAAGCATGCTTTTTCTATTCAAGGCTCGTTAATTTACGTTCGAATACTAATGGTAAAACATTTAATGGCCAGATGATCTATTAAGGGCTCACAACTAGTGTATGAGTTCAGTAACCAGGGCTCTCAAGAAATCCGAGCTACATAATCTCAAACTAAGATGTAGGCTGATCCTCATCCTACTATTAATGATTTAACAGTACTTATTTTCTCATCTTTGTTAAATATCGTAACTTATGCTTTTGTGTTATTGAATCTTTTGATACTGGAACAGTAATTGCAAAACAATAGTGGAGTTTAATAAAACTTGAAAAGCGTGATACTAGATGTTTTGTTTTTTATTTGTTTTTTTGTTTCATGAATGTTTAACCAGAATATTTAATTATACTATTGTATTTTACTGTATTAGGTTAAGAATCTCTCGTATTATTCAATAGAATTTCAATATTAAACCTTGTTTAGATAAGGGTGATCGATTAAATAAGAATGTTATAAAAACGACAGTAATTGATGTCGTAAGGTATTCTTTATTTGCATAGTTCGCATAGTTCCTGATTTTCAATGGTATTTTACCTCGACCTACACCCTTACGAATAATGCCTTGAATTTATATAAAACCGATCTACCGCTGCTAAATATAGCCTACTATAACAATAGGTAGTAAATTTTCGAACTAATGGATGTTTATTTTTGCAAATTTGTATTTCTGTCTTTTGAACTACGATTACTATTGTATTTTATATGTATACAGGCGTAATAATATTATAGCTTGGTTCTTTTTTTATCTTTTATAGATTTTAACAAACCGTCCCGTTAGTATGGTATTAGACATTTCGGATCTTCGAACTGCTTGGCAAGACAGCGATTTCATAACGGATTGTTTATGCTGGCACAATGTCTATAGGCAAAGGCATTCCTCCCCAGCGTTAACTATGTCTTCAGAGGTGAGTAATGAAACACTTACTTGAACTAATATAATATCTACTGTTTTCTTGAAGTCAAATTCTTAGATAAATATATATCGTGTCCACGGATTGTCTGCAAAATATGAAAAACTTTTTTATTTTACGTTTTAGGGAAAAACTGTATTCTTTATAAAAGTTTTTACTAATTTAGTTACTTCTGAGAAGTGTTATAGAAAAGGCGTCTTAAACGACAGTGCCAAAACTTTTGCAAAATCTTTTCTGGTAAGTTCGATGTTGGAATGCCAGTTGAAGCAGGCAAAATAAAGCTATTGAATAAATGTCGAATAACAACATGAGAAATTTCTACGACATTAAATTTGTCGACATCGATTGTTTATGATTAAGTGAAACAACTTGATTTCACATCAAAGGTGACATTTGGGTTCCACTGCTGAATTTGAGAAAACAGTTTCTTGGGTATACCTTGCAAGTTTAGGTTTTTACATTTTATTTCCATTAACGATAGATTAGATTTGATTGTTTGAGATGACCATAAAGTTTATTCTACTGTAACCTTTTCGGATTTATTATAGTCCTAAGTCTCTCCAGATTTTCTTTGTTTCTTTGCATTTGCATGTTGTTCGCCTCTTCTAGCACCTATGCAATTTTTGTCCTAGCTCGTGCACTTTAGTTTTAGAAATTCCAGATGACTTGGCTGATCCTGTGTTGATTTCCACATCTGTATTTATCTTTACTTTGTATATACAGCGTGTGTGTAGATAGTGCTCATTTTCGTCTTTCTGGCATACTACAAAGTTGTTTTCGAATTTACCATTAACATCTATGTATATAATCCAGATGATTTTTAAGTACGATATCCAACCTCTTCGAAATTTTTTTACCAAACAACTATTACATTCATGAAAGTTTGAATTATCGCAAATAATTCACAGGATTTGAAAAAAATAACTTTTTCGAAAACAACAAACGATAGATGCCGTTATATTAGTATTCAATATTATTAAGATTCCTGGATAGAAGAAGTGTATTTCATCATGTTAATGTTCGATTTGTCCAAATTGTTCATCTACATTTAATCTGATATACTTTTACAAAAACTGGAATGTTATTGTACCTCTGATCACACATCGAAATTTTTTCGTTTTTGTTTTGAAACTGGTTATACATTTGAAGGGAGCAACAAAAGGATTGAAGATTGACAGATTTGGAGTGGTTCAAGAAGAATCTTTTTTGGAGTCTCTCTTGTTCTGGCTGTTGTCAGTGATCTTCCACAATATATTATAGATCACGCGGTACGATAACGTAAAGATACCTCCTTTCTATGTAGAAATGTAAATGACGGGTAGGTTCAACTAAGAACTCTTAGAATTATTCATCATAGCATGTAGAAGGCTTAAGTTCCAAGCAGTTTTTAGCGTATTAATCTTAGTTCAATTTTTAAATTGTTACTTTTCTAAATCTACGTACACTTGTTATACAGTAAGGAAATAAATAAGAGATAAACGTTTACATGAATTCTAATTTCAGCCAATCGCTTTATATATTTCTGTTAAAGTTTTGCCTATACATCAAAGTTATCAATCATAACTATCTTAACAGTTATTAAAAGTGAAAGGGATAGCGAAGCAACACGCAAAAGTCGACTTTCTTGTTGATACAATAATTTAATCACTTAAGGTTGATATATAACCCCTTTTCACATCGAAATATTTTTAAAGAAAAATAACGCGATTACTGTGTGGATTATAATTAAAACACAGAATGTATATTTTGAGGATATCTATAAAATGAAGAAAAATATATAAAAAATGTAGCAGACGATTACTTTTTGAGCAGATAACTCATTATCTTATTTTTAACTCTAGCTTTGTTCGTATGATCACCAATTGTAATTAAGACACTATTACAGCTGAAAGACAAAACATATAGTGTGCGCTTTGGCCTTCGACGGTATAGATCGTGTACTGAATTCGTTTCGTACGAGTTTTTGCCGTAGTTTTCCAGGCGCGACAGTGTTTTATTATCTGCTGATGATAACCACTTAGTTGTATACAACAACGTATACAGAATACGAAAACTAATGTGGAAAGGGGTTATATATCAACCTTAAGTGAATAAGTTAATAGACCACAGGCTTCATCAAAATTACCTGACACAATAATGTTATAAGTATTGAAGTTATTAATAACTTATCAGATAATGTAGATGTTAATGTTGCCATGAAATAATGTAATCAATAAATGAATTAATTTCGAATAAACTTAAAAATTAATTGGATGTGCGGCTAGACGCATTTATGTAAGTCATCATTTGTTTAACAGACTTGATTAAATTATTTCCATTTCTTGTGATATCATGAAATTATAAAAATCATTGAATCTGAAAAATATTCGATTATAAGTCTATTAGGAAGTTTATTTCAAATGTAGATGCCGTTCTTTCACCTCGAACGAGGGGTGTTTCTAAACATTGCCATGATACACTCCGCGCAACATGAATAGGACCAACTGCATATATGACATTTGTAGTTGGTATAAACATGGTAGCGCGCTGGAATTGTTATTTTCGAAAATAAGAGGGTTGATAAAAAGATGTATGTAGGTACCAAATATAATTTTTGTAAAAGTCAGTGCAAATGTACGTTACTAATGACAATAAGTAGAGTAATTAAACGCCACTTGAATACGACCAATCTACAAAATAAAAGGTTCGTTTGCAATAACAAAATACTTTATTGTTCAATAATGAGTACTTTTGCCATTATTTCTTATAACCTCAAATAGTCGGGATGGAATGGAATTATACAGGGTTCTCAAGTAGTCAACGGGAAGTTCCGCCCAACTTCGTTTCAGCGCCTGCTCTAGTTCGTCAGCGCAACTGAATTGGGTAGCATTGGAGTACAATTTACGCGACAACCATCCCCAAACATTTTCTATGATGTTCAGGTCGGGGGAGAGCGATGACCAATCGAGAACCTCCATGCCTTGTTCTTGAAACCAGCGTCGAACAATGCGCGCGGTGTGAATACTGGCATTATCCTGTTGGAAAATAAATGGCCCACCTGCCATAACGTTGGAAAATTTGTCTTTCACCTGTTGCAGCAGCTGGACGTACTTTTCCGAATTCTGTCTGCCCTTCACTATTACTAAATCAACAGGTCCGTTATAGGAAACAGCTCCCCATACCATGACTGAACCAACATCGGCTCGCCTTCGTGACTGAATCACTTCATCTTTACGTAAATCATGGAAATAATAAGAAAACCCATCCGGGCCATCTAAATTAAACTTCTTCTCGTCACTGAAAATAACAGTTTGCCATTCTCTTGTCCACCACATTTTTGCTTGAGCAAACTGAAGACGTGCAGTGCGCTGAAATTCCCTTAAAGGAGGCCGTCGTTTAATTTTCAAACGTTTTAAATGCCGACAGGTCTTCAGTAACTTCTGTACAGTTCTTACCGATGCATTCGTTCCAACGTTATTCGCGATTTGTCTTGCCGTTAATGCCGAATTCGATGCTTCGCGTAATATGGCTCGACGTTCTCTCTTAGTTGTAACGGATGTTGTTCGCCCTTTAAAACGTTTTCTATAATTCTCGGGATCCCTAATAAAATTGTTCACAACCTGGTGTGATCGACTTAATTTCTTTGCAGTAGCCCTTGAGGAATACCCTTCTTGATGGAACGCTTTAATTTTTCCAATTTCTTCCATACTTAAGCACTTCTGTCGTCCCATCGTTGCACAATACCCTTAATTACAGATGTTTGTTTATCCGGATACACGTTGTAACTCGACACTCATCCGGTAGCTTACTATTAAATACTGGTCGTATCCAACCGGCGCGGTGCATTTTATATGTATGTGGTACTTACGTCACCCAATGCATAACGTTAGGCACTATTGCGCAATAATGCGTATTATTTGCCATATCATACCATTACAAACTTGCATTGTATTTTTAGTAAATGAATTGTTTTTCAAACCACCGAAAGCTTGCAACAAGTCGGGTGGTCCTATTCATGTTGCGCGGAGTGTAAAAGTTTTCAGCGTTTGACTTTAAATGCTCTTTAAGAATGTTTAATTATATAAAATTGTCATGAATAAAATGAACAGGTCCTGTTTCTGCAGTTAAAATACTGCCCCACACCATCGCTATTGTTTTTTATTAAATGAAAGAAACGCATATTAATCCAACCAACTTGGTTCTCTGAAAAAGTTCAATATATACCAATTAATTTCTTGTTTTTTTTGCAGTTATGTCACTTGGCTCAAACTTGGGCGAATCACTTAGCCCACACGAACAGGTTCTATTATAGAAATGATAAAGATATTGGGCAAAATTTATTCTGTCGCCCATCTAATACATTGCAAAACGACGTTTCAGGTATGTTAATAATGCATTATAATTAAAACACACTAAAATAACTTTCCACTTAACACGTATAAAGATTTTTTTTCTAAATAGGACAAGAAGTTGCTTCGTATTGGTACAGCGCTGTTCGACAGTATGATTACGGTAAAGAACCAGATGTTCTGCACGCTAATGTTAACGCAGGTAAGAAAAGTTTCAAAGATATCCTTTCTTCGAGGCTTGAAAGATGTATTCAATTAACTAAAATAGATTTCAATGATTGCTAATGATCTTCAATTTTCAAGTTAGAGATAGGATCCTTTCTTGTACAAATGATCACTAAGTGTTCTCAATCGTATATTTAATAAGTTGCACACAGATCTAGTATTCAATATTTTAGTTATCAACTGCAATAAATTGTGAACCCACCCCTTAGAGGCTGGAAGCAAGTTTGTTAGTCCAGGAATTCTCTAGTAGCCCAATTCAAACTAAAATAATGTAATACATCGAGAGATGCATAACTGCAGAGAAGTGCGGGAAATAACTTTACATTGGGGTCAATAGACGCAATACAAAAGCAAGGCCAACTTCAACAGCTATATGCAAAAAGACAAGAGAATTCTAAAAGACATGAGGAGCAGAATAAATTTGAAAAAATCGAAATGGAATAGGTTTTTTGCCTTTAAACGATCTTAAATTTAAATGACAAGGCCACATCAAATCCGGATACTAATCCGATAGAATATTTATAGGAAGGATTGGATAAATGAATCAAAATAAAATATCAAACTTCCAAAGATCTACTCTAAACTGCATTGCAAAAAGAATAGAACAATGTCCGCCCTGTGAAAATTAATTAACAGAATATTAAGAATAACGCACTGCGATTAATGCAGAAAGGGGAGGAAATGGTTCTGATGTTTGACGGAGAGAATCAATTAGCCAAATGATCTGAAATTTATAAAGCTGAAGCACAAAAATTGGTAAAACAAAACCAAAATTGCGAAGCCAACATCAACAGGCATATGCAAAGAACCCAAGAGACTCCAGAGAAAGATTAGGACCATAATTGATCTGAAAAAATGGCAGTAGAATAAGCATTATGGACGCCTGAAGTACTCTTAAACTTTTTTTTAAATTTTACAATCGATTTAGGCTTGTTTGAAAAGCAATGTACTACACTTCATTACCGTTGATAATTGCCTTCAGGTTTGGACATTAATTTACTGGGTACAGATTATGGTCGATTTCAGAGTATATGGTTCACTCAAGATGACTCGAATAGTGAAGTGTTGAAGCTATTACCTCCTCCTTTGAATTAAAAAGGCAAAATGAGAATGAAAATGTGTTTGAAATGAATGACGGTTACTTCAATGTTAATGTAAGGTGAGGAGTTAATAATTAGTAGTTATGTACAATGAGCACCAAAAGTCCAGGACGTGTGCTAAGCTGAAAGAAAGATTATTAGTGGAATAAAACGACAGGAATGCCTTTAAAATTTTATTCACAAGTTAAATTAATTCTTAAAGCTTGAATGTGTTAAATAGAAATAGTTAACAAGAACTAGAGCAACAAATAAAATATGATAAACGTCGTGGCAAAGCTGTAATAAAAGATAAGTCTAACGATATTTAGCTGTTTAATAAAATATAAAAAGAGTTAGATTAAAATATGCATCGGGCGATGCGAGTACTTGCGTATTTGTGTATGTGTATATATCCTGGCTCAGGAAGCTGTGTATATTTCGCATCCGCGAAATTAAATACGAAGTCACAAGAAGCGCGAATAAAGGTTCGCGGCACAAACACGTGAAAGACGCGTGTTGTCTGGATGATGATAAAAAAGCGAAGAGAGTTGTTCTCTTACGGCTATGGCTTTATAAGGAACCGACCCCATAACTGAGGGGGTATTGGTCATGTTTGAATTAACCAATAGCAAACAACAAGGACAGGCACGCTACCACTTGGCGGGAAACAAATTAGCTACATTAAAATTGTGATTTTAATTTCAATATAAGCATTAAGCAAATTATCTACACAGAATAGTAGACGTGTATTCTGTGTAAAAGAAATACCAAATCGGGATTGGTATTTGAATCGCGAATTGCATTTAGAAATCAATATAACTGAATTGATATCGAATACGAGTCAGTGAAAAGTTGGTAACTTCAAGTACAGTCTTTGGTACCTGATTTCGGTGTTTATTGCAGCCTTGACCATTCGTACGTGACTAACACAAAAGGACTCTGCATCTGAATATATATATACGAGGACCGGACAAATAATGACAGTATAATAATTTTAGGAATTCAAGATCGAATTGTACTTTAAATTAAATAAATTAATCTTAAAAACGATATAAGAAATTATTATATATAGGGAGTATAACAAAGCGAACATTAACACGAACAGTGGCACCCTTTTACATTTTTTAATATTATTTTTTATACTTCTTTGAACAGTAGAATATTATTTATTTTTGTAAATATTCATTTACGAAATAAAATTACAGAGAAACAACTTACTTCCATTAAAAGTCCATTTTGCACATTTATCGAAACCGAATTACATATTCTTACATAAACAAGAACATGCTATCTGCTTCTGGGTTTCCGGGCTGGAACCGCGTCACTAGTATATCTGCCGACGTTTCGTACCCATTTGTATGGGACATCTTCAGGGCTGAACTACTGCACTGAAACTGAAACTGAAGTGCAGTAGTTCAGCCCTGAAGATGTCCCATACAAATGGGTACGAAACGTCGGCAGATATACTAGTGACGCGGTTCCAGCCCGGAAACCCAGAAGCAGATAGCATGGACCACGACCGCGGAAGTCTACGTACCAAATTAAGAACATGCTTTTTTTGCCTATCGAAGATTACACATGACTTTTCCCTACTTTGATCGCCCCTATCTATTAGGTCGAAAACATTCAGTCTCATCTTTGTATGTACGCTGCTGTAGTATTTAATGCAACAAAGAAAGACAAATATGTCTCGGACAAAAACAATTTGAATTTTATTATTAGTGGTAATTGCATTTAATATTTTTTAGGTCATTTTACTCAGTTGGTATGGGCTAATTCTAAATATTTCGGCGTGGGCAAAGCGCGATCTCGGTCCGGAAAAGTTGTCGTTGTGGCCCACTATGCCCCAGCTGGAAATATATCCGGAGGATACAAATACAATGTTCTGCCTCCGGTTATGGACTGTCCAGCATTACCCCAACCGTCTACGCCAAGATTCATCATCTCTTCTGAAAGTACGGAGACGGACTCAACTGGAACCTCGAGCAGTACTTGATAGAAGAGGATTAAAAAAGAAAAAATTAACTGAAAAAAGTGAAACGCCATCGAAATTAGTGAGGGAATCACATAAAATTTCACTTGAGAAAAATATGTATATTTTAATAACAAAAAATATGTACAATGCGATAAAATTAGATGGGGAACTAAAAAGGCTGCCTAGATACACCGTAAAGAGTTTCGTTTTTTATAGGCAAAGATAATTATAGAAATAGCGAAAACCCAACAGATTGAATAAGAAAAATCTATTATAAAATAACATGCCACTTTAGGCTAGCTAAGGTAAAACAAATTTTGACTACCTACAACAAATAAATAAAACGTTAAGATCAAAGAATTACATTTTAGGTTTTAAATAATATATAATACGTAAATAAAAATTAAAATATTCTTACGATAATAATTTTAGCTCCTTTATGTACATTTTGAGAACTAAGTTGTCATTCTAAATAGGATTTTTGTTAAAATTTATCATATTTTTGTTTTCATGTATTAGAATTCCCCTACAACTGTCTAAATCTTTGTGTATTCAACCTTATCTAGTATTGTATTTAGTTTTAAAATATGTTGAGTAACAGTTCGTGGAACTTAAAAGCTATTTATTGCGGCATTGTGGTAAAGTACATCCTATTAAAGCACTTTGTTTACATCCTATTCAAGTCGGCAACTTATAAATGTAATGTGCCTGTAGCAGCTTAAAATTTATTCTGGTAAGGATATTTTAACTTTTTGGAGATTGTCTCCATTTTAATTTAATTCAATTTTATATAATTCGTTTTAATAATTAGCCTCAATAATCAAAAATATAGTTTTTTATACATTAAAAGAGAGCTATTACCTGTAAACAAATACTGTTTGCCTAACGGATCTTTACCCCACGATTGCGATTCAGTAATTTTGGTCAAGATATGTACTAATAAATATGACGTAACTTTGAATTCTTAGAAATATATTATCGCTCTGCAATATTAATTAAATAAATACACCAAATATCAAATTATATGTATTGATGTTCGAGATTATAGAACAATTAAAAACATAATTCATTAAACGGTTTTATTCGACTGTATGCTAATTTATAATTGACTAGATAATTATTGCAATTGCCAAAATGAATGACAGAAATATATATATAGACTTATTTTCTTGCAAGTGCCATGATAGCCAATGATTAGAACAATTTGAGTTTCGCTAAAGTTATTCCTGCAATTTCTTTAATTCAGTTCGACGAAGATGAATCTTTTTCAACCCTAAATTCTGGATAGGGATATTTCCGTGTTATGTCTAATGTCTTAATTATACGACTGATTAAGATTGACGTCTGCTGAGGCTCTTGCGGTTGTTATATAAGATTTACTAAGGAACTTGATTATAGGTCAGACATAATATGCAAATTTCACTCCAGTATACACGGTAATAAGCGTATAGAGATGGTGTTGCATAAATGCCGTTGCTTATATTTTGTTATAGAGAAACGTACGAAAATTAACAAAACTAAATTGGAAGTTCAAAATTTAGGTTATCGAACACAATTCGTTAGGATATCCTGCAGAGAAAATAATGGGTGAAGTAAGATATTTTTGTTCATCAGTCTTATCTATAACTTTGGAGTACGTCAAAAATTCTTGGCCCAATGAGCTAATGAAACCAGTTAATTTTGAAAACTACAAGGATACAGAAAAGCAACGGCATGTGTTGAAAAGAATGCTAGATAGACGGTCTCCATATTCCTGCGCATATTATCAGAGTCTCGTTATAAAATTGCTTATAACATGGCGAAGAGTTTTTTATGGCATCAAAGGTCCTGCAAGATTAGTTTGAGGATATTTTGCTTTCAATTAAAAAGTCATCTGCAATGTAGTTAAGAAAACGGAGGGGGGTTGTTGCTCGTGCTGATAAGACATGCAGAGGCAACTCATCGACGTATTGAATAGAGCTTAGAGTTACTGTGTTTTTTCTTGATTTTTGAAAAAAATAAGGACATCTTATTAAAAATCGCACACCATACGGTTATTTTCTCCTAATGAACAAGCTTTTCTCTTAGGTTATTGTCTGACCCGTAATGAAAATTTCGTTTGCCGAAGTAGCAAGATTCAAGCGGTCTCCGTCACTCATTCAAAGTTGTACACCACGTTTTTATCGATCTTAATGTGCTGTAACATTTGTTCACAAAATGTTTATCAAAGAACATTATCTCAAATGTTAAGAAATTGCGCAATCAGAATTTTGTATAGATAATAATAGCCACTGTACAAGATTTCTCTCCTGGTGGCGTACCTTAATTTAAGAGTTAAATTTTACCGTCGAACAGATCTTTGTAGATTTCTATTCACTGTATTACGTATCGCTTGAATGTGCCTCCTCGACTGGTTTCATAAATGATTTGATTGCAGAAAAACTATAAAGCAACAGTTTAATTTCATTTTATTGCGCGTAGATGCATTGTATGATATGGGGGATTTTTGTCAATATACCCATAGAAATTTCTGTGCGAAAGTGCTTAATTCTGAGCTACATTGTAGAGGTAATATACATTCCACTACGTCTTGTAAAAAGTATTTTTTGAAAATATCATTTTTACTTTTGTCTAGTGCATATGTGGGCAACAACCGGCCCGCTGTAAGATTTGATCCGGCCCGCGAGATATTCGTCGTATTATTTCATGTCTGATATCTATCGCTAAAAATTATGAACACTACTTTAAAATGCACTACTTCTACACACGGCCCGCGAACGTATTTGCACATTACAGTTTGGCTCACAACGTGTCAAAGGTAGTGTATAACTTTTAAAATTTCATTAATCAAAAGAATTTTCTAAAAAACTTAGGTGTAATACTAAATCTAGAAGTAATTTCCACAGAACAAATTAAATATCATAAAAAGTCTCCGGTCTTAATGAATCTAAAGCTTTTGGATTGACTGCCAAATAAGTTAAGGGTTGTGAAGAGCATTAATAGATTTTGGTGTGAACTGAGACATGTATTGACATAATTGCTTTTATCTACTCAGAAGTTTTTATCCATTCCTGAACAGCGATTTCATTTTCATTATGCATTTGTAATACTTATGTATTAATATTAAAATATTGCTTAATTTGAACAAGGTAAACATAAACTAATTAGGTTTTAGATCCAAATGTAATACCTCGGGGGTAAAGACAAGGCGAACAATATAAATTATGTAATTAGTTTTATTTGTTATTAGTTAATTCACCATGTAAAAGTCCATGTTTGAAACTAAAAGACTTCCGATCATCTTCTACACAAACATATCTTTTATTGCTTTTTTTGTAGCAGCTTTTTATAAAACTTTCCTCTCGATTTTAGCAAATTAACGTAATTTTGTATTAAGAAAAATAAAAACTTTCTTTGGTCAAATAAACGCTGTGATTCGAATTGTCAAAAAATGTAAATTATAAAGTGTGCAGTTTCCAGAAATAACGTATTTATTATGAAATCATTAGGCATTTTTCGTAATACAAAATTGAATCTCGAACTTTTTAGATGTGACGAAACAATCAAATTCCTATGATTCGTCCAGTTAAATGTTGTGCAGTTTAGAATCTGTGTGATTGTCCGTCTTTTCATGTAAGTTATAAGCGTGTTTCTTCAGGTGTCTTTAGGCGTTCACATTGAAGAGTTCTAGTGAGAACTGTGACAATCTCTCAGTTAAATATGATCTCGTCTGAGCGATAACCTTCGAAAAATTAAAGTAGTTGCAGTTAGCCTAACGTTATATTCAGATTCGGAAGTAATGCCACATGATTAATCGCGTATTTTACTTTCTGAATTATTTGTAGATTAAAATGGGTATAGAATAGGTATAGTAGACTTACATGTAAATTTACGTATCAATAATTTTTTTGATATATTTTTTTTCTAGTTTTCGTTTAAAATGAAAATGTAGATAAAACATTATAATAGTTATAGAAAAAGGGAGTATCCACATGGATTTAAATACACGCTTGCATCGTCAGTCATAATACTGAGGATCGCACGACAATGATGCAAATGTACAATTAAAAACGTTAAGAATTATTACACCTTGACGCATGATACAATTATATTGTACAAGGTGCAGCAAAACCGCCTCCCTAATTTAAAAATTAATGAAAAAGTAAAGGTGAACTTATTCCGGCGATGCATTGCCGAAGATGAGATAGGTAGTTTTTAGAAAAATACACACAACGACTTGTTCATGTATGCATTTAGCAAAAGCCTCGGTCAGCCTTTTCTAAATGCAATATCGGTCGAAATTAGCAAACCCCATTTTTTATGTAACCCCTATAGAAAAAAAAAGAGAATTGGTTCTGTTAATCGTGACTGCTAGTAGATGTCACCATGTAAATAAATCGAATGATTTTGGAGTGAGTTGTGTGTCTTTCGATACTGCCAGTCTCTCAACGTGACACTCTGCACAAATGCATTTCTGAAAGGCTATGTGTAGTTTGCCATGTGCGTAAACAGTAGTTTCCGATCAATTCGTTCCTTTTTACATCAGGGCGACCTACTTCTGCTTAATACAACTAAGCTCACTTCATGCTACTAGTGAGCCAAAACGAAAAAAGACGCTTAATCAAAGGGGCTACTATTAGTTGCCGCTTTTATTATTGCTTAGTGGCCTATTTAATTACACTAATTCTACAAAATCTGACGGAACACTTTAAAAAAACAACCCTGCATGCGTAAGTGCGACGCATTAAATGTAGCACAATGCACAAATTCTTGTTGTCAACGACGAAATTCTTATATGCTCATCACTTCAAAAATGTATAACATAGATCTATCAAAAAATAAATAATTGGAGTTTATCGAAACAATGCTACAGTCTTTAAAAGAACTCATCATTGAGAACACAAAAAACATCTTAATAAACGGTGTGCGAGTGTAAATGTATATGTAACTAAGAAATAAAAATTTAATTTTTATAAGTTTTTCGTTAAAGTTGCGGAAGGGACGATTCCTCATCAATACTTGTCATTTTTTAATTTCACATTATTTGAGGGAATTTATAATTTCAAACACCGAATCGTGCGAAATAATGACTTCGCATCCTGTTTAATTGAGCAGCATATCACATAATTCTGTTTTTTTTTTTTTTACAAAAAGATAGTGAATGATGAGGAATCTAATTGTCTAATTAATTTATCTAAGTGTTTTTTGAAAAGAATAACTAAAAGATAAAAGAACAACCCCTGATGGATATAAGTTAAATACAAATTATTACTTTCACTTCGTTTCATATTATTGACGAAAATGTTTTGTAAAAGTGAGTGTTAAATAGTACTGTTCTCTATTCTACAAAGTCTTTCTACTGCACTATTTCAACAATACATCATTCTTACAATCACTGATCTAAAAGAAAAGAACATACACTGAGCTTTAGACTATAGAGTTCTTTAGAGAAACGCTTGAAAATACGTGATTTTATACATTTGCTACCGCAATTTATATGTACATACGAACATAATATATACATATATTTAGCATAAGTCTGTTAGCAAATAACTATATACTAATCTATGTGAAAATAGATAGAAATAGGTGTTAAATGAATGATAAACTATTTGTTATTCTCCATTATATTTTTCTTTATGTTTCTAATAGGAAGCATCGAATGGAACTGATTTAATCAATTAAAAAAATAAAAAACGGAGAGTTATTTAACACAAAATATGAAATGACTTGACTTTTTTGTAGAGAGTTTTTAGACTGTTTAAATGAATTTCTTTCGTACAGGTAAGATGCATAGAATTAATTATTTACGCATAAAAATACGGTGTTATATGGATCAAATATCTTATTAATGTAAAACCTTCAGTGTTATCGTTTGTTAAAAAATTTAATTAGCATGGATGTGCTAACGTTTTGTTCCTCTTTTTATGACAGGGTGTTCCGTCTTGTACGAAAATGTAGTTGTTTTGAACTCACATTTCCAGATAGACAACAGAGGGTTCTCATTTGAAGTATAAATGTATGTTTTGGGGGTTTATACTTCATTCACAGAAAATTAAGGAACTTTGTTTGTTATACCACATTGATCCCAAAACTCTCACATTCATACCGTCTTACTTAACAGTTTAATGCAAGTACTGATCGCCAAACTGTGTTGATGAACGCCAAATACACATTACGAGTGTTAAACTGACAATACTGCGATTTCTCCAAGAGGATCATATAATGTCAAAAATGTTGAGTTCGAGAAATAAGATTCATAGCCCAATGAAATTTCAAATCTATGTTGCAAAGATAACAACGTTGTAGGCTGCTATTTCATGTTTTTGATGATATGATTATCTCTTCTATCGATTTGGAAAATAATAAAAGTCACAAAATTTCGAATCGCTTCTGCAATCTCTTGCAGAATTTTCGCTATTCATTGAGAATGAATAGAAATGTAATATTTCCATTTATTCCAAATATAACTTATCGAAGTACTGACCCCCTCCTCTAGCTAAAATTGAATTATGATTACTTTCGAATACTTTTCAAATATTAATCGTCGATTATTCGTTACTTGTACATAAATTGGGTAATTTTTTTTCAGGTTTGCACGATCGTACATTATCGTATCTACTTTATCGTTCCAGTTATATATACATTAGTAGATTTCAGTCTAGACTCTAAACATTTTATATCAATCCTAAGTCTACTGTGAAGATCAAATTTGGAACTCTTATAGTTTAATATATTCATCAATAATCTGCCGAACTTATTAGGATATGGTGCATTGGCATACACAATTTGAAAATTTTTGAAACATTGACAATTGTGTCAATGGTATCTCTTTAAAAATTAACGAGACTTTATACTTTTTATATCAGGTGAATCGAATGATGATGCTTAAACACGTCTAAAGAATTTTATTTAATTTACGATTCAGATCAGACGTTACAAAATTGGGTTTCCTAATCCATTCTTGTTAGACTATGAATGTATCATCTTTACCCAAGAAATGAGTGAATAGGTTCTAAACCAATTCCTGAAGTACTTTGTTCACAAAAGTATTTGTTTTTACCCTTTCTGTGGCACGAATTTGAACATTCTACTTGTAAGGCATGTCATTCTGTCATTAAGTAAAAATTTGCGATAATCTAATACATTTTTGTTGCCTAATACCAAAATTAATAATTTTTTCAATCCTTTTTGTTAACATTATTTTGATATTATTATATTACGAGGGTTAAGTAAGAAGTCTGCTTACATTGACATTACGCTTTTTCTTCGTCAAATGCGGTCGCTTGATCGATGTGGAATATGTTAAATAACTTTGGCCATGTTATGCGTTAAGTAAGAAGTCTGCTTACATTGTCTTAAAGGAAGATACCTCTTTCTTCGTCAAATGTGGTCGTTTGATCGATGTGGAGTATATTAAACAACTTTGGCCTTGTTATGCGATGGTACCGCCTTAATCTTTTTCGACTACGATCCGCCGTGAAAAATACATTTAAACTGTTCTTTAGTCTTGAGTGTAAAGCAATGTTTCGTCTATATTATGAAACGACGCAAAAATTACTTTCTATTGTGCTTCAACATCGTCACCTCCAACTCTGAAAAAAGTTGGCAAATGCGTAGGTTTTGGGTCACTTGTGAGCTACTGCGGCATTCTTTATGTGAATATCTTTTCGTATTCAAATATTCGAATAATATATATCGCTCATGTTCGTTTGAGATACATAATGCCATCTTATTATGTGGATTTTGTAAACTATTTCGAGGATGCTAACCACATTTCGGCATCCTTAACATTAGTTATGCTTATAAGACCACAACGATAATAAGTAAGCCGCTTATAAATCATCTTAATCGATGATGTAAAGTTCCCATAATATTTATCCAGCTTTATTTTGATTCTGTAATGGTTTTCCCATGGAAAAATGTATTAATAACACACAAAATTCACTTTTTTGAAAAAATACTAGAGGTTGCCTATATTTAACAATCATCAAAATTGAACTAAATAAAGGACATGTGTAAACATTTTAATATTGCTTAATGATAGATGATACTAACAGATGTCATCCGGAATTTACGATTGTGGCGACCTCAGTTACAATTTTACTAGACTTCTCTCACAACGCTTCCATATAATCTTATAGAAATGGTTATTAGTATTGTAAATTTTATTTTGTTCAAAATCTTGTACGTTTTTTAGTCATTTGATAAATAAAAAAATTCTATGCATCTGTACAACAAAACGTATTTTTAGAAAGTGCTATTTTTAGATTTATATTAACTAGGTACTCAATATGAGTTTTAGATGATTAAAAGATGACAAATTGATATCATTTAGAATCTCAAAAGCTTACCATCGAAGTATATTCATATAACTATATCAATTCTTGTACCTTAAACAACAAAAGGCAATCATTGTTGCTCATTTTACTTGTAACGAAGCTTAATTGCTTTGCCCTACCCTTAAAATATGGTTGTGAAAATTGCTTTCCCTAATTCGGTTTATGTCTAAATCGAAGGAAATGTTTATTATGAACTGTATAAATCCTTTATTTTTGTTAATTAAACATTTACTAACTCATTTACATTTGACAATTGAAGCTATTCACTTAGAATTTAATTGTACCAACTAGAGATGTAAAATCTAAATCTTACACGTAATTCTGCTTGTGAAACAAACGTATTAGACTTTAGAAGGCTGTGAAAAGCATAGGCGAAAATACATATTTGTATGTGCAAAGCACATTTTGTAAGCTCCAAACGTTTTCCACTATGCAGTGAAGAAGGAAAATAATAAATAAGTCTATGAACCTGATTTTTTATTGTGTATACTTAAATACGTAATGGTTTCGATCTTAAGTTATGAGAAAAAAGTAATTATATTACGACATGAATCATTGTTTTATTGTTATATTGTTATATTGCTAATCCATGTAATTAATGGTAATTGTTGCTGTTAATAAATATTATAATGAAGTTAAAATGTTTTTGTTTACATGCCTATCACCAATCACCAAAATGAGAGTAGCGTTTGAAACATGAAGAAAACTTAGAAGTGAAACCATAATTCGTTCACCTAACTCCTACGTCGCTGATGAAAACTATTTCAAATTTGTGCGTTTTATTAATGAATATGCCATCTTTCGAAATTATTTAGAAACAAAGCTATGCAGTTCTTTTCACTATGTATAGGTGGTAGAGAAATTGCTATTTCATTGGTTTAGTATCAAATTTCTTATTAAAGAATTTAAAGGAATTAAATATTATTTATAAAACACTTTTTTAAATATCAAATCAACACATTATATAGAAACGCGATTTTTTAAGACATGAGGGGTATTTTGAATATTAAATGTATTTCAAACTAACCTAAAAGATATATCAATTTTTCAACATTGCTGCAGAAAATGTTTTTTGGACTGTTAAATATAAATTGCAAGAAAATTTTTTTGAGAAGTATAAATAATTCAATATAAGATAAAAGAAAATCTCTGAAATGCTTTTATAGGTTACACAACTGCCAATCAAAAATGGGATTTATTGGCAGCCCTATGTGTGGAACGAAAACCAGTTATAACACCATTACTAAATGACATGGAAAACAATTATCAAAAATACTTGGAACAAACCGAATATGAAAGAAGCTTCAAATGTGACTTTGAAATAAAACAAGAATCAGACTTGTAATTAAAATTTAAATATTGCCTTATAATTCAATTAAAGCAGTGTTTACACTTATTATTAAGTACATTGAGTAAAGTTTGAAATTGTCCAATTGTATCTTTTAGAAAGCAAGCAGAACTTCTGAAACAAGGATCCGTCGATGCTGATTTTGTGATTAAACAAACGACACAGGATTTTATAGATGCTGCTGCTGAAGAATTAAATAAGTTTAAATTTTCTAATAGAATAACAAGTAAGTATTTCAATTTAATTTTATTAGAATGTTATTGTTTTTTTAATTTAAGATGATGACAATAGAAATGATCAAAAATCTTTAAAAAGGAAATTAGATAAACATTTAGTTTTTGTAGTAAAACAAAAACTAGGTAATAAGAATCATTACATCTTACCACAAACTATAAGAAATAATGGTGAAACATTGAGACAGGTAAACTACATATCCTTTTTTTGATGATTAAAATTTATTTAAATTGCAGGCTGCCGATAGGTTATTAAAAGAACATTGTGGTGAAGAAGTAAAAGCTCAAATATATGGTAATGCTCCAACTGGTTTTTATAAATACAAATATCCAAATACTGCTCAAGAAAAAACTGGATCAGTAGGTGCTAAGATATTTATATATTTTGCAAGATATAGTAAAGGGAATATTACAAAGGATGGAATTGATTATAAGTGGCTAGATCGTAATGAATTGGAAAAAGAATTGCATCCTAATTATCATAATAGTATAGTTCAATTTCTTATAGATGAAGATTAAAATTTCGCAATTTAGATTTACAATAAATTACTAAATAGTATTTTTTAGTTTTCTTTGCATATTTTAATATAAAATAGATATAATTTTGTTAATTTTAGGTACAGCAAACTTTTGTTATAACAAAATGCTGTACATGTATTATATACAAGGCATTTGAAAGATGTTGGGACTAATTCTTTTACAAAGATAAAAACTTATATTAATCTATATATACATTAGTTATATTAGTCTGCAATTCATATATTTGAATCTATGTATTACAACTCCTGTAATGGAATAAAGCCATAATAAAGTTTTTATGTAAAAAGGCTGGAAGATGATCATAGAAAAGGGCGACTCAAATTTGATTAGAAGAGAATGTGGACCATGTGTGTGACACTGTTCTGCTAGCTGTAGGAATAAGTATTAAAATAGAGGAATTCAATATCAGTGTAGGAAAACTTCATAGAATCCTGCACAATGTACTGAGAAAGAAAAAGTATATTCCAAAAAGAACTTGGCCCCTTCACAAAATTTTGTCATATGACCGCATCTTTGCAGGCGTTTTAAGTAGAACGATTTCTGGAAATGACTAAAATGTGGTTAAAATTAAACGCAAAAACTCAAGTTGCGCGATTTTCACAAAATATCTTTTTTAAAAATAGTAACAATTGTTTCACCAACATTGTAACTTCTTCAGATAAAAAGGTAAATCTAATACAAACGGAATATATTCTAGTCAACTTCAAACTATTTTCAAAGTGGAGATGATATACATTTACAAGAAAATAAATTTAAACAGTGGAGAATTATTCAAATTTACTTGGTAATTTAATAAATTATTGCATTTTTTATTTCTGTAGTTTCAAGTAATGATAACTTGATCCTTTTATTTTCCAAATATAGAATGGTGAATTCTGAATTAAAAGTAATACAGTACTACATAAAATAAAATAATAAAAAAGTACTACATAGTTGGAATCATTTTTCTTGATGTTCAACTATGCATTATCATTCTTGTACTTCAGAGTTCACAATGCTACATTCGGAAGATAAAGGGCTATAGTTATCATTACTAGAAAATATAGAAAAACTAAACAAACATAAAAAATGTAATAATTTATAAAATGATCAAGCAAATTTGAATCATTCTCCACTGTTAAACTTATTTGCTTGCGATTGCATATCACCTCGACCTTGAAAGTAGTTTAGTTGACCATAATATATTCCGTTTGTGTTAGATTTACCTTTTAGTCTGAAAAAGCCACACTGTTGGCTAAACAATTGTTACAATTTCTTAAGAAAGATATTTGTGGAAACCACACAATTGTGATTCGTGTTTAATTTTGTTATGGATTTGTATTAAGTAATGGCCACAGTTATCAAATGTGATTGGTATTTTAAACATCAGAATGATCTGATTTAAATAAATGGCGACCTGTTTAAATTAATACTATGAAAATGGAGGCAAAACTTTGAATTTATCTCTCTAAGTTAATCACAATACATGTTTTATCAAGTTCTAAATTAAGCTCTTCACCATTCCTGCGATTAGTGCCTTCTTTGGGACAATGTTCCAACAGATTTGCCTTTATAGGTTACTTAGATTCTAGCCAAAAAAAATCTAGTGTGACTATGAATATAAATTTTTATTCACAAAACAATAACTCTGAAACTTTTTGAATGCATCGTGTTCACAAAAGTATTTAAAAAATATGCCTAAATTCAAACGCTACTAAGAATATGTTGAATGAAATACCATCAGTAAGTAGAGTTAGGAAAGGTCGTCACCGACAAATGTGTGATTATTAATGCAACTATCAATAGCATTATAGATGGATAAGCATAGGTGAGATAGTGAGCACTTGGTTGATATATATCATTTTATATTATCAGTACTTACATAATATTAAGTTTAGTAGCGCGTAAGTGGTACTCGTTTATAATAAACTTTTTGCCTTACAAACAAATCTATTTGTGGGGCAAAACATAAAAAGAGATGCTAAATATTATTAGTATCTACAAAATATATGTTAATAATAATAAAATAAAAAGTAAGATGTAATTGGCAAAACTGTGTACTATAAATGGCATTAACATAACGGCACATATAATTAACATGACCAAATATTTAATTTCCACTGCGAAACGTTAGTGTAAACTCGTTAATATTCACTTTCTCACAGGTTCCTTTTTAAAATGACTATCTGAGATTGTTTTTTGTCTAAGTAAGTCTAACAGAAATTAATATAATAATAAAATCTTAAATATTGTCGTAATATGTTAGGAAAGAGCAACATCACACATTGAAATGAAAATATAACTCAATTTCAAAATAAATATATTTGCAAAGGTAAATCTTCTGGGCGACCATCAATTCAAACAGATATTAAAGATTGGATTCAAAATAAACTTGAATAAATCAACTCAAAAGTTAGTTACTCAAACAGGTATATGCCCTTAATTTATTTTGAATATATTTATTACAAATTTTGATATTTTAGCGTTGTCATGCAGTTCTACTAGAAAAGCTTTAGTCTTTTAGCTGTTAATGGTTCAATGTGAACCTGAATATTACTTTGAACCCGACCTTTATGTTGGACGAGGTTTTATGCCAAGTACTAGGATATATTCATGGCCTGAATTACAATTTGTACATCTGAAAATCCTCACAACTCTATAAAATTTAGTCTATACTCATTAAAAATTAGAGTTTGACTAACAATGCCAAGTAATTGAATAATTAATCTAGTACTTTTCAGTGATAATATTACAGAATATCATTCACGAACAGTGGGAACCTCGAAATATCTACAGATATCTTTTGGTGAAAGATCGTTTAGTAGAGGATGTTAACCACCACACAAACAGTAATTAACTTCCTCGGACTTCATTAGTTTGGTTACATGGAAATAAAGATTTTTCAATATCGAATTGTATAATTTATCACATTGTACATTATTATTAGGACAAGTGTGGGCATTTATGTATATAAATCAAATAAAGCAAAGTATATAATAAATATTTATTATTAAACATTTGTATATATGTATAGTCATTAACGACTTCCCTTAATGGACTGACGTTTTAAAATTTATAAACGGTAATTACTAAAAATATTCCAGTTATGTGCATTAGAACTTACTAACGAAAACATAATTTATAAACAATAAGAATGTGCGTTAATACCTACATAAGTTGATCTAAAACAGAACAAATCGTAATTCATAATTGTCAAATCAAATTTAACATATAATGATAACATGCAATATTAGTTAATAATATAAAGGCTACATTTAAATAATACAATGTATGTATACACAACGCAAATCATCCATATGCCAACACGATTTTTCTTACACTTGGTGTTAATGTTACAAATAGTTTAGATAAGAGACTTTTGTTCTTAATAAAAAATACCAATATCACAGAAACTAAACATTAAACATCGTCTACTAAAAAAGTACAAATAAAAATATTGTTTATATTAATATGTAGGTAGTTTGCTTTTAGGGTTTCCTTGTAAAAAAATTCGTTGAATTCGTATATAAAATTGAAAATAATATTATTAAACGTCTATACATAACTGAACATATACCTTCTATATGCTAAATTAGGTATAAAAGAAAAATGCTTTAGTTTTGTATTTCGGATTTCCTTTCTTTTCTTAATTTTAAAATAGTGCAGCTTTTATCCCACACCATGATCTAAATATTTATTGTTTTACTTGGAATGATGCCTAAAAAATTCGCCTAGCAAGAAAAACAAAATTTTCAACTTTGAGGTGGAGCTTCATTGCACTTTAGTAGGCAACCCACAGCTCCAAAATATCCTTCATGTTCTAAAAATAGAGCTTTCATTGCACCCTTAGACCAATAATCCATAGCGAAAGCAAGTAACTTCATTGATATGGGATTAACGCGTAAGAAATTTCCAATGAACAGCACCTAGAAAACGTATTTTTTAAATATAGATATAAGCATTTAAAAATTAAATGTATTTTTGTCATTCTTCGTTCAATTTTATCAAAAATTTGTTATGCCGCTTAATGATTATATTAATACTTAAATAATAAGAACTTAAGACTTAAAAGCCTCTTCCTAATAATGTAAAACGGATTATATATTCTACACTGCTCAAAACAATTAATGCATATCTCATAAAAATGATAATAAAAAGTAATTCCAGATATAATAACTAAAAAAAAAATAATAAAGATGGTGTAACTTCTAGCGGTACACTTTCATTGTACTATGTATGAATTCTTCTTTTTTTAATAATCACATAATAGACAGTCCCAAGATAGAAATCGACATAATATTTAGGAGTTGAAATGGAAAATGAAAAATAAATAAAGGCATTTCAAGCAATGAATAAACGTTTGAGGCAAAAAGGAAATATCAGGTCAAACAAAAATAAATTTGTATAAAACAGTGTAACAAATAATAACTTTCAGTAGTCAGACAATGGTATTGAATAATAGGCGGAAGATTAAACTATAAGACTTTTCTCAAATACTCAATTTGAGAAAAGTAATATACAAATACGTGGATATTTAAAGTTATAAACGATACTAACATATATTGAGCTGAAGCAACTAAATTCATTGCAATACGTGAATGTCTTTAAAACAAGTCATACAATATTGAAAATGAAAATAAACACCGCAAAAAACTGGGAATAAAGTATTTCCAAAGTTGTTGAGATGGAGGATGTACATGGATTTAAATACGCCTGAAGTGAGAAGAAAAATAGAATGGTTTAAATTTGTATGCCAATAACAAGTAGTTGAATTTTTTCACAATTAGGACACGTGTCATTATGTGCAAAAAAAGAAATTTATGTTCAGATGAGTCTACCATACAAAATTGAGGGAGCACATAGTAAATAGGCGTACATAGTTCCAGAAATCTTGAATTTGTTTCGGAATGTTGACACATGGTTGGCGCTGCAGTGGTGATTTGTATACGGCTATGTTCATATCATTGGTTTGTTTTAATAATATTTATTTTAATATTCTCATATATTGTGGTTAGTTCAATTTAAACTGTCTTTTTGACCCTACAACCGACTGTAAAGTTACGTTAACTACTTACCACACTTGTGGCACTTTCGTGCGTATTGTAAAAGAGTTCTATATTGTGTTTATTAATAATTGATACCGGCACGCATGCAATCAAATATATCATACATGCCTTCCTATATTTATTTCTAATTATTGAAGACATTTCCGAGCTGGCGATATCAAACATTAATGAACATATAAACATCTATACTACACACTGGTTCTCGTTAGAAATGGCTTCTAACCACTTACTATTTTCTTAAAATTTTAGACTTTCACTAAATATATCCATTTTGATAAAATATCATTTGATATTCGTTTCAAGAAAATTTAAATTCGGACACAAATTTACTTACCCTATCTATTTTTTCCTGCAAAGCGCACATCTTGGCAATTGAACCAATATTATTAGTTATAGTAACGAGCGTTGCTCTAGCTAAATCTTCTCTACTAACTTTTGACCGTCTTTCTATTGAATTCATTTGCCCAAAGCTAATAAACAAGATGCACATTAATGTTAGGAGTATTAATTTGGTAAATTTTAGTAAGCGATGTCTTTAAAAACTTTCATTGTTGTTTACATAATATATAATAATAGTATAATGGTCATGTAAGAGATGAAATTATTTTATTATAATAACATCTAAAGAATTAGAAGCACATGGCTGTGTACAATGTCCTTACTGAATATTAACAAAAAATAGTCTACTATTTTAAATTTTGTTAATTTATTTTTTCATTGAGCAAGAGATAATTAATTCCTCTTTCAAAATATAGAAGATTTCAATTAATTCTAAAATCAATAATTAAGTCGCATTTACTTACAAATGCAATTCATCACAAATAGACTACGTAATTGTCAATTTTTTTAGATACGACCTAATTATTTTATTATTTCAAGTACCTGCTAGCAACTAAATCGCCCGGCAATCCAAACCTTTCATAATCACCCCCATATATGTCTTTGACAAGTTTATCGACGTGGGTATTATCACCTCCAGTAGCTAATTCTATAGCTTCCTCATATGTGTTACAGCCCGTCAAAAGACAACAGAGACCCAGAAAAGTTCCGCCACCTATACTGTAATGAGAATACTATTTGAGGTTTATTATTATATTCATGAAGTGAATAATATAAATTAAAACTAAACAAAACACTATGTAACAATAAAAAAATAATAAAGTTAAAAGTCTGTTAAAAATATATAATATATTGGACAAATGGGAAGCGAATGCGAAGAAGTAAGCCATTGTTGCGACAACAAAATTTCAAAATTTGTCATGTATAAAATTTTATTTGTTAGAATACTTTGAAATCAATAAAAACGAAAAGTCTGGTAATGTATTTGATAAATAAACATACTCTACCGCCCGATAGAATAATGGTAAGTTACTGGTACATCATCCGCAGCTCGGGAACGAAACTACGGCGATTGTTCGGGAATCGTTTAAGGAGGATACTGATTTTGTAGTTTTAAATGAATCCATTCTCTGGGGCTCGCACTTAGTGTGCAAGTACGGAACCTAACGTTCCCGACACAAACCTGAGTTAAACCTAAAGTGCAAAGCAACATGCTAAGAGTTATGTGGGCATAGAGAAATGCGATAATTAACGTTCTCTCCAGGGCAACGGCGCAGCCTCTTTGAATTTAACCTTACACAGTTAAGCGAGGCTTTGATCGGACGCATTTCCCTCGTTAGAACATTATGAAAAACGTTACAAAGAAAAACCTAAAACAAAAGCAAAAAATAGAAAAGAACGCGTGAGAAGTTCTAAAACTGCAACGCGGGATCCCTCCGTTACAAAAATAAGTGAGGAAGATAAGGGTGAACCAGAGGATTCTATACAGATAAAGGTAGTGGGTCTGTTGTTCGACGGGAAGGCCCTACTAGTTAGTCAGAATTTTTAGGTAGAAATGCAAATATTGGTAAAACAAAGCCAAAATTACATAGAAGAAGAATTATAAACAATTCAAAAGGCTCCTAAAAGCCATGATGGACACAATATACCTCAAAACGTTGCAATGAAATAGGCTTGCTTTATGATCTCAAGTGATTTTTAACTCTTAATTACATGGCCACGTCCCGAATTAGACCTAACCATGTAATTCGGATGTTAATCCGATAAGCACTTCGACGAATGCCCAACATTCAAAGTTCGACTCAATACTGTATTTCAAAGAGAATAGAACAATGTTCGGCAAAAGCACTGTGAAAATTAATCAACGGAATATTAATAATAATGAGTGTAGTGGTTAACGCAAAAAGAGGATTTTTTTCGAGGAAGCGAAAGTCTAGTCAGAATTATAATTTTTGTATTGCTTTATTTATATACCTACATATTCTCATTTTTCAAGTTATTTTTAAATTTTACATAAGTCGTCGAGTGTTTAAGATGTACACTGCAGGCCATAAGTTTGGAATCACTTGCATAAGTTAGGAATCACTTCTGAATATAATGAAAATATTGTAGTGGCTTTAACAAACATTGTAAAAATAAAACAATATTAATATACCAAAACGTTTTATTATAAAATAAGCAGGAAAAAAAGCAAATTTTATTTATTTACATCCACTTATTTTTATTATCAACTAAACGGACTTTTCATCGAAATACCCTCCTTTTGCTTTAATGACGGCAGCACACAATCGCGGTAAACGAGACACTAATTTTGTAAGGGTTTCATTGGGTATATTTGCCCAAGAATCTTGTATAACTTGCCACATGTGAGTCTGGGACGTCGGACACTTTTCACGCACTTTTCTATCCAATTCTTCCCACAACAGCTCTATTGGATTGAGGTCTGGCGATTGTGCCGGCCAAACCATGTTTTGTAAAACACCATCAGCTTCCTGTTGTTGGAGATATCCTCTACATAAATGAGAAGAATGTTTTGGGTCGTTGTCTTGCATGAATATAAAGTTTTCTCCAAGTAATCTCAGACCGGAGGGCACAGCGTTGTGTTCGAGAATCTGTCTGTAACCCTCCTTTTTCAAAACTCCGTCGATTTTCACCAGATCTCCTACACCAGCCGAAGAAAAACATCCCCAAACCATTACAGAACCGCCACCATGTTTTACCGTGGGCACCACACATTGCGGTAACATTTTTTACGTAGCAGTTCTTCTTACAAATATCCGACGTCTGAAACCGAAGACCTCGTACTTTGATTCGTCGGTCCATAGTACTTTTTCCCACTGTTCTATTGTCCAATCTTTGTGTAACTTAGCCCATTGTAGCCTTTTTATTTTATTTTGCGGACGTAGAAGCGGTTTGCGAACTGCTACACGTCCCATCAGTCCAGCCGCTCTGAGCCGCCTTTTTACTGTGGTTAAAGAGATCCGAGTTTCACGCTCCCTGTTAAACTCACCGCGGATTTGCGAGGCCGTTAATCTTCTATCTCTTTTCGACGTCAATATAATTGTCTGATCTTCTGCAGGAGTTGTAATTTTTGGTCTTCCTGATCGTTTTCTGTCCGTATACCCTCCAGTAGACTGGTATCGCCATAATCAAACGATGTTTACTGATTCTACATACTTTTATGTGTCTACACACTTTAAATGATACGAAGCAACTAAAATATTCTCATTACTTCAAAATGTATAAATACTTATAAATATAAAAACTAAATGTAATTACAAAAGGTTTATGCGGAAGGGTCTGCAATAAAATTTGTCCATTCTAGGTAATCGTTCATTATGCAGAAATATTACCTGCTCGAATAAATAATACCGCACGCAGAGTTTCCTTAATCTCTGGTTATTTTCCAACTATTAATGCATTTAAAACTACATCTTTTATGTAAAGCTTTATAATGTACTTAAGAATAATCCTTTGTACTTATATCAAAGTAATACGAACGTAACATAGATAAATTTTAATTTTTATGAATTTACTGGAACTGATTCCAAACTTATGGCCTGCAGTGTATACCGTATCTACTCTTTTATGCGACTTACCTTGTACCCGACACCCTTTTGTAATTATCAGGACCATTAACAGCTAAAACGCTAACACCAGAACCAATATTAACTATTAGAAACGGATATGGATTCGAAAAATCGTATTTCACTTTTGTACATAAGTTATCATCTGTTGGATTCGACCAGTAATAACATTCAGTAGGATTGTGTGCTTCAATGAAGAGCATTCCCTTGATGAGTGAATCAAATTCGTCGTATTTTGCCAACTTCATGTTAACTTCCTACAATGTGTGCACGTAAAAGTATTGATTAGCAACGAAAATATTTACATGAAAATACTTTTATGAAATCTTTTTCGAATTTGTAAGCTCCTCCGCCGGTCGCGCAAACTATATTACCCAGATTCGTTAGGCCTTTCGATCTTGCGAGTGAGAGGAAATTGCCCATTTCACTTGTCGGAAATCGGATAAAATGCAGTGTACCTTTACGCCCTCTAATAGTTACCTCGTTCATCTGCAAAAGAAATATAATGAAAATAAAGTGCAAAAGAAAGAAAGAAAGAAATTGTAACAGCATTTTAACTTTCAAAGTTCATGGTACTTTTAGTCAGATATGTAATACGGTATCGTCGCTATTTTGCAAAGTTCTTGAAATGTTTGCATTTAATAGTTTTTGCTAGGACATATAAAAACAGTCTTAATTTTTCTTAAGTGAATGTTGAACTGGACGCTCGATTTTTGCACTTTTACAAATACGTGAGGAAAATTTTCACAAATCAAAAAAAATCTTAGAAATCTTTGAACTCTGATAGTTAAAATATTAGAAAATTTTGTTTCTTAAATGTTATGTTTTCATTTAAACTTAAAATATATCTTTACAAAAATATATTAGTTAAAGCAAAGTATTTCTAAATAATTATTTGAAATTGAAAAAATTATGACATACTAAGTTGTAAATGATATAAATTTAAGTCAGTTGATTTTTATAACAAGTCTCTATTTTGTGTACAAGTTTTACTAACAAAAGATGATCTTCGGCAGCACTAATAAAAATAGTATTTGTTTTTTAACTTGGATGCCCTTCAAAACATACTGTCAAAATTTTAATTTATATGTGAACTGTTTTTAGCTTGCTTTGAAACATGGAAAAATTGGAATACTGATCAGTATTTAAATTCTTATTTTTAAAGAACAAAACAAATGATGGAATCAAAGCTGAGCTAAACTCTGTTTACAAGGACAAATTTCCACCAATTGCAAGCATAAAACAACGATACGGCCAGACGAATATATTTGATGAACAACGCAGTGGACGCCTAAAAGACGTGCCTATTCTAGAAATGATTCAAAAAGTGCATATGTTGCTAGATGACCATCTAATAAGTTTGCGCGAAGAAGGCTCTACACATTTCGTATGGAGCAATGGTTTCGATTTTGTATAATAAATTGAGTATGAAAAAAATGTAGTGCAAGATGGGTGCCGTATATGTGTACTGTGTATCACAAGCGCGAACGAGGACGCGTTCCAGAGAAGTTAAGACATAATCCGAAAGACTTTTGCCCTGTTGATGGAACTTGGACACGTCCGAAATAAATTAAGCCTGACACAAGTGTTTCGAAGAAGGAAAAGATCATACGCTCTGTCGGAAAGATATGGCTACTGTCTTTTGGAACTGTAATGGGATTTTCCTTATTGAGTATCTTCAAAGAAATAAAACGATAATACAGCGTGGCTTCAATTAGGCAATAATTATCAACCACCATCATGTTTATGTGACTATGCTAAGTCAGTAGTTATCAGCCCCTATCGCGTTTATGTGACTTCGCTTAGTTAATGGTTATCAGTTCGCATTTATAAAAAATTCCCGCAGAGCAGTAGTTTTCATCAATATATACTAGCGAGTGCTAAGCTTTTGTGAAAAGTGCAAATATAAAGTATATACAAAATAGCGACGAAACAGTATTACATATCTGTACAGCAATTCCCTAGAATAATGCGATCACTTACTTGCGCATAGATAATAAGGCACTTTCCTTGCCTAAAAATAGCGTGTTATTTTCGATATTTTCGCCTTTGTTAATTCGTCCCATATTAAATTAAAGGGGAAAAAAATTTAATTGAAATGTTTATGAAATGAGATGTTGCAAACGCAATCAGTTAAAAATCAAAAAAGATTTTTAATTGATTGCGTTTGCATTTGTAAATTCCACTTAACATTTTTCAATGTTTTATAATATACATTAAAGTATGTATTTGGTATGTTCCTTTAAAATCTAGTACAGTATAGATGGATGAGAAGTATAAGCTTCATGATTCCCTATTTTCATAGTTCAAAAACACCTAATACCTACACTAACTTTCGATAAAATTCCGTACACCTTAAAAGTAAAGTTAGCATGTTTTTAGAATTATTTGTTGATGTAAATTGGATTTAGATTTTACACATTGGATACATTCTGAATAAATTATAAAAAAAACTGTGTAGACACTATTAACATACAATTGAATTTATGTATTAAGCCACCATAACTATGAATAAAAGTAAAGATACATTGGTTGCTATGACACCTAATGCCGTATGTTTATATAAATTTAGAAATTTGTACTTAATTATAGCTCCTTTAGTTTTGAGTCTTGTTGGCATTGACAAAAAAAGATTTCTCCAAATAGCTTTTATTTATTTTCCTCGGACAACTCCATTTTAGCATTTGTGTAATTTTTTAATCCAGAATTATGAATTCTGTGGGTTGTTGCTAAACGAAGTCTCGTATAATTTACTTGAAAGCATCTTTAGTTATTTTAAATGTATTTTTTTCCTTTAAATAATGTCATCTTGTTATTTGACATTTTCAGTCAATCAAAACTACTTTTGTTTTAGCGCTTCAGTTTTTTTATATTTTTTTTATACTAAAATCCATCATTTGTGTATTTATGTTAATTATACATCTTTATTCTTGGTTGGAACAGACTAATGTAAAATTAAAAATATAAAAATCATCTTAATGTAAACAGACTGGGTGCACGAAATTTTATTGTAAACGAATGTACATATGTATGTACATAGTATCAGACATTGATAATATTATTAATTTTATAATAAATAGAAGGTATTATGAAGTAAGCAACCTTGAATGATATATTAAAACTAAATTTATATCCAAGTAAATAGGTAATTAATTGCAAGGTCGATACATAATTACTGGAATTCTTAAGAGAAACTATATTTCGAGAAACTCCAATGCGCGATTTTCTAAAATTAAGATAATGTAAATTATATTATTACTTACATATGTACACATTTTTGAATACGAAATTTGCGCAATTGAAGGTTATTTGTTTGCTTTCTGATAATTTTTTAATTGCAGAGACTTGCCCAAATAAATCAATGCCTTTCTTTAACTTATTTATTTTCTACATAAAATATACGATTCTTCGAAAATACATACATAAATACCTCGGAATTCATTCTGTACAATTGAATGAAATTATTGTATCTTGACCAGATTTCCCAACATACGTGTAGATAGGAAAAAGTATCGACTTAATAAAGTTAAGTAAAAATATATATCTGCTAAAATTTCGAAATTTCATTATGGTGATGGCATTAGGTATGTTCAGAATTTAAACCGAAAACATGTATTAGCTATTACGTGGAGCTAACATATTGCAAATTCCTTAATATTTATGTAAATAATGAAATAAATGTTTGAAAGATGAACACATAGTCCTTGTATTATTTTGTATTCCTTAACAACAAAATGGCAATAGTTCCTTACTCCTTATTATTGACGCCATTACGTAGGAGACTGTGGTTGAATGAATACCCAAACAGGTAATAAAACCTCTTCCCACACTAGTATTTCTATCCTGGGTATGTATTTCGACAACTAAGTTATCATCTTTAGTAGAAAGTAAATACATGGGTTCGCAGTAAAGCTACACAGAATAAACTGCGAAAGACCCTACTAGAGCTCCACAAAGTGTTTATGAAAAGAAAATCGGGCGGGGGTTATGAATTTAAAAAAATAGTTACGACAAAAAATATTTTTTCAAACTGACCAGTTCTTGCTGTTAATTTAAATCTTATCGAAAATCCATATCGAGAATTTTAGTTTGTTTATTAACTTAATTTGTTATTAATCTATTTTACATTATACACTTTCAATTAACATTATTAATACAGTGTGATCAAAATCGTTAGTACACCTGAACAATTGGTATTAAAATGTTTCAAAAACGACGTTGTTTATAGGTGTTGTAGATGGTGTTCATTCAAGTTTATATTAAATTTAGTTGCTACTTATAATTGATTTTATTTATATTTCGTACAATATGAAATATTAAAAATAAGTGAAATTGAGAAATTGAAACAGAAATAATTATTAATAACTACAAATTGCGTTCGAAGTGATCTTTTTCCAAAGATATACATATGCACTCTTCTTTTCAAATTTTCAAAATACTCAGTAGTGTTTCAGGACTAATGTCCCGAATTTTATTCTGAATTGGTGCCTGTGGCTCTTCAATATCATGAAGTCTCTGATTTTATTTGTGTAAGGTTCTAAATAAATAGAAATCTAACGGAGTTAGATCATGTGATATAGGGAGCTAAATTCCACTACTTAATGTTTGGGGGAAGAAGTTTTCTAAATATTGCAATGTTCCAGCAGCTGTATGTGAAGTATCTCCGTCTTGCAGAAAGTATCCATGTAACGTTTGCGAGATATTGCCACCCACATACTTATTTAAATAAGATGCAAGCTAATTGTAGTGAAGTATGTGGATTTTCTACAGACCAAGTTCTATAATTTTGTAACTTTATATAGCCCGATATGTGAAACTAAACTTCGTTTAAGATATTTTTCAATTCATTGTCATTATTAATGGTATTAGAAAACCATTAACAATATTGTACTCGCCAATTAAAATCTTGTGGAAGTTTGTGAACTACACTCATTTTATATGGATGAAAATGTATTTATTTTCGTCTGTTGTGTGATAATTTCTATATGAGAAATATTAGAATAAAGTGACTTGCACCTGTTTGCTGCGATAGTCTTCGAAGAGATTTATTTGGTCTCTGTTGAATTTGTTGCTTTATATTTTCCTTAATTGTCGAAATTACAGATTTAGGTCTGTGTCGAGATTTTCTTTTACAAACACTTCCGAAATCAAGAGAACGTATTATGCGGCTTAAATTTATTAAACTGCACATCACCATCTGAGAATATAATGGTAAATTATTCGTAACAAAACTCGAATACGAACATACGTCTGAAAGTGTCTTGTTCCACGATAAATGCTATTTTCGCTGGATTTACGAGGATAGTTTGACAAGTAGTGAGAATGACACATAGGTGGCGCTCTAATTGGTGAAACAAATGCACTGTAATTTAGGTTGCCTATTTATATATTTACATTCCGATATTTAGATAAATCGGCTGATTAGTTTATTTTTGACAACTGATTGAAGAAGAAGCAACACGTCGTTTTGTTAAAATGGAAAAAGCAGAGTATCGTGCTGTGATTAAATACTTCGTAATTAAGGGTATGAAAGCTACCGAAATAAAAGATGAGTTACGGGAAACATTAGGTGAATCTGCTCCATCATCCGCCACAATAAGTAGATGAGTAAATGAATTTAAACGTGGTAGAACAAGCTGTGTTGATGAAGCGCGCCCTGGAGCACCCAAAATCGTGACTTCTAAGGAAATGATTATAAAAATCCATGATATTATTACGCAAGATCGACGACTCAAAATGAGAGAGATAGCAGACATGGTTTTTCCTTTCCATTCTCACTACTTGTCAAACTACCCTCGTAGTACTAAGAAGTACCGTTATTTATAATTGATAATAGTAATAGTACGAAATTGAGAAAGAATATTAATAAACAACATAAATAAACTGTCACAAACACGTCTATATCAATCATAAAATTAAAAATTTTGACCATATAATAGTTATAATAACTGAAAATATGCAGCTTCCGAAACGCCAACTTAATCTTTTCTGATTTTACTGCATAATAATATTAAATTATTTTCTTGCATTGCATATTAAACTCAATGTATAATTTATTTTTAAAAAAATATTAATCTTTTATTGCTGAAATTTAATGAAATGTACATACATTACCAATTCATCCTTGGTACAATGCTTATGAGGAAGTCTACCGTATTAATTTACATGTTAAGTCTAAATAAAGACTTAATTGAAATAATTTATGCTATATTTTTCAACATTATTCTTCTGACGTATGCATATAGGTTTACGTATGTTTCTCAAACATTGTATTTTCGATTAATAGAATCTCAATAGCAAGCTGAAATACGTAAGCACGACAAACGAAGTTTTAGTTTTTTTTTAAACTAACGTCGATAAAGTTTTAAGTTACGTACATAAAGTTTATCAATGTACTTTAACATTTTTATGTACCTCACGCTAGTAATATTTTGAGAATTTTCATTAAGTAATGATGTCCTTGGTAAACCTATTTTAAGCAGATTATTTCGAGATTCCGCTGTAGTATCTAATATAAGCACTTAAAATATTGTATTGCAGTGATGTTTTAAGAATGAACTTCAAGTTATATAAGTATTTTTTACAAGACCAAGAGATATTTAAATAATCATATAAAAAACAATTTATCCGTATTCATTTCCTCCTGTAATTCCATTAATTAATTCCCGTACAAAGTCCAAACAAGTATTAAGAGGATTACATCAATAGAAAAATATATAAAAATACAATTTAAAAAAAATTATGGGTAACAGAAAGAAGGACCTTTATATATTTGTAAAGCAATTAGTAAGGTAAATAGTGTACGCGTTCGTTAAAATTAACATAATTATGTGGCTAATTTTAAACTCGGACGCTGATAATAATTAATCCTACTTAATAATTTCAATTAAAACAAAAATATATGTATATAAAGGAAAGAATTCGTACATTGGAAAATAAAAAAAATAAATAGCAAGTGCAAGTCAAAACAGAATAACATAGCGCGTGCAGACATGTAGGTCTAGTAATTAACGTCGTTTTTATAATAAATTTTTTAAATTATTTGACATTATTTTTACAAATTAAAGTCAAATGAGCCGTTTTGAAATTTTTACTTAAAATTATTTTTTGAGTTCGACCTTTTCTCTTTTGACTGAATGGCTTTTCCTGTAATTATTTCCCTGGTAGAAGTAATGCATTCATTCAACTACCGTGTTTAGTCACCTGTTGGCAATGTACCGAGCATATTTACCAAACATTTAAAAAATGTTAAATTAAAAGATTGGTTCAAGAACTAATATTTTTGAGTCAAATAGAAATGTATTTTGAATAAACGCAACACTTTGTCATTTCAACATATTTATGTCTTGAATAAAGGGCGGTTCGGCGTTCAAAACGAAATTATTAAGTTGTTAATTACATTACAACTTGTTAATATATAAAATAGTGAGAGAAATGTACGTTCATTTCCCGGATAAAAATGAAAGCACTTATATCACTTCGACAGCCATTCAACAGTACATCTGTTGACCAAGAAACAGCGATGTGTCCATGTGTTGATTACCAAATAAAGCCTCATTTATCAAAGGTACTGTCAGGAAAGTAAGTCAGTTTGATTTTGTCGACAAATTGGGATTAACCATAAGTTATATGCACCTAGTCTTCTGATGAGTGTTACTATCAAAACGATATATTATATAACTATGTAATCAGTGAATTTGGAAGTTAGTCATTTGATACATAATATTTCGCAGGGAACGTGCTTGATTATGACCACTAGATGGCCGAGGAGCATGGATTTACATACGTACACGCTCTTGATGCACGTAACAAAGTTTATAAAGTCTTAGCAACAGTAGCTACTATTTATCGTCAATGTAATAATAAAAAATATCTATGTACGTTCATTAAAACAGATATGAGTTCTTACAAATATTATGAAATCAGATAACTGTATCTCAGTTTGTAGAAAATATCGGTGAAATTTCAATAATTTGTAAAATCTTGTTCATCGTTAATAGGCTAATACGTTTTCGTAAGAATTAAAAAATCTATAAACGTTTTTTTTAAACTAATAGTAAAATAATTTTCATATAGATATAATTATTTTTTAAATAAAAGGTGTTGACAATTAAAAAAAAGCATAAAATAAACAATAATCCTTTATAAAATAAATAACTTAAAAATTTTAAATTATATAAAGATTTCGCGCCTTTCGATAATTTTATTTATCGAAATTGACTACACCTCTATGCAAACCAAAGTGTACTGAACGATGGTTATCTATGGCTAAGGCTGGAGGCAATCGCTACTGATGTA
Organism: Dermolepida albohirtum; assembly: GCA_031893035.1. Classification (NCBI taxonomy): domain Eukaryota; kingdom Metazoa; phylum Arthropoda; class Insecta; order Coleoptera; family Scarabaeidae; genus Dermolepida; species Dermolepida albohirtum. Next base: position 275,641 of record JAVIWB010004675.1, on the reverse strand, counting down.
GAAAAGCAAGGGGCAGAAATAACAATCGAACAAGCGTACATTATATTGCCTACGATCAATTTGTTAACTAATTACTGGTATATATATTATAATAGCAAATAATCTAAGAGAACTACACGTCCATGTACCAGATAGAAGTAAAAGCACTTATAACAACATAACTACGTAGTTGTTTCCTTTACATATTCCATAAACAAACGGAAAAGTATTTGTTATTTCTACATATTATCTTTTTTGACCATTAATGTGTGTGAACACAAATACGTTGGTTGTTTTCTTTCGGAATTATATAAATCCCCCAGAAAATATCTTGTTAAAAGAAAAACATTTGTTACTTATCGTGAATTTCTCGTAATTTAGTTCAGTGAAGTTATTTCATTTGTAATTTTTTCATTCCTTTCAATTCCTTTTTCTCAATGTATATATTTTAATTTAACAATACGTATTTCTCTTTTTTTGGATACCGTTTTTTTGGTATTGACTGATTAATAACACAAATCAACCTGACGATTCGTGCATTCGATGAAACATATGTAGTTGATATGTTATTAATAATAGAATGCAACAAGCGGTTATTTATTTGACCCATTAAATATTTTATAAGATTGTTTACTTTAAATTAATTCGACATATAAAGTTTGCATCATAACATAGCACCGTCTCATGTCTAAAGCAAATTTGGGAATTACCCTACTGCAATTCCAAAGATAATTAGGGACTGCTTTAGTATCTTCTTTTATTGGGATGTGGACGGTACAGAGCAATTCGCAAGTTACTGTATTCACTTTTCTAATCGTAAAGATGTCCAGAATTTCGAAAAACAAGAAGTTACTAGAAGAAATGAATAACGTAACTGAAGAATCCTCTGATATCGTTAAAGGCAGACTATTTTGAAATGGTTATTCGAAAGTGAAGATGGTCAATCCGACGACTCTAAACGTAAATTCCTCTGGAAGCTCTACCTAATTGAATGATTAATAAAGGTAAAAAGCCCTTACCACAATAATAGTAGTGTCCTGAATGTGTATTTCGACAAGTAAGTTGTCTTCATCAGCAGAGATTAAACAGTGTCGCAGTAAAGCTACACAGAATAAACCACAAAACACTACTCGAAGCTAATTTGTGTGGCTGGTGGAGTACTGTACTCGAAGACCACACAAACACTACTCTGGTGTTTGTGTGGTCTTCGAGTAGTACGAGCCAATGTACGATGCTGTGTTTAATTTTCTGTTGATGATGAGAACTTAGCTGTCGAAATAGGTACCCGGGACAAAAATGTTGTGGAAAGGGCTCTCTACCTTTAGTGGTTAATGACTGTGAAAGTAATTTATCAAACGATTATGAAGTGCAAAATATTTGCAATCTACATAAGGAATGAAAGGCAATGAGATTGTTGACGGATTTTGAACAATGAAAAAACCATTGAAATTGTTGTAGATTGCATAGTAAATAGATATTGTGTTTGTCATCCATCTCTCATTTGATCTCAATTAAATCTGATAAGTCCAGTGGAACCATCATAGTAAAATTTGCTAGTATTTTTTCAGCAACCGCAGGATTAATTTGAAAAAAAAAACAACTCTCTTAGTTTCTTCTCTTAAAAGAAGATTCATAATTTAATATTGTCATGGAATTTTTAGCGTGCACTGTTTTCGCTGACATTGTATGAGAAAACAACAGAAAGAAAAACTTGTTCGTTTCGGGAAAACAACTGCTGAAAGTGTATGTCAGGAATTACTAAACTACCATTGGCTATTACGATCGAAAGTAGTGATATAAGTACTTACGATGTTTTGATTTCGTTAATTGAAATTTATGTAATTAGTAATTAATCAATTCTTTTGTTAATACCACGTTTTATTTTATTATTGAATCCCAACAAATACGCAGCAATATACATTTGACTGCGCTATGATTATATTTTATTGAAATGTTTCTTATCGCTTTCAAAAAATTTTTCCACAAATAATAATCGTAACTATTACGAAAAATGATGAAATTTTATATTTAAATTAAAACACGTAATTTGATATATAAAGTATCAAAATACAAAGGCGATTTACGAATAAGTATAATAAACTGTGATAAAAAATGCCGTTTCTAAAATAATGCCTTATCGCGAATATTATTAATCCTAAAGACTCATATTCATCGGAAACTTAAATAATTAGAATCTTTAGTATAATATCTATTACGTACAACGTAAAATATTACATGCGGTACAAAATTTATAACGATCGACCTAAGCTAGGCGAGAGATACAGTAATTTAAAGATTAAACTTTATTTATTCTTCTTTAAGTTACACGGAAAGTGGCCTGACATTTTTTTATATAAAATGTCCTTTATTTAAAATTTTTATTTATTTAGTATTTAATGAGCCTATCTCTTACTTTAATTATTATACGTCTCTCTGCTTGATGTATTATCGATGTCGTAGTAGTATCTTTCTCTTTGGATCATTTCGCCATACATCCTTGATGCTGGCAAACAACCGTTGCTTAATATTATCTTGTCTCAAATATATTTGCGATTTCAAAATATTCTACACATCTAATAGCATTTAAATCGTTGCCCTCCCAACATAAACTAGTTCATAGATTTAAGAAAAAATAATTTTACTACTGTGACAAAGAGGGTTATCGGGCATGAACGTACACTGGTCGTCATTAGGATCCAATTCATTTAAATGGTGCATTAGATCATGCAATATATGTTTAAATAGTTTTTTTTTCCAATTGTACTTTCACAAAAATGCAGCAACTCAAGATCTTTTGCTATTATACACAATCAAGCCATTACATAACACAGGTCTAGGATTAATATGAGGTAGTTGTTATATTCACATGCATCCACTTTATGTAGGAAGAAAGATATGATTAAATGTAAACATGGATGTTCTCTTACTCTTGTGATGTACAATTAGTTCTCGAGGAACAACACATATTTCTTAATAATGAGTGGGGGCTACATAAAACAACAGAAGCCGTCTTTCTCTGTACGGGCTCGGGAAAAAAACATCAGAAGGTTGAAGCGTCAAATATATAAAAAAAACGAATGGATGGAATTTTAAAACGAATACAGTTAATGAACTGTCAGACCGTAGCACGAGAAGGAAAACTGCATTGAAGGGGGGACAAACAACTTTTTGCAGATTTAAAAAAAAAATTTAAGATTAATTAAAACCTCTACTATGCGAAATTCATCTAAGGAAAAAAAATGGCTTGGGCAATGGTGAATCGCCATCATGATCGGGAAAATATAAGTTTTACCGCGCAGCATTTTTGCGAACACTACTAAAAATTAAGATTGGTTAAACACAAGTAGTTACATTATTCAGAGGACTCTTAACGTTCAGCAAAGTTGGAAAAATGGTAAAAATATACAAAAAGATGTAACATTAAATAATCGCCAATATCTGCTCAATGGGATAATGAATTAAAACATGAAAGTCAGTTGTATACACAGTGGGTTTGGAAAGCTAAAAATTATATCGACCTATTGGACTGGCCGTCACCATCTCTAGATGCGAATCCCATTGAGAATGTTTAGGCATATGCGAAGTATAAACATCAAACAACCATAAAGAAATTATCTCGTCAAACTCGTTTAATATAGTATTCCTTAGTGGATGAATATGCCCTAAAGTTAGTGGAAAATATGTCCCGAAAATGTGAGGACAGCATGGCACCTAATGTTAAAGTATGTTACTTCTCGTTAATTTTTTTATAATAAATCACTTTCAAATTATGGTGGGCCCTTTCCTGTTTGATAGGTTATACAAGGTTAACGATTCCATTTTGACAAAACTAAACTTTTGGTTAATATTATCAAATTATTATAAATGTTCCCCATTGCTATTGTGGAATTAATACTATTATAGTCTAACAAGATTCTGAGTTGCTGAAATATTTTCATCTTAAGAACATATGACGTTTTAGCAACAGACAAATTGCTAAGAAATATTTCGAACAGCGGTCTGTGATTCTAGCCTGAAACCCCGATACGATAAGTCAATAATCCAGCTATCAGTCGGCAAATATAAATAAATATACACTTCCTAACATTAACGAAATTTTAGGTTAGTTAAACTTTTATACGATAGTATACGAAGAACACTCCGAAAAATTTGAAATACTTAGTATATATGAAATTTAGAGCGACCAAATACATATAAGTAAATAAAAAAAATTGTAAAAACTGTAGTCTTTTCTAATCGTGGGCAATAAATTCTTATAAGTAGTCGGTCTGGATCTTGTACGGAGACACTATTGTGTGATGATTTACTACGGCTTTAAAATTATTTTTAAAGAACGTGCCTCGATTATTTACAATCTGCTTTTGGGAATTAAGCCTCCGTGTTGAGCGATTATATATAGCATGGTATAAAAGATTTGGTAGGGATCGCAATTCTCTCTAGGACGATGTCCGTATAGATGGATCAAAAACTGCAATCACTTCTGAAAACATTATTGGCCGTACAGCGTACGATAAATAACAATTATCATGTGACGTAAGTTGGAATAGAAGACATTTTGGGGATTGGATCTAACATGGTTTATAGAATTCTATTTTCTTTTTTTTATTTTGGGTATCAAATTTGCTGAAAGGCCATCAAATAGGTGAATGCGTTCGATTTCCTCGTGAAACTCAAATGTTCTTGACGGAAAGTGACTAAATATGTGTACCATTTTATGATATTCTAACTTATCAAGAACGTCGAGATGACTCAACTTCAACGATTACCAAGAGATAGAATTATCAATGAAGAACGTTTAGAAGTACAGGTTTACTCTCAAAACTGTTTATTTTGAAGAACAAACGACAGTTCTGCTCAATTGTGCGTAACTAAGTGATCTTAAAGTAATGCAAATCAAAAATTACCAGTTGATTTTTTTAGGGATAAAAGTATTAAACTGTTAAAACATCCATTATATTCATCGGATTTGGCTCTGTGTGACTTCTGACTTTTCTTTAATTTAAAAAAATATTTACGGAGTACAAGAGTTTCTAATAAAGAAAAAAATCCATTGAGAAATGTTAACGTGTAAATACGAGATGCTATTTTCCTAGCTTACTACTATTTGCCAGTCTGACACCTGATACGTACCTACTTATGCATCATGGAGACGCTTGATTACTGTTACAGAGAAAATATCGACTTCAACAATGTATTGTCATTGAAAAGGATTACTTCGAATACATTTAGTATAATGTTTGTTATTTGTGTATTGATGTATTTATTTTAAAATTTATGAATCATCCTTGTATATGCAGCTGACCATGTATTTATGAACGTCATTGTACATTTTTAAACTAGAAGTAATTTTTTTAACATTCAAGATATTTTATTTAGCTCATTTTATTTAAAGAATCTACAATTTTAGTTTTTCATTCCTTTTTCTAGTGAAAGCATAGTAGTCAAAATTCACGATATTCTGAAAATCTGATTAGAATGTAATCTATTTTACTCGGGATGCGTAGACAATGTGACGTGAAATATTGCGTATGGAATTTGCATCATTTGAATGTATTAAATCGTTTTAATTGCCTGGAACTACACGTGTCGTAAATTTACTTACGGAGAGCTTATATTATCATATTATCAAAACACAATTAAAGAATAATAATTGAATAACGCCGATAGCAATAAACGTATTTTAATTTATTAATTTTATAAATCTAAGTATTAAGCAGTTCATAATATGGTATGCATACTTCAACACGTTGTATGACTCGTGCTCATTTCATTATTATCCATCATTCATTTCACACTGATTTTTTTTTTTGCAAGGTTATGCATTTCGAAATCATAATTATATTTTATCTTTAAGTACTGTCTGCCAAAAATATCGATATATGAACCCACAGATGAGTATTAATTGCGTTCAAAATGTATAATAATTTGTTAATTCAATGATTGTATAATATTGATATCTTTTTAACATTGCTTTTAAAACATTCAGAATATATACAAGGCGGACCAGGAAATTGGGACATACGTCGTAAAAATATTAAATGAAACCACACTACATTCCATTAAGAGTTCAATAGAGAAAAATGTCAATTTTTTAAAACAATATCGAGTAGATGATATCCGTCCGATTTTATATGATACTACAACACCTCTGTGAAAACCTCAAAAATTTTCTCTTGAATTTTACTTTCCAAATCCGTCATTGCGGTTGTTCGAGTAGTGTACAATTTGATTTTAAGGCAGCCTTTAAGAAAAATCAGCACGCCAACAAATTGAGAGATTGAATTTGATGGAGCCTGTGGTTGATTGACTTGATCAATAAGGTTGATATGTAACCCCTTTCCACATTAACTTTTGTAAATTCTATATACGCATTTCGACAACCAAGTTGTCATCATCAGCAGATAATTTCAAAGTGTCGCACCTGGTAAAACACGGCGAAAAAATTATACGAAAATCAAACTCCGTACGCGATCCACACCGCTCGCGTACGGAGTTTGATTTTCGTACAATTTTTTCGCCGTGTTTTACCAGATGCGACACTTTGAAATTATCTGCTGATGATGACAACTTGGTTGTCGAAAGGCGTATACAGAATTTACAAAAGTTAATGTGGAAAGGGGTTACATATCAACCTTATTGATCAAATTGAGAGATCTTGAGGGCAAAGTGATACACGAAAGCATTGTATTATGTCTCGACAGATTGTACGCCATGAAAAGTTCGGTATAGGTTGAGACCTATTTAATATTGACCTTTGAAGGAAATAGCTCCTGTGCTAGAATATGATTGTACCATCGTACGATCATATTCAGGTTGTATAAAGAGTTCCAAGGAAATTTCAAGGTGGAAGGTACACCGAAACCATTCGAAATGGCAACACCGCAACTCATGCATTACTGAGGAGAACATTTATGCTGCTCGTAGCTAGATATGCATGTAACTTATTTTGAAATAGAAGAATGCATGCACTGGGAATTCGTACCTTTCTGCACAAACATTTTAGAATGAGGAAGATTTACATGTATTCTCTTTAAGTACTCCATGACATAACCGACAAGTACATGGCATAGGGCGTTTCATGGTGCCGCGAGATGTTTTGGAACATTTCGTTATGTTAAATCTATCATCTAGACAGGTAAGAAATCAGACTTTATTACTATGACGTGTTCACTAAAGCACAAAACAAAGCCGTGTCTGTACGCCAATCTCGATTCAATAAGAAAATAACGGCCTCCTATTTACCGTCAGGAGTTATGGAGTGCATGATGCTATAAATACAAAAGACAGTCGTCGCAAAATGGTACACCAAGAAGTGCCTGTCCAGAGTTGTTGAAACAGTCGAAAACATTTGTCCTCAATTGAGGCCAGGCGCCTTGTTTTTCCACTATGACTACACTTTGGACACTCCTGCCAACATCTATACCAAGTGTTGAGTAAAAATCTGTTTGAATATGCTGGAATATCCGCCCTGCAATACAGATTTCAACCCTTGCAACTTTATGCTGTTTCTCCTTATAACTACCAGGCTAAAAGGAAGGAAGCTACTAAGGATGAGGATCTTCTTAAGGAATGATGAGTGTTCTCAACTTCAAAAAAAATATATAAGATTTGTTTAGAGACTGGTTTCGAAGACTAGAGAAATGTATAGAATGTGGTAGATATTATTTTGAAAGATTGTGAAAATTAAGTTCTATTGCAAAACTTTTGTGATTCTCTTTATAAATGCCTCAATGGTACAAAGTACAGGATTTAACAATTATGTAGTTTAATGTCTGGTTTCATGGATTACATTTGTTCTAGAATAGTTCGATCCGCATTAATAACCATCTCTTCTATATTTCTCATACATTTACAGGTTGATCATTTAGTTCGTTGGTAAGCGATTATGGCATCATATGGGCACATCGTTTCACACTAGTGCTAGTGTGGTTTGCCGTTCAGGATGATTTTCTACCGGTCGTCGTCTCTTTTTAAATTTCTTATACCAATCATGAGCAGCATGATGTTTCAAACTATTATCACTGCATATTTTCTGTACTATTCCACATGTTTTCGTTGCGTTAATATAATTTCTTTCGATTATGGCATCATATGGGCACATCGTTTCACACTAGTGCTAGTGTACTCGTAGTTTGCCGTTCAGGATGATTTTCTACCGGTCGTCGTCTCTTTTTAAATTTCTTATACCAATCATAAGCAGCACGATGTTTCAAACTATTATCACTGCATATTTTCTGTACTATTCCACATGATTTCGTCGCGTTAATATAATTTCTTTTTACAAAAAGTTTGATATCAGCATTTTATCACTGTTTTACGAATTATGAATTTTATAACTAATGCGCACATGTAATTATTACGTCGTATGTCATTATTAATTTCACACCGTTGAATTCAATTTATACAGTACATTCCCAAAATTATATACGGTTCAGACATTGACTGAGAGCTGGTACTAATTAGACGTTCAGAAAGAAAAACCAAAATACTTTCTGATTATTCCATGTATACAGTTTCCATTAGATCACGTTAAGTATTTAATATAATTTTAATATAACCTTAATTTCTTCTTAGTAAATGTAATTTATATTATGGCATTGTAGAATATTGTATTAAGAAAACAAATTTAGTTACACTTTGTAAAGTATTATTTTATAAATAATGTAGTGGCCTATTTTGATAAGCATTGCAATTATAGAATTTTTTGAAAATAAAACTTATTGTATACACATATGTATAGTAATAACGGTTGTGACATATATTGCAATTATTAAACAGAACACTAGTTTCTAATTGATAATAAAATATTGTTTTAAAAATTAATATAAGCGCGTAAAATAGGTACAGTCTTTTTAGAAAAACAATTTATGTATACTTCGTTTTACAAAAATAGTACAATGTAATTTTAGTAATTTAATAATTAATTATAGATTTAATCTTAGTAGTAATGTAATGGAGAAATATATACTCTAAGATGCACCAAAATTTGGTTGTATTTATGATTTCATTGTATTACGTTTATTTTGATATAAGTGGTAGTAGCAATTATCGTCATTTATATTAAAATGCTATATCACGTCTTAACTCGCTCAGAAAAAGCAGATGCTGTCACAAGAAATCTACGGTATTCATCAGGTAGGTAATATTCTTAGATATTGAAGTAGTACTATTTATAATTTAAAGAAAAAATTGGAACAAGCGAATTCGGGGAAAGAAGTATCTGATCGTCAAGCTATGGAACGAGCTATCGTTTTAGAAAAATATAATATCCAATATCCATTTTTGGCTAAAGTTTTTTGACAAAAACTTTTTCAACCTACAAACAGGAGTCGTAATTTGAAAATTTATTGACCTAGATATGAACGACTTAATACAAAATTTGTGAAAGCAAAATGAATTTTATTACTTTAAATCATTAAATGTACTAAAATTAATTGTGTCATAAAATGTGCTGCTGCAATATCTGTAAAAATGTACTAAAAATAATACCACTATACAAAAACGGCAACCCTGCTAATTATCACATTAGATTTATACTCAAATTTCGGTCTAATTCGCTAAATAATCATAGGCATTCATTTTTTAAACACTTGAGATACTACCTTGAATAACAAAAAACTGAAACAATATGTATGTGCGATTTGCATAAATAGAAAATAATATGCGAAGGCATTTAAAACAATTTATTAATCAACAATGTTTTCCTCTTTTCATATTCGTGTTGTGTATTTAGGCGTTGACGCATTATCTTATAAAAATTCTAAAGTAATATCATTATCACGTTTACACACCATCCTCATCCGAAGCTATCAACAACGTAGAACACATATTATTATTATTACTTATTCTACTATAACATATATTACAAGAAAACGATTTTTAAACACAAATCCTCTTAAATACGGGAGCATATCGCAGAAATGTGTCTAGTAGGAGTCTGCAAAAAATACGAAAGATTCGAAATCGTCAAACGATAGCATCTCCTCAAGGACGTAATAATCTACACGATTAAATGTCTTTTGGAAGTCTACGCACAAATCATTGACAGGGGACATCCGTGTTATCTGCAACCTTTGAGGCGTATTGAGTGATGCATAAAAAAATAGAGACGATCTGGCAATTCCGCAAACACATTTATTGAGATTAAAGGTTATGCTATTAATTACAGAATACCAGCTCTGTTTGTGTACGTTATTTCATGCAAACAGCACACAGACAATTTTATGTAAATGCGAGGGATATTTAGTAAATTAATCAAAGATATAGCCGAAGAACTTAATACAGTCCTCACTGTATCATCATATATCATATCACAAAAGGTAGACTTTCGGAGAAAACTTGATTCTATTTTAAGTATATTAAAAATATGTATTTTTTTCACTATAGTAACTATAAGCTGTTAAATACTTTGTTTGTTAAATAATATTATGTTAATTGCTTAGTAATTAAGCATTATAAATAAAGAGGTTTTAATATACTGCATGGAATAAGGAACTTGATGATTCCATTTGATATAATTGAAAGTTGCCAGAAATATAAGGGAAATATGTAATTGTAAATGCTTTTGGTAATTATTTAATTTATTTATGATAAAAGTTTTGAAAAATTATAAGTTTTAACTTTCATATCTCTGAGTTACTTCTGACTCTAGATAATACCACACATGAAAATAAACTAGATTGTACAAATTTTATTTCATATAAATTCTGTGTGTAGAATATAATTTTAAATCTGATTAAGTTTAGGTTTCTATATAAAAAAGTTAATTGACCTCTGACTACTAAAGCACTGAATAGAAATCATGCAATGGAAAATATTGAATATGTAAATATGAACTTACTAAAAATTTAATTGATATACAACATATATGAATGTATCTCAGAATTTTTCCACGTTCAACTCAACATTTATTAAAATATGCACATACAAAAATAGTTCTTTTTTGAACTTTTGACATTGCTAGAACAAAGTTCAATTTATTTCAAAGGTCAGAATTTAAATTATAGACCACCCACATAGTAGTATAATATAGTGAATATTTTTCTTAATCTAAAATAATTTAAAATTTTTAATCACACACCTGTAAATGTGTATCTCTATGTCCTGTTTTGCCATAGGCGGAATTTTTTGTTAAATATCTACGTATATTCTTTAATGTTTCCACTTCTGAATCCATTTCATCATTGGTGATATCTTTAGGTTCGAAATACACTAATTTGCACAAAGTGCCTCCTATATCCATTCCAAACCATGGCATCACTGAGAGAAAATAAATTTAAAAAATAATACATAACTTAAAAAAATACATACTTGGGCTATCAACAAAACCATTCTCCAAATTCCCATTCATTGTTACCTCTGACTCCGGTGGCAAATCTTTTCTATTTTCAGACATATTTAATATACGATTTCTTAAACAGCTTTTACAAGGGTGCATTTCCATTTGAAGATATCTCTAAAACTGCAGGTCAAATATTAGCAATAGTAACACTTAAACTACACTGGCGACATTAGTAGTAGATAAGACTACTTATAAGTAGAACATGTACACCATTCATGTATACCGAGTTGTCAAGTTATTCAAAATCGTAACCTTGACCTCAAATTGTGAATATATGACTTTAATTTGGAATACAAGGGATAATTATGTTTTCTTAAAATTTTAGGAATAAACTTTTTAAATTATATAATTTTAAATATCGCAATATAATCGAAATTTAAATAAGAAATTACCTGATTTCATTTTAATATAATGGAATACTTAGATGTAAAAATGATAAAATATACAACGCGTTTTCTACATAACTGTTTTCACGTCATTGTAAATAAAACTATTCAAATTATCATTTATGAAACAAAATGACTCATGTCATTTTATAGGTTAGAAAAGTTTTTAATGGCAGTTGGTTGCATGATTTATAGCGCTATTTTTAAATAAATGGGCATCAGAAATTTAAAACGAGGCTTCGAATTAAGAAAAGAAAGAAATCCAAAAATAATGAAAACAAAATACAGTTTGGACATATTACGTGCTTAATTTGATAAGTTTATTTATATTAAAAAGTACCTCCAATCACGACCTTTAATTTTTGTTCATGAGCTTAATTTATGAAAAAAAAACTATATCTACGATTAAATATGATGGAAGGCTACACAAGATATGATAATATTTTATACTGACATTAAGAGTAGGTAATTATCATTTTAGACAAAATTTATTGAATCTTTGGGTTAATTTGTGTAAAAAACAGAAGTGCTTAAAAAACTTTAATAAAAATTAGTTCGCGTTTCAACATAACGATTAAAAGTAAACTATTGATGTATTATAATTGTATAATATTCACTTTTCATTAAAAATGTATTTTAATGCAAACAGAGTTATGGGGCAACATAAATTAAATCAGATTATGAACTCTTTTCTCTGTTCAATAGTTCTTCTGCACATGTGTAAATATCGCACTGGGATGATACTGTGTTAAAATTATTTCTCATATGCAGAGTAGATTTTGGCAATAAGGCAGATCTAGTAATAGGTAAATAAACAGTTGAGAGAGAAAAGAATGCTATAAAGAAAAATTAAATAATATTTTGTCCTTTTAAAGTTATCTCTCAAAGTATAAAAATATTAAGTCACAGCAAGTGTGGGTGTTGTGATAACTCATGGCTTACCAATACTCCTTAAGCTGTCGGAGAAAGTTAAAGGAGGGATTATTATCTTGCACTGATATTTCAAATTTAACTATAACTAAAATATGATCATTATTGGTAACCATCCCTAAGTAACTTCTGATATCTTTAATAGATTTATAATGCTTGCCTTCTGTTAGCATTTATTGCTTTGGTTTATTAGATCGTCTGGAGAAATGTGTACTTTTATGTAATATTCAGAAAATTAATTCTTTCTTCATAAGCTTTTTTTTCTTTCACCATTGTCACATGGAGTATAAATACAATAATTTTAAATATATTTTGCTATATATAAAGCAAAATATATTTAAAGTTTTTGTATAGCACACTGTATTTTATCAAATGGATAAATTTATAATAATAATCTTTCACGTTACTTCCCTCAACAACTTAACGTCAATTATAAGGGGCTTTGACAGACCACGAGCTATTATTACACTCGCATTTATGGTGCGATCTGTCAACATTAGATTAAATGGGAAAAGGAAATCACGAGAAACCATCCTCGCTTGTAAATTTAGAAAAACATTTACATTTAGATATGTATACAGTAGAAATCATTGTGGTACGTAAATCAACATAAAGGAGAAGGTTGGTAGGAAGCGTATACGACTATATGTTTAATCAGCAAACTTACAGGCGTTGGCGAAGATAAGCTGGATCGTGCTTATTTTTCTAGCAAATAATTGAAAACTCATTTACTTTAGATATTTGTTAGATAACAAACAAATGCTGTCCGATATTTAACTAATACCACATGTGTAGAGTTAGTTTTACAAATTCATATTTTCAGGAGTTTATATGCTATCATCTTTTTATATTACAAATTTTCCTAAATAAATAAACTGTATAACTAATATATTTTATACAGCACTGAAAACCTATTCATTTAGCCGACCATCACATTCCCCCTTACATGATGATTCCTACTGTATATCCAAAATCCAAATATATCCATATTTTTGTTAGAGGTAAAAAGAACAGAGAATTTTAAAATATATATTTCATTTAATTATTTTCTTATACTAAAAAAATTATACACGTACATATCACAAATAAATATTTATTTCTCTATGATATAAGCTACTGTAATTATGAATTCTTTCATTTTCACTTGTGAAATCCAAAATATTTAGGTGCTGATCTGTGGCAGCAAACAACTGAGTAGCGTCAAAGGATAAACTGTAAATCGGTGAACTCCGACCGCGTCTTTTACAAGAATTCATGAAGTACATCTGAAAAAAAATATATATAATCGGGGCTGCTCTTCTCTATAAAGGAGCCGGGTGCACGAAACTTTTTGGGGCCTGAAAATATTTTATTTATTTATTTATTTTCATAGATAAAAATGTAGAAATTCGATATAAATGAATATTGCGTAATATATCGTTATTTAAGTATGCGATTTTATTAATCATTTCAGAAAATTATAATTTTTGACAATTTCCTTTTCGATGCTCAATATAGCGAGGAAATTTAAGTGTTTAGTAGTTTAAGTAGACTAAGGACTTGATGTAGCTCCAAAGAAAATAAACGAGGTGTGTCAAGTCGTATGATCGCGGCGGCCAATTGATGAACGCTCGCCAAATTTCTCCGTCACAACTTCGAGTGTCGCGTCGCTTGTATGGCATATAACGACGTCTTGTTGGAACCACAGCTCGGATATATCGATGTTGTTGAGCTCTGGCCACAGAAAGTTGGTTAACGTCGCTCTATACCGAGACCACTGACGGTAACGGTGTTTCTCATTTCGAAAGAAATAGGGTCCGAAGATGCCGCTGTGTCATAAACCGCACCAACCAGTCAATCTTTGCGGACACATTGATGCTTGGTCGAACACTTGTGGATTGCGGTCGCTTCAATAACGGCAATTTTGCTTGCTGACGTAGCCGCGGAGCCAAAAATGGGCCTCGACTGAGAAGATGATTTTTTTGGCCAAAATCCGGATCTCCGGTCAACATTTCCAGCGCCAAATTAGTAAACTCACGGCGTTGTCTATAGTCGTCCGGCTTCAATTCTTGCGTTAGCACAATCTTATACGGATGTAGACCCAATCTAACCACAACCGGTAGAGTTGTCATTTTGGAAGGGTTTTAATGTTATACGTTATTTTAAATACGCTATAGCAATCTGATTTGATAATAAGCTAGAATATACATTTTTTTCAAATTAAGTACATTAAAAAAAATTAATTACATAAATAACAAAATATTTAATATGGACGTAGTTCATGATCGTTTGAATGCGCCCAAGTGTATCCTATCCACCACACCTCCAGATGAACAATTCCAATTATAACGTATACGATCATCAAAAACTATTATTTAATATAATAAAACTGACGCGTATGCAACCAAACATCTATGATTTCCTACATTAATTTTTAGTTATTTAAAACCAGTCATTGGATGAATGAAAATGAAACCAGTCGGTAGCGTAACCATTGCAGATAGGCAATTTAATAAGTGCAGAAAATTCTGCATTTCAAAATATCGTTTGAATATACTTTTATTGCATATTGAATATTCAAAGAGTTTTTAATTTAAGAATTAGGAAAGTATAATTATTTCTTGGTCCATATAACTTCTATAACGTATAACAATATCACTACAATTCCAAAATAATCACATCAACCATTAACGAATAAGCAAAACATTCGCATCTACTTGAAATTAGTATATAATTCTGTAGAGTTATTGAATATCACAAAACGTATTAATGTCTATAAATCTAGGGCCTTTTATTCAAAGTCAGATACCATCAAACGAATCTTGTTAATTTAATTTCTATGAAGTCTTTGATCCAAATATTACCTGACCATAGGTAGTAGATGTTTGACTTCGTTGAAGTATATGGTTCAAATTATACTGGTGGAAATTTAAACTAACGTAGAGCAGGGAAAGGAACACGTTAGAATCTTTTATTTTAATTTGAATATAACGGTTAGTAACTCATATAAGAAATGGAGAAGTTACAAAAGTCATATCTGTTATAGCAATTATAATTGCTGTTAACTTTGTTTGAATTTGAAAACTTTTTCTACATTCTTATTATTAGATAATGAGCAACCTAACAAAAATGCATAATATGAAGAATCGCAAATAATAATTCTACAAATTTTGCGTGATTATATTAACAACAACAAAATATTAAAAAAAATACAACAAAGTTATATTATCCTTTCGCTCCACTTATATACGATTTTAGCAACAATACATACTTGCACATATTTTGTTGCACGTGTATCAAACAATACTGCTCTTCCATGACTCTGAGTTCCTGTTATTAATGTACATGATTTATCTATATCTAAACAATATACTGTTGCTTCAAATGGATCATCCCATGATTGTACACATTGGCCGGCTCGTAAATCCCATTTTCGAACTGAAGCATCATATCCACAAGCTAACAGGACTTTATCAGAATCCCATTTCATATCTAATACACCAGCGCCTTTTTGAAATTCTCCACCAAGGGAGTGCAGTTCTCTTAAACTAAAAATGTATATTAGTTATAGGTACAAAACAACTTAATTATAGCATATTAATATCAAAATTAATACATATTGCTTAAATATTAATATAATAATGGCAAAAATGCACCTATTAAATGAGCTTATTTAAAAGGTATGTTAGATAATATTGATCCTAAAAATACAAAACCCATACTCTGCGTATCTGTTAAAGTTCAATGTAATATCCAAAATATGATTGAAGAAACACAAAAACAATATTAATTAGATGACATATGCATACCTATATATATCGAATATTTTTAAAGCTGCCCTGTCATTGCAGCCCGATGTGCCAACTGCTAACCAAGAACCAGTTTCATTAAAATTTGTTGACCATATTCGATCAGACACTATGTGTGTATCTGCAAGGTAGATTTCAGTATAGCTGTTCTTACATGACCATAACTTGAAGGAACAATCTCTTGATCCTGACACTGCCAAATTCCCATATATATCTACAGAATTTATTTCCTTCTGGTGTCTTTCTGTGGTTGTTGTTATCTTTTTGGCATCTTTTGACCATATCCATAAAGTTCCATCACTGTAAGTGTCCATTCTATATTCCGAACAATTTTATTATAATAAAAAATTACCTTTGACCACTAATAAGACAGTCGTCCTTATGAATAAATCTTGATACTTCTGCTAAATGATTGCCAGAAAGTATATATAATGGCAATCGAACTTCAATTTTTGAATGTTGTCTTTTGTACGCCTTTATAAAAGGTCCTCTGCTTATCCAAATGCTAGTGTTGGTTAAATTAATCCAAGGTATATAATTTATTCGTTCATACAGAAAAGCTCTTTCTTTGTATTTACCAATTTGCCAATTGTGAGATATTTGCCATTTGGCAATACCAGATAATAAAATTAATGATCTGCAAATAACATAATTAATAAATAAAAAATTAATGGAGTACTTGAATTTACCTGTTTTGAATATACAACTGGTGTTGATTTGTAACTAGCGCTGGGCTTTTTAATATAGAATTAAAATAATGTTCAATAATATTATAAAATCTCGCACAGGTTTGTTTTAATCTACATAAATCATTTATAGTACAAAACGTGAATATATGTAACAAAATATCTGTTGAAAGATCTGACAACATTGTTTTCAGCAGAAAATCTGAACATAATGGTAAATATTTATTATATTAAAAATTATATGAAATTCAAATTACAAAAAATATAATTAGCACAACACATAGGCAAATTACTCCTTTTTATTAATATTACACTTCAGGTTTTTATGATTTTGTAGATACCTCCGTCCCATTCCGTTCCCTACCTTCAACATTAAAACATGTACACGTTATATTGGTTGCATATACTACAGATTCTTACGTCACATTTTATTAAAATATGTATTTCCGGAAACAATAAAATTTATTACTCACAATATGATTTTCGAGTCTTTGTTATTCAGAAAAGTTTAATCTTTTAGAACTATTTATAAAATAAATCTGTGCGTTTTTTTTAATTGAAATATAAAAATACATTAAATACTGTTTTATAATAGATTCTATCTAGGGATACTATAGTACATACATACATATTTTTGAATCAATTTTTTTTGGACCGCGTTAATATTAATATAAAAAGTCAATAAACAGCTAACACATACTAGTTAATTATATTTACTATATCTGCATCTTTTACACGAACATACAGTTTCTAAATCATCATTATATGGAGTATATGGAGATCGCCTTGAATGCTTTTTGAAGACAAGTGGATGCTTGGTTCTTGCTTTAATGTAGTCTTCATATTGGGATTGCATACTATTTTTTTTATACGAAACTGAATTATTCGTTTGAGAAGAACATCGGGATTTATTATGAGTACTGTCTTCATCATTATTTCCTAATGTTAAATTTTGACAAACCTTGCAATCTTTACAGATACGTTCAATTGACTTCGATATATCCAAGTCATTTTTAATCCAGAAATATTTGCCGTTTTTCGAAAGGATACCTTTAGCCTCACCGTATTCTATAGCGTTCTTCACAATAGTTACTGCTTTTTTCTTAGCCGTTTTATAAGCATCATTATCAATAGAAATTAAACTATTTTGTGATTTTGATAGCCGTCCTAAACTAGTTTCTTTTGAATTCGGTAAACTTTTGTGTTCGATCTGCTTAGATAGACTGTAGTTCTTCCGCATGGAAGGCTTCCAGGTACCTTTCAGCTTATTGAAATAGTGTAATACAATATTTTCCCATACACTATTCGTTTTCGTACAAGGTGTGGTTGGCGTCCGCGGTTCTTTAGAAACTGGTTGTTTTCTTTCAAATGAATTGTATGGCTTTCTTTTCCTTCTGGTATTCTTTTTTAATTGCTGTTTTTGTTTATATTTTCTTTTATTTTCACGACGACGCATAATTTTATATCATAAAATACGAATATGACATATGAAATTTTAATAATATTTTACAATTCACTTTAACAGCCAACTTAGAAGAAAAAAAAAATTTCTCACATACACTTAACGCATATTATTTCAATAATTATACTCATTTGAACTACATTCATTTAATAACGAACTCATTTGATTTTTTTTAAGATTTTTTCTTTTATGACGGTCAAGTTGATAAGTTTTTCTGTATTTCTCCATCAATTTGGAAGTTTGCTTTTGCAAATTCCTCTTTCTCTTTCTTAAACTATCGCAACTCGTAGATTTTTTCGTAAATTTATTATCTTTTAAATCAGTGTCTAAATCAGCCGTACAACCACTTCTTGAACATCTCCTGCGCCTTTTCATCTTCTTTAAGTGTTCGGTGTTTAAATGATGTCTCAGTTTAACAAATTTTGGTACATCTGAACGAGTCTCAGGTGATCCAAATAGCCAATTCTTCAATGATTTAAAAAAAGACGTAAAAATACCGCCACTGTGTTCTCGTTTTCTTTTTCGCAAATGACGTCTTTTTTTAGAAAATTTCCAATCATGAGGGAAGATTTTCCGTATTCTCTCGACCTCCTTTTCGCGAGTGTGACTGTTATGAGGCTGCATTTGTATACAGGCTATCGGTCCGATTAGAAAATATTTATTTCTATGTTTTTCTACAAAACCGTAATGAACGCATTCATCTAAAGAGGCTTCGACTTGGCTATAGACGTCACCGTCGTTGGGAAAGTTTCTCTTTATATAATCGGAAATTTTTCGTACAGTGGCACCGTTGTTATTTTTACTTAAGCCTTGTAGAAATTGTAAGCTCAAAAGAACTTTATGTACGAACAGTTTTGAAGGTGTTGTCATACTTTTATTAATTTATCATTGCTTTAATTTAATAGCTACATGTCAAATTTTGAATTTCTGTTACCTAATTCTGTTAAAATAATGACAGTTTAATTATTGTCATTATTACAAATATGCAGTCATTTTAATTAATATTAAATTAACTGTATTTTTCCTATTTGGAAAAACTTTTATACTTCGTTAAATTAAATATTTAAAATGAAATTCGAAAAATGTCACAATTATGATGCAATTTCATTATCATGAAATTACACATTGAAAAACGCAGATTAATGACTATGATTGTCACATAATCATTTGTCCTAGGGTGACAAGTCAGGATCCGCTGTATGATACACGTATGTGCCCATATACCTACACAAATTTGAACCGATGAAGCGAATATTTCCGTCAATTGTCGATCGTTCCGAGCAATGCGTATGAATGTCATTGTGCTATTAGTTAGTATTGGTACTTGACTTGGTGATGTTATTTGTTTTACATTTTATATAAATATATATCTACAGTACATATATAATTATTAGAGTCCGGATTAAAAAGCATTAAAAATATTGAAAAAAGCGCTTAAAAAGCCTATCGATTTTCGAAAAAAAAGCATTACCATATGCAAAAAAAGCACGTACATTATACAAAATTGTATAAATTATATATACATTATTGATTAAATAAACATTGATTTTGAGATTTATAATAATTTACTTTTATAACATTAACATTTAAGTACTTCAACAAAAACATGTAATAAATTCAGAAAACATGTTCAGTCATAAAACTCAAATATTTTAAATAAAAGAAATTTTTAAAACATTTTTAATTCATAGATACAGAGTAATATTTAATAATTATAATTGAAACATGTGTTTTAAAATGAAAAACCTTAAATTCTTTTTATTAACAGTTTTTAATAAAAACAACATAAAAAAAAATTTATTTCCGTTTGAAACACGAAATTATTAAATGTTCATTTAAATGTTCCATTGTAAAGTTCTGTCGTCTATCACTTAAAATATTTTTATAATTTGAAAAACTTCTTTCGACATCAACACTAGTTATAGGGGCATATTTAAATTTTGCCACGACAGCTGGATCCATATTTAATTCTTGGACTACCTCTCCACTTAAGATCGAGGATATTTTACTTAAGGTTTGAAATCCCTCGTTCTTTGACAAAACATCGTTGAGTTTTGTTTGCACTGTTTCACCAATGCGCCCAGGTATACTGTCTATGGCACTTTTAAAATCATTAATTTTTTTAACAGATTCAACTAATGACAATTGCTGCTGCTCTAAGGATTTTATGGTTTTACTTACAAGATTAAAATGACATTTAATAAAAGATTATTTTTCAATTCTGCTTTTTCTAAAACGGCTTGGCAATCTCTTATCGATTTAACAGCAGTATCTGAAAGCTCGAACACAAGGTTTTTAAAATCTTCGAAATGTTCAGCGTAGTATAAAGCAGCGTCTAACCAAGTTCCCCACCGAGTTAACACTGGCTCAGGTGGTAATGGAATGTTAGGCAATCTTTTTCTGAAGAGTTGCACTCCTAAAGAGGCTTTAATGAACGTTTGTTTGCCATTTTTTATTAGTTCATTAACAAGAGGGAATTGAAGCCGTATAATTTCGGCAACCCGATTAAGACCGTGTGCTAAACAAGTGCAATGAACTAAATTTCGATAAAAAATCTTAAGATTTGATGCAGTTTTAACCATATACGGTGCAGCATCAGAAAGCATTAATAATATTTTGTCATAGGGCACAGCCTCGGGTAGATAAAAATTTGTTAATGTCTCATTTACAAATCTTGTAACTGTATTGTTATTTGTTGCTTCCAGCTCTTCTGAGCATATCAAGTATCCTTCCGTTAATATTTCCTCATTAAGCACACCTATAATTAAGTTTGCAACATACCTCCCGCAAACGTCTGTAGTTTCGTCTACGGTAAACCAAATGTAATTATTACCCACTAGCGTTTTTATTTTCTGGATAGTTTCTTTATATACAGAGCTAACATAACATTTTCGAAGGGTACTTTCATTCGGTACATGTATCTTGCAATATTGTTCCAAAAATCTTTTAAAGCTATCATTTTGTAATTTGTTTAATGGTATATCAGACTGCACCATAGCTTTGCATAGATCAAAATTAAATCGCTGTTGTTCGTTATAGCCAGAACATGACTGTAAGGATTCACCAATTGTTTGTTGCTTAGATTTATTTGTAAACCTTTGTAGACTTTGTTGATGCAAAACTGTTTGCACATGTTGTTTAATATTGTATTTTTTGTCGCACTGAATCTAAAATTAGGAACAACAATGATGTACCAAGGATTTAATTTATAAGAAACAACTTACCGTTTTTATACAGGCTCGGCAAAATAATCTACCATTTTCAAAATGCAACTCTTTATATTCTTTAATCCATTCGTCTACCGTGGGCCTCTGCTTTGGCATTTTAAAATAATTTTACACAAAACTAAACTAATTCAGTTTAATAACGTGTAAACACATTTATAGAATGTAATAGTTCATGAAATGTTTGTTTACAAATGCCAAAGACACCGGGGAATTCTAGGAACGGAGGTGTATCACGTGTTTGTGATGTGATATTTCTAGCGGCACTGTTTGCTGATGCGACGCGATCAAAGGGGAAGTACCTACGTGTGTATGGAGATGCGGGGAAATAGTCGACATAATGCATATATATATTCTCATGTTTGATACGTTGTTATTTTTTAATTATTTTTATGTTTTCCATACATCTTTTTCTACACTAAGTATATTTCTGATTTGTTTATGTAAACTTATACGTAAAAATATTAAAAAAGAAAGCTGTAAATAAGCACAAAATATTAAATTAAGGACAAATATTACTAAAAAAGCAAAAAAAGCATCTGAACATTAGTGCCAAATGACTTATTTTTACATATTTCGTACACATTTTAATACTAAATGTATCTGCTTGTAATATTTATAATAAGCTTAATGCCTAGAAATCCGGACTCTAATAATTATAGTACATGTGAAACGATTACGAAGGTACGGTTATAACTTTTTTTAACGTTCAGCAAATCAAGATTTTGGTTTTATTAGTTTAAGACAAATTTGTAACGGTGCTTCTATAGATCCGTTATCAATTTATAAAGATTGTTTTAATTACGCATGTCTTATATCAGTAGATGTCGAAGTCTTTCTCAAGATATAAGAAAATTTTTATCATCGTAGACGTAGACACATACTCATTACAACCGATCCTGACCTGTCGCGCCGACGTCCAATAATCATAAAAAGTAAGACTGCATAACTTAAAATGATATATTGAGAGAAAATCCGGAAATATTATTGCTAAAATCGTATACGCACAGTCGATTTTGCAAAAAAGAGACATATCAATATTCTCGATAAAAAAATATTAATTCGATTCTTGTAATCTTCACATGTGTATATATAGATACATACATACACGATATCTAAACGCAGTGCAACCAAACAATCATAACTGACTAGAACGACCATGCATATTGTGTTACATAATTTTATTAAGTATTTTTTTATACACATTGTATATATAGGTTAAGTACGACAAAATTGTTTTAATCATATTTCTTGATAAAGCGACCAATATTTTCGGATTCTACATGAAATATATATAATATTAACATTTAAACTATAGCAAAAATCGACTGCGCATATTCGAAAGTTCTATCAAATTTCGAAGTATTACACATGTTAATGATACTATATTTAAATATTGGAAAGTCAAAATACGCAACAACAGAAAGAGGGAAGACACGAATAAATGTATAACCATATATAATGGTGTACTAACGCAACTATTAGTGAGAAAACAATATATAGATAGGTGCGAAGAATTTGGCAAGGAACACGGAAAGAGGGAAGAAATTTATATATCAACATACATAGATATAATTGATAAGTTTAAACACATTATGATACCTTCCAATATCTTAAAATTAAGTACTAGAGAGGAAATATAAATTCAAAATATGAGCTTAATAGTAGTAGTGTTCTTTAAATTTTAATTTTATATAATCAATGTAAGAGTAGTGTTTCATTTTGTTCTTTCAGTAAGTTGAAAGTTTTGATACATAGTAATCATGGTTTTTAATAGAGATTACCAACACATCTCTATTAAAAACCGTGTGTTGGTATTCTAAAAATTATATTTTATTGTAGACATGCTTCATATCTTCATTCTTTTTTATTTATGGTAATAACTTCAGTAGAACAGGAAACTATTTTGTCATTCTAAAAAATAAAAACAGTAAAATGTGCCTAAATAAATGCATTGCATTCCTTTAATACTAATGTATTGAATTTAACTTGTCTAGAGTGACCAACTCTTGAAACAACCATATTTTTATGGTATCGCCATTGGTAGATTTTTGATCTTGATTCACTGTGTGTACTCATATAATTGGGAAATATGTGGTTAATTGAATAGCAAGAATGGATAGAATTTTGCAGTAGATCTGTTTATTAAACAGAAATATGATAGAACTGAATGACAATTTTACTTCAAATGGTTTCCTGTTTTTACTGCACTAGTTTGATTACCTTGTGCCTATAAATTGTGTTTCTAACTGGATTCCAAACACATTTCTTATTTGTATGTTCCTTACTCTATTCACTCTATGACTTAAGTACTTGATATCAACAGCTTACAGTCTGTTTCTCTAGTTTTGAGTTATTACCAAGATTGGTTGGAATGCTGCTTTGACTATTTATGTTTTCTTATTTGTGAAATGATTGTTCATTACATAATACTCCTTTACTACTTTTTATTATTTGATATTTATTTCCAAGCCCCGATATTTGTCGTTTTCTAATACCCATATGTAATTCTTAAATTAGAATTTATCAATTTATTCTATTTGTATATTTCCTATTTCCATATTAATTATATATTAATTTACTAGTGTAAAGTTCGTTTTCATCTTATTCACTTTTATTCCAGTCTACTCTAGGATTTTATAATGCTTTCTTAGGTTTCTTTGAGAATTCTGTTAGGTCACTGCTTTAAACAGTTATCAGTAAAAGGCCTCTTTGAAATGTCTATACTTTTTAGATCCTATTATTTGAGATGTAATTTTTTTTTGGTTCAGTAATGTTTCATTTATTCCTTCCATGAAAAGTACTAGATTGAGACTTTTATTTTGTCTAATCTTCAATTTTCGCGAATTGTCCTGATTTTATATTATTCTAATGTCATTGCCGAAACAGTTTTTATCTATACTTTCAACAATTCTTTCATTTAACAGCCGAAACCTAATTTTTCCAAATTTATAACTCTATAGAACTTTAACAAATTTTTGAAGTATTTTCTATAGTTCAATTTATGTGAATACCATCTATATAAAATAATTTCTCATCTTCTAATAAACACGTATATGTTAACATATTAAATATTTATTATCATACAATAATTGGTGAACATACAACAAACTAATAAATTATAGTCTATTAACGTAATTTAAGAACTTCTTGACATTGCTTTCATAATCAATATCGTTCTGTTGACCATGCTCTTTGTTTAATACATGTAGATTTACATTACATTTTCCAGATATTACAACCTAAAATAAATTACATATTAAAGATGATACATGTTCTTATATCACTGATAGCTTTACAAAACTTTAAAAGAATTAAAAATAGAACTGCATAAAAAAGAAATAGTAAATGAAAAAATTAATAAAAAAACTGTTTTTAGTTATTGTCTATTTCTGGACCTCATTGATGAACCTCGACGGTTTTTTTTTATCGTTAACTAATCTGTCCCACTTATAATTTTCACTTTAATAGCTTTGTAAAAAAACTTAACTTAAATTTTATGTTAGTTACCTACCATATAACTCCTTTTGATACTTTCATCTTTGGATATATCTGGTGATAATCTAATAAAATCAATTTCTTCCTTAAATGGGATAGTATATGCAGGAAATATATCGCTTATACTTAAATCCCAAATGTGTATACAATTTCTTTTATCTTTCACATAAAAAATACACGGTTTATTTTTAGACCATTCTACAAAATCTACACCGTTACTGTCCGCGAAATCGTCGCAATTCGTCAATATAATCAATGGGGCTTCCATATTTCGTGAAAATAGTACAATATTTCCATTTTCATATCCGACTAACTTATACAAAGGTGAAAATGGACAGGTCGTAATACAATTGCTTGGAGATATCGGATCTAAAGGGATTTAAAACATTTTTTAGTAATTTTTTTAAACAAAATTGTTGTTTTAGAATGTATTTATTAAATAAACTTCTAGATACTAAATTTTCTAATGATGTCTAGGAAAAGAATTGATTACCAGTAGTGTATCTTTTTGGATTTGCTTTGGTCCCTGTTGTAGTAACAAAATGAAGTATTTGTCCATAATTTGTAGATACAAAAATATGATTTACATCCAATTGATTGACTGCCATACTAGTGCATTGTAAGTCTAATAAGTGAGGATATAATTTCTTTAAAGAAATTTTAACGTTCTGTTGTAGTGACACATGACTTTCATTGAAATTTTTTAAAGACACTACAGTCCATATTATTAAGTATCCCTCTTCATCTAAAGAATAAACCTAAAACATAGTTCAAAGTACTTGTATAGAAAATTGGAAGGAGTTATGAGTTAATTAAAATTTGAAAAAGATAAAATATATATTTTTTGTGGATTTTTAACACCTTAACTTTTCTTTAAGTATCGAAATTAGTACATTTAATATTATGAAACTCATGAATAATTTGATCTCATTACAGAACTAATTGAGATACAAATAAGATAAAATCTAGTCAAAAAAATTAAACCTTGAAATATCATTTGGTTAGAAATGTTATTCTCACATTTTTTACTAAAAAATTTTAAAACCAAATGTTAACACGTATTAAGATTCAAATGTGGGTATGTTTTGTACATAAAATATATATTTATTAAATTTTATTAAATGAAAAATAATTTTAAGAAAGGAAGTAAACAACTTTCCTTTTACCTATTTTCAGTGGTGATTTAAGGTCAAGGATTGTTGTCTTCTCTGGGTGATGTTTTGTTTGAGTGACTATTTATTTAGTTAAAAAAGTGCATTTTTGATGAATCAAATATTAAATTTTAAATAAATGTAAGTTTCATTAAAAAATATAATAACAACATAACCTTGTCATTATATAAACTAACCTGAGAATTGCATGTATCATCTGATATAAGAGTATCATTGTTCTTAATTACTTCCAAGGTAATAATTTTGGAGACATGACCTGCATTTATATTTGTAAGATATGTTGGAACAGTAACTTCTTCATGTACATATGTCAACTGTTCCTTTAAGTTCCATATTACTATAGTTCTACAGATAAATAATTATTAGATCTATAATTTTGGCTAATAAAAAAATTGCAAGAGCATACCCATCGTTAAGGCCACCATAAATATATGTTTCTACAAGAACACTGCATGTTAAAATTCCATGCACTCTTATGTAATATTCAGGCACGTTTGGATCAGAAATTTTCCAGATACAGAGTATAGAAAATACATTATCACAATGAACAGTTATTAATTTAGTTGTATTATTTGAAAAATTTGTATATACAATAGGTAAATTTTCTAAGTACGACAGCTTTGTGTTAAGTGACACAAATCCCTCACTAAATGGTATTTGATTAGAATTAACTTCGATATCTTTACAGCTTTTCTGTTGAGAATTTACTTCTATCAAATTTAATATAACATCACTCACATTATCCATAAAATATTTTAAACTTTGTTCATTATATTTAAGTTCTTGCCAATTTGTTTCAATTTCATCACTTCCAGTACCTAAACATTCTTGTTTGTGTACATTTAAATTAATGTTTTTTTTTTTTATTTCTGTTAATTTTGTAGGATACTGGGTCCATTTATTTATGCTTTCTACTTGAATTGTTTGCAATTCTTCAGATATATTGTCATGACCAGTTTGTGTTGATGATTGTACAGTGTTATGATTTCCAAACTTTTTGATGTAAATATTGTATGGGATACTTTCCATTTGAAATATAGTGAAAGTTTGGTCATCTAACTTAATCATACTAGCTAATTCTACCCCACGCTTTCGTTTCATTGCAAAAGATTTTAAATAATTTTGTTTACGTTGAGCATCTGCAAAATTAACAAATTGTCCACTTTTTTCTACTTTACCATCTTCAAAGCCTTCGTCAGATAGTGAAGTAAGATTACTGCGATTTTGTTCAGTAACAGTTTCTTTCGACTCAATTATGTTATCCAAAACCTGTTTATATTTCATTTCAGGTAATTCAAAATTACCAGAATCTAGCTTACGTTCTTCATCAGTTTCCATAGTAGTTACTTGTGGCTCATTTTCATCTGACGTTGATATTTCTGAGGTCGATTCAGAAGTGTTTGATGAGGTATAGTCTTCAAAATCTGATTGGTACGAATCAAAATCATCATCATATTCTTCAGTGTCTACTTTAACATTTGGTACTTTAACTATAGTTGCTGTTTGTGGTCTGTGTACAAAATTGTCCAGAGAATTGTGTTCTGAATCACTTTTTAACACTTTAACTTCACTTGGACTTAATGTTCTAGTTTTATTACGTTCCCTATCTTTTAATGAGTCAGGCACTGCTTTGATTGCATTTGTATACATTTGTTTGGATGGAAAAAACTGCGTTTTTGATATTCGACTACTTGTGGGTGTGTTTAAAACATCTTTCTTATTTATTCCAGATTTGTCTATTTTCTTAACTGTATTAGATTTATTTGATGTAGATGAACTTGATGATTTAGAGCTTGAATTACTGGATTGTATTGATTTTGGTGAGATCAACTTGTTTATATTTTTTTGTTTTTCATTTTGTTTTAGTCTTGTATTGTGAACCGTTTTCGCTTTTGATATATCTTTATTTTGCTCTTCCTTACTCTTAATCTCTTCATTTTTATCTTTACCTTTTTCTGACGGTTTGGTTCTGAGTTTCGTTTGCTTTTTGAGGGCATTCTATAAAGAAGATTTTTACTTTTTTAAAAAGATGGAATATAAATGTAATATTTACCTGACTTCTATTAGACATAACATAAAATTATTTGATGTTTAATCTGACATAAATATTTTATACCTAACATTACAAACAAACATGTCCCTGTAGAAATAATCAATAATTTTCTAGGCTAATTTATATGTATTTATGTATATTGCTGTATGAGGTATAGCTTGAGTTTAATCAAATCAATAATTTTCTTATTAAAAAATTTATTAAATATTAATATCACAGAAAAATATTAATATTTCTTACAATTAGGAGTTATTATAACATATTTATCTAGTATGAAAATAGTAAAACGTTATTGATATGAATAATACTAAAATAGATGGCACAGTTCTCATAGAGGATGAGTGTTCTTGGCAAGTCTTTATATCCTTCAGAATTTCTTCGTATTCTCTGGGCATATTATCGTAATTTTTTAGTTTTGGCGTTTTTTGTAGTTTGATTGTATTGTCATTAAAGAAAATATTCCGTGCTTCGTTAAATTCTCCGTACATTGTGAACATCCTGGTCTGTTCCTTAAATTCTCTACCATACAAATTATCTAATTCTAAAAATACGTCCAGTATATCTTTCTCTCTCCATAACGTAATGTTTTTGGAAACCATAGCTTGACCAGCAGGTGACCAGCTAAGATGACAAGGTTCTTGATCACACAGAATACGAAATTCAAATCCAATATTGTTTTTGTCTGAAAAGTGAATTAACAATCATTCATCCTATGGATTACAATTTTTTACACTTTGTAAATAAAGTAAGTATAAATAGGGATCATGATTATGAGATTTCGGAAAAAGAAGCTATGCATTCCAGTTAGTCAATTATTTAATACTTAAAAATGTATTAAATGTAATATTTTCTTTAAAAACTTTTACTTACTTAGGATAAATTCTCTAAGATTATTTTTTGAGACGAAGGCAACATCTCCTGCACCTTTTTTGAGACAATTTAATGCGCCGTCGTCGCCCCCGAAGTCATTATTTTGACAACGTTTTCCGAGTTTATCATTATATTCGAGTGGAATATTTGGTACGCAACTGTCGCCGAAGAAATTTGCCATAGCTCTTTCGTACGGGCATTCCGAGAGAAGTTTTTTCGAATTTAACTTGTGTATTATCGTGTTCCATGAAACTCCATCATAGGATGGGAAGCATGCGCTTTTTCCTCGGAGCTCCTCAAATGTCTTGATGTTCGAGAGTTTGTTGACTACGGCTATAGTGAGGTATTTTCCATCATCTTCAACTGTCTCATAAAATAGAGGTTTCATATGGTATTTTCTGGAAAATGAAATTTTAGCATTGCGGCTTATCACTAACAAAGAAAATACTTCAATCTCTACCCCTTAATTTTTATGAGATTTGGAACAGTAATTTGTATAAAACTACAAAATGGCAACAAAGCTTAATAATCAAAGGTTTTCCGTTTCGATTATTTAACGCTTTAAAGCAGAGTTTCTTAAACTGTGAGGGGCGCAAAAGTCTTCAAGAGAAGCGCGGCAGAGAAAGACTAAACAGAGCGAAATTAGTATATTGAAACTAATACAAAACATTAACTTAATACTTCTTTTAGTTTACATATGTAATGTACTTTTTGTGGATAAAGTAATGTTTCCTCCTGGTCATGGCTACGCATTAGTATTACCTTTTAAAGTGGATTCGTACATTTGCGGTTTAACTATGTAAGCACAACCAATGTGAAGAGAGGATGGAAGATGGGAGAATGTACGTATCCACCTTACAAGATAGTATGATATTAGGCCATGCCTAGGCGGAGACTTTACTTTCCCCAGAAGCTGTACTTATGAATATAATCTAAAACTATACACTACTCAGTTTATTTAATCAAACTAGAGATTTAAATGTGAAATTTGAACTGCAAAACTTGTCCAAATTTGTTTCTAAGTGAGTAACGTTTACTTTTGGTTTGCATTTGATCTATGGCTTGGCAATGGTTGATACAATTTTCGTCAATCATTGTCATCTTTTCTGTATTTCTGTCAAATTAACGAATCTTTTCTCTTTTTCCAAGAATAAATTTTTGGTGTAACTTTAAGTAAGTTTATTTGTTCAGAAAATCGTCATTTTCCTTTACCCGGTGCTACGTTCATTATTATTAGAAGAAAAATCTACTTAGCGATGATAGAAATAACCAGTTATTCGTTGCCACGTAACGTTCAATATTCACAACATTTTTCCACTTATGTGTCAAGGTTAACTTTAATTCGTTCATTATTTTGTGCTTCATAAAGTTTTTCGCAACAAAAAAATCTGTTTCGTAAAATTATAATATCGCAGTGTTATAACATTTTTGATAAAGGTACAAAATTCCCCTAAAACTATTCACGAGCGATTGATTGGAGTGTATGGGGACGCGGCTACGCCATATTTAAAGTGAAATTTTCGTAAATCGATTGAAGATGATTTAAGGAAATGGTTCGAAGGTCGCCCTTTGAGGGTTTCTGCCTTTGCTAAAGCACCAGATGTATATGAATCAAGCATTTTAGCATGACGTGCTCCAAGATTGTTGACTCCCGAAAAACAATACGTGGGCAATAAATTTCTAAAAACCAAATTGTTTTTAGAAATTTATTGCCCACATATTTTTTTTCGATGCACTCTAAGGCTATACTATAGGCTAGACTATAACACTTGCGTATATTACTAGGATCTAGAAATGCAATTAGGTTTCATGTAATTTAGGTTCTCAAGGCTCCTGAGTCTCCAAAGAAAGCCCCTTCCACACAATCTTCAGCTGCAAAACTAATGTCTACTATTTTTTGGGACCAAACAGGAGTTACTCTTGTTGAATAAATGCCAAAGGAGACTATAATAACAACAGTTACCTTCGGTAATACGATTAACCAAATTACACACGGCTATTGAACAAAAATGTTCAGGTTTGCGTCACAAAGAAGTCTTCCTTCTTTAATAACAAAGCATTATTTGACAAGCCAGCTAAAGTTCAAACCATGTAACTTCATTGAGTTGAATAACCCACCATATTGTCCAGATTTGGCTCTGTCCGGCTTTTTTTTATTTAGAAATTTGAAAAATCACTTTGAAGGACATCATTTTGCAGACGATAACCAATTGAAAGAGGTGATATTTCTTGAAGGCATTACAGGACAGATGGCGCAAGTGTATTGCAATTAAGGGAAATTACGTCGGAGTATTTTTCCACGTGATTTTCGACTTTTGTTTCACTGTTAGGTAGAAAACTTTTCTAATTCCCCTCGTAATAAGTCAACATAATTGAACATGCCTAATGGCTGTATACGTTGTATTCTTATTGTCACAACTTCTGAATCACTTTATAGTGCTTGGGAAAGTTACATATTCTATTCTGATATAACAAATTTTCAAAGATGATCGTGAAACTTAAGTTTGGGGAATGCTGATATTAACGATTGAAGAAGTTCTAGTTTTGCATTTATAAAGGGTTTTTACTAAAATATGAATTTTTACTAAGCCGTTTTGCTTTAACATTGTTATGATGAAAAAAACATGTTATTTTGCTAAGCAGTTCTGTTTTAACATTATTATGATGAAATAAAACACATGTTATTTTGTCATTTCGTTAAGCAGTCCTGCTTTAACATTGTTATGCTTCTAAAAAAATATTTTTAGATTAGAAATCATAGCTGTTACCCTTTTGTGCTTTTAATAAACCACACAATAAATAATACAATTTACTTACGTTTTTCCTATATTCAAGTAATCGGGATGAGTAATAACTACGTCTACAATTTGCTTATGAATGGCGTCCATGCAGTGGGTTTCATTATCAGCTTTGAGGCAGTCTATATCAGGTTCAACACCGTGTACGGTGGCAGCTTCCCTCATCCAACCGCATTTGTATTGAGCAAGTATAGATGTGGTACAAATTTTCACCGTACGTGGTGGATGACAACCAGTAAAGCTGTTAGCATTTAGATATCCGGGCGCCTTGGACAAATAAGTATCTACCGAGTCCATAGTGTCTAGAGTGTATACATTTACGTGATAGCCCACTATTTCTAAAAGGTTGAGTAATGCATCTTTCCAATCTTCTGTGTGAACTGCGCTTGATACCAGCATCTGAACTGCTGCTGCGGTTTGTCTGAAAAAGTGTTTTGAGTTGTTAATAACTAGAATTTAGGTAATCGATTGTTAACCCCTTGATAAAAGAATATTTGGTAAAAGAAATGGCTCTCTTTAAAATATTTTGTTTATTGACCATCTTACAAGCAAGCAAATAGTCATTATGGTAATAATACACAGTTGAGACAGTTTGAAAATTACGAGGGAAAATTTTTATGTGATCTATCTAGCTATGAAAACAATAACGAATGCCAAAGGTTTTTAAATATCAAATAGTGTCAATTATTATACGTATTCTGATCTAATGGTGTGGATATTGTTAGATTTTTGTTGTTTTGGCAGCAGCTTGAAAAATGAAAAATGAGTGACTTAAAACTTGTACACAGAAGTGTTGATTAAGCAGAGAAATTGCTCACAAATGATTCATGAATGAATGATTGTTGTCTATGGCGAAAATACAATCACATAATCAAGTAAAATTCTAGGTCGAAACGATTTCTTTGAGATAAGGACACAGGAAACAATAAAAAAATCGAAAATTTTGTGTTGACGGATGATAAAATGAAAATTTTGGTTATTGCAGAGAAGTTTAAATAGGGACATTTTTGAATATGTTACTTAAAGACTTAGGAAATAAAATGTTAGTACGGCAGGCTTCTCACACCAGAACAAAAATTTGTCAGGCAAAAAGTTGTTTCGGAAAATTTGCATGCGTCGATACAAGACTGCTATTTTTTTTTCGAAAATCGTCACTGCTAATGAAGTCTCCGTTTGAAAATATTTGTAGTAGATGTTATAGTTTTAGGACTGGCACTAGTCAGAGTCTATCTAGTGGGTGTACAAAAGGTCTTCGTCGTTAAAGAAGGTGAAATGATAACAGTTTTGTGGGGCTGCAAGGAGATTCTGCTAGTCATGTACATGAACAATTACCGTTGATGTTTATAAGGTGTAGTTGCATATCTTAAAGACTTGCCATTCGAGCGAAAAGATTTCAAAATTTTGCTGAAAAAAAACTGTTGCAAGCAATTACAGAGTACATAAGGTTCGAAACATACGAGAAGTTATCGAGTAATGTGGTCTACAACAGTTCAGACATCCAATCTATAGTCTGAATTTAGTACCCAGCGCTTACTATTACTACGGAACAACTCCTGAAGATGATTGAGATGTCATCGAAACGTCGAGACGTCGATTCTTTCGAGAACTTCTGTCCAACATCGCGGAGAGCCCGAGAATCTAATACTACTCATATAAAAATAGGTGTCTACATGTAAACATAAGTAACATTATCGGTCGCTTTCTCTATTAATAATGCTATATATATATATATATATATATATATATATATATATATATATATATACAACCATGCTCAGATGTATTAGACACCCCAGGTAAAAACCCTTATTGTCGGTATTATCCAAGTCTGACGGAAATTAACCGTAAAAATAGTTAATGGTATTTACAGAAATGCGTTTTTGAATACCCTAGTTAATCCCCTATTGAAAAGAATAGGTGGAAAGGGGAAATTGCGGATTTTAAAAATTTAGTGTCATTCTAGCAGTGTGTGAGCAACGTGCGTTTGTGAGTTTGTGGTAGAGATCAATTAGATTATCCTATTTTTTCACGTTGTGTCAGTTATTTGTTGAAGAAAAATGCCTAAAACACGCCAGGTGTCGGTAGGGGAACGCGCCCAAATAATGCTACTGCATTCCCAGAAGTTATCAATAGCTGCAATCGCAAAAAAATGTTCGCAATGTGCAGTCCGTACAACCATTAGTCGCTATCAGGAGAGTGGGTCGTTTGTTAACAGACCAAAAAGTGCCAGAAAACCCTGTTCCTCGATTAGAGAAGACAGAATTTTACAAAGACTGGCTCTCAGTGATAGGAAAAAATCGTCGAAACAGCTCGCCAGTGAGCTGAAACAGCGTTATCGCGTAATAGTTTCTGCGCAAACAGTGTGAAGGCGTCTCCAGCGTGCTGGTTTACGAGGGTGTAAAGCGCGACGTAAACCGCTTTTAACAGACGCTCATAAAAAGAAGCGGTATTTATGGGCCAAACAACATGAAAATTGGACAATCGAGAAGTGGTCGAAGATTCTTTGGTCTGATGAATCGAATATCGAGGTATGTAAGTACATCTTCATGACTAATATTCTTATCCTTGTATGCAATTCAGTCTACATGTAACATTAAACAAAATTAATCCTGTCTAAGTGCTAACTTTCTTCTTTTGCCTGGCAGCTTTGGGCACTACCTGGGACGCTATACGTTCGGCGTAAGCTAGGGGAAGCTTATGAACCACAATGTAACATTGCCACAGTAAAATTTGGAGGTGGTAGTATCATGGTTTGGCATTGTATGTCTGCATACGGTGTTGGAGAAGTGTACCTGTGCGATGGATGGATGAATAGCCAACGCTATTTAGCCATGTTGGAGGAAGTATTAGAACCGTCTGTGCTAAAACTATCCGACCAGGATATTCCACAATACATTTTCAGCAAGATAATACGCCCTGCCACAAATCGGGAGCTGTAATGCGTTGGTTCGAGGAAAACACAGGGGAGGTAATGGATTGGCCGCCACAAAGTCCCGATTTGTCGCCCATTGAAAATTTGTGGCGTATCTTAAAAACTAAGATCACGGAACATAAATGCCTGTCAAAAGCAGAATTATCAACAAAAATTCGCGAAATATGGGCTGCAATACCACCGGCAGAGTGTTTCAATTTAGTAGCAAGTATGCCTCGACGAGTACGAGCTGTCATTAAGGCCAAGGGCGGAGCGACAAAATATTGGTAAATTGTACTATATTACTAAATAACACTTTGTACATAATTTTCACAACAGGTTTATTTTCCTCACCTCTCTTTTGACTAAACTATATAAACTATATATGTATGTATGTACATAAATTCGTAAGGTGTCTAATACATTTGAGCATGGTTTTATATATATATATATATATATATATATATATATATATATATATTATACGTACTTAGTTGCTGCAACTACTGGCCATGGTTGAGCAACCCATGTGCAAGGCTTGGAAGAATTTAGGCTAATTAGAGTGTTGTCTTTGCAAAGAAACTTGTAGTTAGTCCATTCGTTGTTGTCATTTTTTTCGAGATTAAATTGCAAACGAACATGTTTGTAGGTTGTCCAGCTTATGTCACCCGTTCCATCTCTAAGACAAAGTAAAGATCCACTGGGGCCATAATATTTGTCGTTTTCTGAGCAGGCGTCGGGGTTACTGCAAGCTCTACACAGGTTAGGGTACTTTCGTTCTAAAAATTAATATGTGTTTATTAAACCTCAATAAAGGTACGTTTTGTAGAATGAGAAATAACTTACTTAGTTCTCGATCAGCATCTCGATCGTTTACCCAAGCTCCAGGTTTACAGGCGGATTTGAAAAATTTCGATGATGAAAGGATTCTGTTTTCAGGAACTGTGAGTTTTTCATCACAAGATTGTGGACGGACTATAGTTGTTTCCAGGAACTGCATGTGAAAGAAACAATTTTAGGAACATATTTATTTATTGTTTATAACTACGTTCATTAAAAAAGGGTAAATAAGAATACTAATTGAAATTCGTTTCAATATCTAATCATTTTTGTGTAAAGCAATGTTATTCATACTCCCTAATTAACAGTACGATAATTAACGTTTCATAGTTGAATGGTTTACTTTCGTGTCAAAAATTAGAAAAATTAAAAGAATTAAAAAAATCTCTACATCAAAATAGGAAAATAAGTAATATACCGTCCATTATACCCTAAATCATATTCAAATTCAAAGTATGACAATTTTCACTTATAATACGAATAGATCTTAAAGAGTACTGATGAAAAACCTTACGTTTCTACACAAAGCCTTTGCACTACCTTAAAAATTGATTGATTGATTGACAATATAATTTTACTTTACACTAGTATTTAATACATGCAGAAAGAAATAATAGGGCATCCTTTCTTCGACTGATCTTCAATTGTTTCTATATCTTCCTAAAGCCTTGACCTGTTAATATAGTCAATGCCAATGAGGTGATGTTCCATTTTGCTTTAAAAGAAGAAAGCCAGTTTTGGAGCATATTGAAATAGGACTGTTTTGTTACGATGATCCTCTCGAAGAAAAATGGGCAATAAACCTTGTTCATAAACATTGCAAAGAAGACATTCATCTTATGCGAATATCTTTTGCGTTCGGCTGCCTCGTGTGAGTGTTGTGTTCCTCAAATGCGCACGCTGTGACGGTTGACGGTGTCATTCAAGTAAAAAATTAAATGTAAAATGTAGGGCTCGTCTTCAATCATATTCAGCATCGAAATGTTAAATTTCATCCACCTCGTCTTGTCGACAATGGTAAGTGCTTGAATGAGCTGCAGTCGATCTGGTTTCAAATGTAGACGCTTTCTTAGCACGCGTTAGATAATGAATTGAGAGATTTGAAGTTTCACGGCTAGCTCGTTTTGTGAACTGTTACGAATTTCATTCATAGTACCGATTTTCTTCGAAATTCGCGGTTGACCTGGAATTCTTCCTTTACATAGTCACACGTTCTTTATAAACTTTCGATACCATATGCTCTTTGAAGAGGATGCTTTAATGTGGAATCGCCTTCGAATTTGTTTTCATAAGCTCGAGAACGCAGAAAGCCTTTTACTGTCGATTTGTAATTTCGAGTGTAAACAAATAACTGAGCGTTAATATGGGACCAATGCACTTATAGTGTCCATGTAGCATGCCATTCGAAACTAGAAACTGCCTCTTTCAAGTAATCAGTGACTCATTCCATAACGATACTTGAGAACTACATTGCATCATAAAATCGGTTCAGTCTTCTATTATAGCTCTGTACTTTACCTGGCATTTTATTGCCTTTCGGCGAAACATCAATTGAGAATAATTTGAAGACGTGAGAAGCAACCTGATATGCATTTAAGTACAAGCCAAACCTTGTTTCTATTTCTTACAGGCCTATAGTTTCATAAAAACTACATTTATCTGAGAAACAAACGCAGCTCCCATGGAGTACAATTAAAATTAATTTTATAAATATATTAGAATAGAAAATTTTAGAAATCGCAAGAAATGTAATTGTACTTACGCTATATTGAAGTTTCGAACACAGCTTTCAACAAAATCTAAATTTCTGGAAGTTGACGCGCACACAAAAAGCAAGTCTAGAGTCAAAAAATTTTTCTAAATCGGTCACTTCTTTTGTCCTGGTAAATAATTCGTTTTCGGTGGTGTAATCACCAATAATGGGATTAAACATATCTAATGCATATATAGTAATAACAAAGCATTTTTGAACATTTAGACGTACATACTTCATTCACTCTATTTCGAGTTTATTCATAGGTTAATTTGCAATTATGTAGAATTTTGCGGTGCATTTATTACGTTGTATATTTTTAAACCATCCATATATTTAGAATACAGGCTATTAAGTTTTGCTATTAAGTCATTTACGGAAACATTCAATATATTCTTAGTGAGAAAAAAGTTCTGAAATGTGAAAAGTTGTGGTTGAGTGCGTCATTAGAATAACGTGTCCTATTCATTGTATTTTTTTCATCGATTTGTGGTGAAACGTTGTGTTGTGTAATTTAGTAATCCTGCATAAGTTTTGGTCTGATTCGCTGCTATTTCATTTTGTTTGTATCCAAAATATTCTCTAATAGAGGACAAGGTTTGGATTTGCTTCCAAGAAGACTCCGTAGTAGATGCTATTGTTAATGGCCACGACACAATTTTTCTTTTTGCTACAGTACACGATCTGATTTTTTTCTGAACACATCTCGTATGTAATTTACAACCTTCAGAGTTTTTACAATTCAGTAGTATATTTTGATTTAGAATGAAGCAAAGTGTTTATATGTATGCATACGAGGTGATAATAAATTTATTTTATGTAGAAAATATATTTATACGTACGTTCATTAGAACCTCAGATACGAATTGTTCGGTACCATATCCAGGGTGGCAAAGTATAGAGTTCTCAATATCATACATACTTTTAATTCCCGAAGAATCGCTTACTACTGCCACGAGTTGTTCTTCATATGTCTCTGTAAAAAGATCAGACATATGAAATTTATAAGTTCTGATTTTGTGTGCAGAGAGTAGTTGAAAATACATAAATTAAAATTACATTTTTACAAATTTGAAGTCGGGTTGAATATCAATGATTTTATTTTCTAAAAGAAGGACTTAATTACTAAAGGGTGGATGGATTTACATACGTCGAAGATACTGAAAGTGTATAGTCAATTGTATGTCTGCATACGCTTAGAATGATTTAGAAAAAGCAGCGTGAAATTAAAGGAACAACATTATTATTATACAATAGTGGAATATATTTTAAAACATATTTTATCGTAAATTTTTGTCGACATTTTTTTCTGATTTAAGAAACTGAAGTATGTACAATCTTTAATAAGGGAGCGATCAGCGCATATGCTAGAGGACAACCCGTTGTAAATTCGAAGCTCATTTGGGACGGACTTTTAGGAAAACTGTTATTAAATCATATAAATATTAATTAATATATTGTTATGGTATAAAAATCCAAATAGTTTTATAAATAAATTATAAGAAAAGTGCTAATTCTTCGTAGTAGTCAATACTTTTACTTCTTCAAAGTTTCCTTTATGTCAGTTCTCGTGAATATGTTCTATCGCTGATTGTCCCCTCCCAATGCACAGAGGAAGAAGAAAAGCGACACGCCAAGGAAGCACTAGAGAAGAACGGATATAATAACATAGAAATAAGAAGAGCCCCGAGAAAGCCCAGAACAGAAACGTTACCAACAGAAATGGAATTAGCTAGAGGATTCGAGTACCTGCCTTACACATCTGAAATAACTGTAATGATGGGAACAATATTGACGAAGAAGAATATGAAAGTATGTTTTAGTACTACAACCGCAGTACTAAAACATACTTTCAAGAAGAAGGAAAACTACCAGAGTCGAGAAAATTACTACACAGAGTATGTAAGAAGAAAACCCATACTCACAGATACCTGCATGCCATGTCTAATCACTATTCTAAGCAGAAGAAGGCTCTTATTAACACGCACATGTATAAACAAGGAACGATCAGCAACACCGAACATATGTAAAAAGAGAAGTGGCACGTTAAGAAAGCACTCATGAGAACAGATATAATAATAAAGAAATAAAAAGAGCCTTAAGGAAGCCCAGAACGGA
Organism: Dermolepida albohirtum; assembly: GCA_031893035.1. NCBI lineage: Eukaryota > Metazoa > Arthropoda > Insecta > Coleoptera > Scarabaeidae > Dermolepida > Dermolepida albohirtum. Next base: position 235,832 of record JAVIWB010004675.1, on the reverse strand, counting down.
AACGCCGCCAATAGAAACAGAACCAGCTAGAGGATTTACAATTTAATATGCGAATGCGGGAAGAGCTACGTCGGACAAGCAGGGAGATCGATTGAACAAAAAATTAAAAAATATGAGACATGGTGAGAATCAATCTAATAGCAGATCTTGAAGAAGCTGCGGTATGAACATCGAGACGTCGATAGAAACTACGACAACACGGCGAAACCCGCAAGAAGATTGTACATACAATATTCAGGATAATACAGATACAGGAATATTACAGATTTTCCAAAAGCAAATCAGATAAGAAGTAATTTTTGTAATGAATTTTATGTAGATTAATATACGTGGTTTAATATTTATTTGAAAACCAATTTGAATTTATCTGAGAGAAACTAATTTAAAAAATTTATATTATATCTGTTGATAATATTTCACTATTGCATATAGATATTATTTACAAAATTGAAATAAACATATAATTGCATAATTTGATACGTAGACTTCCGCGGTCGTGGTCTATGGGTACGAAACGTCGGCAGATATACTAGTGACGCGGTTCCAGCCCGGAAAGCCAGAAGCAGATAATATAATTGCATTGTTTATTTTTTATTAATTTAAAATACAAAATACTCAACTTTGGAGATTATTAGTTATGCAATTAAACCAGTTATATTTTATAAAGAGACGAAGCAATTGAGCTCAATTCCCGGGATTTTTTCAATTTTTAAATTTAATGCTTGTAATGTTTTGGCATAGAAATATAACATCTTTAGCATTAGAACGTGCGGCAGATTTCAAATACTACGAGGTAGCCGTTTATATTTCGGGAACTGGCAACACTTAGTGTTGTCTTCGATGTGATGATTACATCGTGAAGTTTGTCATTTGCAACAATATATTTACCTTGACAATTTTATTATCCGGTAGCTATTTCTATTGTTGACAGTAACTTGAAAATTTTATGCCAGCGAAAAAATGGAATTAACTCGCGAACATTTTCGTGCAATTATTTTTCATAACTTTCGGCGTGAATTATCTCAACAAGAATGCATCGACGAGCTGAATTCTTTATATGGTGATGAAGCACTATCGAAAACTATAGTATATCGTTGGTATAGTGAATTCAAACTTGGACGGCGTTCTTTGGACCATGAATTTCGTGAAGGTCGTCCCACAAATGTTATTGTGTCGGAAAACATTAATGCAGTGTCTGAATTGATAATGCAAGACCGTCAATTGACATACCGTGAGATCGAGGCATGTCTAGGTATTAGTAACACCTGGGTACATAATATACTGCATGAACATTTAGGAGTTAAGAAGCTATGTTCACGTTGGGTACCACATAATTTGACAATCGCTCAAAAAAGCACTCGCGTCGATTAGTGCCAAGAAATGCACAAAAAATACAACGGCGGTGCTTCAAAGAACATTTATAAAGTCGTCACACTTGATGGATCTTGGATCTATACGTATGAGCCCGATAGTAAACAGCAGTCGACTGTGGGTATTCCAAGAAGAGCCAATACCAACAAAAGTTGCTCGCGATCGAACTATTTTCGATAATAAAAATTTTTTTTTGTTTGCTGTTCCCGAAATATAAGCGACTACCTTCGTATTTATAGATATTAGACTTCATTTATAGTTTATAATAACGCATTGCATTGAAAAATTGTTGTATTTTCTATATGTCAGTTTAGTGTATGTAATTTGATTTATTTTGGAGGTCCTGAGTTAAGCATTTTCAACAGTGTTGTAAATATCATATTTATTAGAAGAGCAAGGGGTCGCTTTTCAATCGAAATTGAAAAATTAGCGATAATTACCGCGCATTAGCACCCATTAATTAGTAATATTAATTTGTCATAGATACTAGACCTTCTTCAGAAGTCCTCATCTCATTTGTAATTAGGATTTCATTATCGGTATTACTTGCAGCTATTAGATCTTCAGGTGTAAATACGGAAAAATCGGCCAGACCTTTCCTTAGTTTTCGGAGACAGTCAAATCTAAAACAAAAGTAAAACGGGTATTAATCATATGTATATTAATTATGTGAGAGAATTTTAAAATTAATTTTGCTCTTTCTATCATTTTAAATTACCATTTTTGGAATAAAATAATGCACGCTAAATTGCAACTTAATTCAAATCAAAATTAAATATTGGGTTGTTTCATAAGACCACTTGAATTTTGGCGCAGTCACGTTGACGCGTAGTGGAAACGGAATACTTAGGTGAGTGAAATATTCTGTTACCCTAGTTATAGCACACCGTTGTGGCTACATTTTAGTGTAGTTTCTTTAATTTGGCGAATCCAGTTTGTGGCCTTGTCCAGAGTGAAAATAGAGAATGAAAATGAATATTATTTCCAGAAAGGGAAAACACGACGAAGTAGCTAAAAAGATATGCAATGTCTACGGGAAATTTGCAGTTATTGATCGTGCTGTACAAAATTAATATGCCCGGTTTAGGAACGGAGAGTTTGAACATAAAGACTGAGGGCACCCCGTACTGCATACGCATAGAACATAGTCTACTATGAGCTGCTACAGAATAATCAATTGGGTCATATACTGTGAATAACGCGGCAATTTGAAGCAAGGCTCTTCCTAAAAAAGGACCTGCGTTAGTTATCATAATAGACGACGAATATTTTTTCATCATGGCAACGCAAAACTCCACACATCTGTAACCTCCGGTTAAGTGTTGGAGACTTTTCAAGCGATATTGTGCCTCATCATCCATATATTCCAGATATTGTACCGACATTGCATTGACCTCAAAATTTACTTTGACAAATTTTTAAAGAATGAAGACGAAACTTTTTGGAGAGATGCCGTTATAAAGTTGCCTGAACGTTGGACCAAAGTGGTAGAAAATAATGTACACTGCATTTGTTAAAAAATTCTACTCTTTTAGAATATGTATTTCGTTGAATGAGTGGTATAAAACCGAACGGACTTATGTAACAATCGGGTTGTTACATAAGTCCAAGTACAATGGATATTATTAAAATCTTTACGCACCCACCTTTGTTTCTCGGGTAATATTTGTAGTAAAGTTATATAACTGGACATCCGTAACAACATATGCAAAGATGCAATATATATCAAGACATATTGAGTGCTATTTTTATGTTTCACTGGTATTTTAATGCTTTCCATCAGGTTGGTAGCTCTTGCATAGTTTTCATTAAGAGCGAATAAACTAGACCTTAGCTTCGCAGTTAGGGCTACTACAGTCCAAGTATGACCAACGATATTGTACTGGCCATGTAATTGTTTTTTGGAATTAGAACAGTGACCACTGAAAACTGAGTGCACATCGCGCGCGTATCAAGGGCAAACTTCAGAAAATGCTATAATTTGGGCAGTAACCGGACGGTTTGAATAACCCATCATTCGATAACTATTAATTTGAGAACACTTTAATTTTAAGATCATAGAAAAGGGGCATTGTCTAAGTAATTGATGATGCTGTACCTTGAGAAACATTATTGTAAAAATAACTTAATGGCACTTCAACATCATTGGTCTAACTGCGATGAAATCAAAGAGGAATAAGTTGCAAAATAATAAATAGTTTAATGTGGCTTGTGGACTTTGCGGTCATTGTCCATATTTTCTTCTGAGCTACCCGACTGGAATCGCATCTCTGTCATTAGTGCTTGATTTGCCGATGCTAAGAAACATTCTCAGGGCCGTTGTTAACTTTCAGCTTTAGCGGAACAACAAGATCAATAGCCTTCCAAGGCAGGCGAAGTGTTGACAAGTAAAGCAGCAGTTTCAGTTTGCCAATTCATAAGAAACTAACCTAATGTTTTATTTCGAGTATAATATTCCACTTTCCATTAAACATTCTCGTATGATTGGGCTTAATTCTAATTCTAATTTCTTTAAAAGATAATTATGCCATATCTTAAATACTATTTCCTGTTAGCAATATTTTGAATATTGCAAAACTAAATATATGTTTTTTAGCGGTTCAGACTCCTAGGTTTATCAATTTCAAGGTAATTTCTAAATTCTGATTGTTATATCTCGAATTGTTCTAGTATTATCGACTCTACAGACTTCCTGATTAAGGATATAATATGGTTAAAGTCACGTACATAATTTTTGTTTCTTTTAAAAACGTTATGTATGTATGTAATATAGTTCGCATACTTTATTACGAAGGAATTACCAGGAAACGTAACATATAAAAGAAACGAAAGAAGAAAATAACTGACCAACCAAAATTTCATTCGAATTAATTAGACGGAAAGTGAAATTCTAAATGAAATAATTGATTTAGGATATTACCTTCCTTATTATTTTTAAATACATTCTTTTTCAACTACAACGTACTTGTACCAACGATATTGTAGCACCTTAATTTAAAAACTCTTAAGACGTTTAAAATTCTGTTCCGTTGCTGTAATAAGTTCTTCATCTAATTGAAATTTTTTTCCAATAAGGGAAAGTTTGAGTTTGGAAAATAAGTGGAGTGTCTTGAGGCTACATTAAGCGAGTAGATTAGATAACGGGCAATCTTAAATCTCAAATGATCCAATATTTGTGGACGACCCCTTCGATTTATCTAGTAGAGCGATATAGTTTGGCCGAAGATAATCTACGAAAGTGTTCCCCTCGGAATCATAAACAATCGTAGCCATTAACGTTTTTAAAATTGAGCGCATGCAAAAGTGCATTCATCTTCGTGGAGAATATTTCGAAAAACAATGAAATCCTTAAAAGCTATCTACTGTTTTCTTCCAGTTTTCTACGCAAAACTTAAAAAACAACCCACGTATCTACACAAAATACAAACATAAACAGCACTGTTTAAGAGCACGCGCAACATAATTCCAGTTAAAAAAAATAATCGGATAATGTTTGTGTTGCAGAACTAAAGCAACACAACGCTCATTAAAACTTATATTCAATTCTGCCCGATTGTTGTTTCGATTGCGCTCAATTGAATGTTTGAACTTACATTTCTTTTACTTACTCGAAATTATTCTCCCTTACCTATCTAATCCTATCACACACTCTACTTGACTGTCAGGAGTTTGTAATTTGGGACAAATCTTGTCGACCTTTTGGTAACCACCTCTTCCATCCGTTGCGCATATTTTATCTGAAATTAAATGAAATATAAATATTTAACGAAGTATATCAACGAATTATATTCAACATCGATTATTTTGAAACTTATGTTCAATTTATTATATTATACTTTGAACAATTTGTCAATGAAATCTCTTAGGAAATGTATTGACAAAAAACAAAAAATTCTATGTTGTACACAACTGACTCAAATTTAAGAGAAGTGTTCGTGTTTATGTTTTGTTTTGAAATACGAAGAGTTGAAAAATGTAGCTTAACACCTACGCATTTTAACTTTGTAGCGATTTGTACTATTTAGAATATTTTAACTATGTCTAAAACACTGTATTATGACATAACACTGTTTCGGTAAGCTCTCTAAATACTAGAATTTGGAACGGATTGGTCTCTCTTTATTTCTTCCTTTCCTTCCACAATACTTTAAGATTGGAGTGAATATACTTTTCTCCTGTCTTCTACGTAGATTGTTTTAAAAATTTTGGCGGACGATACAGAAAAAATCAATTATTTAACCAATTTCTTTTTTTATTATTTTTCAAAATATTCGCCTTCACTTCTGCATTCGGTGGAACCTGTTCTTAAAACGTAGTTCTTCAGTCACCTCAGATACGAAGCTTTAGTAGGTTTCCACAGTCGTTCCGAGGTATTAAATTTCAATTCGCGCATTTTGCCATATGTATGGGAATAAAAAGAAATCACAAGACGTCAGGTTGGGACAATGAGGCGGATGAGACATCAATTCCGTTTGCGAAGCGGCTAAAGACTCTAATATTTGAAATGCGTTGAGTGATGGTGCATTAGCTTGATACAGAATGATTCGTCCTCTTGGTCATTTCTCGGGCACTCTCCGGAACACAGTTGGCAAACAAATGGTTGTATACCATTCAGCATTGACTATGCGATGATCTTGAGGAATAGGCAGCAAGATGACCGGTGAGTCCTAAAAAAGAAATTACCATTTTCTTGCCACACTTCTTTATGAAGAAGAAGCTACGTGTAACGTGTAGATTTTTATAGAGTCTTGTTAATCGTTAACAGAAAGATTTTCTTCAAGTAAATGAAAATTATTTCGATTAATAAAAAATTGTTTTCAAGAAACTGAATCGTTTTAAAATTTACTATTAAAATATGTTACTTTAGATGTAGCAGTCTGATGTGCTTTAATTATTTTTTATTTCTTTAGTAAGACAATGTGCGATCTAAAGTCATAGCAGTAAATACTGACATGGCGCAATATTCTAGATCAATTCAAGCTTTTAGTTTTTTTAAAGCTCCATGGTTTCTCAAGTGAGAAACATACTGTTACGTTAACCTAGTTTGATTAACTTGTGCGCTGGTCGTGGTCAGAATATTAATTTTATTAGCGCACTTCGTTTATTGGCAACGAATAAAATGGTATATTACTTTCCTTTACAAGGTATGCTTGTATTTTTAAATAAAATACAAGCATACCCTTTAATACATTCATTAAAATAAAATAAAAATGTTTACGTAAAACGAAATCTAAAATTCTTCTTTAAAATAAAAAATAATTCAATAAGCATTTGCACAAATTGTACATGTATTTACTTATAAACAGAACCAATACCATCTGCATATGTAGTTATATATATATATATATATATATATATATATATATATATTATAAACAGAACCAATACCATCAATTCTTAGTAGAGACCTACTTATGCCGCTATCAAATGTGTATGCTTATACCGATGATTTGTCTTTTCCATACAAAAGGATGTTCTTAACGTGTCCATATGCACTTGTAAGTCCGATATGGTAGACTGGCTCGTCGAATGACGAAACGGCAGTCGCCTCCTCGCATAATTTCAACTAAATAGGCGATTAGCGCCTGAACGTTTGGGTAGAATGAAAGCAGCAAATAAAGACCGCTCTTTCGTCATGCAAGATATTCGCTCGACTCACGATCCCCAAATCGTTCGTTAAAAACGTCGGTTCGATTATGCTCTGCGAACCTCTTGTATAAGGGAAACTGTCCGTAATCAAGCATTGTGTTTAGAGGCGAGAGGTCATATGGTCAAGTTGGCACAACAAACAATGAATATTACATGTTCGCATCGATAAAATATATATCGGCGGACATATGTACGGTTAATATTACAAGCTATGGAGTTACGCAGAGACGCTACGTTCAGTTACATACATATATCTTTAACATTTTAGAGATATATCATTACAATAATCAATAAAATAAACATAATAAAATATGCATATGTGAAATTAATAAAATTAAATACAAATTGCGAAGAAATACTTAAAGTCTTTAACAATTACTATTAAGTTTTGAGACAGTTTTATGCAATTCACTTCTTCATAATAAATAAAAAAAAGAGTTTCTTATTTTATTCATTACGATAAAGGTACTGTCTAATAGTGAACATTATTGTCGATGGGTGATTAAAGAATTATTAGTAACAATTAAGGATTCCAGCAACTAGCAGGTTGACTATAAATTGAGCAATGTGTTGAGACTGGTGTTAGGTAATCATTGGTGAAGAAATCACCGAGTCATAACAGGCGCGGCTAAGTAAATATATACTGATAAGGCTCACCGGACCGAAGCAACGTACGGAGCTGAAAAGTTTATAGAAAACTTTTTAAAGTGCAGGTAGCCTAATCAGCGAAACATAAAGAAGTTCGTTTCAACCACTGCTAAACTATATAGAAAGTTTAATGAGAAAAGGCCGTGAAAATTTACATGCAACGATACAATTTCCAATTTGGATTATTTTGTTGCGAATCCTCTTACTCATTAATCATAACCTCTTTTGCAGAGACAACAAATATGTGCCAGAGAGGAAGTACTTTAGATTATTTATTTTGAATAAAACAATATAAAATTTAAAAAATATACTACAGTTATTAAACAAATTTATTCAAAATAAATGAGGGACGAGAAAAATGTAACATTGTTGATAAATTATCTCTTGTTTTGATTTATCTTTCGATATGGGAAAGTTAATACAATAGCTTCTACAAACGTATTTGTTACTAATGCATTGTCATGCGTAATTAAACCGTATTACGTATTATATTCATTACGAGAATACAATTGTTTTGTTCGTTATAGTTTCGTATAAATTCATTAATGAAACACTAACCGTGAACACAATTAATTTTTACGTAACAGACTATTGCTAGACACCAACAGAAAAACATACCCCGTCGAAGTATTTAAAGTTATTGAATTACCTTGAACTTTAATTTTTGTAAGTTGTATATTAAGTAATAATCATTTTACGTCACTTATTGTGTAATGTTAATTTCATATGTGATTATGTTATGTATAAAGTGAGTCACTTGAACAAAAATATTTAAATTACCTGTAACTTTCACCTAAAGTTTTGTCTGAAGGAGAATTACAATGGAAATGGCCCAGACAATTAAAGTTTCGAAGAAACAAAATAAACTTTAAATTTAAATAAATGAGCTCGCGGAATAATAATAAAAAGTCCTAACGAAATAGTAGTAGGTACATTTAATTACACCAACATCATTTTAATTATAACACGATTAAACAGGCTGATTTAAAATAATTTTAAGAATAAGCATTTTAAAAATATTTATTTTATTTTATATGGAATTTCATAATTTCTTTAAAGGGACTAACTACAAGATAAGAGTGGTTGTCCAAATTGCATATTCAAGACGTTTATTTTTACCCATCTCTTCTATCTAGGTTTACAATATGCACCCTTCGTTTTGTCACAGTTAAGAAGTCCTTTACTATGTTTTTGCGCAAATACTTGTTGTTTCGAATAAAATAATTTTCAGTATATCACGCGGAAAGTTTATAAGTAATGACAAAGGTACACTAATTATTACATTTCATTAAGACGCGCCAAATTAATAAAAAAGTTAAAATTGAGAAACCTACGATAAGTAATATTATTCACTAATTACTTTTCATGTAGATGACGAACGAATAAAACTGTTAGGAAGCGAAATAGGAAGTTATTCGTATCCGAAATCATAGTTAAAAGCAATCGTGGTCGTGGAAGAACATATACCTTAGTACAGAGAAACGGCGACTCCAAGATACAAACCTTCATGCTTGTAAACCGTTGTTATGTAGAGATAAACGACAGAAACGATTTCAGTGGACACAAACACAGAGATTGGATAGCTGAACAGAGGAAATGCGTGTTATGAACCAACGAATCTTGGTTTAAAATGTTCGGTTAAATCAGAAGAGTTTTCTCTTGTGTGGATTTGCTTTTTCATTGCGAGCACTAGAAATCATTGGAAAATTGAAAGAATAAAGAAAAGAAAATTATTTTAAAAATATTAGAAAGCAATGAAAACTAACATCAGATATGCGATTAACAGAGAAAAGTTTATAATTACGCAAGGTAATGATTCAAAACATACAGCAATAGTTTGTCAAAATTACTTCAGTGAAAATCAAACAATGTATTTCAAATAATGACATTGCCACCACAGAGTCTAGATCTCAACACCATTAAGTTATTATTGAATGAGTTGGACAGAGAGAAGCACGTACTCTCTCAAGTCATTTGTGGAATATTTTCCAGAAAGAATAGAACAACATCCGGCAGTTTTTTAAGACTTTGTACATTTAAGTCAATATCTAAACTTCCACGAGAGGTAGTGTATATACATGCTTGTAATAATACAATGTTAACTCCTTTTCGATATGATTTTGAAAAATATCGTTAATTAGAATCAAACAGCATAATTTGTACTAGAAAAATTGTCTTGAATTTACAAATTAGCTTCTAAAAGATAAAAAATAGTTTGTTAATCTCTATCACATTTTAAGTGTGTTGCTAAAAAAATAACCATTCGCAGTTACTTTCTTTCCCAATTTTTTTATCGAAAATTTAAAAAAATACGACATAGAAAAGAGTCAATGTTCAAAGTAGATGATCAATTCAATAACCATATGCTATTTCCGAGAGTTTTTACCTATGATGCCATTTTCTTGGTTTAGACACAAACATATTCTGCATGCCTTTTTAATTTCTTCAATATCGCGAAATCGCTGTTCAAGCAAGTCATATTTTATTGTTGGGAATCACCGGATTGTCTCCTTTTATCAGGATTTATAACAAAAAAAGGTCTACTTCTCATTCGAAGACACAATCCGTTGTCAAACACGATCACCAATCTTCTAAACAATTGTCTACAAATCTTTACTCATCGTTAGCTTGATTTTCATTAAATTGTATGGATGGTATCAAGGACGTTTATTAAAAAGGCGATACAAATGACGAACATTAATGACTTTTAAAGTCCTCAATATCCTTGATAATTCGAGATTATTAGGCATGAACATCCTCATGCCTAATAATCTTGAATTAGCAATATTAGGCATGAAGTTGTTCTTCCGATGCAGCCTTCGTTCAAGAATGGTCGGCCGAATGTGTTGTACCTTTTATCCATATCTCTTTCAGAAATGTGTTTGAATCAATCTGATTTGTTGCTCTCATATTCTAATCCACAGATTTCTCTCGTTGCATTCGTTGGATTATTGCCTTTCTTTCCAATAATGTCGTATTGAACAGTAAAATGTATATTTTTCATTAACTAATTATGAAAGCATAACATCGATGAAATGCGTAATACAACAAACCAATGCGCTACTATTTAAAATGACACACATATATAACAAGTGACTATCATGTATTTAACATGCGACGATGTGTAGCATGAACATAAAGGGGGCGAGAACTTTTAAAACAGTCTACTAATAAATGGTGTAATAGGTCTTTCAGAGTAGTAGGCAAAAAATGATTTTTGTTTTTTGTAATCGGAATATTTACTGTTCAATATTTTTATAAAGTTTCTATAATAAATGATAGTCTTGGTATTGAACACAAGCGTTCAATACTGACTGAAGTGAATGGAGCAAATATAAATTTACATATGGCTAAAGTGTCCACTGTAATGCTTTCTTTTTAAATTATGTAAAACTTTTATCAAATTGTTTCAATTTTGTAGGAACTGTCAACAATAGTGATAGGGGGTTTTCGGTATTTGTAGAATTATGGCTCACATAGTTTCCAATTCTTAAAGCATTGTTACGGGCAAGTCGTAACTTGAACCTCAACTTTTGCAAATACTAAGAGAATCGTGTCCCCGTGCTGGAATAGAAATTTACTGAATCCATTAAGGTAACGCTCCTGCACATGGATTTCACATTGATTTTGAACGCACCTACTTTACAATTATTACATCATTTTTTGCATAGCCCAGACTATAAATTTTCTCTTCGTATAGTTGTCCCGATATTTTGATGTTGTTTACTTCTAAGATGCTTAACACCACTTTAATAGCTGGCAACCGAATCTCTAATTATCTTTTAACAATTAATCATCTGTCTCTACGATCCGTTGTGTTTTTCTTTCTTCCACAACGAATCCAGCCGCGCTCGAAGTGAAGGTAGGTTTTCTGTAATCACCTTTGCCACCACTTCCACTGTCTGTCCTGTCCACTGCTTGACGAGAAATACGTTCTTGTCGTACTATTTTTTGATGAGAATAGTTCCTAGATTTTAATAAAGTCTCTATTACTATCTCTTTTCACTGATAATGTCTTCGTGTTTTTCCATTGTTCAAAAACCCCGACCCCCCCTCAACACAAAAAAAAATATAAAGAAAACTAAAATGTTACTATTGTGGGACCAATTTTATTTGGCCCTCTGAAAAAATGTAAACTAATACGTGAAACTTTTTACCTCTCACCTCCTTAACCTATATATTCAGTTGAATTACAGTCGAGTACAATATCATATCTATTTTGATCTAGTTGTTGTTTGAGTTTATAGGTTAATTAGATATGGGATTTAAATATAAAAAGAGTGAGTTAAATAAAGGGTTTTCCAATAACGACTTGACAACTTTTTTTCAAAATAAAATGCAGACCATTTGAGATATTTCAAAAACTTTATTATCGGGTTGAAGTACAATCAAAACATTTATGAATGGAACTCAACTTCGTTCATATGGCCATCGCGGGCACGTTTGCAGCGGTCGATTTGTTGGACCCAATTTTCGATGACTCGGCCACACAATTCGGCCGAAACGACTGCTATTTCGCGTTCAATGTTGGCTCTGAGCTCTTCCAACGTTGTCGGCTTGTTGGCATAGACCAATGACTTGACGTAGCCCCAAAGAAAAAAGTCTAGAGGCGTTAAATCGCACGAACGAGGCGGCCAATCGACTGGTCCATTTCTTGAGATAACACGCTCATCAAATCGATTGTAACGTGTGCTCTTCAATAAATCGATTGTAACGTGTGCTGTGTGGCTTGTGGCACCGTCCTGCTGAAACCACATGTTGTCCAAGTCCATATCTTCCAATTCGGGCCAAAAATAATCGGTAATCATGGCGCGATAACGATTACCATTCACAGTAACGTGACGATCATTATCGTCGTCGAAAAAATATGGCCCTATGACGCCGCCGGCATGCAAACCGCATCAAGCAGTTATTTTTTGTGGATGAAGTGGTGTTTCATGAAGCACATGTGGATTTTCACCCGATCAATAACGCATATTTTGCTTATTGACGAACCCATTGAGCCTAATATGAGCTTCGTCACTGAAAATGATTTTGCAATGAAATTGATCATCTTGGCGCATCTTTTCCAGAGCCCAATCGGAAAACGTACGTCGCTTCAAATGGTCCATCGGCTTCAATTCTTGAGTCAGCTTGATCTTGTGTGGGTGTAAACCAAGATCCTTACGCAAAATTCGCCATAAAGTGGTTTGGGCGATGCCCAACTCTTGAGAACGCCGTGGAATTGACTAATTTGGGTCATTTGCTACGGACGTTTCAACGGCAGCGATATTTTCGACACTTTGACCAACCCGTTGTCTCACTGGCACGGCAACATCACACAACGAATATGTAGACTCACATTTTTGCACTAAACTTGTTACTGCCTGTCTACTAGGGCGAGAATTACGACCGAAAGTCGGAGTTAACGCTCTTAAAGTAGCGGTCACCGACTCCGAATTTCTGTAGTAAATTTTTATAATTTGCAGAAGTTGTTCGTTCGTGTACTTTACCATGATGAAAATGTTAAGTTTACTGAATAAATTGACAGTGACAGTTCGATGATTAGTGAAAGGGTGCGTTCACAAATTGAATTAAAAGTTGTCAAGTCCCTATTGGAAACCCTTTAGAAGATGTTTGATGGAGCGATATGATATTGTGGCATTGAGAGTTCGTTATTTATTTTATTTCCTAAATGCAAATGATGAACTTGGTGAAAATAAAAGACCTGTTGTTGAGATGTTGTTAGATGAAAGCTTCGTACATCAAAATTATACTGTTTCGAAGTGTCGGCAAGGTCCTGACGAACATGGAGTTTTGAAAAAAGATGGCGCAGGCCAAAGATGGATAATTGCTTATTGCGGAGGTAGTATGGGTTTTATTCAAAATGGTTTACTTTTATTTAAATCGAAAACGAAAAGTGGTGATTATCATGATGAAATAAATTTTGAGAACTTTTCAAAATGGTTTAAAAGGCAAGTGGTACCACATTTACCAAACGATGCGATAATCGTTATGGATAATGCACCCTACCACTCAGTGCAAGTACATAGGTCCCCTACCTCTTCATCAAAGAAAGGTGACATAATTTCTTGGCTACAATTTATGAACATACCATACCATCCATATACGTTAAAATCCGAACTGCTAGAAATCGTTAGAAGGTACAAGCCAATGCCACAATATGTAAACGATGAGTATGCTAAATCCAAGGATCATACTGTATTACGCCTTCCTCCGTATCACTGTGATTTGAATCCCATAGAGCTAATTTGGAGTATGGTTAAGAAAAAAATAGCCTCACACAATATTGGAACTACAAATATGGAAAAACTCATTCACGAAGCAGTAAATCAAATAACTCCGGAATTAAGGGGAGTAGAATGTAACCACATCGACAAAATTAGACAAGATTATATGACAAAAGATTTGTTGTTTAACAACGAAGAAGAAAGATTTATTATTCATCTGAGTGCATTGGACAGTGATACTTCATATAGTGATTCTAAATAAAAATATTTAAAAAACGTATGTGTTTCTTTGATATATGAATATCATAAATATACTTTATTTTGTAATGTAATCAATAAATGTGTAAATAGAGTATAATATTGTCGCTTTTAATTTTACTCCTTAATCTCCATAATGGTTACTACTTTTTGATTATATAGACAACTAAGCAAAAAGCCTTTGTTGTATAATCTAATAGGGTGCAGTTATAACCTCACATTCACATATCAAACTTTTGAATTAAGCGCTCCAAATTTTTTTCTCGGAGTGTATCTTTTAAAACGATCGTGCTGCTTGACAGGCCAAATTCAATTGGTCCCACTATAATTATAATATTTTAAGAATGCGATGTTTGCCATAAAACGTTAACTTTACATATACAACGCTGCACTTAGAATGACGAAAAGCAGGAAAGGTAATCCCTTATAATTGTGTTTAATTCTGAGAAGTGGTGGTAAAATATTGAGAATTTTATAATTGTTGTAAGAGATTATCGTCAATACTATAAAAGAAGATATTTTAACAACAGAAATTATGATATTCTCTATACTTATTAAATAGCTTTGAATATTTATAAAAAATAACTTAATTACGCCGTACTGTATATGAACGTTTTTTAAATTTTGGTATATGAATTTAACGAAGTACCATATAATATGTATTTAAACTAGTTAAAATCGATTATTTTCTTTAGAAAGTCTTCGTAGTATACCGTTTTATTAATTTAATTCACTGTACTTCCTCGAAATTTGAAATTTCGAAACAAGTTTATTGGAATCGCGTTGTTTAATGTGCAGGTTTCTCTGGAATCCTATGAAAATTTATGTTGCATTTTACTGTTTATAAGGTTAAAGTATACAATCGATAAGAATATTAGCTAAATACTGTTTGTTGTATTAACGACATTTAAATCATGCTCTTAAAGGTCAAAATTCAAATAAATATTTTCTCGTATGTATGTAGATACAAAAGAATTTATAGACTTAGAACTTGAGTTCGGTTATTCTAGTAAATCTTCTATTATCATGTCCTTAAAAATATATTATATATTATTAATGTCTAGAATTTATTTCTCATTAAAATTATCAGTTAAGATATTAAGTAGAATAGTTGTAGTGCAAATACAACACTAAATTTTGTTTTTTTTTATATAATCCTTGACCATTGAAATAGGATAGGACAAGTAGAAAATGAGTTTTATACTGAGGCATTATAAATAGATAATAAAAGAAGATTTAAAATATGTACATATTATTTAATATTTTATTATTTTTCTTAAGGAATACAATATTTTTTATTATATTCCATACGTTTGCTATTGAAACCAAAACAATAACGACGAATGTACTGTAAAAAAAAAGAAATTTTTAATAGATTGTATTCTATAATGAAAGTTTAATGTACCAGTGATATTTCCAAAGTTCTAGAAATTCGATTTTAGTATAATTGTGTAAATCGAATAGGTCACGTGTTGGGCCAATAACAAGTCTTGACATATTTATGCAGCTGTACCGTCCAATACTGTTTAGTTTACTTTAGTTACTTGACTAATACAGATGTATTTCCGCATCATATACGAGAGCGAATCCCTTTGGTCACTCACAATCAAAAATTTGCAAATATTTTACTTTTATCTGTCTATATAGTTTGCATTAATGTTAACATATTTTTCTCATCGATGTTCTAGCATTTCTAATGCTTTCCGAAAAAAAATTATTCAACCTTTGCAAACTACTGTTCTACCGCACATTCTACATCTTTATTTGATGGTAATCATTTACCACCCAAGCGTTCTTTAAGTTTTCGAAATAGTTGGTAATCGCTGGGGATCAAATCTAGCGAATATGGCGGATGTTCAACTAATTCGAAGCTTGCCTGAGCTTTTGCAGCCGTTGCAATTGCGGACCTGTGACTAGGTGCGTCATCTTGATGCAAGAAAATACCTTTGCGCAACTTCTTTTCTTTTATCGCGTCACGTAATTTGGGAATTAAGTTGGCATAATAAGCACCTGTATTTCTAACCCCTTTCTGCAGAAAATCTACTAAAATTACGCCTTCAGCATCTCAAAATATGGATAGCATGACTTTTCCTGTTGAAGGTTGCATCTTGAATTTTCTCGGCGGTGGTGAACTTCAATGTGTCCACTCCTTGCTTTGTATTTTGGTCACTACATCATAATGATGAACCCAGGACTCATCCACTCTCACAAATCTTGCAAGAAAATTTTCTTTGTCGTGTATATACCGCGTTAAAAGACGACTGCAAATGTCGAGTTTCCTTGTGTGCATCTGTTAACATTTGTGGTACCCATCTTGCAGACAATTTCTTCAACTAGTTGTCTAATAGTCACACGTCGATCTTGCAGTACGAACGAGATCACGAATCTTTTTAAAATTTTCTTGAGTAGTGACGGTTATGGGCGCTCCACCTGCATGTTCGTCTGTACACGTTTGTCTACCACATTTAAACTCACGACACCACCATTTAACTATGTAATATGATACTGCTGATTTCCCTAATGTATCTACCAAATCTTGATGAATTTGAGTTAGGGTCGTCTTTAAACGCAAGTATTTAATGACAGCTCGTTGCTCGACGTGATCCATTTTGATACTAATATGCGACTTTCTCTCGTCCTCTGGCGTCTACTATAAGCACACTTTAACAGGTTCAAACTTGTAAGATTGTAGTGTTAGTCTATACATAGCGGATTACAATACGACGAATTAAGATAAATAATTGTTTTGGTTTATAAATGGGTCAGGGGCGGACCAAAGGGATCAGCCCTCATGGTGCAAGTGCAAGAGGACGCGAAACTTTCAGAAATCGTTGAATACTTGCAAGGTGTATTTAGCGATTCTACAGAATGTAAAAATACTGTTTCTCGACGGGGCGATCGAAGCTGGCAGAATGTTACTAACAAGACGATTCGTGTAGTGGACGCCTGAGCATCTCTGTAAATGAGAGAAACTTTGAATCTACTCAAACAAGGTAGACTAATAATTATTTGTGAAATTGACATAAGTGTACATAACAGGTTCATATGATTTTACACGAACGTTTGGGAGTGAATAAGGTTTTAAGCTGTTGGGATCGAAATAGGAATTCAACAGGTCCGACACGTACCGCCAACTTCAATATCCTTTAGCCCATTACGCCGATCAATTTGGGCAACAGATAATAACTATTGATGAATCATAGATACCTTATTTCAATCCTGACCAAAACTCCATTTACAGAATAGCATAAATCCGTAGACGAGTATCCTCCTAAATCACATACATTTGCGTCGTTTGGAAAGGTAGTGCTTACAGTACTTTGGGATTCGAGGAGATTATTTATATGGATTATCTACCGAAGGATACTTCCAGTAATGATTAATATTATTCTAATCTTTTATCTGGCACATTACGGGAGGCGTTTTGCAAGAATCGGCCTGGGAAGTTGCGTGGCAGTCCGTTATTGCAACAGTACAATGCAAGACCTCATACCACACGAGAAACGAAGGATATTTTAAACGAATTGCGCTAGGATTTGCTTCTACTTCCACTCTATTTATCAAATGTGACTCATAATAATTATTATCTGTTTCCAAATTTGAAAAAAAAAACACTACAGGGTGTTCGATTTCAAGGCTTAAATGAGGTAAAACTTGCTAGAAGTAGGTGAATTGCAGACTCGAAAAAAATTCTTTGAAGACCGTTTAAAAAGTTAGAGATTCACGTTGACAGAAGTGTATTCAATTAAGTGGAGATTATATTGAAAAACTACTTTGTAATTTTGATGAGAATCGACGAAATTAAAAAAATTATAGTTGAGTTCCTAAAACTTCGATAACATCGTTCATTCGTTGACGATCTGAAGATTTTTAAGAGAGCTAGATCAGTTCATGATTGTGAAGCTTTACAGACAGCTATTTTCTTGCCTTGCTGGAGCTTCTCTAACGATTTTTTTCTAAACGTTTAAAAAATTGAATTTGCTGTTAGTCTGTTGTGAGTAGTTAATGTGTTTGCATAAATTGTGGTTAATGTTTGTATCAGAAGTGCATGCTAAAAATAAAAAGTTATTGACGTTTATCGTTAAATTGTTTGTTGCTAGCAGTAAATATAAAAATTTATTTATAATCATGATCAAAAGTAATTCAGCTTATGTTACATTAAGTACATCTGTTATATTATCTACGAAATGCTTCAGTCAAGGCTGGATTGTTTTGCAATCACGAGTTGAAAATTAAAGACACTGATATGAGTTGTTCTAGATGAGTCAATTCCATAAGCGATTACTGTGACTTCGTTGAATTTGTTAATAGTTGGTCCATTAATATTTTATATAAATGTATGTCGTCTGCCGTTTCGTTTTTCTTAACTTTTAACAACCATCTGAATGTTAATAGCTAATAATAGTTTTTTTTTAAAATTTTTCAACTCTTGTTTACAATTTTGTATTATATAATGAAAACAACGTCATGTATAAATATAGAAATTGTATTTAACTTTTTTATCTCACAAATATGTAGAAAAGTATCAGGTTATTTAAAAATTACATAAGGATTTTTGCAAATAATTTCATAAACAAATTGATTAATGTAATCAATCAATAACATAAACGTTCTGCCAAATCTCCCGCAAAAAGTTGCTTTAAATACGTATTAAACGTTTCCGAATTATGAATGTTTTCTATTAAATGAAAATTAAATGAAAGGATATGGTCGGCAAAGTATAAATCATAACCAACTTCTAGCAGCTTTCGCCGTGTCTGCAAAAATCATGAGGCCGTGCATTGCCAAGATGGAATACGATGCCCTTTTCCGTTTCTAGGTTCTGGTCGTTTTTTATCAATTACTACTTGTAGTTGAATAAGTTGCTTACAGTAACTACGTGTGCGGGTCAGTAATTAGTGGGCTTAATGAAAGGGACCAGCACTAAGAAAAAAGTCTTATTTATTATTCAACTTAATAATACGCCAAGTAGCAGAAGCTCTATATACTTCATACTGATCAGCGACTTCGTTTTTGCATAATCAATTGAGTATGAAAAAATTATGTGCAAGCTTGAGCTTAAGAGACATGATTCGAAAGACTTTTGGCGTCAAATAATAATTATTGATGAAGTCTGGAAACACAATTATACACCCGAAATAAAGCAATAATTGAAATAATTTACTGAGACTAGCATAAGTCCCAAAGAAGCCAAAGACCGCACGGGTTCTCCTTCTTCTAAGATTATAGCTACTCTTCCGCTATCTTTCAGGCAGCTTCCAGATTTTTCAAGAAAAAATCTGGTGGATGTGGAGGTACTCATTCTCGAGTAGCTTCTTCAACGAGTTCGTCATTAGGGTGAAATTTGAGGAAGGAAAATTCTCTTCAATTTTTGAATAGCGAGCAACGATATGGGAACGAGCATTATTCTCCAAGAAACAAACAGATTCCTGCCTCTTTTACGTTTGTTCTCTGTATAAATTGTTACCGGATCTTCAAACCAGTTGCAGCAGTACTCTGGATTGGGTATTATGTCAGAAAATCTATGCAAAAAACGCTTCTCATGTGCCGAAAGAATGTATTCATAATTTTTTCTGCTGAAGCAACGGACTTTGCTTTTTCTGAGTTTGGAACTGAAGGAGGTAAAATTGTATGTCTGGGTTTCATTAGTACCCATAATAGACTCTAGGAAATCATTTCTAATTTGTTCATAACGTGTCAATCGTAATTGCGTGATGTTCAGCGGACTTTGTATTAGTCCATTAATACTCTCAGAATCCAACTTTACGACAGTTAAGTTGACTTCTGATTATGCTATCTGCATTGTTAAGACTAGTATTCAATATAGAAGCAATATTCTTCAGTATAATTCTGCAATTGTTTTCAATAAGTATATTAACTTTGTCAACAATCTGTTCTGTATTTGATGTTCTTGACTGTTCGTTTTCCACATGTTGGCAATGTTTAAAGGCTCTGAATAAATTTCAAACACTTACATGTGACGACGTGTCCTCGACAAATTTTCTTTTATGTTTTTCACAAATTCCTGATGGTTTCGCGTTTTCGTGTGTAAGACATTTAATTAGAATTCATTGTTTGACACACGAATGCATTTTAGTTTGTCAAGCAAAGAAAGGTGGATATACTTATACGACTCAATTGCTGAAGTAAGTTGATATTTGCTTTCTCTCATAACTTAGTACATATACGACATTTTAGTTTCTTACATTTTGCGCAAAATTTGAAATATAATTTAAGTTTGAACGCTCCTCGTATATTACATAGCTAAATATAATTTTACGAACAATAATTGTTAATGTTTCCATGAATGAAAATTATTATATATTATACAAATTATAATGCTACTGTAAAAAAGTATTCGTCATACGGGTAAGTCCCGTTTACGTAGTTGCAAGAAATCACTGCTTTTTGTTTATTAGATTTATGAGAATTAGCAGACTAGTCGTTGTTTTTAACCTTAAACTTACACACGGGCAATACGATGTCATATGTGACTTAAATAGAATTGGATATTTATAAAACGGTGATAGACAAATGGATGCAATTAATTTTGGCCTTCGAAAATTCCATTTAACCATTTACGGTCGTAAATAATCTTGTTTGAATTTTATTTTGATAGTAATCATGTTTGTTTAATTACTACATACGTATACATGGGGAAAATGGAAAAAATAGACTGCATACACTGGCAGAAAAAAACTATGTGTGAACAAGTAGTAGTAGTATATAATAATGTGCTTCATCTTTCTTTATTTATATATTTGAACGGCATCTGCTGGTGTTTTAAAAAGATCATTTCGTACATGTCCTTCGAAAATATATTTAGAGAAGTACAATAACAAAAAATTTCTCCTAGACATTATTACAATCTCATCTTAGTTGTCTTAAAATTAATTAACAAGTTGTAATATGGATTTGATCAATAAGGTTGATATATAGCCCCTTTCCACAATTACCTATTTGTAAATTCTGTATACGCATTTCGACAACCAAGTTGTCATCATCAGCAGATAATTTCAAAGTGTCGCACCTGGTAAAACACGGCGAAAAAATTGCACGAAAAAACAAACTCCGTACGCGATCCTCACCGTTCAAAACCAAGATGTGCACTCCAATTTTTTCGCCGTGTTTTACCAGGTGCGACACTTTGAAATTATCTGCTGATGATGACAACTTGGTTGTCGAAATGCGTATACAGAATTTACAAATAGTTAATTGTGGAAAGGGGCTATATATCAACCTTATTGATCAAGTCAATCAACCACAGGCTCCATCAAATTCAACTATTGTAATATGGAACTTAAAATGGAAGGATCACTATGTTTTATATGTGTACAAATATCTAATTAAAACAAATATTTTAAATAAAATATCATTTTGCAAATAGGTATGTATTCTTCTTTTATAATTTTCAAAAATATTCCTTAGTGTTTCAGAACTCCATTTTGATCTGAATTGGTGCTTGTAGTTCAATGTTATGAAAGCTATAATATCATTTCTCAAGAATCCTAATAAATAAAAATCTATCAAAGTTAGACTATGTGGTCTAGGAGATCATCTTCTACTATTTCTTAATCTTGGAGGAAAGAAGTTTTTTAGATATTACAATGTACCAGGTGAACAGTAGCTCCGTCTTGCTGAAAGTATCCATGTAACAATCTTCATTTAATTGGTTTAAAAGGGATTCAGGATTACTTCTCTGCACGCTACGGCAGTAATTGTTTCTTTGAAGAAAAGAGGACTAATACGTTGTCTTCGCGATATTACCATCCTATCTTAATATGGTAGAAACCAGTTTCAATGAAAGTACGTAGATTTTCTGCCGACCAAGTGCGATAATTTTCGTGGGTTTATATAGCAAGATAAGTGAAACCAAGTTTCAAGTGAGAAGTGGGAAGAAAGCCTTTGTTAATAGTATTATGAGACTATTTTTAATATTGTACTCGTGCATAGAAATTTCGTGGAAGAAGCTGCTGAAGCATGCTTATTTTATATGGGTGAAAGTATAATTGTTTCCATACTACTGTGTGACAACTTCCATATGATAATCCTGCAAAAAAGAAAGTTCATACACATATTGCTACTTGAAGAATAAAATGGCTTGTACACGTTTGCTGAGATAGTCTTCGAAGAGATTTATTATGTAGTATTCATTGCCGCACATCTTCCTTAACTGTCGGACTTACGAGGGAGCGTTTTTATATTCGCGGAATTGGGGACAAGGGGTGGAAATAAAAAAACCAAATTATTTTTCTTTTTCAATATATTCACCTGCAAGACGGATACATTTTTCACATCTTTCAATTAATTTATTTATACCCTCATAAAAAAGTGATTTCTCTTTATCTGCAAAATACGCCGAAACTGCCTCCTTGACTTCATCATCGGCAGTAAATTTTTTACCCCGCAGCTCTTTTTTCATTTTCGGAAACAGGTAATAATCACTTGGGGCCAGGTCTGGGCTGTGATTCACAATTTATGCAGGGTAGCTAACGCAACGCGGCTCTTGTGGACGGGCGCGTTGTCGTGCAAAAGCAGAACACCTTTTGTCACTTTTCCCCGTCTTTTCTCTTTAATGGCTTCTTTTAGTCGCTCTAATATTGAAGCGTAATATTCTCCGGTTATAGAAACACCTTTATCTTTATAATCAATCAACAATATTCCTTCCGAGTCCCAAAATACGGTTGCCATGAGTTTCCCAGCTGATTGTGACACTTTAAATTTCTTGGGAGGTGCTGTGCCCTTTTTATGCCACTGCATGGAGTCTTGTTTGGACTCAGGTTCATAATGATGAACCCAAGTTTAACAATTCCACTCAATACATTATTACAGAGGTCCAAAAATGCACGCGAACACTCTACGCGCTGTTGTTTTTGCGGCGGCGTGAGCATTCTCGGCACCCATCTTGCGCTGACCTTAGACATGCCGAGATGATCGTGTAGGATTTTAAAAATTGTTGTATCGGATACTCCAACCATTTCTGCGAGTTGTGTCTTCTTTAGTCGAGCATCTTCGAGTACAATTTGTTCAACTTTTTGGATAAGTGCTGGCGTTGTCACCTCAATGCTCCTGCCCGGCCTCGGGTCGTCTTCAAGGGATTCCCTTCCTTGTTTAAATAAACTATGCCACTTGTACACCATGGTTTTTCCTGGACAAGAGTCGTCGTAAACCAATGACATCTCATTCATTATGGTCGCGACTGATTTTCCTTGCCTGGTAAGGAACTTTATAACGGCACGATATTCGATTTTTTCCATATTTCACTTTTCACTCCTGATTATGTCACTTGGTTGACGATAGCTCAAAGACTAACTGTCTAATAACAATGAAACTTCGTATTTATACTAATCATGAGTCGCTGCACAGGCCACGCCCCCAATGCGCCTACTCACCCCTCTATAACCCGCTCATTCCGCGAATATAAAAACGCTCCCTCGTATAGTTTTAGGTCTCTCTGGAGATTTTTTCCTTTACAAACATACATAAGTCGTTGATGTTACTTAAATCTATTAACATTTCGTCTGGAAACAATGCGATATATTGTTCGTAACAACTCGGTAGAATATGACCATGAATCATTTTCATCCTGTATGCTACTGCAAAAATACGCCATAACAAGATAATAATAAAAATACGAAATTAAGAAACACAATTAATTAGACGAATTCAATGTCACAAAAGTTCGCGCGCCAATGTCAATCATAAAATGATAATATTTACTTTACAGTATACTTGTTGTAAACTTAATAACTGCAAATTTTCTGCTTCCGATATGCCAACTTAATCAATAATTTTTGATCTCACTGTACTGCCTACGTACATGCCATAAGATGACACTAGGGGAAGCAAGTTTTTTCTATTCGTAGTATGTATAAGAATATAACAAGAATATCTACATTAAATTAAATTACAAAGGTGAGGCTAACAGGTTGTTCTCGAACTTTTCATAAACTAAATAAATTTAAATGCAGTTGTCTTGCAGTAGGTATTAATCAAGGTGAAAAGAAATTACAAAATTCTTGTCAAAAGTGGACAGATTTTTCATAATTTCTTAAGTTCAAAATTAAATATACGTGAATGTGCTTCTTAACTGTCATTTTATTAAGGTCAGTCAGTTATTTTATTAAGGTCAATCAAGAAAGTTTCATGCAAAATTTTTAAAATACTTACGCTTTTAATATCCTTTCAGAATTTATGTTCGGACGTTAACATACATACATGTTTTGTGCCGAAGATGGTTATCAAGTTAATCGCGGTTTCAATTTCCAGATGATCGGGAGAAAGTGAATACTTTCAATTATGTGTAATTTTTGGGTAATTAAGGATATGTACTTCTCGAAGCCAACGTTTGCGCGATACCCGTTCATGTTTCAATAAATTGTCTGCAGATGATTTCGCTCACGTAAATCAGTACATCTTTAATAGATACGTATTTTGATTCTTAGAATATTACAGAAAGTTACATACTCCTTGAATAGTTTTCATCGCTTTTAGTTTCAACATATTTATAATATGAATTTTTAGTCTTATAAGTTTGTATGTACAATGTACTAATTAAAAAAGTATTTACGCGTGAAATTTAAAATTTTTTTTATTTTTCAACGTAATCTTCCTTAACTTCAACAGACTTGTACTATTTGTTCTGTTACGACTTTATCCCATCTGGTCTTCAAAGTAAGCACCAATTTCTTCTCTTAATTAGTTATTGTCTGCAAAATGTCTTTCGAAGTGTTTTTTCAACGGTTTTTTTCAACAAAGAAGTTACATTCGGAGAGGATGGGTTGGACTTAGGTTGCGTTGTTAACTAGCGTATTGTCATGACGAAGAAGGGTTTCTTTTTGACACAAACAGGAACCTTTTTGATCAATAACAGTACATAATTTTGTTCACGTACTTCTGTAGGTAGCTGCTGGTACTGCAGCATGGCATATATTCAACAAGAACAATTCCTGTTGGGTCCCAAAAGACGGTTATTTTCGATGGATTCATTACTGTTTTGACCAATATTTCCGAAACTGTTTTGACCAATATTTCCGAAACTGTTTTGACCAATATTTCACCTTAAAGTATGACGGACGTAGCCTCACTCCCATACAGTGCAAATACTTGTTTGTGAATAGTTTTAAAAGAATTCTCTTCCCGCTGTTCCTCTCATCCGTTGTCAAAAATTTCATAATACTATGATCTTATAATTTCACAAAACTAATTTTTTGTCGTGAAACATTTTATGTAACACAAAATAATGAGCGAATTAAAATCTAATTTGTCGCACAACTAAAAGAATGTTGTAAATATTGAAAAATTAGTTGCTTCTATCATATGACTAGATTTAGTCAGTCTCGTCGATTTGCCAAAAAAAATTATTAATATTTTGAATGATTCCTTTTAACATTCATCAATTTTGACAAATTGCTGAGATGTGTCTGAGAAGTGTCTGTCTACACACGCTCTGGTAACTTTGTTGCCGACATGCGAGATAGACAGACGCGTTTTTGGTCTGTAGTTCAATACATTTGTGTGTTGTACGATAGAGGGAGGCAATGTTTTTTCATTATTTTTCCGTATCAAAAAGGTATGATATACCGTTCAAAGGAATCCTTCGTTAATAACACAAGTTTACCCGATGATAGGTGAAATCTTTGAAACATACCTAGTAAATAGGGTGTTGTTAATATTTTGAATGATTGCTTTTAACATTCATCACTGTTCATTAATTGTCATTGATTTTTTTTACTAAAATTAATTTTTTTTCTGATTTCACCTCCCCTGTGTATTCACAGGGGTTGCCTCTCTACGATAATTTTTATTTCTAAAAGTAGAACGAAAATTGTTTTAAATCAATAAAAAGCATTCAACTGTCGACGACGAGCAACTTTAACGCCATAGAATTTTACTTACTACGTGAAAATTGTTCTATTTCTGCCGAAAATGATTATTCTGCATAAAGTGATTTTATAACTATTTTTGTTTCATAAGATCATTCTGGTTATTTTGGGACAGGAGTGCGGTATTTTTTTACAAAATTCTTTTTAAATGAAAGATATTACAGTTTCATTATAATAATCGCTTTTGTTTATGCTCAAATACATTTATAAAATTGATTAAATATTTCCCAAAGGCTTATTATCGGGCTGCATTGAAAATATGATTGAAATTTAATATCTAGAATAAATGGTATCTTCATAACAACTCAATTATGCATTAATGTATGCTATTGATAAAATTCCAAATTTTATTTATTATGCAAATAACTGTGTAAGATAAATGTTAATATTAATTTAAAACGATAAACATATTTTGATTATTGTCAGCAAACAATTAACGAAATGATAACGATAAGAAGAATCGTACA
This sequence comes from Dermolepida albohirtum, assembly GCA_031893035.1. Lineage (NCBI taxonomy): Eukaryota > Metazoa > Arthropoda > Insecta > Coleoptera > Scarabaeidae > Dermolepida > Dermolepida albohirtum. The sequence continues at coordinate 209,324 of JAVIWB010004675.1, read as the reverse complement.
TCATCAAGAGATCTTTCAGAATGATAAATATTACTTTATTGAAACGCCCAATTGCATACAGCAATTATTAGTATTTTTACTTGCAGCGCTCAAAATCACTAACGCGTCCTTAACATTTTCCATTTTGTTATTTTAATGCCTATATGAATGTTTATTACTTACATTCTTACTATACTTATTTTATTCCCTTGCGTTTTTATTGTGATTTTATATGATCTTATTTTCATAACTTAGACACAGTTCTACCAATGCTGAAAGCATTTTGCAGGAGATGCAAATCGTTTTAGCAAACAACTGATACCTAACTTATATATTGGAAGTACAATATATACCTGTCAATCTACTACAAACCTTATTGCTTACGTGCACAGATTCTTATTGTGAACAGACTATACATACACTACCTGTTTCATGACATTGGTTGAATTTGAAACACAGTAATGCTTTGGATACTTGTACATTTCTATAAGGACAAATTTGTTTTCTATTCTGCTTATTATATTAACAGCGATTATTTTTGATTTATTCATATAAAAACAAAAAAAAAATCATCCTCTTTTATTCGTGTTTTTATAATAATTGGAAATATCGTGTCTCCATTTCAGTACGGTTTCACGGAAAAGAGAATGACGTCTAATTATTCGAATTCGAAAAATCGGACTGACGTACTATTTACTAACTTTGACCGCGTTAATTATTCCGTACTTAAAACTTTTTTTACTTCTAAATAATATACAATTATATTTAGGTAGATGGTAAATTTTAATACGAGTGTTTTTTTCTCTGCGTATGTACATATACATATGTATATAGTTACGTACCAATTACTGACAACTTTAGGCAATCTCAAGCATTTACGCTGAGTATTGAACTTGAAATTTAAGCGATAAAGTTTTTGATAATTTTAGTAGTAAATTTAGTGTTGCGTAAGTGAATTAGAAACACATGAATGACCTCGTATTTAGTGGGCACTTATATGTTAAACAATATGCCGCAAATTATCCAATATGGATTATAAAAAATTGCTTTCGACTAGACAATGTGTTTACTAAACATGTGACAAAAGTTAAGAAGTTTATTGCTTGGGTTATTTGAGATTTCTTTGTTCTGGGTTGATTTTTGTAAAGACGCTTTGTTTCGAAGATATAGGGCGACAAAGATTTGGGTGTTTTTAAAATTATTGACGAAACTATGATGAACTGCACTGGGCATCAAAAACATTTATTTTATTCAGAGTAGTCGCCTTCAGCTTCAATACAACGTTGCGCACGGTCACTTAACATGTCGAATGAATTTTTAAGTTCGTCTTTAGAGATGTCCTTCAAGATCGATGTCGACGCCTTTTTAATGGCTTCGACGTCGGCATAAAGCTGTCTTTTCATCGGAAAATGTAGTTTGGAGAATAGATAGAAATCACAGGGGGCCAATGGTCGAGAGAATGGTCGATGGTTAAAATGCCATTTGTAGTTAGAAAATCAATGATAAGCGTTGAGCGGTGAGATGGTGCATTATCATGTAACAAACGCCAGCTACCATTTTTAAGATATTGAGGGCGCACACGACGAATACGCTCCAAAAGACGCTTCATAACACTAAGATAATATTGACTATATAATATTGACTGACATTGACTGTTTGACTAGTTGGTACAAACTCTTTGTGCACTATGCCTTTCGAATCATAAAAACAAATCAACATTGTCTTCACTTTTGACTTCTCCAAACGACTTTTTTTCGGTCTTTCTTCGCTTGGATGCTTCCACTCAGACCTTTAACGCTTGGTCTCTGGACCATATTGAAAATATCACGTCTCATCGCCAGTTACAATAGAATACCTGAAGTTTTCGTCTTTTTTTGAGTCTTTAATCAAGTCTGTACATTGTGGTACAAACCTTGCAAAAATCTTTCTCAGTCTCAAAAGCTGTGTCAAAATGCGATGAATCTTTGGAAATATTTAATTCCATTCCCACGTATCGCAATGAGGATTTCGGCTCATTTCGGATAAATTCACGCACAAATTCGATGTTACTTTCCGTAACCATAGATTTTTTTTTGCAGCAGGATGTTCGTCGTCATCTATGTTCGTACCATCTTTAAATCATTTATACCACTTATACACATCTATACGTGATAAACACGCATCACCATACACCTTTTTCATGAAATTAAACGTTTCAGTAAACGATTTACCGAGTTTTAAACACAACTTATTGGGTTGGCAACTAAGTACTTTCGGTTTTTACTGATAGAGAGCGTTGCTTTATTTTTTGTATAACGTATGTTAGTGCTGTACTTTACCGTTTGTCGCGAGATACTAGTCACATTGACGTAACTTCAGAAGCAAGTAGTGCGTGATTTTTATTAAAGCTATTAGTTGTGGGTTAATTTTAAATGGAGTGCAGAAACGAACATTTTCGACATATTTTACTATTTTATTTCCGTAAAGGAAAGAAAGCTGCTGCGGCTCACAAAAAGATATGTGAAGATTATGGTGCTAATAGCTTAACAGAGCGCACGTGTCAGAATTGGTATAAAAAATACCGTTCTGGAGATTTTTCCCTCAAAAAATGAGCAACGTTCTGGTCGGCCTACTGAAGTTGATGATGACCAAATCAAAGTCACAATTGAAGAGGATTGTCATATAACTGTTCGAGAGGTTGCGGAGCGGCTACATGTATCGCACACAACAATTGAAAACATTTAAAATGTCTTGGGCTAGTTAAAAAGCTTGATATTTGGGTACCTCACGAATTGAAAGAAATTTATTTAACGCAAAGAATCAACTTTTGCGATATGCACTTTAGACGAAATGAAACCGACCCTGTCTTAAAAAGAATCATCACTGGTGATGAAAAATGGGTCCTGTACAGTAATATAGTTCGAAAACGATCATGGAGCAAACACGATAAACCAGCTCAAACCACATCGAAAGCTGAATTGCATCCAAAAAAGATCATGCTGTCAGTTTGGTGGGTTTACAAAGGTGTTGTGTTTTTGAGCTGCTTCCTTCTGATGTTTACTGTCAACAATTAATAAAACTGGCTGAAGCAATCAAAGAAAAACGGCCAGAATTGTCAAATCGGAAAGGTGTAGTTTTCCACCAAGATAATGCAAGGCCTCACACATCTTTGGCAACTCGTGGGAAACTATTGGAGTTTGGCTGGGAAGTGATGCCATATCCCCCATACAGCCCTGATCTAGCACCATCTGATTACCATTTATTTCGAAGTTTGCAGAATTCTTTGAACGGTAAAACTTTCACAAATGACGATGACCTTCACTCGCACCTGGTTCAGTTTTTTGCTGATAAGGACCAGAAATTTTATGAGCGCGGAATCATGCAGCTGAAAGAAAGATGGCAAAAGATCATTGAGCAAAATGGAAAATATATAATTGATTAAAAACTATTCTTTGTTTAAAAAAAGTGTTTTATTTTATACTACAAAACAGAAAGTACTTAGTTGCCAACCCAATATTTGCTCTTTGTTCAAAATTCATTTTTCCACCAATGCCAAATACATACTGTTACTTTACGCGCAATTTGTCTGCTTCTAATGATGCAAATGTCATGATATTTGGCTACTTTAAAAAGGTTCCGTTTTCTCTGCGACGGACTGTGTATAGTAGAGTCCGTTCACAAACTAGCGAATCAGCGCTTATTTAAAAAATAATTGATTCTATATTTCAGTGTTTTTAGACGCTGCCTTGGTTTAAAATAAGGTTATAGCATAATAATGAATTACCTCACCATTATTGTGGAATTTTAAAGTTATAATTCAGAAATGGATTCTATCCATTTAGGCAAAAAAATTCTCTTGTGTGCTAAGTGAAATAAATTTTTATTTTCCATATTTCGTAACATCTGAATTTTTTAAATAATTATATTTGGTTCTTTTACTTTACTATTTACTTTTTTAAGTAATAATATGAATCGATTCGTAACTTTTATGCATTTTAAAAGTTGTATAATCGTTCTAACACAATTTCACGTTCAAATTTTTTACTTGAGGGAAGTGACACAGATTTATTTAGTTTTATATTGTTATTACATAAAAAAAAACGTTATTTTTATACGAACATATAAGACACAATTTACATTTAAGTGAAATTTTGCTTACGTAATAGATTGGAAATAATCTTGTCCCAATTTAGCAAATCCACCCAGATTTCGCGCTGCGATAATTGCTTCATCGCTTTACAATAGATTTTTAATAATACATATTATACGTTGAGGTAGACGTGATCTAAATCGCGCAATTATTCATTTACCTATACATATGTAGATATTTGTGTTCAATAAAGAAGATAATTGCTGTTATACACATGTACAAAGAAACGTTTTTGCATTTGCGACATATAAATTTAGGAATATGTATGTGCTAGTTATTTTCATAATGTCAATGACAGCTAAAAGAATATATTACAGTGTCTTTATTAATGTATTTAAATATACAAACGTGTATTTTTTATAGTCAAATTGAGTATACTGGTAGCACAAGCTTTGTTTACTATTAGTGATACGGTTTTAGTTTTATCGAAAGTTTAAATCATTTTATTGGGTTGTCAGAAAAGTCATGTATGTATGTCTATTCATAGGCCATTTATTAATATTGATTAAATATTACCCGTCTTCTTCGATAATCCCTCTTGCCATTTTTCGAGAGTTTCATAATTCGCACGCATAGAAGAACCTATCTTTCTTGGCGAAAAAAGGTAATGATTCATCTAATCTGAGTTGAGAGTTACATCACGCAAGAAGTTTAGAAGAGAGAGAAACAAGTCGAAGACTGAAAACGGAGGTCATTTGTTTTGATGTGCTTCGAACGCGAACAACTTTTGTTGGTTTGGCACATTTTGGAATACCCACACAGTCGACTGCTGTTTACTATCGGGCTCATACGTATAGATCCAAGATTCATCACCTGTGACGACTTTATGAATGTTCTTTGAAGCACTGCCACTGTATTTTGTGCATTTCTTGGCACCAATCGAGGCGAGTCCTTTTTTGAACGATTGTTAAATGATGTGGTACCCAACGTGAACGTAGCTTCTTAACGGCTAAATGTTCATGCAGGATCTTATGCACGCTGGTGTTACTAATACCCAGAGATGCTTCGATCTCACGGTATGTCACATGACGGTCTTGCATTATCAATTCAGACACTTCACGAAATTCATCGCCGTCCAAGTTTGAATTCACTATACCAACGATATACTATAGTTTTCGATGGTGCTTCATCACCACATAAAGAATTCGGCTCGTCGATGCATTCTTGTTGAGATAATCCACGCCGAAAGTTATGAAAAATAATCGCACGAAAATATTCGCGAGTTATTTCCATTTTTTCGCTGACACAAAATTTTCAAGTTACGGTCAACAATAGAAATAGCGACCGGATAATAAAACTGTCAAGGTAAATATATTGTCAAAAATGATAAACTTGACGATGCAATCTTCAGATCGGAGGCAACATTATTAGTTTTGCCAGATCCCGAAATATAAACGGCTACCCTCGTATAATATGTAAACACTTTTAAGTTGAATTTGATGGGGCCTGTTCTTTATATCGGGTTTCGATCGATCTTTTAGTTTGGCTGATGTATTGTTTAAAAGATCGATCGAAACCCAATATAAAGAACACCTTTCGCACATAAAATTCAACCGACCTGAAAAATCGGGTATAGCGAGACATGTATTAGAAAATAACCACAGTGTTAATATGGATTGTTTACATTTGATAAAGAACGTGTATAATTATCGAGAATTAGACACGCACATGCACATCTTAAAGAATTTAAGCCATGTGGTGAATAACAATGAGACCGGAACTTTACAATCGACCCTTTTCTGTCTGCTTAATGTCAGAGGAGGAACACTATAATAAATCACATGCAGGCACTTATCGGTCGTGTCCGTATTTCCCTTTTTTCAATGCCGTTCATCCTAGTTTAAGTAAAAATAACTTTTAAAAATCTTGTGAAACAGACACACAGTGTACATCTTAGTTCTGAGCGGTGTAGATCGCGTACGGAGTTTGTTTTGCGTACAGGTGCTTTTCGCCGTGTTTTACCAGGTGCGACACTTTAAAATTGTCTACTGATGATGACAACTTAGTTGTCGAAATGCGTATACACCATTACAAAAGTTAATGTGGAAAGGGGTTATATATCAACCTTAGTGATTAAACACTTTTAATATTGAAATCTATGAAATTAAGGAAAAATGCAAGGAGACAAAAAATACTATCACAAAATTTGTATGTATATGTGGTGGGAAATCTTATATTTCCTTCCTAAAAAAAAAAACTTGTTTGCGTATTGAAACCACAATATATTTTTTATTCTGGTACATTAATTTTAAAAACAACTCATATTTTCAACGTAGTTATATAATGATGTTCTTTTTTTCGTGTAGAAGGAACCTTGAGAAAATTCATGTCTTGCATAGATCCTCAAATTTAAATATTATAATGACAATATATTATTGAAATATAAAATATTATTAAATTGAGCAATATTAATTTATTCTTATTTTATATCCGTATAACGTATTATCTACTATATTACGCATACTATGTTCTACATATTTCACAAAGTATGAGATATTAAAATAAAATCTAGTTATGTAATTAAATGCGCAATTAATTTAAATAATAATTTTCTGAGTGACTTTGAATAACATCATGTATATTAGATAGCCATGTAAGCATATTGTATTGAAACGCTTAAGAAAAGAGAAGAAATGTTGAGAATAAAAAACGTCAATATTATTGAATAATAAAAAAGAAAATGTTTTTTTATATTATTAATATTTTAGTTGCATTCTGTTTCATTTGAAGTAAGGTCATACGAGGAATATTCCAATATTCCAGAAATTTTGAGATATCGTACATACGAGGGAGCGTTTTTATATTCGCGGAATGATTGTATAAGGCGCATTGGGGGCGTGGCCTGTGCAGCGACTCATGATTAGTATAAATACGAAGTTTCATTGTTATTAGACAGTTAGTCTTTGAGCTATCGTCAACCAAGTAACATAATCAGGAGTGAAAAGTGAAATATGGAAAAAATCGAATATCGTGCCGTTATAAAGTTCCTTACCAGGCAAGGAAAATCAGTCGCGACCATAATGAATGAGATGTCATTGGTTTACGGCGACTCTTGTCCAGGAAAAACCATGGTGTACAAGTGGCATAGTTTATTTAAACAATTGAAGACGACCCGAGGCCGGGCAGGAGCATTGATGACCACGCCAGCACTTATCCAAAAAGTTGAACAAATTGTACTCGAAGATGCTCGACTAAAGAAGAAACAACTCGCAGAAATGGTTGGAGTATCCGATACAACAATTTTTAAAATCCTACACGATCATCTCGGCATGTCTAAGGTCAGCGCAAAATGGGTCGCCGCAAAAACAACAGCGCGTAGAGTGTTCGCGTGCATTTTTGGACTTCTGTAATGAAGACAAGGATGGTGTATTGAGAAATTGTTACTGGAGACGAAACTTGGGTTCATCATTATGAACCTGAGTCCAAACAAGACTCCATGCAGTGGCATAAAAAGGGCACAGCACCTCCCAAGAAATTTAAAGTGTCACAATCAGCTGGGAAAATGGCAACGGTATTTTGGGACTCGGAAGGAATATTGTTGATTGATTATGAAGATAAAGGTGTTTCTATAACCGGAGAATATTACGCTTCAATATTGGAGCGACTAAAAGAAGCCATTAAAGAGAAAAGACGGGGAAAATTGACAAAAGATGTTCTGCTTTTGCACGACAACGCGCCCGTCCACAAGAGCCGCGTTGCGTTAGCTGCCCTGCATAAGGTGGGCTTCGAAATTGTGAATCACCCACCCTACAGCCCAGACCTGGCCCCGACTGATTATTACCTGTTTCCGAAAATGAAAAAGAGCTGCGGGGTAAAAAATTTACTGCCGATGATGAAGTCAAGGAGGCAGTTTCGGCGTATTTGCAGATAAAGAGAAATAATTTTTTTATGAGGGTATAAATAAATTAATTTAAAGATGTGAAAAATGTATCCGTCTTGCAGGTGAATATATTGAAAAAGAAAAATAATTTGGTTTTTTTATTTCCACCCCTTGTCCCCCATTCCGCGAATATAAAAACGCTTCCTCGTATACATATATAAATATGAAATCCTTGGCGACCAAACACATGTCACAGTAGAAATAACAACAATACACAAAAAGGAGGCGAAGAACCAGAGAATAGATGCAGAATTGTGAGAAGGAACTATCTTAAGATATATAAAAGTCAAAAGATTAGGTTGGATACATAGTGAGAACACAGCCAATAGGTATGATGAGAAGGGTTGTGGAATAAACTCCATTACAACTAAAGGTAGAGCAAGGTCAAAGAAGAAGTAGAGAAATTCAGTTAAAGAGGACGCAAGAGCATCGAGATTAAGGGATTGAAAACCAGAACGCAGAAATGGGAACGAATGGAGGAAAATAATAAAGGGTGCTAGTACCAATAAGCATCTGTAGCAGCAATAAAGAAAATGAGGAATAATTCGCTTCAGTAAATGGATATAAAAACGGGTAATGTTAGCCAAAATTCTAGGGTTGCATTCTGTTTAATTTGACGTAAGGTCATACGAGAAATATTCCAGAAATTTTGAGATATCGTACATATGTATACGTATATAAATATGAAATCCTTAGCGACCAAACACATGTCACAGTAGAAATAACAACAATACACAAAAAGGAGGCGAAGAACCAGAGAATAGATGCAGAATTGTGAGAAGGAACTATCTTAAGATATATAAAAGTCAAATGATTAGATTGGATACATAGCGAGAACAAAGCCAATAGGTATGATGAGAAGGGTTGTGGAATAAACTCCATTACAACTAAAGGTAGAGCAAGGTCAAAGAAGAAGTAGAGAAATTCAGTTGAAGAGGACACAAGAGCATCGAGATTAAGGGATTGAAAACCAGAACGCAGAAATGGGAACGAATGGAAGAAAATAGTAAGGGGTGCTAATACCAATAAGAATCTGTAACAGCAATGAAGAAAAGGAGGAATAATTCACTTCAGTAAATGGATAACGTTGGCCAAAATTCTAGCGATTAAATGCCTTATTGGTGATGGTGATGATACGGTAACCAAGTTGGAACAAGCAATGATTGTTATTGGAGGAAAATAATAAGGAGACCAAGGACAAATAAATATTGTTATAACTATGGAGGAAAGGTGGAATAATTCACTTTAGTAAATGGATTTAAAAACGCATAGTGTTGATCAAAATCTCTGAGATGAAACGGCTTGATGGTGATGGTGATGATATAGTGGTAAAGTTAAAACAAGTAATGATTGTTCTCTTGGCGAAAGTTGAACATTCTTTGAATAATATTGTGGATATTAGATATCCATATATGTATGTATGTTGTTATGAAACGTTTAAGAGAAAAGAAGGAGAAATGTTAATATTGGAGGACATCATCAATATTAAATAATAAAATTAAAAATATTCATAATCCAATTTTTTGTAATTGTTAACATGTACCTTAGTTAATAATAAAAAGAATTATGAAGATTGCATTGGTTAGCAATACACATACATTCTATCTAATTTGAAGTAAAGTCATACGAGGAATATTCCCTAAATTTCGAGATATTCTGCATATATGAAATTCGTATCAATCAAACACATGACAATCAAAAGTTTGACATTGTATTGTACAAACAATTTTGTAAACATTGTATTGCTTTTTTCCCAATTGTGGGCAATGAACTTTTTTAACTAGTCTTCCACGAGAACTATCATGCGATGATTTACTACAATCCGCTTTTGCGAATGAAGTTTCATCTCGGACGACTGTATTTAGGTAGCATAAAGAATTCAATAGGGGACGCAATTCTCTACAGGACGATGATCATAACGAAATATGTTGTAGTAAAAGAGCGTTTGGGGATTGAATCCGGCGTACATATTTCTCACTGAAATGGATTTCGATTTATTTCTAGAATATTAACAAATGACGAAATATATATGTTATCTTACGATGTTTCAACTCGTGAAGAAAGTTGAGTTTGGGTATATGTAAATGACACAACTTCAATGAGTACCTGAGAAGATAAGTAGTATATTGACGAAGAAGAGTGTGAAAGTATGTTTTTGAAGCGCAATCACCATTCGACATAGTTTTTCTAAAGCCAAGGACAAATTACCAAAAACAGAAAGAGGAGGAATCTACGTTAATATGCGAGTGCGGGAAAAGCTACGTCGTACAAATAAGGAGATCGATTGAAGAAAGAATTATAGAACATCAGAGCGATACAAGAGGGAAAAAACGTATATAAAGAAAAACAATAACGAAGAGAATCGGTTTAATAGCAGATCTTGAAGAAGCTGGCAGTATGAACAGTGAAACGTCGATAAAAACTATGACAACACGACAAAATACGCTGTAAGATTGTATTATATGTATTGTAAATATTCATAAGAAAAAAGTAAAAGTTTGCCATGTCTTGTCTGGGGAAATGGAATTCAATATATACAATTTCTCGATTTAAATCAGTTTATCAAAACTTTTTTCCATTGCTTACAATGTATCGACTTGATTTTTTAATGGAACATAGTAATATTTCAGATTATATTTGGTCTTAAAAGAAACTCAAGGTATCTAATAAATGCGTTGGATAAATTAAATTAGGTTCACGTGCTTCTAATTGTTCATCTGATCAGAGATAATATAATAGTTGTGGTAAGATTTGTGATTGTTGATTAATGTTATTAAATAGAGAGACGTTGTTGAGTGTTAAATTAATCAAGAAACGCTGTTCGAACTGTAAGTTTTCTAAACTAGTAAAACATCCACCGTGCAGTTCCAAACTAGTACTTAAAGTGTTCCTTTACTTCCACGTGGCCAAAAAATTTGCAAGAAATGAGTTTTTTTGAAGAGATAAATGGAAAGATATTTTGAAAATTTACATTTTGGAACACAAAAATTGTGATCAGGGACATTTTGTATATGTCCAATTAAATTTTCTGTATAAAATATTGCATCTCGCTCCATTATGTTTATCATTAAAAGAACATCAGCCGTACGCTGCTTAATAATTGTTTATAATTGCGTGGAACGCGTATACACACGCGCACTTATATAAAAGTCTTCATTTTTTTCATTAATACTAGACTTACCTTGAATTTATTGTTATATAAAACACTGTAATTGATTAGTAATTAGAACAGTCTAAATAGACTCGAAGTAGTAATTATAGTTTCTAATAGAGCCATAAATGTTTCCATTGATTATTTTTAATCTTAATGAGAATAACAACAAATACCACTCCTGTCCCATATATTTTGATTTGAAGGAAATCTCAAAATTCAATGTTAAATAATTCATGAGCACAGCGTACATTACACATTATTCGTGTGAAATATAAATAAATTACGATTTGTAACACCGTTCTGTAAAGAATATAGATGACTGACCGGTAGTTAAATACAGAAATTTAACACTAAAGAACTTGTTTTTCTTAAAATATTTGCGAAAAATGATTGCGTAAATAAAGTAATTAAATATTAACTGAATTCATAAGCAATGAAGTAATGATATTACAATATATAGGAGTAATCTTTAACACTTAGAAAAACATTTTTAGACAGGAAATGAAAAAAAAAATTCATACGTTCACAGTTACACACAATATTCACTTGAATTCTAAGTTTCTTTAGAATATCTTTATGCATTTGGACGTTAAAGAAAACATCTTACCTTTTTTTTATATAATTTATTGTTCTACTCAATGGGGTAACTTCACATTCGTTAATCTAAATTAATAATTTAGCACTAAAAATGAAATAGCGCATATTGTAACAATGTATGAATGAAAATTAAAGACCATTCAATTACATACGATATGCATCAACAAAACTTCCATAAAGTTTTTAAAACAGGCTTTCTTGTCTATTTTGTAATTGTTTGAAGTCATTATAAAAGGTTTTCCAATAAGGACTTGACAACTTTTTTTCAAAATAAAATACAGACCATTTGAGATATTTCAAAAACTTTATTATGGGATCGAAGTACAATAAAAACATTTATGAATGGAACTCGACTTCGTTCATATGACCACTGCGGGCACGTTTGCAGCGGTCGATTCGTTGGACTCAATTTTCGATGACTCGGCCACACAATTCGGTCGAAACGGCTGCTATTTCGCGTTCAATGTTGGCTCTGAGCTCTTCCAACGTTGTCGGCTTGTTGGCATAGACCAATGACTTGACGTAGCCCAAAAGAAAAAAGTCTAGAGGCGTTAAATCGCACGAACGAGGCGGCCAATCGACTGGTCCATTTCTTGAGATAACACGCTCATCAAATCGATTGTAACGTGTGCTCTTCAATAAATCGATTGTAACGTGTGCTGTGTGGCTTGTGGCACCGTCCTGCTGAAACCACATATTGTCCAAGTCCATATCTTCCAATTCGGGCCAAAAATAATCGGTAATCATGGCGCATTAACGATTACCATTCACAATAACGTGACGATCATTATCGTCGACGAAAAAATATGGCCCTATGACGCTGCCGGCATACAAACCGCACCAAACAGTTATTTTTTGTGGATGAAGTGGTGTTTCATGAAGCACATGTGGATTTTCACCCGACCAATAACGCATATTTTGCTTATTGACGAACCCATTCAGCCAAAAATGAGCTTCGTCACTGAAAATGATTTTGCGTTGAAATTGATCATCTTGGGGCATCTTTTCCAGAGCCCTATCGGAGAACGTACGTCGCTTCAAATGGTCCATCGGCTTCAGTTCTTGAGTCAGCTTGATCTTGTGTGGGTGTAAACCAAGATCCTTACGCAAAATTCGCCATAACGTGGTCTGGGCTATGCCCAACTCTTGAGAATGCCGTGGAATTGACTGATTTGGATCACTTGCTACGGACGTTTCAACGGCAGCGATATTTTCGACACTTCGACCAACCAGTTGTCTCACTGGCACAGCAACATCACACAACGAATATGTAGACTCAAATTTTTGCACTAAACTTGTTACTGCCTGTCTACTAGGGCGAGAATTACGACCGAAAGTCGGAGTTAACGCTCTTAAAGTAGCGGTCACCGACTCCGAATTTCTGTAGTAAATTTTTATAATTTGCAGACGTTGTTCGTTCGTGTACTTTACCATGATGAAAATGTTAAGTTTACTGAATAAATTGACAGTGACAGTTCGATGATTAGGTGCGTTCACAAATTGAATTAAAAGTTGTCAAGTTCTTATTGGAAAACCCTTTAAAATAAAGGTAACTAAATTTTTGTAATAGTGTTGTATTGTCGGTCTAGATGTTTCCTTAAATGTTAATGCATGGCCTCTATGAAGGTGTCAGAATTTTAGGGTAATTATGTAGTAGTCACCGTAGAAATAACAACAATAAACGAAAACGGAGGCGTCAAGGATGGAGAAGACAGTAATAAGAATATTAACACCAAATAGGGAACCGGTGGAGAAGAAAATGGAGCAAAAAACAACAAGAGAATAGACTAATTAGGACGAGAAACTATCGTAAAATATATAAAGGCTAAATCAATAGAGTGGACATATGTATAATGAGAAGAATACCAGATACGATTGGAAGGGTAATGCAATAGATTCCATTATGATTAAAAGTAGAGCAAGGCTGAAGAAGAGGTACAGGAATACAGTTGAGTAGAACGCAAGAATATTGGGAATAAGGGATTGGTAAACAGAACGTAGAAATGGGAATGAATGGAGGAAAATAATAAGAGTAACTATCACCAATAAACGTCTGTAATAGCAATAAAGGAAAGGAGGAATAATTCACTTCAGTAAATGGATATAAAAACGGATAATGTTAGCCAAAATTTTAGAGACTAAATGCCTTATTGGCGATGGTGATAATATAGTAACCAAGTTAGAACAAGCAATAATTGTTATCCTCTCGAAAGTAAAACGTCTTTCCTATTCTCATTTTACATACAGATACTTTAAGATTATTCTGTAAAATATCTAAATGGATTTCCTTATTATTTTATTAATTTAATTTTATGTTATCCAAGTTTCCTGCATTATTAAAAAATATACCAACACAAATCATAATCTTATGGGTTTTATTTGATTTTTTCCACACTTGCTCTTACCTTTTATCATTTCTAAATAATAAAAATCTATTAGTTTCGCTGTTAGTTGTTTTTGTCTCAAAATTCAAGAAAAATATATAAAAGTTTATAAAGCATTTTTTTCAGCTCCGTTGATGTAGGTTTATAATTTTTGTTAATTTTTCATTTAATAAATTTTATACTGTGGTCGATTATTTTTCATCTAGTTTTAGTTGAAGACAATTCTTTTTATAATATACAATGTTAATTCTACGAGATCTATGGTAAATCGCTTCTATAGTTTTTTCTTAATTTCTTTTGATCTGCTAGACATCTCCAATTCTAATAGCATGCCTCGTCTAAATGGTTTTCTACTGTTTTATACAATAAAATTTGGATTTCGATGGTGTCTTTTTCTAGTTAACGAAACCAATTTACGTTGATGCAAAAACTCTTCACACGAAAAGTTACGTCTACCGTACACTTCAGTACTTATTATTTACAGAATTGAAGGTCTTAGAAAATTCTGAATACCTGACATCCATCTGTCCCAGATCGTCCACAATCCCACTAACAAACAGAGAAAGTGTCTACATTGGTAATATTGGAACGGTTGGGAAAAATTGTGGTGTTGAGGTGAAATTTAAGATTTAAAGTTACGAAATATTTAAATTTGTAGAATCCGTTCAAAAGCGTTGGAAAAATTCAGACATGCAGACGAATAACTTTTATGGAAAACAGGAATAATCGTTGCTGTCTGAAAGACTGAGTAAAAGTGGAAGTAGCGTTAATAACAAAATTAGAAAGTCAATCATCATCGGTTATCATACTGTTATCAATAGCGGACATTATTTTTTCGATTTCTTTTTGGAGCTATCCGAAACTTAATCAACGCAAAACGAAGAATATTAGAACTGAAACTAGGAATTTCAGAATATTTCAGTAAAAGCATTAGCAAAAATTTCGGCTAATTTGTTGACGTTTCTTCGAGGATCATTGAATTCCCTATTTCCATGAAACATGTTTGCTGGAGTACGTGATTTACCTTCTTTCCGTTGAACATATTCTCACAACTTCTTAGGATTAAATTTTATATTTTTTCTATCTGTAATACATAACTATATGTGTACTATTTAAGTTGTTTTTAACAACCCTTCTGAATTTACTAAATTTATTGTAATAATCTACGTCATGAGTTTTTTCTTTACCGATGTCTGTAATAATAAGCCTTGTCATTGGATTCCGCGATAGGTTAGGATCCGCTATATGAGATACGTATGTGACCATGTGCCTACATACATATAGACAAATCCCCACCAGTGAAGTGAATGTTTCCATCAACTGTCTATCGTCCCTAGCAATACGTATGCATATCATTGTGCTATTAGTTAGCATCGGTACTTGGTTTGCCGATCTTATATTATATGTAATAGTTTTATATAAATATATAATTAAGCATCTTAAACGTGCGGAAGAGAAAGGAGTGACCATTGGTTGACACGGTCAAGAAGAAATATATCAGCGAATTTCCTGCTTTATTTTGTAATGATGAAAAAAATAAAAAATAGAGAGCATGTCAACAATAACATTGGGTGCCACGAACGTTTAAATTCATGCTAAATTTACTTTTAATGATTGCAACATGCGGTTTACCGCTAGACTTGCTGAATAAAGAACAGTAGCGGTCCTTCTAGCATAAATACAATTCCAACTGAAACCTACCATCTCGGACAGCGAACACTTGGATTTCAATCAATCAACTGTTGATGATTATGGATGATGGTGTCGCGACAATACGTTATGTAGGCCCATCTCTTAAAGAAGATTTTTACGTG
Organism: Dermolepida albohirtum; assembly: GCA_031893035.1. Lineage (NCBI taxonomy): Eukaryota > Metazoa > Arthropoda > Insecta > Coleoptera > Scarabaeidae > Dermolepida > Dermolepida albohirtum. The sequence goes on along the minus strand of JAVIWB010004675.1, from coordinate 193,387 downwards.
TGACGTGTAAAGTTCATGCTTTACATTTTCGGTGCAAATTATTCGAAAATGTTTTCCAGATATTGATGCATTAATAGCAAATACGTACTACAGAAGTGTTTCTCAAATCACCCAAATGAATTCGAGAATTCCCAGACGGTGTCCTTGTATTCCTGAACCATCACAGCCAATCTTTACACGTTGGAAAACATGGCTGAAGGCGGCTTTTTATTATTCTGAGTATTTTCAACGAATTAAATTTGTGATTCTACAATTCAATCCTGACGAAGCTATTAACAAAACGAACTATTAACGAAAGTCAGATATGATTTTAAGATGCTTCCGTTGAAACAGATTTAAAGACTATCTACCACAATTACAATTATTACTATTTTACACAATAGAAAAATTGCAAAATAGTGTGTCGTCGTTAGTGGAGTCAGTGTAAATAGTGAACGATGTACATACATTCACTGCTATATGCTACAAGTATGAGTGTTTTAAAAAACATCCACAGTGTATTAAACAAAGATTTTGATTTTACCAGATTATAACAAATTTTTGAAGGTGTTTGATGTGTCATACATCAGTAGATGTCGAACGTTTTCTCGAGATATAAGAGCATTTTTTCATCACAGCGAACATTGTTGACCGAGACAAATGCAGAAACATACCTAATGGTGCAAACTTTTCATCAGGTATCCACTTCGCGCTATGTAATAATAGCTATAAAGAGGGTAAGTATTTTAGTAATTTAAAAATGACTTAATTTTCCTCATTTTATGCATCACCGATTGTTAATATCGTTCATATCTAATTGTTCATACCTGATCCTGACCTTTCGCGTTGGAAGACTAGAAATAATCTTTCAAATTGAAATTATGCCTTATTTCGATATTAAACCATGGCGGGTGAGTAGAGTGACGATTTATAATCTTTGTTTTAAGTTAATGTAATATAAACAAAATTAATTTTTTTCATATTAAACATATGGTTTAAGTATTAAGACAACTAGCTTTTAATGTGCATTAATTGTTTAAACAACTAAAGTTGATATATCAGTAAATCATATACAAATATATACCCATACACGACGTCCCCGCAAGAAGAAAAATGAGCAAGAACTTGAAACATTTTACTAGCAATTTCACAGGCGATTTAATGATTATTTCGAAACGTGCATATGTGTGCTTATATAGTAATCTTGTTTTTTTTTAAATAGCACAAGATTTACCTTGAAAATATTTTTACGTAAAACGCAATAATTAATGAATAATTGGAACTGTATTAATAATAAATGTTAATTTCATTTTATATTTTAATGTCAAATCAATTCTTAATTTAAAAAAAAAATGTATTTAAATTATATTGTATATTAACAGAGACGTACCAGACAAATGTTTTTTGTTATTTGTATAAATTACGATCCATTAACTTAATCAACTCGTAAAAATAATTTGACGAGTTGTTAAAGTTGTGCAGGTGTGTGAATTCACGTGCTTTAAGAAAAAACATTATTTGTTCGATATTGAAATAAATCTTTACAAAAAGTGACTTGTCCAGTCTAGATAACGTGTATTTAAAGTTCTCAATGTTAACTACTAACTTTGTTTTATTTTAAAATACGCTCGTTGCACATTTGCAAAGATTAAGAACAATAATACAGGCTATGCTTATTTAATATGTAAAAAAATATAATTTTTTTTTCAATCAACTTACATTTGGCGGAATTTACTGCATTCGTTGTTATCACCATAAAAAGAAAAATCGAAAAATGATGGTTTATTAACATTGTAGCGCGCCAAATAGTGTATAACAACTAAAAACACTGTCACTTAAACACCGATCGTGACTAACTGAAGACTTTTCTTTGGAGTACAGTATGTATGTGAGTACACAGGCAACTCATTAGTGAAGGCCATGTGAAGTTGGACTTCCCTGAAATCGTTTCAGATTAATTTCTATTGTATAGGATGCCACCAAAAATTTGCTACAAATTAACACCTCAATGAGTTTCATAGAGATTGGCGTCATATATTAGTAGCATAATAAAATCGTGACTGCTACTATAATTGATTTGATTGTTGATATGCAGTTTCATTCATTCACTTCTTGAAACGTGTCTAATAGTCTTACGCAAACTTTTTTACGGTAAATTAACATTAATTAATTGCATTCTAAATTATTATTAAAGTATAATATGATTGAAAATTGATCGAAAGATTTAAATAAAAACACTTTTGAAAAATTAATTTTTTCTTTAAATACATTTAATTAATTCTTCGTGGAACAAATTAATGATTATTTACCGCGTTTATGTAATATTTTTTAACGCTACCGTTTAAATAATTAAAAACTACACACTTTCGTTGCGTGACCCATTGATATGAGCGGATTAAATTCCATCGAATTTGTACCAATCCGCATTTTAAGCATTTATTGACCGAAACGTTAAACTAAACATTAACTACATTCGTCTTAATGGAAGATCAAGCGGGATTCGAACATTTATCCTATTAATACGGGCACTTATCCAGAATGTTGATTGTCAACACGTTGGTGCGATTTTCTAGGCCGACAATATATACAGTTTCCACTATTAATTGTTTTTTCACTAGGTACTTTTAAATTATAAGACTTTGCTAAGAACGAACAAAGAATTTTCACGTTTTCCACGTTATTTTCCAGTATGTTCAGATTGAATTTATGATAGTGTTATATATTAACAATTATCTTAAAGGAAAAGTGCGATTTGCGATCGAACAATCATTTAGTTCTCAACTGTTCATGTTTCTTCCAAATATTTGAAAATGTACGACAAAAGTTTGACTTGCAGAGTTCCGCGGTCGTCGTCCATGGGTATTTCATCATTTTTTCCAAATATTAGAAAAGAGACCACAAAAGTCTGCCTTGTATACTTCCGCAGTCGTTGCCCATAGTTAGTTCATATTTGCTCCCGGGTTGGAACCTTGTTCTCAGTACTTCTGCTGCCTGTCTTGATGGTTGACTAGGAGATGAAGTTTACTGGAACTACTACAACGCACATTGATCGATGTCTAAACGCCCTTTCTCATTATCATCTCGCTTAAAACAGGGCATCATCAACTCTTTAGTTTAAGGAGCTTTCAGTATACCTGACCAGTATTCTCTACTTCAGAAACTAAATCAAGTCACCAACACCCTAAAAAGCAACAATTTCTCGAACAAAATATTCAATAAACCATAGATCGACGTCTTAACTCTGAGTTCTACAACCAGTACTCAGCATACCTTCCCTTTTTTTTTAAAATCATTTACCCTGTATACGGACATCACTAACCATATCAATAGAATATTCCTTAAAACAACATTAGAACCATCTTTACACCCCATAGAAGTACCACGGACGTGTCTTCAACACGGAAGTCAAGATAAAGTAACAATGGAACCAAAAACGTTTTGGAATTTGTCGTAATATTGTAGATTGTTGCAAGCTGTGATAAGTTCAGTGAAGATTGAGACAAAACTACACTGTAGTCTATGGCTCAGTCTCTCTATATTAGTTACTTTCGAATTATTACAGTGTAAACAATTCGCTATATTATCTTGATTAAAAACGAAGAACTGAGTAAATTTACATTACAACTCATAGTAGGACTGTATTTAGGCGGTATAGGGGATATAAAAAGAAAATTTCGGTTGGGAAGATGATTCGAAGCCAGAACGCTTGTCAGTTACCTAGGAGAACATCGACGCTGTCATGAAATTGCTCGACTCCTATAGTGCATTGCCATTCTGCACGAACACCTATGAGTGGAAAAAGTTCATTCTCCTCATTATTTCTTCGTCTCATTATGTAAAGTGCATAATGACAATTAACGAAACCTGTTTTTACTTACTACCAAGCCGTCTCCACTAAAGCACAAAATAAAGTCTCCTGTTGAAGGTGAAGGCACTCCTGTACCTGTTCGAAAATTTCAACTTGTTAAGAAGAAAATGATAGCGGAAAATCAACTCTACAGCCCAAATTTGCGCCACATGAGTTTACGCAGTTTCCATATATCAAGAAAGAGGTGAAAAGAATGAAGTTTTTCCTAAGGTGCGGAACGACGAGTATGACAGCTTTTAGAAGAAGCTTAGAAGAGTTAGTTTTAATAACTGATATCGAAAAATGAGTAAGTGCATAGAATGTGGTGGAAATTATTTTGAAAGATTGTGAAAACTAAAGCCCTATTGCGAAGCATTTCTGTTTCCTTTCATGGATACCCACATAAGTGATGCAAACCAAAATATTTTGCGTTATCCGTTTTAGAAATAAATTGATTATTTACATTTGAATTGCTATTTGGAATATCTTTCTCGATTGAAGGATTCACGCAATTGGACGTTTTACCAGTTCAACTACTGTCATCATCAAGGTAGTCTTAAGAAGGACCCTTTCTTGCTAAATAAATTTTCTTCACAAATTATTCAACAAATGTATTTGTCTTTCCAAGTTTTATATATAATGCATTGTATAGTGTACGTTTCGAACTCGATTTCGAAATTCCATATGTTAATTGGGGTATTAATATTGCAACTGTCTTATTTCAATGCTTAAATCATTAAATCCTTCAAATAGATTTTCTATTTAGATATTAATTCATGTATTTTTCTCAGCTTTAAGAGGTGAAACACTGGAGGGATATGCAATGTTTTATTTGAAACAGTGTTATTATTTTGTGCAAGTAGATCATAAAAATTACTTTGAAATGTCACAGGAATCGAACGTATTTTTGGAAAAGTTATATCGACCTGTCTGCGTTTGCCAACTACGATAATTAAATTAAAATCTGGTCAAAGTCGATTTTGTAATTTTGAACAATGCCTATTAAATCGTTATTAGGAAACAATGCTGCTGTAATCTAATATTCCAATGATCTTATATAAGGTTGGATGAGGTTAAATTTACCAAGCTTGATTAATGAGGATGTCTTTTGGTAGAGTATAGGATCACCAGATTCCATTCATCAATGATAGTATATAGGAATGTCGTCGTCATATCTTTTGCGAATGATGATCCAAAACAAAGGATGGGCGTATTTTTTTGATTATTATCATCGAGCTCTGGAAGATGTGGCATTCTTGATCTTAACGATGATAATTACTTTAGTTTCGACAAGAAAGTAAACAAACAATCGAAAGTCGTGTACCTTTGTACTTAATGTATTTATGATGGTAATTATAGTACCACACAGCCACGTGTTTGAAATTCGCAGATTATATTAACCTGAAATGTTGTGATAATAAATTAGTCTACTAAAATTAAAACATTAATTTTGTTAATAGAATATCAATAATAAAAATATGTAATGATTTCAGGAAGATATTACTTCATTTAATGTAAGTTTCCTTATTCTCTATCGCTTTGTTCATAGGACAGACTTTTTGGCCACCTTCTTGTTTAACCTCAGCTTTCTCTTCCGCCTTTTATCAAGCAATGTTCTTCCACATATTGCAAATTTTTCATTTTGGTTTTCTTCGTCTGTACCTTTTTAGGTCGACTCTGCTGCATACATATAAAGATTGCTCTAATACATGTTTTGTAAGAGGGCTATTTGTCTCGTATTATTATACTCCCGAAATGATACATTCTTTTCTGTATGCATTTTATTTACTTTATTCATTTGGTTTCGTACTTCCACTATCAAATGTCTGTAGTTTGATATTGTTAGTTGGAAATAATTTAACTATACTATATGTTCTATAGTTTAGTTGTCTATTAGAAGTTTATTTCGTGTTAGTTTTTTGGAAATTGGTAATGCATTTTGTTTTGTTTATGCAGATTTATCTATTTTATACTCTTTTGCGATTCTTTTAAACTTCAGCGGTTAATTTTACAAGTTGCTTTCTCATTCGTTAATTAAAGCGATGCCATTTGTATAAAACACTGAACAGATTTTTTGTTTTTCAAGTGGTACACGTAACTGCAATACATAAATTGTTTGATCTTAAGTTTGTTGATTATAACGTTGAATTATTATTGAATTAAAAGATGATGAGGAGGCATTGTGGGAAAAACGGGTAAATAGAAACATAAAAACTCAACATCACAACGAAAACGATTGAACGATAAAGTTATCATATGTACATAAGTTGCTATTTACTTATATAATTTATTCGTAATCGAAAGACAAATGGAGAGCATTTAGTATACATATGTGCATGTATATATTCAGCAATTTCCTCACAAAACGTAACTGCAGACTTTTTTTAAATTGACTGTTTTATTCTGTATTCTATATTGCATATTTCTTTTAATTCTTAAGCATTTAGTCCAGGGGTGTTTAAGCTTTTTAGCCTAAGGGCCATATTGACTCCTTCACTAAGTCCCAACTGCCAATTGCAAACAACTGTCAGTGGAAACTTATAGCTACATAAGTTTCATTAATCATAATTATAATGCTTAGTTTCATGTGAATTACCTATGTAATGTAAGTTTTTAGTTTAGTTTTAATCCCGTATCAATAATTACAGTTAAAATGTTCAGTTGCATTATATATGTATGTCAGTCATTAGGTTTCTTAATTCGTTAAATAAAAACATTTGATTATTATTTTGTATGATTTACTTATAAATTTTGCAACATAATCAAAATAAACTATGATGGACCGGATTGGTGTTTCCCACTGGCCAGTATTGTAGTTTGTAGATCCCCGATTTAGTCAAATCGCAACGTAATTTCGTAATATATTGTATTTATTTTGTAGGATTGTCGTGGCGTATTTCTTTGTAGTTTTTATATACCATTTATTAATATAAAAAAATCTATCAATTCTTCGATAGCTTTTCATCATCTTTCGACGAGCTTCGTAATTCCTTGTTCGTTTTATCGGCGAAAAGCTTTACAATGAGCTATTCATAGGTTTACACCATACGAGGAGTTTTGAGAAGAATGAAACAAGTGGAACTTTGAAGGAGCAAAACTCGCCGAGTGTGACAGATGTGTCACTATCTCCTATCCACGATCTAATAATTTTTGAGAGGCGATCAAACGTGCGAATGGTTTCGTGATGTCGTGATGAAATACATGCTTTTACGATTAACGGTCGTCGGATGTTTCTGGTTCATGGATTCGTTCAAACTGTTGACACTATATGCTTGAATTAATTGTTTTGTTAATTGTCACCAGTACAAGCTTGAGTTAATTGTTCCATGCTAAGAGCTCAAAAAAACATTCTTTTAATTCTGCTACATTAGAATAACTCTCATTTGATGAAAATGTTCTTTCGATGAAGTTTTTGGAGACTATGACCGTTTTTATACCACATTAATGCAAACAACTCACTTTACGTCATTAATTATTGAAAAATGGATCATTCTTTTAGGCTTAAGAAACATACCATGGATGTTTATACGCGCCGTCAAGTGAACTTCTTTGAGTTTACGAGGAATCCAAATATCAGACTTGCCGACATATCTCAACTTTTGAATATGATCGTGAACGATTCGCTGTGTAGATGTTTAACGTTTCTGTAATCTCTCGTGTCATGAGTTTGACTCGATTATCTCCTTATTTTGTGGTCATTAACCTCAGTGGGCCTTCCTGACTGACGAGCATCATTAAGACTAAAATCAATAAAATGGAATTTCATGAACCATTGTTACTTGATGTTTTTATAGAGCATTGTTATGTTTACGCAACTTCTCACAAGCTTGATGCGCGATCTTTCCTTTATGGAAGTAAAAAAGTAAAATACGATAAAAATGTATGCTTTGGTTATACATTTTTAACATTTTTTTCAAAATGAAGTTGGAATCGTTAGCCATTAACATGAAGAGAGATGCGAATGATTTTAGCATTTGCAAAAATGAAGTAACGTCATCTATAGCAAAAATGTGATTCAACAAAATTTTGTTTTCAATTATCATTGAAGAATTCGTAGAGAATCCATCGAGAATAAGAAATATTAAAATTCTAACGGAGAATATGGCTACAAACGTATCAAGACCACTATTAAGGAAGAAGAATGCCAAAATAAGATATCAGACAAGATCAGGACAATAAGTTCATTGAAGAAATGGAAGCTTCTTCGAAGAATTATTATTGAAGAATCAGTAGAGAAGTCATTCAGATTAAATCATATTAAAACTGTAACTGAGAAGACGGTTACAAACTTCGCAACACATTGAGGTATTTGCTATATGAACTCATGATTTCGAAGTACGAAGTATCTGCATCAAAAACTGAAAGGAAAAACTAGTAGTATGAATAGGGAATCATTTAAGGTTATAATAAACAGGGGGAAAGAGCTTGAAGAAGATCATTTTATTTATTTGAATAGTAAATTCCAAGTAATTGCAGTGTTCATTTAGAATTTCGCGGTTTGAAATTACTTTTATTTCTCAACATACTCCCCTGCCTTATCGATACATTTAGACAAGCAATGATCTAAAGCATATGTGGGCAACAACCGGTCCGTTGTAAGATTTGATCCGGCCCGCGAGACATTTCGAAAAAAAGATAAACCACTATCTGAATTGAGTGATCCAAAATGGATATGTGATTTAGCATTTCTGATCAACCTTACAGGCTATTTGAATGATTTAAATTTGAAACTTCAAAAACAAGGACAGATAGTAAATGATTTGTACAGCCATTTGAAAGCATTTCAGAACAAAATCCGCTTGTGGGAGGCACAGATGCTGTCTGGTAATAGTTACCATTTCACCACGCTCTCTACATATGAAAATATTGCTTATGCTCAACATGCTGAAGAACTCAAGTTACTGTCGGAGCAATTTTCGAACAGATTTAGCGATTTCTAAAACATGGAAGACTGTTTCCATTTATTTGCTACTCCAACAAAAAGTAATGTACAAAATGCTCCAATACACTTGCAAATGGAGTTGATTGAGATTGAAAAAACTCACTCTTAAAATCTAAATTTGAAGACGTGGAGTTGTGCGATTTCTACAAAAAATACCTCGAAGAAGACCATTTTCCGCAGCTTAGAAAATTCACAAGAAGATTGATTTGTGCGTTCAGTTCTTTTCGATGATGAAAGTTAATAAATCAAAATGCCGTACAAGGCTGACTGACGATAATTTGGAAAATTCTTTGCGTCTCTGTATCAGTGGAATTAATCCAAACATCGATGGATTAGTTTCCCAGTATCTCATTGATTTCGGTGTCGCTATTTAAATTTCGTAGTTTGTAACAATTTAGAAATTTAAGGATTTAATTATAATGTTGTACCTATTTTTTTCATTTCATTTTGTTATTTTAATAAATTGTATTATAATAACATTGTCGTATTATTTCATGTATGATATCTATCGCTAAAAATTATGAACAATACTTTAAAGTGCACTACTTTTAAACGCGGCCCGCGAACGTATTTGCACATTAAAGTTTGGCCCACAACATGTCCAACTTTGCCCATACCTGATCTAAAGCTTCTATGCGTTGATAAAATTCAAAACCTTCAAATTGTTGCTGATAAGCTTCTCAAGAAGAAGTAGTTAGTGACAGTAAGAATTTCAACACTATCCATCTCGTCAAAAAACTCTCTTAATAATCGTCACAACGAGACTAATAAACGTAGCAATCTGAAATTTAACAGTTGATATAAAAGCAGTCTGAAATTGCTACCCTTAGCTGATCTTCTTATCTATATATTTTATTAAAGAATATTTTTAGAGGATTTAATTTATTGCTATTAAATATTTAATTCGAATCTAAATTTAGATAAATATCTAATATATTACACCACTAAAACGTAATAATGTTTTACATATAACCAACAAAATTGAAAGTTTTTTTCATTATTTCAAAATATAATCGAAAGAGGTAGGTGTTTATTTTTGCAATATGTTCGATCAGCTATTTCGAGAAGTGCCTAATTTAAAATAATATAATCTACGAGATGTAATTTAATTTTATATTTGTATAATGGGTTGCCTGTTTCAAGTAGAAACAATAATAGTGAAAGATACTTTGAGGACTTCCTTGGTTTGTATTTACTAATATATATTAAATGATGGAATTAGTAAATTTGTTAAAACTAAGTAGGCCTCTCTTTCAATTTGAATAACATAAAAGTCCACTTATTTAATAAAAATATTTCGCTTGCAGAAAAAATTAATTACGAAGCGGTAATTTTGCGAAATATTGCTGTTGTCCATATTTTCTTTTTGGTTTTCATACCGAAACTGCCTACTTCTCATTCCTTCCTCTTCTGTCAACGTTTCGTCCACTCTTTCATCCTCAGAGCTCTTATTGCTGTTGACATTATTGCACTGAAGTTAAAGTTTCGTTAGTTCGAAACAAAGTTGTGTGGGAGTTGTTTCGGACTACTAGAGCCTTATGTTTACAATGACGTTGTTTCGACATCTTTAATGATTATGGATATTCTCTCGATACTACGCTACAGTTACTTGAAAAAAATTTATATAAACCTGTACCTTATTAATAATTCTCCAGTTTCAGTCAACAGCTGTAATAGCTTTGTAAATGTCAAGAGGGGATGAAATGCTAGTAAAGAGAAAGCAAGAGTGCTGTGCACGACTTCAGTAAGTAGTAATTACATTTTTGTGAATTATATATAATAAATGTATATGTCGAGTGTTTTGTCTAGAAAGCCTTATATTCTGACGGGATTTCGGTAGTAGTAAAACAGGGGAATTCACTTTTATATGTCCCAGTACCTCTGCAAATTTGGCGAGCGGGTGGCGAATAATTGTCGCTGTGATTGATCTACCCCCAACATTCTGTTATGATTTTTTCGTGGTGTGAGTATGTAAGGGGAAGACGTTCTTCCATGTATTTAGTAGTCTTTGTCCATCTCTTCTTCAGACTATTTTGTCGTTTTTCTATTTCTATTACTTCGTGGATGATTCTGGCTGGAGATAATCTATTTTCGCGATTATTTTTATAGCATCGAAGTTGAACTTATGATTAGTGTGTAGAGTATGTTCGAATAGAGATGAGGACAGAGCCTTGCGTGCTATAGCATTTTGATGCTCCTCTGACTGTCCTACGTATGGCCCTTCGCCAATCGTGCGGTACCTCGTATATTCCTTGTTCTTCTAGCCTTATCTTATCCTTATCTCCGTTAAATATACCGTGTCGATGTCGTATTTACTTAACATGTGTCCTATCTTGCTTGTCGTCTCTTTTAAGGACGAAAACCTTATTTTGATCGTTGATTTTCTATTTTGTCAGTTCTCGTGTGTCGCTCTTCGGATCTGTGTATTGGTGTAACCATTTAGTCTAAGTGCTCCGTATTGTTCATTAAGTTCTTGTGTTTATGTTCCTCGTTCGTTACTTTTATAAATCTGTTAGTTAATGTTTTTACTATTCTATTTAGTTGAGGAGTATGATGGCGGGATTTCATGTTTACCTATCTGTTTGTGTGTGTTTGTTTTCTGTAGATTTTATTACTTAATGTTCCACTATTTCGTGTTACTTCTATAAAAATGACCAGAAACGATAAAGCTCCATTTCTGGACCTCTTTATAAAAAGAAAACTAAATGGAACATGAAGTTATATAGTCTACAGCTACTACAAAAAAAAAGGAAAACAGGTCTAAAAATGTGTCAAGAAACAATTCTTGAGACTGTTACGCAACCATTAACACAGACAATGTGTTGTGGATATTCCAACAGGATTTAATACTTGCTCATAAAGCAAAAAGTGTTCGAGGTTGATTAGAAGGAAATGTACCCAAGATTAGCCAGCATCCAGTCCGGATTTAAATTCTTTTGATTATAAAATATGATCCGTTTTGGAGAACAAGTTTTTTTTTGTTACTTGTAGAAATTTGGACAGTTTAAAGAAATTCATTGCAAAAACTACAGCCAATTCATATATAAATGTTATATGTCCAGCTATCGATGAGTGGCCACAAAAAAAGATGCGGAAAATTAAAAAGAGGGCATTTTGAATAGTTTGCTTAAATATTTTTTCCCCAAGAATTGTTGAATATTTTTTAATAAATATTTTATCTTCTTACATTGCTTATATTCTAACTAGGTATGTGGATAGTGAATTTCTGTATTAAACTTTCCTATAATTGGTAATATTATTACTGTATGATAAACGCTATTACTATTATTTTATTATTATATAATATTATCATTATTGTTATACATATCGCATGATTACGTATTTTAACAAAAAGTTTACGATTAACATATGATTCATCATAACTTTTATCACTAATTAGAGTGTTTTTTATTATAAATATTATCTCTAAGATGCATTATGCTTTTACAAATACTATAAATGAGGCACCTGGTGAAGGTAAGGTAGTATTTAAAATTGATGATGTTTCAATGACATATAATACAGCTATAAGTTGTTATATACTTTTATTATAATGGTCGTATTAGTATTCAATGAAATTACGAGGGTGAGCTAAAAAGTCCGTCGCAGTTTCACACAGTTTTTATAGTGGTCTCCCCAACAATCTTAACTAGTAAATTTCAGATCACTACGTTTATTAGTTTCATTAGAATAACTGGTTAATTGAGGGAGTCGCGGAGTGGATGAGATGGGTAGTGTTGAAATTTATGCTATCATAAAGTACTTCATCTTGAAAGACTTATTAGGAAGAAATATTTATAACGATATAAACACGAATCATTCATTTTCAAATGTTGATAAACAAGCTCGTGATTGTACAATCGTTGAAGATACACCACGTATCGAACATCTTAAATCTGTCTAGGTCTGGTTTTAGACGACCTTCGTTTGAAAACATTTGAGATAGTGGAGGCTATAAACATCTTTCATCTCTCATTGAAGAATTGGCTACGACGAAGCTGTTTATATAGTGGGTGCTGTGACTATACAGTGTTTTAAAATTGGTGCGAATGCAAATTTTGCGTGTTTGTAGCGTTATCGAAAAACCAAAGTGAATTCTATCACCACAAATCAAATTTGGGTACGTCCGAAACAAAATAAATCTGGCGACATAGTAAATCTCCTTCCCAAAAGAAGGCGATTACTGTTCCATCTGTAGGACAGATAATAGCTCCAATGTTTTGGGATGTAAGAGATATTCTTCTCGTCGAATACTTTTCAAAGAACTAAACCATCACAGGCTTACATTATGCGCGTTTTCTAATTGTCGAATTAAATTTTCAATTTGTAGTGTTTAAAAATTGATGCGAATGTAAATTTTGCGTGTTTGTAGTGTTATCGAAAAACCAAAGTGAATTCTATGAACTGATTTATCACCACAAATGAAATTTGGGTACCTTTGGAACAAAATAAATCTAGCGACACAGTAGATCTCCTCCCCAAAAGAAGGTGATGGCTATTTCATATGTAGGACAGGTAATAGCTCCAATTTTTTGGAATTTAAATGATATTATTCCTGTCGATTATCTTTCAAAGAACTCAACCATCACAGGCTTACGTTACGCGTGTTTTCTAATTGTAGAATTAACTTTTCAATTTGTTGTCGCACTCTCTTTCTTTCGCCAAAAAACTTGCAGGTCAGGAATTTCAACAGATAATGATAAAGCTATTTTAAAGAAATAAAGGTTGGCAGATGAATGTGTTGAGTAATAAACGCAATTTAAAATTGCAAAATTCTATTCTTTATTTTCGTTCCACGTACTTTTCAGTCTCGTACTTCAACCTAATTTTTGAATTTTTTCAAACCATGTGGGTGTATTAGGTTGGAATTTTTCGTCTGTCTTGATTTAGTAAATGTTAAAGAGAGTTTTTGTTTTATTTAATTTACCATAACAGCATAACATTATATATACAAATAATTGTTAATTTTTGAATTAATTATGCAAAATATAACTAGAAAATTTTATACTTTACGAACATCGAAGATAATAGAGACATAAAACATTAATTTATATCACAAATGGTGTAAAAATTATATATGGAATATCATATAAGACTCTCAAACGTATTAATGACTTACTGATAAATGAATATTTAAAATTATAATTTCTGTTATTTCCTAAAATCTCCTAGTCGTACTTGTAATAACAGGCCTTTCCAAGGATGCCTAAAATATATTTATACATAACTGTATAGTTGTTTCACAATCGGTACTTTTAAATCCATTCCGTTGCATAATATACAGGTTTGTTATATAGATCTATGTTAATAAGTTTATATAATTTGAATATTTCGTATTAACTATATTGACATTTCTTCCTAAAATATAAATTACGTAACATTCTCAAGGATTTTCCAGTTTTCATTTTACTTAAATAATAATTAATTGTTCTATTTTCTACTTGGTTTACTTCTAAAATGTGCAAAATACCTACATCTTATTTACAACTTGTCGTTATTGTTATTTGAGATATTTATGTGCTTATTTAATTATCTTTAATTAGTTCACAAATACATCGTTTGCAATTCAAATATTTATCGTGTTTGTTTATATAAGGACAACATATTTAGATATATGTAAATTTATTATGTAAATATTCTTTGTTCGGATGCACTTGTCAAAGTTAATTTTACTGATTTTTTTCTTCGCGGTCTTTTTGTTTATGGTAAAATTAGGTAATGCATAAATGCACTGTACAATCAATTAATGAATTATGCAGTGCGAATAAAAGTGTTTAATTGTAATTGCAGGCCTGAAAAATTGGTAGTAAAGTGCAAGGGGAATATGGGGTAGGCTTGGAATAAAAGCACATTCTGATATCTCAAGATTTTAACGTTTTGAATAAGTCAGCTGCGCATGGACAATTAGTATTTTGGAAGTGCAAAAGTAGATAGTAATCTGAGTACTTTTATCCATTTAAATTATGAGTGATGGATATTTAATGCTTCTTCCATCTTTCGTATCATGTTGTTTTAATATTAAAATCACCACCACGGAATTTTGTCAAGCATCGTTGCCATTGACGTTCTTATGAGTTAAGCCTCAATAAGGAAAAAACCAAATTGGTTTACTTTCATAATAAAATTAAGCATCTACCTCTTGTATTAATAAATAATGAGACCTTCGATTGCGTTTCTTCTGCGAGGATCCTGGGTCTGACTGTTAACGAAAACCTAAAGTGGGCCACTCATATTGATAGCGTGTGCAGTACCTTGGCTAAGGTATGTTTCACCCTGAAGCTGCTCCGCAAAACGTGCAATCGGAGTACTCTACTAGCGTTCTATCACACCAATTTCGTGTCTTCTATGAGATATGGGGTGATACACTGAGGTGTGTCGCCGGAAGTAGTGTTTCATTTGCAGAAACGGGCCCTCATAATCATCTTTGAGATGGGCTACAGGGACTCGTGCAGGGAACGGTTTAGAAAGGATTCGCTTCTAACTTTTTACGATGTTTATATATTGGACCTTCTTTGCTTCGTGTTTAAGCACAAGGAGGCATTTTCGAATGGGAATGTAAAGCACAAATATGAAAGAAGAGCCGACAATTATCTATTGCCTACTTCTCATTCTACAACTGTGTTCCAAAAAGGTACATATTTTATGGGCTGCAAACTATACAATAACTTACCTCATAATATTAAAAGTATGAATAACTTCCCCAATTTTAAAAACAATCTTAAGCAGTACTTGCTTGCGATAAACTGTTACAGTTTAAATGATTTTTTTATGTAGAAATTTGTAGTATTTCCTTTTCTTTTAGTGACGTATTTCTAGCGTATGGTATGTGTAATATGTTTGAGCCGCTATTTTTTTGTATGTTCTGATATTATGTATACTTGGTTTTTTGAAATAAAATATTATTATTATTATTATTATTATTATAGGGTAAATTTTACGAAACTTCTCACAAGCTTAACACTTCTTCTTCCTTTTACAGACGTAAATAAAATATAACAAAAATGCACACTTTGGTCTTTCATTTTTAACTTTCAAATACCCAACCAAATCGCTCGATTTGTTTCCAAAATTAAATTATAATGGTTAGTTGTCATACGGCATTGTTTAGAAATAAATGCGAATGATTTAGTATTTGTAAACGTGAATTAATGCGTTGCAAAGACGCCTGATGATTTTGCCGATAACCCAATACATTCAACATAAAGGATTCGATGCCTGTGAACAGACTTTTAGTAATAGCCTCATCTAGTAATACTAATTAATTCCTTTCTTCATTCTTATTGTCCAAGTCAGAATTAGAAGAATACATCTTCGACACTCCCTCCAGAAACTGGATGTTATTATAGAAGATTGCAAATTCGAAATTTTTGATACACAAAGAAGACAATTTATGAGAAGGTGACTTGTAACCCAAATAGTTTGCAAACCTCTATGATACATGGTAGTGTCTCCATCTTTGTATGTGGATAAGATCAACAGCAGCTACCCCTTTAATTAGAATTGGAGAATGTCTTATCACCGAACGCTGAATATTGCAAGAGAGCGTGTTCTATACGTTGGCAATTATCTTATTGGGGAGACTTTATTTTTCAATAGAATATCAGCCCAAATATTTGTAACGCAAAAGCCTATTTTAATAAATCGACAACATGATGTTGCGGAAGCTATAGTTTGGTTAAAAGCCAAATATTATTGAGTATATTTGGGATTACATACAAAACAATAGAACAATCTAACCAAGGCTGATAAACGGTTTGCTACATATATTATAGCAGACATGGAACAATATTTATATTGAATTTACAATAGTTAGCAGCTAAGAGGTGGCGGTCAGCGGAAGAGACATTCTTAGAAATATTTGATTTTTGTCTAATTATTGGGTTGGCAACTAAGTACTTTCGGTTTTTACTGATAGAGAGCGTTGCTTTATTTTTTGTATAACGTATGTTAGTGCTGTACTTTACCGTTTGTCGCGTGATACTAGTCACTTCAGAAGCAAGTAGTGCGTGATTTTTATTAAAGCTATTAGTTGTGGGTTAATTTTAAATGGAGTGCAGAAACGAACATTTTCGACATATTTTACTATTTTATTTCCGTAAAGGAAAGAAAGCTGCTGCGGCTCACAAAAAGATATGTGAAGTTTATGGTGCTAATTGCTTAACAGAGCGCACGTGTCAGAATTTGTATAAAAAATTCCGTTCTGGAGATTTTTCCCTCAAAGATGAGCAACGTTCTGGTCGGCCTACTGAAGTTGATGATGACCAAATCAAAGTCATAATTGAAGAGGATCGTCATATAACTGTTCGAGAGGTTGCGGAGAGGCTACATGTATCGCACACAACAATTGAAAAACATTTAAAATGTCTTGGGCTAGTTAAGAAGCTTGATATTTGGGTACCTCACGAATTGAAAGAAATTCATTTAACACAAAGAATCAACTTTTGCGATATGCACCTTAGACGAAATGAAACCGGCCCTTTCTTAAAAAGAATCATCACTGGTGATGAAAAATGGGTCCTGTACAGTAACATAGTTCGAAAACGATCATGGAGCAAACACGATAAACCAGCTCAAACCACATCGAAAGCTGAATTGCATCCAAAAAAGATCATGCTTTCAGTTTGGTGGGATTACAAAGGTGTCGTGTTTTTTGAACTGCTTCCAAGGAACCAAACGATCAATTCTGATGTTTACTGTCAACAATTAATAAAACTGAATGAAGCAATCAAAGAAAAACGGCCAGAATTGTCAAATCGGAAAGGTGTAGTTTTCCACCAAGATAATGCAAGGCCTCACACATCTTTGGCAACTCGTGGGAAACTATTGGAGCTTGGCTGATTACCATTTATTTCGAAGTTTGCAGAATTCTTTGAATGGTAAAACTTTCACAAATGACGATGACCTTCACTCGCACCTGGTTCAGTTTTTTGCTGATAAGGACCAGAAATTTTATGAGCGCGGAATCACGCAGCTGAAAGAAAGATGGCAAAAGGTCATTGAGCAAAATGGAAAATATATAATTGATTAAAAACTATTCTTTATTTAAAAAAAATGTTTTATTTTATACTACAAAACCGAAAGTACTTAGTTGCCAACCCAATATTTTAAAAAAATATACATTGAATTCTATTACAGAAACCTCTTTATTCGGATTAATAATTACACTGCAGATTTACGCCGAAAATAATGAAAAGTGGTCTTTTAAAGTAAGTTAATATTTGGACGTCAACCAACAAACTATAGCTTCCGCAATATTATATTTAGCCAAAGTATTTAAATACTTTTTACTATATAAATGATATGTTATGAAATGACGTACAAAAGCGTTTTTATTCTTCCTAAAACGTCTCAAATGTTACTGAGAAAATCGCCTTAGAACGTGTTTTTGTTCCATTGTTAACGAATGCGGCTCCCATTTTGCACATAGCTTTCTGAAACCTAAAACTTCAGCCAAAATATTCCGCACACTGTCTAATGAAATGCCTAGAGTTTCTACTAAATCTTTCTCGATTAATTGAGGATATTTCAAAACCATATCCTGTATTTTTGGTACAATGTCTGGTGTTGATGCACTTTTTGGACGTCCTTCACGTAGATCGTCTTCAGGACTTATACGACCACTTTTAAATTCAACAACCCACCTTTTTACTGTTCTAATTGAAGATGAAGAGTCCTTATACACTTTTAACAATCATTCATGAATTCGTTTTGGTACTACACCTTCCAAAAATATTAATTTTATCACTGAACGATACTCGATTTTTGTAAAAAAATACTGTGACATGTCAATTTTGAAGCCCTGAAAATATAATCTTCTGTATATTTGGATACAAGACGGACGCAGTTACCTATATAATCGAACGCCGACTTTGTATACATAAGTCATTCTTTCTTGATGAACGGTTTTTTATTTTATGTTTGCTTGTGTTTACGATATTGCAATGACCGGTTCCAGTGCACAACATATCATATCAAGTTTCAAGACTGTACAGAAACATACAGAATGTTAAAACTAGGATTCGAAGATGACATTTTGGATCAAACACAGACTTACGACTGGTTTAAATGCTTCCAAAATGGCCGAACATCGAATGATGACGATGAAATTCCATACGGCCATGTCGTTGCAGTTGTGAATGATCAAGACATCTGTAACAATTTGGTAATATTTTTAACACATGCCAGTGGATTATAGCGGAAGAATTAAACACGAGTAGGATCGCAACAAAGTTCGTGCCACATACCGCATTCTCATATAGAAGTTTGTTATGAAAAACAACATGATTGTTCTTTATCTAGCGTATATATCCTTGGTTTATTGCGAATGTTTCCTTTTTCCAAAGATGAAAGTGGAGCAAAAAGAGCGAAAGTTTGACATAATAAAGGAGAACGAAGCTAAATTGCAGACGGCGTTGAACACATTAATAAAGCAAGACTTCCAAAATGCGTTCCTTTCTTGCATAGACTTGCAAGGGAGTTTGAAGGTGACGAAGGTGATTAAAATCCTGGTACTCTGCAATTTTATTTATCTCTACATTTCGGGAACTTTTGGGTGCAACCTCGTATATAAAGGCAGTAGTACTAGTAGTACGTTGTTTAAAGTAACTGAAATTTTATGCTGTCTTAGAAATAAGTGAGTTCACCACCTTAAGTTTATTACATGCATTACATGCCCACGTTGTGCACATATTGTAAATATCTGTACATAGAAAAATTTCAAGAACGTAGCTTAATCATTGTGAAAGTGTTTGCCATACATCTTTCCATTTATGTTTTTCCAGTTACTTGTTCAATTAGAATTGGAAGTAGAAACTGGTATAATGTGTAAACACATGATTAATGGATATTTTAGTATTACATGTGACGTGAAATGTACATCATTTCAGACAATTAGAAAAATTCTTAATTAAAATGTTCAGAAACTATTATTTAAAAATATATAAAACTGATTGACAAGTTTATAGACGTTGCAGTTTAGTGGGTGTGTTACAGAGTATCTTGTCATTTGTGAATTCCTTTTAACCTACACAAACGTTTGAATAATGTTTCTTAGAGGCTAATGTTGTAAGTAGCATTATATTTTCATTGGTTTTTCAATTATAATATAGAAATTTCTTCCTCCTGTATATATATATATATATATATATATATATATATATATATATATATATACGAGGGCGAATTAAATATAAATCGTACTTTTTACCGCTCGGAACGTACGTTGAACAACGCATCATCTTCCCTTCCGTACATCTGATAAGGTAGACGTTTCGGCATGTAATTGATTCTATATCTGGGATTGCTTAAAGTTGTGCAATTTGGCGACGACGTACTGAAGTGTTGAACGAAATCATTGGCAACAACAAAGTACAGTTGATTTTATCACTCCATGGACGAAATTTGCATTTATCACACCTTGACCAATATCACAGTTTTGCAATAGTATGATGTGAGCGTAGTTCCCTCCAGATTGAATGCTGGCTTTAAAATTTAAATAGTTTACAGTCTTTTTGGATATTTTTCAATTTGTGTTTACAACAGGCGTAGATTGTATGTTATATATCACACGCATATTCTACTGCACAGCGAAGGGTAATGTAAACGTTTAGAAATGCATGAATCAGTAAAATAGAATCAAAATTGTGCAAAATAAAATCAAGTATATTCGAGGCAGATTTGCAAACCATACTTCTATCGATGAAAGTTTGGCGATAGCCAAATATTACTTCAAGATCATTGATGGCATGCTTCAAGAATAATAACTGATTTT
Source organism: Dermolepida albohirtum (assembly GCA_031893035.1). Taxonomy (NCBI): domain Eukaryota; kingdom Metazoa; phylum Arthropoda; class Insecta; order Coleoptera; family Scarabaeidae; genus Dermolepida; species Dermolepida albohirtum. The sequence continues at coordinate 172,849 of JAVIWB010004675.1, read as the reverse complement.
TTGCCATGTAATTAAAATTATATGCTTCCATTTTTCAAGTGTATCTGCCAACACTACATTTATCAAGATTCAGTTTTATTTGATTGCACTGAACTGAGTTCCTAGTTTCTCAAGACTTGCATACAGAACATGGATATCATAAATGTTATCAGTACGATGGAAGATCTTCATCATCTGCATCTGCTTCTGCGGATCATATCAGTGAATAAAAAAAAGGAGAAGTAGTGGGGGACTTAAGTTTGATTTTTAAGGAATTCCAGATGAAGTAAAGAATATATATGATTTGAGAGCTATTATATTACGGACAAATCAGTCGAAATTAAGGATGCAAATATGAAGAGAATAGTACCAGAAGGTTACAACAAAATTCCAAAAACATTGCTTAGTTTTAGACGAGATGGATACTGCTGAAATCCATGCTGTTATGCTGTTCTTGAGACGGCTCATTAGTAATAATTCATTCAATATTCACGAGATCAAGGATGGCTTGAAGAAACCTCCGGTTCTCCATTTTCCATTGTTGATAAATGGGTCTGTGAATTTACTATTCCGGAAATTGTAGAAAAAGTGCATGCTGTTGCGTTAGAAAACTCTCGTTTGAAAATATTTGAGCTAGCGGTGGCTGTAAGCATCTGTAAAGAACATGCAATATACATTTTGAATGAAGAGTTGCCTATAAAGAAATTGCCTGCCAGGTAGGGGCCGCGACTGCTCACTATTGATCAACGATTGATATAATTGAAAATTTGGCGTGAATGTTTGGAACATTTTCAAAAAAACAGGATAGATTTTAAGCGCCGATTTATCACCACAGATGAAATTTGGGTTCATCATTATACGCCCGAAACAAAAAAAAATCTAAACAGTAGAAGCACAATAGTTCTCCTTCTCCTAAGAAGACGATGGCGGTTCTATCTGCAGGAGAGCTAATGGCTTCCATTTTTTTGGATGCAAAAGTTATTCTTCTTGTTGATTCCATTTATGATGTCAAATCGTCACAGGTGCACGTTACACGGATCTTTTAGACAAATTACAGCAAAGTATTAATGGAAAGCGTCCTGGTTTAGCACCTTCAGATTACCATCTTTTTCTACTATCATGGAAATATCTTGCAGGTCAGAAATTTTCAACAGGTAACGATGTCAAAGCTATTCTGGATGCTTATTATACTTTGGATCATCGCCGATTCAGATGCATTATTAAGAAATAAATCTAATTTCAAACCACGAAACTCTCTTCTTTAATTCATTCCATGGACTTTTCAGTTCACAGTCGAATATACGTAATATGCGAGCGATTCGTTCAGTAAAAAACAAGCCATTAATTATATCTTCATACATGATATACAACTGTCGCGCTAAAAATATTGTTGCCTGATGTAGTGTATAGTAGCAACGAATGAATAGTGTTGGCCTATTCGCGAATATATCTGAACGATAGATATGACTGCAAAGAATGCTCGCTTAAAAAGTAAGTGAGCATCTTTAAAAAGGGAGAAATAAAACTCTGCTTACTTTCTCAACACAGCGTTTGAATGAATGTAATTTTCCCTTTCGTTCTCATCTTTTAATTATTACATGAAACGTTAAAAAGTTTAACAATATAAATTATATAATAGTTTAAATCAGTTTATTATGTTAATTTTGGGATTAATTTCGGTAAACATACGTTAATTAAGTTTCTGTCGTATAGAAGTAGCTTCAGTTATCATAATTATAATTATTTTACTCTTTAAAATGATAATTTATTTATGGTAGATTTAAAGTTTTAGATAGTGAGGTTTATTATGTTATTATAATATAATATTATTATTACATTACGTAAATATATTAAAACCTTCGCGTCATTTACGTATATATCAGTTTAGTTAAAAATATGTATAAGTCATCAACAAGTTCCTTTCTGTTATTTCTTCTTTCACAAAAATAGTTTAAAACGACGATTTTATTTTTTAATTTGTTGGATTCTTACATACAAAATACTACTTATTATTAGTAATTCTAATATATACTAGAATATGTCATAGTGCAATATGTTCTTGCGTACTTTCTTATTCACATGTGCTGCTTCTATACGTGTACATACTTAATTACTTTGTTGGTCATTATGTATTTGTATTATTTAGAGTGTTATTAACCTAAGTATATGTTTTGTGTCGGAAAGTCACAGAGATAATTATTGGTTTACGTATATACATGTGTATGTATGTATGTATTTTCCATTAATGTAATAATTAATATCTAACACTTTGCATTTAGATATTTTGGTGATTAAAAAGAAGGTTGTTTGAATGCCATACGGGTTTTCATAATACATTGTTACATATTTCTAAATAATAATATAATTTTTAGTTACTATATAACATACGGGTAACGTTCTGGTAAAATACTCCTGAGGCTAAAAGAACAAAAGGAAATATGTACTTATCTCCGAAAAAGGTTTTTATTCACAAAAGGCAAAGACTCCACAACATAAAACCCAACTTAACAAAGTTGCGCAACAATCGGTAAGAAAAATAAAACATTAGAAGTAGAAACGATCAATGCCAACATCAGAGGGCATTAGAGAAAACGATGAAAGTACTGATTAACATCTTTAGAAGACTACCTAAAAATTAAGTAGTAATAAAAACCTATTAGACCTATTATTATAATCTGATTGCTTGGAAAATGAGCTATACGTGGATTGCCTTTTAAGTTTTTCATATAAAACTAGAATAAAACAGTACATAGCTTTTAGAGACTTCATTTTTTTTCGAAGTATTCTCCACGAAAGGCAATGCACTTTTGCATGTCCTCGAACCAATTCTGGAAGCAGTTATTCCATTTTTTATCACGCAGTCAATTCTTGATTTTCGGAAACGTAAAGAAATCGTTGGGACTTAGGTCCGGACTATATGGAGGATGATCCAACAGTTCGATGTTTCGTTGTGTTAAAAATTCAATTGTCTTGCGTGCTGTGTGCGAACTTGCATTGTCTTGGTGGAGGAATTGTTGTTAAATGACCTGTTTTCGAGACAAATGTCACGACCATCTTTTTGAAGACACTTCGAGAACGGATGACTTTTGTCGGCTTGTTTCGCCTTGGAACACTCAAACAGACGACTGCCGTTTATTTTCTGGCTCGCATGGGTAAATCCAAATTTATCACCGCTGACAATGTTGTATTTTAGAGTTTCCGGCGTTGAAGCGATCTAGAGTTTTTCGACACCAATTTACCTTAACCGCTTTCTGTTCTTCGGTCATCAGATGCGGTATCCAACGGGAAACTAATTTTTTTACATAAAATTCTTTATGCAAAATTTTTTGAATTGAGGTCTTTGAAATTCCCAAAATGCTTCAATCTGGCGAAAGGTCACTTGTCGATCTTCGTTGATGATCTTGCGCACAACATGGACGTTTTCCTGAATGACCGTTTTTGGTGAACCTGCTCTTGGATCGTCGCTAATACTAATCCGTCCACGTTTGAATTCTCCATACCAACGAGCAATTGTTGACTGATGTGGTGTTTCATTGCTGAAAATAGAAACCAACTCGGCGATGTATTCTCGAAAATTATAAAAAATTATTCCGCCAATATGTTTTCGGTTTAATTCCATTTTTCAATTAACTTGTCAACTTTGACAGTTCATTGCAGCTACAACTTTGGATTCAGGTTAACTAAAGATGGAGATTAATTTCTAGTACTGATATTTATTTAGTGGCGCCCTCTATGTCCCACTATCAAAACTTAAAAGACATCCTATGTAAATAAAGAACTGAAAGCCCGAAATCTCATGGAATATCCAAAAAAATATTTCTTATCCGTTCAGTTGCAAACAAAAATAGAAATATTGAAATTGTTCATGAAATAGTGAAATCAAATATGTTTATAACGCAGATACTATTGTTGATCAAATAATTACTTAATTCAACTAAAACTTTGAATTAATACTTAAACTTATAATCTACTTAAATTGTTAAACGAAAAATGTTCGTTAAAGTTTAATAAATCATAATAAAGTCATAAAACAACTATGGGAAAAAGGGAATATGTTCTGAAATAAGTATAATTCAGAAGACAAAATCCTGCACGCTTTAAAAGATTACATAAATGTACAAGCATCATTATGCGATATAAGTATATAGGTAGAGTATAAGTGTATTTAAACACATTTATAATGCCAGCAACAATACTTCTGCGTCTAAAAGCTATAATATTAAATCTAACATTGCTTGATAGTCAGATCCATGTTTAGGATACACCTAATCCTCTAACATCACGAGGTACTTCAAATATCTTCTTTTAAAAGATTAAATTCTATAGAATTGAGTCTGGAGATCACAATAATGTTCCATATTCTAGTTTAGACCTTACAAACATATAGTACAACAATTTCAAACAATGTTGGCATGTAAATACCCACGTAACTACGACAGACATTCGTTATCGTCTGTATAATATGATCGGCAAAATTATATTTCGCATTAAATACATCTAGATCCTTATAAGCATTATCATTAATATTTAAAGAGAGACGATTGTTTCTGTTTTTTTAATTGCATTTTCTAATAAGACTACACACAGTTTCCATTGGATTGGGATCCTGTAGTGGAAGTGGCCATTCTAATATTATTCCACTTCCGAACTTTTCATGTCTCTTCACTAAACCACTTTTTGGCAAACTAGTACACTTCTGTGATAAAATTCCACCATTTTCTTTGGAACCAAATTCCAGGAGAACAAAGTTGATCCAAAGAGTGATCCAAGGGTGATCTAAAAACACATATGTACATTGAAACAATCTCTTAAGTATATTCATTTTAATTAGTGTTTGGCAGTGCTTTCAACTATTGAAAACTCTTGTAGCATCTATGACTTACACGCACAAAATTAAGTTTCATTACTAAGCACACAATTGTCCCAATCTTGATTATATTATTCCGCGCCAAGGAAGTTGATGATTAATGTAATTTTGAGTGAGTAGCGACTTACATTTATAAGTACTTTTATACTTAGTATTTCCGGCTTGCAACTTGAATTTGAACTTAATATTAAACTAGAATTTTGATAAAACATTGTTGCGATCATTTTTCGAAAAATTATCGATAGTTTGTTTAGTTGTACCTCTGTTTTTACCGACTCTTTAACAAATGATTGCTTAAGGTATTTAGCAGCGGCTGCAGTACTCATTCGAGATCTAGCATGGGAAGAACGCTTCAAAGCATCTATTAAACACGGCTCTCATTCCGGTGTACCTATGTATATATCGGTAATCATCACAATACTAAAGTTTGCTGAACGATGATCATCAGTACCTACTTATTTGCTAAATTTATTCATATTTATCTATCGTATTTCCCTTAGAAGTAATTGCCTGGACGATCTTGTGATACAGGCTATAATTAGACGATATGAATCAAATTATAGCAAATTTTTTTTAACGAAAAGATGTTTGTACACGAGACTACGAAGTAGCTGTAACAAAGTACTTGAATTGCAAAACAGCAAATTTGTTTTAGATATGGTATTTTTACCGTAGTTTTCCAGGTGCGACACCGTTTAATTATCTGCTGATGATGACAACTTAGTTGTCGAAATACGTATACAGAATACGAAAATTAATGTGGCAAGGGGTTATATATTAACCTTCAGTGATTAAGTTAATCAACCACAGGCTCCGTCAAAATTACCTTAAGTGATTGAAAACTGAAAGATTATCGTATAGAATTATTTTTCCTATTTTTACGGCCAGTGAACTCTAGCATACTAAATCTTTTAATTTTTTATTATATGTACTACTAAATACTTTAAAAGTGCATTTCTAAAAGATAAATTCAATTCGGGTTATCTTCATAGTACTTTTGACGGATAACGGCAAAATAAGACCATGTCGAACGCATTATCTGAAAAAGATCTCGTCAGTGGCAAGAATAACGGATTCGATATTTTCTTACAGTTACGAAAGTTTCCACAGATAAAGTGAAGAAATAACCAGCAGTGATTTTTATAGGTTTTAGTGTAAGAAGCATGAACAATTGTATATTTTTCTGAAAAGATACTGGAGAATCCACCCATGGAACTTGATAGGCGAATGTTGATATTTGAGAACTCTGAAAAATATTGAAAGATATTAGATTAAAAAAAATTAAATGCTATGGTATTTGAGGATAAAACATGTTCTCCATTTTACGTGTCATTTGATGTTATAATTTAACAAAACGTCAACAGGAAAAACAACCTTTAATATTTAGATTATTCGATATGTTAATTACATTCTGAAACAAAAAATGAATCATCCAGTAAATGTACATATGTACAAATGAAATTCTGTTTAAATGTTTACTATGTTGAGAATATCAATGAATAAACTTTCATTGAAAATTCATACCTTTTATGATAATTTAATATTAATTTGCTGCTTCACATAAGCGAATACATTCTGCTACTCGCCCAAATATGCTTGTTCTATGGACTTCTATGGAAGCTCATTCCAAGCAATTTGTAGATGATTATGTAGTCGTTGTTCACTAGAGGTTTAGCTAGCATACTAACTCTTCGATTTTTTATATCCCAGGGCTATTCAATGAGCAATAGGTGTAGCGACTGCGCATGCCAATTGGAAATATTGATGTTGACATCTTGCAGGAATCGTAATGTAGTAGCTGCAACGTGAGGATCTGCATTATCTTGCTGAAATATAGCATGATGTAGCCCTCTGGATGTATGGTAAAACGAATGGTTACAAAACTTCATAAATGTACCTTAGATTGCCTAAAAGGAATACTGAAGTCCTACTTCATATGCTAATTCCATGTCAAACTATCAATCCTCTAGTAAGTCTACTCTAACATTCTACGGAAAAATTCGAAACTGCCTTTTACTTTGGATGACAGGAAATTAACCCAAACAAACGAATACGGCGATATATGGAACGCATTGTTATTTTATGGCCTATCTCTGACAAGAAAATATCTTCCACAAACTTTAAGCCTATACCGTGCCCTAAGGGCAAACAATCTTAGTTTCCTTTCTTCACGTTCGATGGTTCTTCTAGGTCGTTCAGAGCCTCTTCTATGATGTTGCGTTCTTTCTGGGGACCAATTTCTCCAACAACGAATAATATTTTTTACATCTTCCTAACGACTTCACGAAATTCATTACCCGCCTCATGTAGCCCAATGATAAAACTCCTTTCAAATTCGCTTCGCTAGTGATTATTTGGTTGTTTTCGAGTTCTTAGCATTATAATATGCTAATACTTAACTATAAACTATTACAGTCAAATAATCAAACTAAACCGATAATGTAAAAGGAAAAAACGAATTTTTTTGTTAGAGTTTCGGCCAAAAAACGACATAAAGTTTTCTTGTTACATTTTTACCATTTATTATTTTTAACACATTTGAACAAAATTTGGTTTAAAAATATATACTTTTTCTAGGTGAGTCGTTTTTCCTTGTCACATAGTATAATATAATCTTAAAATCTCACAAACAGTTCAAGTGATACTACTAATAATTAACTAATGAATCTGTTGGTATGAAGTCTGTTTGACAGTGCCATGATTTTTTGATAGAAGGATCATAAAAGTTAATATGTATTTGATATTTAGTAACAAACAAAGTATCTACATCTATCAAATAGTTATCATCCACCTGATAACGTTGAAACTAACGGGTGTTTTTTTTAAGAGCTTGAGAAATTTAAATGATAATACAAGACAGAAATATTGTTGGAATGAAATTTCTTTTACTATAATCTGGTAGATAATTTCGTGGCATTTATTTTTTAAATATGATTTCCGGCATGTGTCCGCTGCGGCTACGAGTTACATGGTCCATTCGACCAGTCCAATTTTTGACTACTTTTTCTAATAAATCTGGCCGTATGGCGTCAATGGTGGCTTGAATGTTGGCTTCCAATGCTTCAAGAGTTGCTGGCTTGTCGGCATAAACTAATGACTTAACATAGTCCAATAAAAAGTAATCCAGAGGCGTTAAAACGCACGGACGAGAGGGCCAGTGAACAGGACCACTTCTGAAAATAAAGTTGTCACTAAAGTGACAAAGTATGGCAAGTTGCGCCGTCTTGTTGGAACCAAATGTCGTCGATGTTTAGCTGATTAATTTTTGGAAACAAAAATTCAGTCAGCATGGCTCGATAGCGCTCGCGATTCACCGTAACGGCAGCTTCTTCCTCATTTCGAAAGAAATAAGGATCGAAGATGCCGCCAGCGTGTAAACCGCACCAAACAGTCAATTTTAATGGATGTAATGGTGATTTGTTAACGGCTTGAGGATTGTCTTCGCTCCAAATACGGCAATTTTGCTTATTGATGTAGCCATTTAACCAGAAATGAGCTTCAACACTAAACACAATTCTTTGATAAAAATGCTCATCTTCGGCCAGTTTCAAATGACCCCAATCAGCAAAAATGCGACACAAATGATGATCGTTTGGCTTCAATTCTTGCACGAGCTATATTTTATAGGCACGTAAGCCAAGATTCTTACGTAAAATTTTCCACGTAGTCGAAGAACAAACGCCAACAAACTGAGAATGACGAATCGACATTTCGGCGTCTTCTTCAATACTTCGCGCTACAGCAGCAATATTCTCTTCGGTACGCACATTTCTTTGTCTTGTTCACGGTCTTGAATCGAGAAGAGTAAAATTAGTGCGATAACGATCAATAACTGCACGAATTGCTTGCTTACTAGGCCGATTATCCTGACCGTAAAATGGACGAAGTGCTCTATGAACGTCGCGAGAAGATTTATTTTTTCAAAGTAAATTTCCACAATTTGGAAGCGTTGTTCTGACGCTAAACCATTCATGACGACTTGCCAAACCTTACTGAAAAGAAATGTCAACACAGTTTAATACTATCAGCTGTCCAACAATAGTTATCGATATCGATAGTTCTCATGCAGCTTAACAAACATCCATTAGTTTTAAGCAAATTCTTCGTTAATGAATCAAACACTTGTTGTCTTACACGCTTCTAAAGAGAATAAGTTTGTAGTTTGTTGTGAATGTGAAAGAAAAACTGTTTTGTGTTTCCATTTACGTCGTAGTTATCAAGTTTGTAAAAAGTTACGTAAAATCTACAAGAACGTCAGTGCTAACTATAGTTTATGATGTTTCGTGCTCGTGATTTTAATATTAACTACACTTCTCGATCAGGGAGACCCACTGAGGTTGGAGTTGAATTTGATGGAGCCTGTGGTTGATTGACTTGATCAATAAGGTTGATATATAACCCCTTTCCACATTAACTTTTGTAAATTCTGTATACGCATTTCGATTTGTCATCATCAGCAGATAATTTCAGGTGCGACACTTTGAAATTATCTGCTGATGATGACAACTTGGTTGTCGAAATGATACAGAATTTACAAAAGTTAATGTGGAAAGGGGTTATATATCAACCTTATTGATCAAGCCACTGAGGTTGATGACGAAGAAACGACAAAATAACGACGTGGCAGTCAAAAAACAACATAGGAAAAATAGCAGAAAATTTAAACATCTATCATTAAAGCGTTCACGACCACACGAAAGAGCTAGGATATGTCAGTAAGTTTGATAGTTTACTTTGCGGCGGATATAAACATCTGCGATATGCTCTTTAATATGACGAAAATTATTCCTTTTTGAAGCGACTGATAACTGGCGGTGAGAAGTGAATTACTTATAACAATGTGGTGTGAAACCGATTTTGGTACCGACGAAGATTCGTCTCAATCGTCATCGAAAGTAAACATTTATAAGAGCAAGTTTATGATGTCAGTGTGGTGGACTTTTAAAAGTGTAGTGCTCGTACTAAGGAACGAAACAATTAGTTCAAGTGCGTACTGTCGATAAATAGAGATTTTGAACAAACGCATCATTCAGAAACGTCTGGAGCTCCTTGCGAGCGAGGACATATACATATGTTTCATTTAAAAAATTTCGATTGACAAATGTAATTCAAGCCTTAAATGATGAATATCGCAGCATTTGATAATGTGAGAGAGATGTTAATGATGGATAGTTTTCCAAACTCCATGAAATTAATGAATCATTGCATTTACAAAGACTCCCTCATATTGAAATGCGATTCATTAAATCCTATTTTCCTTCAGCGTGAGGAAATCAAACATTTTATTATTATCTGACGTACGTACCCAAGTTTCTACAAGTGGCTATTGTGTAACGATTGCTGTTTTGCAATAACTAACTAGTAATGGATGATCTTTCTTTCCGCACAAAAGTCTCCAAGCTAGAAATTATTAGCGCTAAATTTATAAAACCATTTGCAAATAGTTTATTCGGCTATGCCATTACCGTAAAAACCATATATTTTGCTGACCGTTTACGCAGTATTTTTGCCTTTTTGGTCACAAAAGAATATTATACGCCATAAATTGAGTTTATTTTCTTTTATTATAAAAATTACACTAAACTGTTAAGTCATACGCGAAACTCAACAGCATGGTACAATGAAACTTTTTAAACTACCAACTATTAGATCATCTATGAGTATGAAATATTCGTGAAATCTACACGTTGAGACACGTAAAATTGATCTAAGCCTTCCGAAAAATTTAATAGCTACCTTCTACTTACTTTTACAATTATCTCATTTCCAAACCAACAGTACATCATCAATTCCATCGTTATGCAAAGCATGTAAATTACCAAAGAAATAAACTGAATGCTTTGAATGGAAACCTACGTGATAATGAAGATAATAAAATAAATAAAATAACAAATGAAAATACTTACTATAATAAATTGCAACATTGTCATACATAATGAGATGCAACTGATACAAAATACTGCGAATATGCCGACACCGAAAAGTTGCTGAAATTCGTCTGCCATACTAAAATGAAAAAAATAATAACGGATTTTTATGTGAATTTGGAACTTGTTTAAAATCTTTCCAATGAGATACGGCGTATTGATTAATTAGATGTTACAAAAGATAATCTAATGTAAACTACTACATTACATTTGATATGGTATCTAAAGTGTTTCTTTTAACAAAACTGAGTTATACAAGAAAAGTTCTTTTATTATTGAAATACAATAGACGCGCGATAATCTCATCACATAACGAACATTTGATAACGTCAATAAGCATTTCCATTACGTGAACAAACCGATAATCCCTAATGTGAATATGGTATATATATATATATATATATATATATATATATATATATATATATATATATATATCATGATGTATTTCAAAAGTTCTAAAATTAGTACACTCTACATGATTTGAAATAGCTAACACATGGATCAATAAGTCCCGAGACTAACAATGAAAACAACATTTTTTTTGCAAAATTTTTTTTTATTCATCAACATAATCACCTTTTAGGGTGATACAATGGTATTTTCCAAATTTTCAAACCATGTTTCTTTTTCAAAATAAGCAAAACTGAATCTTTTTCCCTGGAGCATTTTTTTAAAATCACTGGGGGCTAAGAAAAGTTCTTTTATTTTGCCATTGTTTTCAATACAGTATACGCGCGATAATCTATAATAATCATCACCTTTTTCGATAGTCAATGAAAATCACACCATGTGTAACATTTGGCTGATAACGTCGTCAAGATAAGCATTTCCATTACGTGAACAAACCGATAATCCTGTTTTTGTTCCATCGAAAGCAATCGCGGCAATGTTTTTCATGAATATGGTATATATATATATATATATATATATATATATATATATCATGAGACTGTATTTCAAAAGTTTTTCTATAAATCAGTACAAAACTCTACATGATTTGAAATAGCTATATTTCTGTATTCTCTGTTGATTAGCAAACAGTTAGACAAAGAGTGAGTGAATGTTTAACTCTTCGCGAAATAGCGGTTATAAATAAAGAGGCAAAATGTGATATAAGTGCAACGCATTTATCAACAAAATATGATGTAGAAATACAGGATAAGTAAGGTGAAAAACAGAGAAGTATTAATTTTACGTGCCGCAACTTCTACTACACAGGACTAGGTAAAAGAAACTTTGACGAAATCTCGGTGGAGAAATGGGGAAAAATTAGACCAATGGTTTTTGAATATAATAAATGGAAACGTTATGAATATAATATACTAAAGGAAAGGTGGAAAACATTGTATTCGAACATTGAAGAAAATGCAAATGTAGAATTTAGTGTTGACGGTGGCTGATTACAAAGATTTAAAAAGATATTTGTAATTTAGATATTTAAAACTTACCGGGGACAAACTTTGGTCCTAGCCAGAACTAATTGACCCATTTAATGTGCAGTTAAAAGATCAAATCGAGCAAATGGGAATTACATCTGGTCAGCTATTAGGTTGTTCAATAAATTTTGTCGTTCTATAAGAGATAGCGTTATTAGGTTCGTCGTTTTATTTTTCTAAAAATTGTACTATTTTTTTATGAACACGTGCAAAGTTTTCTCATTTTATATTTTCTCAATCGTATATTTACGGGTGTTCAAAGTTGACGTGTCACAGTATTTTTTTACAATGGAAAAAAATCAATGTGATGCATTGATAAAATTCTTATTTTTGGAAGGTCAAAAAAAATTCATGAACGATTGTTAAAAGTGTATACGGACTCTTCACCTTGAATTTGAATAGTAGAAAGATGGGTCGTATAAGTCTTGAAGACGATTCACGTGAAAGACGTCCATATAGTGCATCAACACCAGAAATCGTATCAAATTGTTTTAAATAATATGGTTTTGGAATATGGTCAATTAATCGTGAAAGATTTAGTAGAAACTCTAGGCATCTCATTAGACAATGTGAGCAATAGTTTGGCTGAATTTTTGGGTTTCAGAAAGCTGTGTGCAAAAAGGATGCCGCATTCGTTAACAATGGAACAAAAACACATTCTAATGCGATTTTCTTAGCAACATTTGAAGCGTTTTAGAAAGAATAAAATATATTTCGTGCGTCGTTTCATCATTATGAATGAGACTTGGGTCTACTACCATGATTCTCAATTAAAACAAGAGGCTAAAGAGTGGCGCGAATCCGGTACTTTGGCTTCGAAGCGAGTTAGGGTCCAGAAATCGGCGTATTTCGACAGTCTTCCGGATTCTCACTTCAGGAATGGAATCCATAAATTAGAAGATCAGTGCAATAAGTGTATTGAAGTTCAGGGAGATTATATTGAATAATATCAGGTTGTTACATATGAAATGTCCGATTTTGTAAGGAATAAAAAAAGTCTAAATTTAAAAAAATATAAATATTTATTCTGCAAAATAGTCTCCATTTACATCAATAGTTTGTTGCCAACGGCCTGGAAGCTGAAAAATTCCCTTTGAAAAGAAATCTAGGTTTTGACGGCTCACATATTGCTCAAACACTGCTACTACAGACTCCCAGTTAGGGAAGTCCCTATTTTTTAAGTGATTGTTTAAACTTCGGAAAAAATGAAAATCAGTTGGCGAAAGGTCAGGTGAATAAGGTGGGTGAGAGAGAATTTCGTAACCAAATTCCGAAAGTTTTTGGATTGTCTGTCGTGCAACATGAGGTCTTGCATTATCATGAAGAAGTATGGGTCCATGTCTATTGACTAGTGAGGGCTGCAAGCGGCTCAATTTTCCATGCATAGTTTCCAGTTCGGCACAATAGGACGCTGCCGTGATGGTTTCACCAGGTTGTAAAAATGAATAGTGAATAATACCCTTACTGGTCCACCATACAGTCACCATAATCTTTCGCGGGTGAAGTGATGCTCGTGCATGCTGTCTTGGTACTTCACCTCGATCTAACCATTGTCTCCGATTATCATAAAGTATCCACTTTTCGTCACACGTTACCATTCGATGAAGAAACGGTTCAACTTTCTGTCGATTAGCCAAAGAGGTAGCCGCCTCTAATCGACGGAGCTTATTGGCTTCCGTTAATTGGTGCGGCACCCATCGATCGAGTTTCTTCACTTTGCCAATCGAAGAAAGGTGACGACTAATGGTGGCAATGGACACTTGAAATGTTTCTGCAAGGCTACGCACTGTTGTCGACGGATTACTTTCAACTTCTACACGCAGCTCGTCGTCATTAACGGTGCTACGCGCATATCCGCGAGGCTCATTTTCCAATTCAAAATTTCCGTCGCTGAATTTTTTAAACCATCGCCGTAATGTGCGTTCATTACACGTGGTTTCACCGAACGTCTGATTAATTTCTCGCTTTGTTGCAGCTGCATTTAATCCCTTTTTAAATTGAAAGAGGTAAATTGCCCGAATATATCTTGCCGACAGCATTTCCATAGGCGAGACAAGAAATGGAACAGGTACACACTTCAAAATAAATACCCTTTTCTACAAATACAATAATAATTTTCACCAAAAACATACACGTCTTCACACAGGTGCGATTCAGTTCAGACTGAAGGAAAAAACGGACATTACATTTGTAACAACCTGATAAAATATATTTCAAACCATAAAATCGTGTTTTTCTAATTAAGCCACAGAATTTATTAAACAACCTGGTATATAGTACTGATGAAGTAATATTATACTAGAAACTTCTGCCAGAGAAAACATTTATCTCGTCTCAAGAAACAACAGCTTTGGCAGAAAACTGGAAAAGCAGCGATAACATTTTGGTCTTGTGCTAATTCTAGTGAGAACTATAAAAATCAAGCCATTAATAATTAGTAAAGCAAAAAATCCCAGATCATTTATGAATTTTTCTCCTCCTGTACAAAACTTTAAGTTTTTTCTGTGACAATTTGTTCTTTTTGACATGCACTGAGGACTATTAGGTATTGTGAATTGTTTATGTTCGTTTTGTTTTGAAATATAATCTCAAACGTGGTTTATGTTAGATATTGATTATATTACCTAATTATACTCTGGTGATGCTGAATACATTCCTTCAATATCTTACCCATAATTATTTCCAACTCTTTCTTACAATTACCTTTAATCAATTTCTTATTGTCCCTTCTAAATCTTTCTACACACATTTCTTTCATGTATTTTAAACTGTGATTTAACAAGTCTATCTGGATACATATGTGATTCAGGAAGCAAACCATAATGCAGTCCAGACTTATGTTACATACAGCGATAATTGTACATACAAAGTTCTGATAAAAAAATAAAAGAATAAGATGTTCTTCGTGAAAAGGATTCCAACCGCTTAACGGCAATTTCAATTCCAGAGGATCGACAAACGGAAAAGCGGCGAATAAGCAACATGTAATAACACCCATGTAGACGAAGATTCGATAAAATCTTGACATATTTTTCTGGCGGGTTTTCGCAAGTAAGCGTTGCTTAACATTTTTGGGCTTGAAAATATCCTGATCCATAGCGTTTATAAAAGATAGAAGTTTTTCGTTATCTTTTATGAAATATATCATTTTAATAATGAAAGTGATATTTATCATGGACAGGAAGCAATTAGTAAATTCTTCCAGATTTCCCGCAATCAACATGAGTACCATATTCGTAATTTCGGCGGTCACTTGCAAAGCGATACAAACCGATATGATGACGCTGTATATCCGATAAATCCAAGTCATCGCCATCGAACAATTTTCGGGTGGCCAATAGCCCAATGTTCGTAAAAGCTTCAAGTTAAATCGTAAAACGTTTCGGTACTGGATATTTATTAGATTGTACTCCATTGTTTAATTTCAGCGGGTTTCTGTCATTATAGTACGTATAGTTTGTGAACAGATGCATTTATATCCTCCATCTTGCATATTTGATTGTTGTAGTTGGAAGTTAAATCAAGCCATTAATTTCTGTGCAATTATTTCTGCTATGAAATCTCTATTGTATACAACGATGGAATATATGTCTGTACTATCTAATCATATGTTTGCTTCAGTAGTTAAGACTAAAGTCATTAATAGTTCAAGAATTCATTTGTGCGTTTAAAATCAATAATTCTTAATAAAACTTTCGCATTAATTGAAAACATTTGTATAAAATTGAACATTTTGCACATATATTGTAAGCAATTCTGCTTTACACTTTTATTTTCTATAAACAGTGACGTGTTAATATACAGTTGCTCACATATGGCTTCAGTATAAAAGTGCATAAATAATTAGTGAACCTAATAATAGAGGAATTTGCTTTCATTCCAATTGTACGAAGGCATGTTGTTTGAATAAAAGGTGAACTGTTTTTACTTTGTAACACGAAAAAGTGGAGTAGTGAGCGGTGATGAAGTTCTTATTTTTAAGGAACAAAAATGATGAAACTAAAGTTGCGTTGGAGTTTCTTTACCGGGATTGATCTCCATCAATTACAATTATAAAACGCTAGATATTTGAGTTCGAACATGGTCAGCATGTAAGAGTGGACGCCCAAAAAGGTATTGCGAATAATCATGCGAGCACCCTGGTCTGTAAGAAGCGACACCATACGATGCGATCTTAGCACCCAACTATACTTGAAACCATCAAAGACATATTCAGGAAGTACTTTGAAAAAATATCTAATCACGAAAATCCATTGGACTCCGAAATGGACATACATCTGCACTTTGGCAACCACCGAAAACCCCAAGACGTACTACTTGATGACCCACCCTAAACCGACCCTCTTTACACCCATCACATACAGTCCCTACGTACCAAAATCTTACCAACCAAGTACTGGTTATTTCTTACTCACCCAACTCATAACCACAATTCAAAATCTGAGAGGCCATGAGCCGCAGCATATTGCTCTCTAAACCGAACTCGGAAAATATTACCCACGCCAAGCAACCTACATCAAGACTTAAGAAATAAAGAGCACAGTTCATTTCTAGTAAACCCAGACCCCCAAAAGACGTCTGTCTTCTAGAAATGATTAAAATAGTACATGGTATGGTACTAGATGACTGTCTAATAAGATTATGCGAAGTTTTACTCATTTACTACGGATGGTGGTATTGATTTTGCATAACAAATTTTAAAAAAAAATGAAAAAAAATTGAAACAAAATGAAAAATTATGTGCAAATTGAGGATTGATTCTGGACAACAAACGCGAACGAGAACGCATCTCAGTCCTTAACTTAGTGAAGTTAATACATGATTCAAAAGACTTTTGGCGCCGCAACATAGCTTTTCTTGTAACCAAGATACACAATTATACACTCAAAATGAAGTAAGAATCGAAACAATGGACTGAGGCTAGCACAAATGCACTAGAGAAGGCAAAGAGCGTACATTCGGTTGAAAAGATTATGGCAACTTGCTTTTAGAACAACAGTGATTTGTTGGTGGATTCTTCCTATCAATTATCTTCAAAAAGGTAAAACGACAATAGGCGAATGTAATGCATTCCTTTTAGATCAACTGTACAAAGGGTACTAGAAAGTTTTGCAATATGATCCAACAATGAATCGTAGGAAGCTGCTTGTTGCTGCATGTTGAGACATGTTCATACGTGCATAGTAGCCGCCGTGCCATGTCGATGGGCTCAGTTATTCATTAGCAGTGATAGTGTAAAGTGCTTGCGATGGTATTGTGGTCACGAAATGAGATAAGGGCAGTTTTGCGTTATAATTTCGTACGTGATTTAAACATAGACCAGTGCTTCGAAGAAATGACCCTTGCACTAGGTGATGTTTGTCCACAGCGCACAACGATATTCGGGTGGTATAGAGAATTCCAAAGGGGAAATTTAACTGTGGAGGATGCTGAGAGGCCTGGAAGGCCACGAGGAGGAAAACGTTACTACTGTGAGGAAAATACTTGGCGAGGACAGGCGAGTGACCTGCCAACAGACAGAGGATACTTCAAGCCTAAATGCACCAGCAATTCGGTCGATTCTGCACGATCATGCACGTGAAGAAACTTTGTTCTGTCTGGGTGCCGCAACAACTGACTGAAGAGCAGATGACACGACGAGACGGAGATGCTAAAAAGTTTAATAAAGAACAATCTCGGTATGTGAACAGTATCGTGACAGGTGACGAGACTTGTCTGTACTATTACGATGTGCCGACCAAAGCTCAAAACAAAGTTTGAGTCTTTGGTGATGAGGACACACCCGTAGTTGTCAGAAAATCCCGATCTGTAAAGAAGAAAATGATAGTCGTAGATTTCAAATCGAGTGAAATTGTGGAATGCGTCGTTTTGGACACACAGAAGACAGGTACACCTAAGTGGTATACTGAACAGTGCGGCCAAAGTCAAGAATGGACACCTGGTTCCTCCATCACGATAATGCTCCAGCTCACCGCGCCAAAGCCTGCACCGAATATTTGACCACGACAGGATTGAAACTTCTCGAGCACCCTCTCTACAGTCCAGATCTTGCTCCCTGAGACTTTGCACTGTTCCCGCATGTGAAAATTAAGCTAAAAAGGAGGCGGTTTTCCAGTGATGAGGACCTTCAGCGGGCTTGGGACAACGAGTGTGCTTTACTCCCTAGTGAAACTTGGCAGAACTGGTTTAAAGATTGGTTTCGGAGGATGGAGAGGTGTATTGAGTGTAGAGGAAATTACTTTGAAAAAATTAAATAAACAAAGCTGTATTGCAAAACTTTCCTAGTAGCTTTTCTATATATATCTGTGGGTATATTACGGCGTCGACTTTTTCTCCTATTTGGTGGGAAATCTTTCATTTCTGTGCGTTAGAGTTCTGCTGGACGTGACATATTATACGGTTTTATTATTCATCATACAGCGGTATTTACTACAAGTTTTATAATGTGTTGTGCGCCTATATACAGGCGGTTATTAATCAAATTGTAATAGTTGTGATTGCGTTGATCGAATGACGGATTTTTGTCAACTTTTGTTAATTAAGAAATTCTCTGCGCGTTGTAATTGTTTTTATAATGACTTCTTTTTGTATATTTATGTGTGTATATGGATTTATTTCTAGATTAAGAAATTGTTTTGTTGTAACACCTGTTACAGACTTCATAATTGGTACTATTGTTACTGCTACTAGATTCTAAAATTCTTTTAATTCGGTTGCATATTTTGTTATTTTTCCTGTCCCATTATAACTTATAATCATTACTTATTATTATTTCTATATAAATAAGCACTGCAATTTATGTCTTTATGTATTATTCTATAAGCGTATTAATATGTCTGTTGCATGATAAGATTATTATCATTATCGACTTTATTTATTTTAGAAAATGTACCGTTTTGTTCACAATTTCTGTGGAACTATAAAAACCTACCCGAGTGTTTGCTGGTCGATTTAAGAAACCAATGGAGTACTATTTTTTTTCGAAAAATCAGATAGGAACTACATGCGTTACGAAATTTATTTTATAATTTTCTGACATTCAAACATCAGTTCCCTTATCAGTGTTCGAGCTATCGCGTATCATGTGAATATGCTTTATGCTTTTTTAGTAATACTCATTCAATATTAATACGGAATTGTAGGTTCGTTTTGTATTAGGTGTTGTGAATAAAATTTTAGAATACCGTCAGGTAATTTGTGAATACTTCTAGTTAAGGTTGTATTACGTGACGAGACGAAAATACGTTCAGAATTAAATGCGATTGTTTACTAAGTCATCACAAATATTTTTTTATTTAAACAATACGTCCAGCAGACGATGATAGATAAACAGGTCGCATACGATAAGCACGAATACATTCATCTTGTTTCTACGGTCGTCATTTATTGCTTAGATTTTCGTACTGTTTTATTTACTGATATTGAGATAAAGTATTAATTTTGAATTGCTTCGAAAAAACCATTTTTGAAGCGTTTGTTCTTTGTTACAGAGCAGTATGTGAACTCATAAACACTTTACAAGATGATTACAATTAACAGGAAATTGCTGCCCATAAAGGTCCACTACTTCTTTTTCATGGCAGGTAAGTTCGAAACTTACATCAGGTATATTTCGTAAGTAAAAATGATTATTGTTTTTTTTTGAAAATGTAAAACAATGCTTCAATTGTTGCATACTTTAAAAAAACATTTAAAATTGGAAGGTCAAGGTTACATACTGCTAGGTTAATGGCCTAGTTTGGTATATAATCTGTTGTATATACAAAAAAAAGTTTTAGGAAAAAGTTAAATATTTGATAACATTTATTATTCTGATTATAAATAGCTGTAACTTGATCATATTTCAATTTTTTTCGTAAGTAATACAGACAAGTTAACATTATTCCTTTATTACTACAACCAAATATTATTCCTTTAAGATATTGTTTACAAGGGCTTTTTAGCAAGGATTAAAACTGAATTTATTATATCCCTGTGTGATGAACTGCAAAACGTTAAAAAGCATAAAATATATTGCTCAAAATAATCAAAGTGTAATTGCAATCGTTTTTTTGAAAACTGGAGCTTCTCGACGAAAACAAGGTCGGTTAACACCAGCAATACCAAAAGACGATCGATGTTTGTATGCAAAAATATAACCCAGGCTCGAAATGAGCTTGCTGCTGCCACTGGAAGACTAGTATCAGCGCAAACAATAAGGAGCCGCTGGCATGCATCTGACTTATATATCCGAAGGCAGTTGATTAGCGTTCCTGTTACTGCAGAGTATAAGAGCCCTTAGAATGTGGGCAGATAAACATATCAATTGCAGTCATAATAAAGGGGAGTGAGCATTATTCAGTGACGAATCCTGATTTACAATGCAGTCTGATAATAGGTGTATTCTGATTTGGTGTGAATACGCAATAAGCCACAATTTGTCCGGGAAAGGCCTGAATATGAGGGTGGTGAGGTGGTAGTATAGACCGGGATAAGTATCGAAGAGCACACCGGCCTTTCTTTTATAGAAATTGAAGCTGCCACTGTCCAGATACCTAGGTGACATTCAGCCATCCATTGTTCTTCCATATACAGCAGCAATTAGAGAAAAATTATTTCTTTTTATGAAGTATAATGCTAATCACAGTCGAGCAAACATCGTGAACAACTGAACTGAAGAAATTTGTATAGAGATAATGAAATGGCCAATCAATTTCTTATATGGTAGTATACTAAAAATTCATCAATATATGTACATATCTTCGTCATATAATTTCTGAAGGTAAACTATTTGTATTATAAATCTCAAAACGTCATATAGGTGTTTTAAGTATGTAAATAAATATTATTATTAGCTATGGTTTATAATAGTGAGTGTATATGTACACACTGAACACAAACCTCGAACTGTGTAACTGCGATAAGTACAAACATACGTCCATGAAGGTGAAATTTATTATTGATTTTTCACAATACTTGTCCTTATCATCGCGTATTGATTATATTCAACAGATAAGATGCAATTATGATTATATATATATATATATATATATATATATATATGTAAATACGTTTGAATCACCTTTTCTAAGAATATAATCTTATAGTAAGATATGTTATAGCGTTGTGTATTTGAGAAAAAAAGACTAGATTGTGAAGCTGCATTATTTATCACCCTAAGGTGCGGGGGCATAGAAGAGTCCCATGTTGACGCGTCAAATTACTGTTAAGGGCTAGGTGTGAAAAAGAAGACTTACGCCGATATGCTGGGAATGTATCATCATGAAAGTTGGTCCACGTTATGTTATTACATTTGTTACGCTTGGCGTGAAAAATAACGTCTTTAAATGGGACTTCGCAATAACTGCAGCATTACAATTCCAAAATATGTAGAAAACTGAAAGAAAATGTTAATAAAGCGAAAAACAACAAGGTCTTTAAAATTTATTTATCTAAATTGAAGAAATAAATCTGAAATTTTTTAATATAATGTATTAAAAATGAATAACCAAAAGCAATATATTCAAATAAAAAATATAGCTAATGCAAAGGCTGTAATAAAATACGTAGAAAAGCTGCAGACGTAAAATATACAAGGATTGTTAGAAAAGTAGGTATAGAAAGTTATGTATGTAGGTATACGTGCGTATGTATATTCCTTGCCAGAGGTCTGTTGTATACCACAAATGCGATATACGCTGAACAGCACGAACACTGCGGCGAAGTAGTAATGTGCCGGACCATGGAATGACTACGTGTAGGAGTTGTAATAAAATCGACTATTTTAATTTATAAAAGATCGTGTCTTCAAAAGGAATCAGGGACACAAACAGTGATTAACGCAGTCAACAACGAATTAACTAATAACAGTACAGAAAAGCACGCTAAAACTAAGAAAATAAAAGTATGATACTTAAAGCGACTGTGACAAGATTAAAATAATATCATCTAAATATTAGTTGTAAAAAGTACTTTACAATGATGTGTCACATGATTTTGTATGTTTGATTTAATAATATAAGTAAAAGCATTTATAAAAGCAGGTAAGGCAAATAGCCACCTAATATGTATATGTTTGATGAACACTCTTCTGCCAGCGAATTCCTGTTTTGCGTGTGACCGTAATTAGAAATTAAATAAAGTAAAACTAAAATAAATGGAATATTATAAAGAATATCTAGAAAAAGCAAAGTAATGTACAAATATTTCTCGTGGTAGATAGAGTTTTCTTGCAAATGACGCCTTAGTTTATGGTTGAGAACATGTTAACAAAAGAGAGAAATTTCTGTTGAAAAAATTTGTAATACCGAAAAAGTCGTTTTAAGTTAAGAATTTTTAGAAAGTCTTTAAAATCACTCTGTATACAAAAAATTAAAAACGTGATAAATAAACAGACAGCAACGAAAGATTTAACATGCTAATCAAATATAAACTTGTCTTCTTAATAACATAGGAGATGTAATTTAAACAAATTTATTTACATAAACTGCGTGCTATTATTATGTCTATATACTAACATATTAAGAATTACAAAACAAGATCAAAGAAAAGAAAAAATGGATGAAATACTTTAAAAACAAAACAAGAAGACTATAACAAATATAAAACGACTAATAATGAGGATAAATACCTAGTAAAAGAGCAAAGAAACACGCGTGAATAGAATTTGAAGGAAAGCTTCAAAGAAATAAGAAATTATTTTATAGTACGTTAAGATAGTTAAAAAACACCAAGACTATCAAATGTAGAAGAAAAAGAGGAAAATATAAAGTAAATATGGAGACAACACTTTGAAGAATTGATGGATGAGGCTAAGAAAAAGGAAGAGGAAAGGATACAGGAGGAACATATAGAAGAAAATACTACACGATCCATACAAAAAGAAGAATTAACGATGGCGATCAATACGTTGAAGCAAGGAAAAGCAGTAGGGAGTGACGAAATTATGACAGAAATATTTGAATGACGAAACAAGGGACATATTTAAAATAAACGATATTATTAAAGAAAAAAACAATACTAAATGATTGGGACATCGGTATAATGTATTTCCAATATACAAAAAAGGAGATATTAAGGATTACTCCAACTACAGAGGAATTAGGAGGAATTCTAGAGGAATCTAGTGTACAGACAAAAATATTCACGAGAATAATGGAAAACAGACTGAGAGAAATACTAGAGGTCACATAGGGTTCAGAAGAGGCAAAGATACACAAGATTTAATATTTGCAATGACACAACTAGGAGAGAAAAATTTTAAACAAAGGAAGAGAAATGCATATTTATGCTTTGTAGACTTATACAAGGCTTTCAATAAGATAAGGAGAAATGATGTTTGGAGAAGTTTAAGGCAAAGGAAAAGTAGACGAAGATATGGTTAAAATAATACAGTCATTATACAAGAATAACCTAAACAAAGTAAGAACGCACAACAATAAATCAACGTATGATAGTTTACCAAAAAAAAAACAGGTTTGAAGCAAGGATGTGTTCTCAATCCACTATTGTTCTCCATTGTAATAGACGACAACTTTAGAAATTGAAAAGTAAAATGTAAAAGTAATCATATAGGATACCAGAGAATCAAACAAATATAAATACTAGATATGCTATTTGCGGATATGATAATTATCGTACATTCAGGGAAAAACCTGCAAAGAATCAATATCAAAAAGAAATAACATTAAGAAAATCTAGAAATGAATATACGTAAATGTAAGGCGATGATAATGGCAAACATAAAAGAACACCAAATAAAAGTGGTGGGCCAATTACTTGAACAGGTTAAAAGTTATGTATATCTAAGAACGGTAATAGAGTACAATGGAAAAATGGACAAGGAAATAGCAGAGAGAATTGGAAAGGGTAGGAAGAATGTATAATTTATTTAAAAGAATATTATTTGAAAAAAAAGAAGCTCCTAAAGGGATCAAAACCCACATGTGCAAAAGTGTTGTAAAACCATCTTTGGCATACGGAAGTGAATCATGGACAATAACGAAAAAAAACAGCCAGCAAGATTAAAGCAATGGAAATGAGGTTTCTAAGGAGAGTCAAAATAATTACCAGAAAAGATAGAATAAGGAACTCGACAGTGGTGGATGAAATGGAGATAATCCGATTGAAAACATAATTGAAGAAAAGCGAATGGTTGGCTATGACACATACCATATATAGAATGGAAGATGACAGAATTGCCAGGAAAACATACCAGAAAGAACTATGGTAGGGCGAGAAGATTGAGAAGATAAAGAAGATTGGAAGGGCAGGTTCGATGGATAACTGGATCCAGAGGAATTAGCTGGAGTGCAATAGAAAAAATAGCGCAAGACGAGAAAGTCTGGAAGAGGTTAATTAGAGATAATTAAAACTAAGAATATAATATGATAAATAGTCCGACACCTAATGCTATGAGGATGTCTGATTAAATAAGTAAAATAAATATTTTTAAAGGCTAACTAGCAGTTTTATGCTCCTTATAATTTTTTGTGTTAACTTTGTCGCAAGTTAATATTGTCGTAACAAAATGTCATCTTAATAATCAGGGCATTTTCTGGTTAATATTGGTTTAGTGGAAAAAAAGTATTTAACATATACAACATAACCAGATATACTAAAGAACAAATATCCTAATCTGGTACGTAGACTTCGCGGTCGTGGTCCATACTAGCTTCTTCTGGGCTTCCGGGCTGGAACCGCATCACTGGTATAACTGCTGACGTAGCAACTACTGCTACTGTTTGTTGCATTGAAACTGAGCCCTGAAGATGTCCCATACGAGTGGGTATGAAACGTCGGCAGTTATACCAGTGACACGGTTCCAGCCCGGAAGTCCAGAAGAAGATAACAAATATCCCATTTTTCTTGATCAAGTACGGGGGTGGTATAGTCTCAATTATCACCTCAAATAATCTAATCTTATCTAATATATTGTACTTCCTCTACATGATTCGCTAATTTATTGATGTTTTGTTAGATCTGTGATTCTAAAGTTTTTGTCAAATTATTAATACATCTTTTCTTTCTCAATTTAGTTTTCAATACTTTATTAAATAAATTTAGTGAAAGATTTCCTGACGACTCGTACTTTTTTCATTTTATCTTGTATTTTCTCATATGCCGGTGTTTTTCAGAATCCTCCATATATTTTATTCGAAGAGTGGATAAATGTTTTGAATCTGTTACTGAATTTTAATCCTATGCACTTGTTTGAGTAGGACCTATCATACAAAAAGACTTTCTAGAGTCTATTTGTTCGAGAAAAGGTTACGAAAGTATTATCTAGATTCTAGTAGACAGAATGACTTATGGGAAACACAGTTAATTATGGTGGTGACTATTGTCTTTAATGCAGTCTTCAATTCAATGCTAGAAATTAACCATAAGTCGATCCAACATTTCTCGAGAAATAAAATACACTTCTTCTGCAATGGCGTTTTGCAACTCCATGTGAATATGTTCTTTTAAATATTTTCAAAGTCACAGACGAATAAGTTCAGTGGTCTTGGTAATCATGGCACGCAATGATACGTGAAATGAAGCGCAGGAAACATTTCTTGATGTTTACTTATCCTCTCGGCAGTTCTAGTGGAAAAAAATATTTATCATATGAACGTAACGTTCACTGTTACGTCATTCTTAAATTAATACGTACTGATTACACCAAAGGTGGCAATTAAGCACCAAACTGTCACACGCTCACAGTGGAGAGGACGTTCGTGGACGTTATGAGGACTATGATGAGTTTAGTAACGAATATCCTGCTTATTCACTGAACCATTAAAGTAAAAATGCATTTAGGTACTATAAGTTAAGTCAATTGCATTTTGTAGAGATGGAATTTTAAATCAAAATCTAAAAGTTTTCTGATGAACTCACAGCTAACCTGCAAATTCCGTGTCAACTAGTACGCGGTCTTGATTCAGCCTCCGCTTGATTTCCTCTCACCCTCGCGATGTTTTTAGGCGTCTTCACAGTTTTTTCTGGCTCTGACGACTTCTTCATAATGTTTCTCGTTGCTTCCAAAATTTCCACCCATCTAAGAATAGTTTTTCGATTAGGAATTACGCCATTCCGGCCCTTATATGACGACGAAAGTTCCATAACAGGATAGGGAAACGGACTCTGACATGAACACATGCGCGAACTATTATCCAACTATTACCTTGGAAAAAATATTTATCATATTTATCAGTGGCGTATTGTTTCACATCATCGAGATAAACTTATGTGAATAGACGTCTCCGCTCTCCGCTACTAATAATTTTCACCTCGCGACCAATATTTGTACACAAACCGACCTATCGCAATGGTATCTTCCACTGTGTCACTTCGAAACTTCTGTCACTCTATCAGTACTACTGTATGTGTACGAGCCATTCGAAAAACGTCAATTTCCTAGAACCACCTTGCACAACAAAAACAGAAAGAGATTGCTAGAAATGCTTCTGGAGGTTTATGTTTTATAAAAATCAATGCTTTAATCAAATCACTTTAATTGTTACAACTTTACACAGTACATTATTTTCAGCCATGGGCCCCATTTTGCCACAGCTGTCTGTTTATGGAAAAGAAATGGGTATATCGTCAGTGGTTATGGGCAGTGTCACAGGAATTTTGCCATTGACGTTTCTACTAGCCAAACCAATATTCGGAATGATCGTCGACGTATATAGGGACTATAGAAAGGCTATATTTATAGCTATTATTGTAACGATGAGCTTGTCTTTCGCACTACTATATTTTATTCCGTCTAGAACAATCAATACTTATGATGTTACAGTGGAATGTAATCAATTGGATACAAGTAATGTAATGATCAATAAAATATATTTATGTATGCGTGAGAATGATTGTAACACAGAGTTCGAAAGATGTGATAATTAATTAGACACTTACCTTTTAATGTATCTTACAGTCTTAACAATGAAAAACAAATTGTTGTAGTTTTTCAGAAATGATGCACTAAAGCACATCTATGCGAATGCGTTTATTCAAATTAAATATCTACCGACTTAGTTCAATAAATTAAGTTTAGTAGCAGACTAGGTGAATATGTCTGCTTGTTGTATTTGCGTAAAATTTTAATGATGATTAAATGAATTTGATACAGATTTATTCTGATGAAATGTTCAATAAAATATTTTGTAGAAGGGAAAACATAGCATCCAGGTTTCGGAAAAGCCATTACGTACTTTTTCTATTATTCATAGGTATTTATGAAGAAAAAGAGATCAATTAATTAAATATTGACTATTTTCTTCGCATGACCTTTTGCCACCATTCATGTTATGACAACTACTTTGGAAAACACAATCTTAGTTTGAAATTAAACTGGAGGATGATGATCTGCTGAATTAAATCAATTTTCTTATTATATGGAAACATAATCTGTCAGAAATTCTACCAAGAATTGTTTTGAAATATACATACAACTGATATTGTTAAAAATTCTACAGGTTGAAAGAAAGGCAAGGGATTGAAAAAGCTAACATATGAGTTATCAATTTTTATAAACTTAAAAAACCTTGTTCATTTTGAAAGTGATTCCGAAATGGAAGGAAAAATGTTTTGCGGGGAAGGAGGATACAAGGATGATCTGTAATTCGAGTGTCGAACAACTATTCCGGTTTCTAGAGAACCAAAAGGTATTCAAAATTATGATCGCCAATATCTCGGAGGCCTAACGTAGACTTTAGAAGAATAAAAAATGCCATTTACTTTTCAAATTTCATGTTTAACATAAGCTGTCTTGTACGTCTAGCGAAGCTTTAATTTTTGAACTCGTGGACATGTATTTTTTAGGGATTTTTGGTCATTACCATTTAGGTTCTTTTCACTAGAATTTTCTCTTCTTTTGTCTTTTAGTTTCATTTTTTTACCAAAAGAATTGGAGAATGAATCTTATAAAACATTTATTTCTTATTAAAAAGTAATAAGGCCCTTTTTGGTTTCCATACAAGATGCCGTTGTTAAATTTTATTTATTTTTTTTGGAACTTAGGATACAATTATCAAGAAACATATGTAGTGCTGAACATTATTATATTATTCAAATGAAAGTAATAAACTATTTTACAGAAGACATTTCTTGTATTATTCATACTTATTTTACTGTTCTGTTCTTTCGAACTCTGTACAAACGTGTGCTCGGAGAAGTTTCTTCTTGATTTTAATATGAATTATTGAAAATACAAAATTTATCACTTTTATTCTTTTGCAGGTTCTAAAAGATAGACCTTGCACTGAAAATTTTAAGGATGTCACATGCCATTGTAAAAGTGATCCAGATAATAAGATATCTGGTTTAGTTGAGACTTACATTTACGAAAATGTAACCGAAGTTAAAAATTTTGACCTACGTCCGGAAAGAAAACTTCATTCTTGCAATGAAACATGTGAAGTTACGTGTAGTGAAGACATACAAGTTTACAGTATTTGCCTCTATTCATCGCCTAATTTCTGGTTTTTTATAGTTTTACTTTGTATAGGCAGTATTTGTTTTAACGTAGCTAATTCTTTAAGCGACGCAATTTGCTGTGATATAATAGGTACGTTTGTTTTTTTAAGAGAATATGTTGTATAAGTAAATGTTGACATTTAACATGCATTTTCGATATGACGTGGTGTTCAAATTTAACCTGGAGTACTTGTACATTTTAAAACTATTTTTAACTATTAATTTATCAGAAAATTGTGAGGACATTTAATTTGCGTTAACATTTTATGAACTGGTATGCAAAAAAATTAACTTTTGAAGTTTACTTACTGAAACGGCAGAGATTTAAAAGCGCCCAAACTTATAATATTCTATATATTTTATTACTAATATGATCGAGCTTGGACTATGTTTCCACAATATAGTTTTCCATTTCTAACAACCACATCGGTATGCTGAACGGTATTCAGAGGAAAGGATGAGATAGATGAGACCGACTTGTGGCCTCTTACCGACTTAGACAAATATTTAGAAAACAGCTAGAATAATTATACGAGGTATGGTAATTAAATAACGAAACTGCGCTCCTTTTATCGCGCATCGGGCGTGGCTGTAATTGGAATGTCATTTACCTTGATACTTCCCAATCAACAACCCGTAGTTTCGTTTTACTGTCTGTTTTAGTTTACTTTCGAGCTTTAGTTATTGTGCCCTGCATAATTAAAGCTCGGTTTTCTGAAGGTCGGTAAGAGGTCGAAGATGAACGTCCTGGTCGACACGTGACTGCGAGAACTGAAGGAAACGTTCAGACAATTAATGAAATTGTGCGGAAAGACCCACATCTGAGCATTCGGATGATTGTCGATATGGTAAACATTAATAAAGAAACAGTAAGACACATTTTGCATGATGAATTAAGCATGAACTCAGGAACAAAAAGACAATCGGATGAACATTTGTTCTGACATCATCGAACGACTCACAAAAGAAGCAGACTTGCTCACAGAAATCATCACATGTGACGAAACTTGGATTTTTCAGTATCACCCAGAAACAAAGCGTCAATCAATGCACTGGAAGGCCACCGGATCGCTAAGGTATGAAAAAGCACGAATGAGCAAGCCGAAATTGAAAGCAATGCTGACGGTGACTGACCAGGTGCCTGAGGGTCAAACCGTTAATCGGAAATGTTACAAAGAAGTGCTAATCAAGCCGAGGGAAGAGTAAAGAAGAAAAGACCGGATTTGTGGAAGAACGACTCGATTCTGCATCAGGACAACGTCCCAGCTCACAATGCCCTATTTGTGAAGCAGTTTTTAGCGGAGCGTTTTTGCCTGATCATCCTCCGTGTTCGCCAGATCTCGCACAATGTGACTTCTACCAGCTCCCAATAGTGAAAAGTATATTAAAGAAAACACATTTTCAGTCTGTTGAACATGTAAAAGCAAAAACGGCAGAGTTGTTGAAGAGGCTGACAACTGATGAAGTACAGCATTGTTTTGAACAATGGAAGACACGTATACAGCGGTGTATAGATAGGGGAGGAGAGTATGTTGGAGGGAATAAAGGTTAAATATAAATTTATTTTCAATAAATAACATTCCTCACACCAGTCTCGTTATTTAATTGCAACACCTCGTAAAACACTAATATTTACAGTTTTAAAGTATATTAGTGGCGAAAATCTTTAAAATAATAAATCTATACAACCATAACACAATCCACGTTTCACACATTTTCGTCGTCTTTCATTCCGCGATCACTACTTGAAGTTCTAACAATATCAACAAGAGACGATATATAGCTTAAACTAGGGTTTCTAACTTTTTTCCTATGGTGATGCCAATAGGATATGTACCATAATACAGAAGCAGCATGTGCGCATTATCTTAGAACTATAGTTCCTACCTTACATTGCTAAACATCTTAAGATCCAGAAATACAGTGTTCTGGACCTTTAAAATGTTCCAAAGGTTGTAAATTGTAGTGTTTCTCTATCATGATCCAAGCTGTTCTCCAATAACTAGCGTCATTGTCCCGACGAATGCAGTCCATCTGAATTTAAATGTTCCTATGTATACGATTAAGATTATTTTAGATATATGTCTAAAGACAAATGAGAAAAATTGTCAGGATTGAAATCAGAAAGTTTAGATCAAATAGAGCCGGAAGAGTTATAGCTACACTCGTCTGAGATTGCAGTGGAATTCTTATTATTAATTATTTTCAAAAAGGTAAAACGATAACAGGCGAATACTACGCATACCTTTTAAGTCTGTATAAGGTAATGCGCAAAAGGCTCCACTTAAAGAAGAAACGAGTCTTTTTTTTCAGGATCATGCTTGTGCTCACACCTTGCTGTTTCATTCGCGAAACTCCAAGAACTACATATTTCGAACTGTTTCCGTACCCGGCTTATTCGCTAGCCTTTTCAGACTTTTTTCTTATTCACTACTTCAAATACCTAGCTAATTGGAAGTCTTCTTTCAGCAAGGTACAAGAAAACTTCTAGATTGATGGTTTAAGTGTATCTCTTTGCAAGTAGGCTACACTGAAAAATACTAGTTTGCAATAACATTTTATAAATAAAATCCTATTTAAATTGGAACACCATTCGTATAATACGTTGAAAATATGAGTTGTAGAATGTAAATAAGAAAGACTTACTGAATATACAAAAATTATTACAAAGAAAAAAATTTATTTTTTTCAAAAATATTAGTTTCTAAATCTAGAATAGATAGATACGACGAGAAGTCAAAATGTTTCCGGAATTGTGTCGTAGTGTTGGTAGTTGTGATGCAATCACAATAAATTTTGTACAGTACATTCCTTATGGTGCATAGTTATGACGCTGATAGGTCTGAGCAAGTCTGAACACGCAGTGTGACTGCAGTTTAGCGGAAGGTAGGAGTGTGTGGTGATCAGTTGGCGCGATGTCGCAGTTCGAGCAACGGGCGAACATCAAGTTCATGTGCAGATTGGGAAAATGTGCTTCAGAGACTTTGTTAGCCTTACAAACAGTTTACGGTGACGATTCTTTAAAGAAAACAGCCGTTTACGAGTGGTTTTCAAGATTTAAGGGTGGACAGGAATCGCTGGAAGACGAGAGTCGCAGTGGGAGACCTTCAACCTCCAGGAACGAAGGAATGGTCGAGCGAGTGAAACAATTAATCAGAGCAGACCGCAGAATGACCATCGACGAGTTGGCACAAGAAGCGGGGATCTCTCATGGATCCATACACGCAATCCTGTCAGATGATTTGAAGATGAAACGTGTCAGTGCAAAGTTTGTCCCGCGCTTGCTGAATCCGGATCAGATGGAAACTCGGAAGTTGACGGCGGCCGAATGTTTTGAAAAAAGCACAGAGGACCCGATGTTCTTGCAGACAATCGTTACTGGTGACGAGACTTGGGTGTACGCGTACGACCCGGAAACCAAGATGCAGTCATCAGAATGGCACACATCGTCCTCTCCTCGACCAAAGAAATCGCGTCATGTCAAATCGAAAACAAAAGTGATGCTCATTGCTTTTTCGACAACGAAGGTGTGGTGCATCATGAATTTGTACCAGCTGGACAAACGGTTAACGGTCCTTTTTACGTGCAAGTTTTGAAAAGAGTGAGGGAAGCAGTTCGAAGAAAACATCCAGGCAAATGGCAAGAAGGATGGTCACTCCATCACGACAATGCTCCTTCCCACACGTCGATTGTTGTGCAAACATGGCTTGCAGAAAAAAACATTCCAGTCCTCCAGCAGCCTCCCTACTCACCGGATTTAGCGCCATTGGATTTCTGGCTCTTCCCCAAGCTCAAAAAGGGCCTCAAAGGTAACCGTTTTGACACCGTAGAAGACATCAAAACCAACGCGACGGCTGAACTTCGGAAGATACCACAACAGGACTTTCATCGTTGTTTCCAACAATGGCAGGAGCGGTGGAGCAAGTGTGTGTGTTCAGACGGTGCCTACTTTGAAGGCGATTAAGTGACTGTGTACCTATGTTGTGGTAATAAAGAGTTAAAACAAAATTCTGGGAACTTTTTGACTCCTCCTCGTAGATCATTAGATAATTGATTGTAAATGTTTAAAAATTAAGGAGATAAATACGATTACGGAAAACAAAGAGTGTGGGGAACAATCGGATTTGGAGTAGCAGCGGTAATTTCTGGATTCGCTGTTAACTACTGGTCTGAGAAAACCATAACCTACAGACCCGCTATAATATGTATGCTAGTGTTCACCTTCTTCGACTTATTGTCTTGTATTAAATTAAAGGTAAACGGTAATATTATTTCTGCTTATTTAAAGCTAATTTTACATTTATTTTTAAGCTACCAATTATAGAATCTCCAAAGAATATCTTCAAAGATCTAATGAAGTTATTTGATGACAGTTTTACTGTTGTGTTTTTGACTTTCTCAGTTTTCGCGGGAATCGTGGACGGTTTTATAGTGTACTTTCTATTTTGGCAAGTACCCGAATATATGTAATTATGCATAATGCATGTATTCACATTCTAGGTATTTGGAAGATTTAGCTAAAATAACTGGCACTGCAAACGTAAAATTATTGGAAGGACTAATAGTAGCTGCAGAAACTTTAGGTAGTGAAGTCTTATTTTTCTCAATATCAGGTAAATATGACACTATTTTTAAACAATATTTTCCTTATCTTGCATGTAGATAAAGTTACTGTAAAGATTTAATTTGAATTATCATACAAAATTCAGAATTAATGGTGGATGATAAAATGGTGGATAATAAAAATGCTATAGCATCCTTAGCATGTTAATATTTGTATCCTGAATACATATTTATACAACTAACTTGCCTTTTTAGCACAAATTAAATATAGCGTCGTACATGGGTCCCCAGTACAACTATGTAGATACAATAAACCGCTAAGTATTAGGTGCGCAAATAAGTTCTCGCTGTTTTTTTGATGAAAATGCAACTTTATTGTGAAAAAATGTTTACAAATGAATCATTCAAAATATTGCCCATCGCTAGCGACAACTTTTTCTCATCTTTCTGGCAGAGCTCGAATACCCTCACGGTAGAAGTGTTCGTCTTTTGAAACTATCCACGAACCAAGCCATTTTGAGACGTCTTCATATGAGCGGAACTGCTGATTAGCCAGACCATGTGCCATCGAACGGAATATGTAATAATCGGACGGCGCAATATCTGGGGAATATGGCGGGTGGGGTAGGACCTCCCATTTGAGCGTTTCTAAGTAGGTTTCAACGGATTTGGCAACGTGAGGCCAAGCGTTGTCATGCTGTAGAATCACTTTTTCGTGCCTCTGCTCGTATTGTGGCCGCTTTTCGCGCAGTGCCCGGCTCAATCGCCTCAATTGAGTTCGATACCGTTCCCCGGTGATGGTTTCGTTCGGTTTCAACAGCTCATAATAAATAACACCGCCCTGGTTCTACCAAATACACAGCAAAACCTTCGCAGCGTGAATATTCGGCCGAACCGACGACGTAGAAGCATGACCGAGCAGTTCCCATGATTTTGTTCTCTTTGGGTTGTTATGAATTCATTCTTCATCACCCGTAACGATGCGATGAAGAACACCCTTCCTTTTTTAAAGCTGGAGCAATTGTTCACGGGAAAAAAAAGACGCTCAACGTCTCTTGGCTTCAAATCATAAGGAACCCAAGTTCCTTGTTTTTGAATTATTCTTACCGCATGCAATCGCTGGGAAATGGCTTGGCGGGTGACTTCTAATGCTGAAGCAAGCTCTTTTTGCATTTGGCACGGATCCTCATCGAGCAATGCCTCCAATTCAGCGTCTTCGAAGGTTCTTTGTCTTCCTTCACGCGAACGGTCGTCAACATCGAAATCACCGTCTTTGAATCGACGGAACCAATCATGGCACGTTGTTTCACTTAGAGCAGCATCTCTGTAAACTTTTTGGAGTTCTCGATGCGTTTCAGCCGCCGTTTTCTTCGAATGAAAGAAGAAAAGCAACACTTCCCGCAAATGACGATTACTTGGCACAAATTCAGACATTTTCACACAACCAAAAGTATATGACGCAAAAACAAAATTACTAATGTGTCAAAGCGGTTTGTTTACTGTATGTCTAAGCTTGGTTCATGACGTTTTGGTTATATCACAATCGACCAGCACTTACTACTGGAGCCATCTCTTGAAAAACAGTGAGAACTTAGTTGCGCACCTAATACTTTACTCGAAGTCCACGCAAACACTGAACTTAACAAGAATTATATAGGTAAAATTCCTATTTTAAAAACTGACATTTGCTGTACACGCCTCAGTATTCACTACTGGAAACTTTTTAACGGTCATATCTATTGCAACAATTCACCTAGACAGAAGTATGGGCTAAACATATCGCGGTAGATGTTTATATTTTTGATTAAATATAAGTATAGACAATGATTATATTATTGTAATTGGAATGTCATTGACCTCGATGCTTCCCAAGCAACAACCCGTAGTTTCGCCTCTCTGTTCGTTTTAGTTTACTTTCGAGCTTTAATTGTAGAGGACACTGTTACTTAGTAGTGCCGTGATAATGGTTGACATGAAAATCGAGCAGCGAATTAACCTGAAATTCGTTGTCCAATTGAAAAAATCGCCAACAAAATGTTTACAAATGTTTTCTGAAGGTCGGGAAGAAGTCGAAGATGATGAACGTCCTGGTCGACCTGTTAGTACAAGAACTGAAGGGAACGTTCAGAAAATTAATGAAATTGTGCGGAAAGACCGTGCTGTGTCTGATCATTCTCCGGATTTGCCAGATCTCGCACCACGTGATCTTTTACCTGATCCCAAAAGTGAAAAATGCATTAAAGAGAACACATTTTCAGTCTGTTGCACATGTAAAAGCAACAACGGCAGAGTTGTTGGAGAGGCTGACAACTGATGAACGACAGCATTGTTTTGAACAATGGAAGACACGAATACAGCGGTGCGTAGATAGGGGAGGAAAGTATGTTGAAGAGGATAAAAGTTACGTATAAGTTTATTTGCAGTAAATAACATTTCTCACACCAATTTCGTTATATAATTGTCACACCTTGTATCTATTGTGGGATATAGATGTGTTCTTTATAACGAGTTCTTATTGAGCGTTTAGTTTGACTTTTTTCATACGCCCTCGGTAGTTTATTTCATATGTACCAGATTTTTTGATTTGCCTCTATTTTAACTTCCGCGTTCCCTTAAAGAGATTTGATAGAAGTTCCGGGCCGAGAAGTATCTTGAAATCTGTACTCTTTAAAAACTATTTAAATTTTTTGTAACTAGATGATACGGTCAGCATATAACTTCGTCAAGGTTTTGTTGAAGTAACAGATAAGTGGTATCATGGATTGTCTTTTTCAAGCCAGCCTTCCTAATTAATTTATTAATGATTTCTGAATCGAAACTATTATATTTCGCAATGTTATTAACAAAATTTAATACTCTTTCGTATCTCACTTTTATTAGTGGAAAACTTGGCAAGCGGTTGATAAAAACGATGAAAGAAACCTTTCTTTTCAAAACTATGGTTTGAATGTTCGCTGATAAATCTATTGATATTGTTTTCTTTTTCGGAAAACGTTAATTTCTGTTTTATGATTACTTTTAATTACTGGCATACCTAAGAAAAGCAAACTATCAATTTTTTATTCGTGAAAAAATAATGATTTCAACGGGGACAGAGACACACTCCTATCTGTACGAATTCCTTGAATAGTACCATCGTTTAAAAAGGCCCAGTAGTGAACGCGATGAATACAAATTTTTTACCTATACAGTTCTTGCGGGACTGAAAGTGTTTGTGTGGACTTCGAGTAGAGTGTTTTATGGTCGACATTGTGTTTAATTTCTGCTGAGAATTATAACTTAGTTGTCTAAATACATAACCAGAACGCAAATAATGTAGCAAAGAGTGTTTTGCCTTTTTAATTATTCACTAGTTTCCGATCAAATTTACATCAAACTTTGTGGGACAATAAAATAGTCCAATATAAAGACAACGATAATTTTTTTGGTATTCAATCGATTCGTTTGAGATGGGCGGAGGACGCACTAAATACAACATTCCGCTAGCTAAATTAATAGCTCTTAAGCTCTAAAATGCTAAGACAATTTTTTAACTGGTTTGAGCATACTAAACAGTGTAAATAATTTTTCTGTAGTTTCATATTTCGCGAAGGCGGTCGCCCACCCTCTATCGTTTTAAATGCTATCTCTTTTTATATATCTTACACTAGATATTGGCGCAAAAAAGTCATAGCTACGTCAAATTCAAGTATCGTTATATGATTTTGTTAATTTTTATTTTTGAGTAACATTTATAAAAAAGAGTAAACAAAAATTACGTTGTCATATAATAAATAGTGAAATCGGATAATCAAAGGCGTCAGCCATTGATGGCAGATTAGGAGATGATCTGTCGACGATATTATTACATAGTTAACACAATTTTTTTAATACGTAAACATTTACAGGTTTAATTTTGGAAAGATTTGGACACGTTCGAACGTTCAGCATGTGCTTCCTATTCTACGCTCTTAGGCTAGGATTAATATCAATAGTACCTTCTCCTTGGTGGCTTCTGCTCACAGAATTACTGCTTCAAGGTCCCACTTACGCATTAACTTATACAACCATAGTTGCATACGCAAATGCAATCGCACCTCCTGGAATGAGTGCCACTATGCAAGGTCTGGCTGCTGGAATGGATGATGGTTTCGGTAAAGCGAGTCAATAATAAATTTTTTGTGTATATACAAGGTGTGACAATTTAATTCCCGCGTTAAAATTGTATAGAAATCATTATAGCATTCGTATTTCAACATGTTTGAAGTAATGCATGCGTAAATTTCAAGTTCATAGAACAAATTCCCAGTTGTTGGGACAGTAGTAGACATCTGGGTGTGGACTTTGCGTGAAAATGAGGACTTGAAATCTAGAACAGCGTGAAACATTACAACCGTTGAGAGTGACATATGGTAAAAATTATATGAGGAAAAGTTGAGAGTGTTTGAATTGTATAAGAGTTTCAAAGATGGGCGAGAAGTTGCGATGGAGAGGGTCATGAACGAGATCAATATTAATGTACGGAGTAATCGAGAAACAGAATATTTTTAACAAAATAATTTGAACTGAGAGCTTCTCAAATTTTTTTTGAGGTGAACATAATCGCCGTCGGTTTGAATTTGAATTTTCTTCAAATACCTCTTTCCCAGTACAATTACTAGTAATTAAACCTGGTGTTTTTTGTATGACCTAGAAACAAAATGTCAGGGGGTGTAATGGAAATCTTTTTCGCATTTAAAAAGCATGCATATTACGTTCGTAGAAAAAGACCAGACCTTTTTGGTATACTTCTTCGATGTTCACAGTAACAATCCAATAAAAATTTATTAATCCGAAACAAACGGTCAACCAAATTCCTATTTAGAGATACTGGAAAGATTATGAGCTCTTCATTGAAAAATACCCAAATTAAAGCCTGAGAAGTGAATCATTCATCGTAGCCACAGTGTGGAAAACTTTCTGATAAATAAATTACTGGAATGGATCATCTCGATTATTCGCGTGGTTTAACTTTTCGTGATTTCTGACTGCTTCTAAAATTAAAGAAATACGCTAATAACACAAACGTTTTCTAATTCCAGATATATTTTCAAAATTCTAGGAATTTAGCATTGGATCAATTGTACGAGGTCTGATCAAAAAATAACCGTTATTTTCAATTTTTTCAAAAAGTATTTATTTATTCATCAATAACTATCTTGTCCCCTTCAAAGTAATCCCCCTCAGATATAATACACTTATGCCAGCGTTTTTTCCAATCCTCGAAACACTTCTGAAACGCGCTTTTTGGTATCGCCAACAGCTCCTGTTTCGATTTTTCTTTTATCTCCTCAATCGTAGCAAAACGCTTTCCTTTCATCGGTGTCTTCAGTTTTGGGAAGAGGAAAAAGTCAGCGGGGGCCAAGTCCGGTGAATACGGTAGTTGAGGCATGATAACGGTTTTGTTTTTGGCCAAAAACTCACGCACAAGCATCGATGTGTGAGCTGGTGCGTTATCATGGTGATTGTTTGAGCCGTATTGCTTCGCGCAAACGTGACATAACTTCCTTGTAGTATTCCTTATTAACCGTACGACCTGTTGGCAAGAACTCATGTTGCACCACGCCATTATAATCAAAGAAAATAGTGCGTAAAACCTTCACATTTGATCGAACTTGGCGTGCATTTTCTCGGCCTTCTGTAAAGCGCTTGTACCACTTATAAACACTTTTTTGAGACAAAGTGGACTTGCCGAATGCCACAGTTAACATTTCAAGTGCCTTGGAGCACTTTATTCCGTTTTAACGCAAAATTTAATACATATTCTTTGATCCTTTTTTTCGAATAGTAAAAAATCGAAGAGCACACCAAAACACGACTAACCTTTTTATCTGTCAAAAACAAACTGACAATCCAAAATGTCTGATATTGCCAACATATATAACAGACATGTGTACTGACATAACCGAAAAAAAAATGCGTAAATCGAACATACGTAACTCACGAAATTTGAAAATAACGGTTATTTTTTGATCAGACCTCGATATCTAAAGATTACGCTATTGGCTAATAACGCATCTATTACGTGCAATATTGTTTAGTTTATTTCAATTACTTGACTGATAAAGACGTATTTCCGTACCGCTGATTTTGCAACTATGGAAGATGCGGCTAAATCACAAGAACATATTCTTGTTGTTCTTGTTCTTTCAGAAATCATTGAACATCTGCAAGGTGTATTTGTGTCTAATGATGAGTCGTTCTTTTCAAATCTCACTAGAATACGATCCTCTCCGTGGATGGCCGAGCACTTCTGTAAATGATGACAGCCGAATAATTATTCGAGAAATTAGTGTTAATGTAGTTAGCTAACCGCGAGATCAAATATCAGTACAAAGAATAGTGGAAACTCGAATTAACTAGAAAACTGGAATTTTTAAATAAATTAGAAATTAATAATATACTTGTTAAGTGTCGTTGTTCAATTAAAGATAAGCTAAATAAATAATTTAAAAAAATGAATAATTAAGAATATCTTTTGTTAACATACAATATTAAGAAATTATCACACGATTTTGTTTTTGTAACTTCTATAACGACATATAAAGAAAGTAAAGGTAATCTTTACCAGCAGGCAAAAGATGGGTACGTTTTTAAGAGATGGTAAATCTTTCCTTCGTCAAATAAAAAAAAGTTCGACACTTACTGGAATTGAAATAATTCATAAACTAAATTAAAGGTGTTATCTGCTTCTGGGTTTCCGGGCTGGAACCGCGTCACTAGTATATCTGCCTCCTGTAACCAAAAACCAAAATTTTGGTTCAGATATGTGGATGACACCTTCGTTATTTGGCCTCATGGTCGGGATTCCTTGAACAACTTCCTTGTTTTCTTAAATTCACAACACGATTCCATAAATTTCACCATGGAGATTGAATCTGAAGGTTCCCTTCCTTTCCTCGACGTCATGGTAACTCGTCATCTGGATGGTTCACTAGGACATTCAGTGTACCGCAAACCCACCCACACTGATCGATATCTCAATGCCCTCTCCCATCATCATCCCGCCCAGAAACAGGGCGTTATCAATTCCTTAATCCAAAGAGCTGTCAACATATCTGACCAGCATTCTACATCCCAGGAATTAAGTCATGTTACCAAAGCTCTTATAAATAATAATTTCTCCAACCATAATATTCAGCGAACCATTGATCGACATCTTAATCCCAAAATCTCACAACTTAGTACACAGCTTACATCATCTCTTCCCCCCTCTCTAAAGCCCACCTACCCTATATACAAGGTGTCACTGACCGCTTCAGTAGGGTTCTTCTCAAAAACAACATCAAAACCATCTTCAAACCCCATTCCAAATTATCTGACCCTTTTTCCGTAAAAGACCATGTTTCTTTAAAATCGCCTGGTGTGTACAGGATTCCTTGTTCATGCGGCAGGGCATATATTGGTGAAACAAAGCGGTCTGTCGGCACTCGTGTTTCTGAACATGAGCGTTGTACTAGATTGCTGCGCATAGCCGGTTCTGCACTTGCCGAGCATAGGCTGGAAACCGGGCACCATATTCAGTTTAATTCGACCAAGATCCTATCCCGCACTAACCATTTCTATGGTCGCAAAATCCGTGAAACTATAGAGATCTTTAAACACCCCAATAACCTTAACCGCGATGATGGCTACCCCCTACATAACGCTTGGCAATCGTGCATTTATAATCTACCCAACCGCAACCGTAACGCTCCATTGACCTATGACCCATTATCCATATATAAACGCGTCCCCCATCGACTTACACCAGTTTCAGTGCAGTAGTTCAGCCCTGAAGATGTCCCATACAAATGGGTACGAAACGTCGG
Source organism: Dermolepida albohirtum (assembly GCA_031893035.1). Lineage (NCBI taxonomy): Eukaryota > Metazoa > Arthropoda > Insecta > Coleoptera > Scarabaeidae > Dermolepida > Dermolepida albohirtum. Next base: position 131,805 of record JAVIWB010004675.1, on the reverse strand, counting down.
CAGATATACTAGTGACGCGGTTCCAGCCCGGAAACCCAGAAGCAGATAGCATGGACCACGACCGCGGAAGTCTACGTACCAAATTAAATTAAAGGTGTTTTTAAAATCATTCCAGACAAAGAAAATTAATTCGTGTGTTTTTCGTATTAGTTTATGACAGTCCATGTCGATGTAAATTAAAAATATCTTATCGGGAATATCCATGACAACACAAACGGTGCTTATTTTGTTTTTAAAATTGATCTGTACAAAAAAAAACAATTTAAAAACGCGATAAAATATTTTTAGATTCACACGAAGCTTAACAATTGTATATATTGATGCTTTCAAACGTGTATTGCATATTTATAAAACAACTCCTATACGTTTTTATTGTATTGCAGGTTACGCTTTGGGAAGCTTTATAGGCGGTTTATTATATAATTATGTTGGAGGTAGAGCAACATACCAAATCTTCACCGCTTTTGCCCTAATATGCAGCATAGTGCATGTAATTGTCCATGAGAAGTGTCTTAGAATAGAGGACGAAGACGACATCAGTGGTAAATGTGTTGAATATCAAGCAACAGAACAAAAGACTGAAGAAGCGAAACCTACTGCAAAGCTAGATGAAGAGGAAGGGGAAGAACTTGAAGTGATGTTAAGACATCGGCCAGAATAATTTATGATCATTTTAATTTAAACGAAGTGCGATGTTAGATGTCGCTATTAATTATTTTTTCTAACATTTAGAGATTGTCTGTTACAATTGAAATAAATTTACAAAATTTAACATTGTTTTATTTCGTATCCCGTTCTTATTCAGCATATTAGTTGTGACGAACTCCGTCACAAAAGCTTTGACTTTTCTCACGTAGAAACTGTTAAGAATTTTTGAACAACACTGTATATTACACATATCCGCCTTTCATACAGACTATCCTCGGTTTCTTCTAGCCTTTGTAACACTACATATGGACCAGATTTTCACAGTACAGTTTAAGGTAGGTTGCTTTTAAGACTCTAAGCATCTCCTCCAAACTGGAACAAGTACTGGGATCCTTGCAGTGATAGATTTCTTCTGCTTAAACTCTTTTTTGCGGAATATTGGACCATTCTTTACTTGTTTTTATAGTAATAGATTTCATTTACCTGGAGCCTTGCCAACGAAAAAAGCGTGTTCGGTTAACTGCCGTTACAGCGTGCCCGCGAACACTGTATCGCCATCCCGCGCCTCCTAAGTCACTGTGATGCTGCCACGCCGTACGAGAGAGCCCACCACGTTGGTTAATACGACTGAAGTACATTTGTGTTTTCTATTTCAATCGTTTCACAGCACGTTAGCGTCCAATCGCTGTACGTAGTGTAAATGGTCAACGTACTTCGTTGATTCATGCACACAGTCTCGTCACACGGTGAAATCAAAAATGATTAATTAAATTGGCATATTGGAAGAAGAAAATTTCCAGTTATTAAGTTTACAAATATTGTACTCCCACAATTTTACATTTTATCATTGACATTGATAGCAAATATCAATATATTGTTGAACATTTTCTTGATTCCAGAAGTGTTTGTAAAGGAAAATCTCCAGGTAGACTTAAAACGGTAGCTTCGGCAATTAAAGAAGATACACGGCGACGAATCCTACAGAGCCCAAATAAATCTCTTCGAAGGCTCTCAGCAAATAGATACAAGTCACTTTATTTTTTGAGTAGCATTATATATATGAACTGTCCTTTTTGCAAATAAAATGAAATGGTTCAGAAGCTTTTTCTACGGGATTTTACTGCACGAGTACAACATCGTCAATGGTTCCTTAATACCATTAACAATGATGATGCATTAAACAAGATATCAAACTTGGTGTTAATTATCTAGCGAAGCTCTAAAACTTCTTAGTCCTATCTCTTTCAATGACACCATTACTAATATGAGGTACAGAGAAGTAATCTTGAATTCTCTTTTAAATCAATTAAATTTAGATGAATTGTTATATAGATATTTTCAGCAAGGCAGCGCTACTGCGCACACAAGTGCTGGTACATTGCAATATTTTAAAAACTTCTTCCCTCAAAGATTAAGAGGTAGCAGAAGATGATCACCTAAAACATCTGAACTAATTCTGTTAGATTTCTATTTATTTGGATGCTTAAAAGAGAAAGTTCATCAAAAGAGGCCCCTAAATATAAATAAATTTAATATAAACTTTAATTAATTTTTCTATAATACATTAAAATCCACGACACTCATAAACAACGCCACTGTACCAATTTTTTAGGTATGATTTTACCATTTTTTATCGTACTGTTTTCATTGCTTTTTTTGGATTGCAGATTATACTAAAGTTATAAACATTTGTAAAATCTTTTACTTTGAAATCGTACTTTTATTTTATATACAACAATGTTATTTTTTTCCGTTTGTAAATAAATATTGCATAGAAACTTACTTTTTGTTATTCCTATACTTAGATCACAGACAAAAAGCCCAGCTTCAAGAAAGTTAAACAACATAACACATATGGCACAGGTAGGTAAAGATAATCTCGATAAAATAAATTTATTTTAATTACCAAATTAATGAAGTTTGTGCAATTAATAAATAGATATCAGGCGAGGGATCCATTTCTATTGAAACGCGGATGAGTATAATCCTCATATTGCAATAACAAATCTGTAACCTTCAATAAAAATAGTAGTCTCGATAATAGACTGTTAGGTGTCCCAACGCTTACAAGCAAATGCAAGCAGTGACAATACACGTCAGTGGGAAAATATATGCATATTTGTAAAAACTGGTTGCTGGTTTTAGTTTTCGTTTTTTCACGAAGTTAGCTAATGGTTGCCGGTGGATTCTTTCAAAAACTGAATTCTTTTAGCATGCGTCGAACGTAAGTGTCAGGAGGAGTGAAATTAAGTGATCAAACAATATATGGAAAATTTATATCTTCCTGTTGAAATTAACTGTATGAAGTGGTTACTCTACGATTAAGTCTGGCCGTTTAAATGAAAGAAAATGAATTGTCGATCGATTGATCTAATTGAAATCTATTAGATAGAATTGGCATTCGTCAAAGAACGATACATTGAAAAGAAATTGAAGGCTAACGCAATGATCCATGGTTAGTACGCAACTGATTATTTCTAGGTGGTCAGCAAATAGTAGTTTGTAGCAATTAATGACATCTGGAAGGTTGAGCGTGATGAAGAACAATGTTCACAAGCTGGAACACTGTAGTATACTGGATGTGACCAAATAGTGAGGTGAAATATATCAATTGTAGGAGATGTACTACTAAGACGAGAATTAAAAAAATAAATATTTCTGTACCAAAGTCGGACGAATTTAGTTTGAATGGAAGTATAGATTGGTCTAAGTGATCGAAGGTTTTACGAAAGCCAGTAAACACGACATCCACCTCGTCACTCGCTTTCGAAATTTCCCTTAAATATTGGACAAATGTTCATGAAACTATATTGATGGATATAACCCATAGCGTGCACAATGTACAAAAATCTTGGAAAAATTGAACAATATTTATATTAGATGGTAGTTGGAGAAGTCCAAAGACTTGCCGACTTTCTAAACAGGAGTATTCTTGAGATTTTGCAGATATCAGGGAAGGCACAAAATGAGCAAATACAAATCTGGTATTTCGTCATATCCAGATGTAAAAGTGTTCTTTAATCATCATACTGCCTGAATTATATCGTTTTCTGTAAAACTATTGAAGATGGTCATACCTGATGGAAAGGAAAAAAAAATTTTCAAGACTTTGACAAGTCAACAATAGACTACGGTTTTTCATAAATCTCATTATCTAAACTTATTCAATCTGTAATATAACTATTTCTTTCTTTTTCTTGGATGTATGACCAGAATTACATCAGATTATTGCTTATATTATTTTCTGTGGTTACAAGGTAAATCGAGTACGCTTTCGAAATCTGTTTTTCAATAAGGATAGATAAATTTTTTAAACATTTAAACTTTTTGGTAGATAAACGAATATTTATACTTAATTTAAATGTTTCTAATAAACTTTTTTTAAAAAACATGATAATTAATTCCTCTTGTATAATTCTTCAAATTTTTAGTTTATGATTTCAACTGCAGACAAAATATGTAACTATTATTACAAAATAAATAAAACTAAGCTCTCAAAATATATAAATACTTTCTTAAATCAATGTTGAAATAACAATAAATCACAAATAGAGGAAGTTAACTGAAAGTTTTGATATTTTTAATTGTTCGTTTCCTAATCGCGTAATCGTGATTCCAGAAGGCTTTCGTGATGACTTTAATGTCGCATTATTGTTGATGTTTTATGCTCCGCCTCGCAACAAATTAGTGTAAAATTTTAAGGTCTTCTCTCTTCCTTTCTTGTAGTAATTTATTACAATTTCTTGCGCGCGTTCGGTGCGCTTGTATGTGTTGGTTTCATTGAATTGTGAGAATGGTCAGGTGTATATGCCCTAACTTTGTTATGGAAACAGAATTACCACTAAAATAGTCATTATTATTAGGGTCATTAGGTATGACCTGAACGATCGGAGGCGCCAGGGATGGACTGCTTTTAATCTTTATGTCTTTGTATTTATTATTTAACTATTACTTTAGATAGAAATAATCAATTTTAAGAAATGGTGCAACATATTATTTTATAAATTGCATGTCATACTACGAATTATTTAATTACATAAATACTGTGTATTTTTAAAATCATATGGTGTACAAAATATAGAATTAGGTTAATATTAACATTTGTACTTTTTTACACTTGTTATAGTTAATTGCTTATATTTTTGTCACACCTATTGGGCTGTCGGGAAAGTCATGACATAATTTTTTTATCTTTCATAGGTCGGCTTTATAATTCCTTATTCATATAAAAATCTACCTTGCTGGCCGAAATCCTACAAAGTGCCAATTCACAACCTCATCTGAGACGAAAGTTACACCACCTACGACACCTTAAAAAGGATAAAACAAATGGAAGTCTGAAGATGTAATATCTGGCAAGTATGGTGGATGTGTCCAATATTTTTTGGTGGACGATCAAACTTGTTTGTGGTCATCTCATATTGTGATCCTTCACGATTAATATGCCTTGGTCGTTTCTAGATGGTGGGTTCATTTAAACTGTCCAATTGCCGACAGTACATACTTAAATTAATTGTTTCGTTCCTTGGTGGAAAGTGGTTCGAAAAGCACGACCCTTTTAAAGTTCCACAACAGTGAGAGGATAACCTTCCTTTGATGAATGTCCGCTTTCGTTGACGTTCGAAGCTAATTATCAGGTCAGGACCAAGACCTTTTCAAAAAGAAAAATATCTACTGTATTTATTCACAGATATATACTTAGCGTGTTTCTAACAATTTTATTTTCTTAATAATATTATCAAAATTAATTATTCTGTTGTAAAAACAAGTTCATGTTTATATATTATTATATGCGATTAGAGAACAATGCAGTTAAATTACTTGACAACTTTCCGAAGGATTCCATTTATAAGATTGGATGTTCATCATGTACTATCATTTCTTATAATCAAAATACTAGTCAGGGTATTCATCGAATTCCTGAAAATCCTGTTTTCTTTTCCAAAATAGAAGAAATATTCACCATAGAATACATCGGGACATGTTAAGCACTTTTTATGATTACGAAATGTAATTAAATAACAATACACTGTATTATAATTCACTTATAATATTAATTCATGTAATAAATAGAGAGATTTCGAGAAAATACTTTTATTTTTAAAGAAAGACTTTTTGTTATAATTAAAAGACGATTAAGTTAAAAATATAATCAAATTTTTTACTTACTTTAAAGTCACATTAATCTTTTCATATTTAGTTGCAATACTTAAGTATTTATGTTTAATATTCGTTTTTATTGGTCAGTTTTTCATTATATACTAACGAACTAAATACCTGTGCAGAACTTATTAATTTAAAAGTTCTAGTTAGGCAACTTGTGTTACGTATTTTATTTAAAATAGATGATATATTTTTCTAATAATTGTCTGCATGTTGTTAAATGTTAAACGTTAAACAGATTATTTACTTTTATTTGTTTTTATATAATTCAGAACATTACTTTATTAAATTGATTTAAATTTTAATCAATATTATATTTTAAGTTCAAATTCACTTCAATATCATTATGAAATGTAATTATGTCAGTTTGAATAGTTCTTCATGCCGACGTGTGTTCTTGAGAAAAATTTATCGCCAATCTAATAATACTAAATACTAAAATATAATATAATTTAATTAATTATATATATATATATATATATATATATATATATATATATATATATAGTATTATTAGATTGGCGATAAATTTTTCTCAAGCCAAATCACGCACCACGATTTTCCTTTTTCTTGTCTTTTATGCACTATTACGGTTTAATTGCAAAAGTAATAAAAGATTAATTTGAAGCCTTTAAAACAAAATGCTTCATTAATTAAACTGATTTTTCTAAATATATTGATAGCAATGGGACAGTTTTTGTTTGAGTATACTCTAAACCAATAAGTACATGATGCTATTCACTGTTACTATGTGATAATTCACTGTTAATACACGAAAAACAAACAAAATACTTTCTATATTTTTATACCATTACTATTTTTTTAAAGTAGTGGTACAAACAAATTAATCACAATATGTTTTTATACTACTACTTGTATAAAAACATAGTAAGTTTATCGATTGTTTCTTGTGTATTAAATCGTAAATTTCTATTTGTTTTAGGTTTACTTCGTTAACATATTTAAAACCTTCTATTGTTATTTATATTTCAGTTAAAAGTATTGTCAATTTCAATGACTATCTCCTCATTTACATATCTCTTGCCACTGAACTAAGCTTTCAAGTTGGAAAAAAGGAAAAGTCTGGGGGGAGCAAATCTGGCAAATAAGTCGAGTGTGGGAGCATGTATCATTTGAAACAAAAGCACTAGTTTCTTCTTTAGCCGAGGCGTTTTGTATAGTATTTCATCGTGGAGTTGATTTAAAAGGGACGCATAGTATTCGCCTATTATTGTTTTATCATTTCGAAGATAATTGATAAGAAGAAATCCACTACAATCTTAAAAGACACTTTATTTGTATTTCTAATACTATTTGACAATACTTGTCCTAGCTCTGGTGCTCCGCCTGAGGCACTACACCGGAAATCCTAAAAGACAGCAGCCACAGTCTTTTTGGTCGAACGTAGAGCTTTTACCTTCTTCAGAGCACTTCTGCTAGCCTCAGTTCATTGTTCTGATTGTTGCTTCATTTTGGGTATCTATCGATATACCATTTTTTGGATTATGTCCTAACTACGTTAAATTATGACCTGCAATGAGTTCTTTTTCACGTTTGTGCCAAAATGTGGTTCGTAATTTTTCATGTCCAAATCATTGCGCAAAATTAAAATCACTGATCCAAATGCAATGTGTAGAGCGTCTGATACTTCGCCTAATTTTATTCGACGATCAAACAGCACCATATCATGTACTTTTTTATAATTTTTGGAGTATATGCGTTTTCTGAACGCGTTGTTTATAAAATATACTGGTCCGGCTCCGTTTAAACTTAGATATTCCTCATTTTGTGGTTACAATAAATGGAAATTGGTTTTCGTAAACAGAGTCCAGTTTAGCCTTGATTTTTTGCTTGTTTTGTTCTTGAATAATAAGAACTTAGTTACTAATATACTATATCTTTTCCATGTTTCAAAACAAACTAAAAACTTTCTATTCAAAATAATAAGCATTCTGATAATTGGAATGAACGCAAATTTTGAGAGTCATGTTTTGAGGGATTGCCAAGTTAGAAAACAAATAAGATTTTTTTTGTTAGTGTACTTTATTTCGTCACACTTGTTAAATACTGGTCCGCCGTTATACTCGCGTGTTCACGGTAGTGTGATTTAGAAATTTATTTACACCCATCGCAGTTAACAATTCACTTTTGCGAGGCATCCTTGCGTCACTGAAGTAAGACAAGCTACCTGCAATGCCTGCATGCTCGAATGATTGTTAAAGCTTAACTATGGACCTGAGATTTATTACCTGTAATGGTGTTTATGTTTTTAGCCATATTATTTTGGAAAACGTTAAATGATCATTTGTTTTTATTTACGAACGAAAGTGTTAAAATTATTTTAAAAATTCGAAAATTAATTCGTTTGAAGATTGGTTATTTAAAAGATTTATTTTATATTTATTTTTGTAAACATTTTCGTAAATTAAGAGTTAATTCTACTTATGGCTTCCAGTCCAACACTGCGTAAATTGTTTTATAGAAAAATAAATAATTTTTACCCGTAAAGTAATCTAGATGCGGGAGTCATAAGCCGTGAGATTTTATTGAGCTAAAACAGGTGTCGCGGCGACACGTAAGGTTATTGCGTTGCGTTCAGTTATTATTATAAAACCAGTCACCTCTAATGACAGCGATCGAGGTATTAACATAAACAATATTTCCTTGACTGCAGCATGTTGGTGAAACACGTATAATATACACCTACCACCTAAACGTCACGGAAATCAGTGAATGTGAAAACCTCGATTTTCTACTGTAGTATGTATATAATATGTAATATCTTTGTCAGATATAACAAAATGTAGTTACATATTATGAGAATATATTTAATGCGTAAATATTTGCGATTTTTCCCCCATGAATTCGTATACGAAAATTTGAAATTACCATTTTAGCTAATCGTTTTCGTTTATTTGAAAAATGAATTTTGTAATAAAATCAAGTATTGTACATAACAATTGTTTTAAAATGTAATAAAATTGTCTTTAGAGTAACAAATTGTTTAATATTATTGAATATTTGGTCCTTCTTTTTGTCCATTTATCACATACAGGTTGGTAGAAAAGTTTTGAAAGCGACACCTGTTAAGCAGTAGAGGCATCAAAATTCATACGCCATTTTAATATTTCATGTGTCATATGAACACACTAAAATTTTTTACCTCGATCTGTCAATTCATTCATTGTTAGCAATCCATTTGAATTAGACGTGTTGGTGTATTTTTTTAATAGTGGAAGAAACTGAATATCGCGCTGTGATAAAATTCTTTGTTTTGGAAGGTTTATCGGCAACAGAGATACATACAAAAATGGTGAACGTGTTAAAGGAATGTGCTCCTTCATTTCCAACAGTACATCGATGGGTTTTAGAGTTTAAACGTGGTCGTACAAGCGTTGAAGATGAACCACGTAGTGGACGACCAAAAACTGCAACAACAGCAGAAATCATTGAGCAAGTACATAATATGGTGAGTGAAGATCCGAAATTGACTAAGCGTGAAATTGCTAATACCATAGGTATCTCAGACGAATGAGTACTCCATATTTTAAATGAAGAATTACATATGAAAAAGCTGTTTGGAAAGTTAGTGCCGCATTCGTTAACAATTCAACAAAAACTGGATCGAAAACAAATTTCTCAGCATAACTTGATGCGTTTCAAGCGGAGTAAAATCGATTTCTTGCGTCGTTTTATAACTATAGATGAAACTTGGATCTACCACCATGATCCTAAATTGAAACAAGAACGATTACAGTGGACTACGGTTGGTTGTTCAACTCCAAAAGAGGTGAAGTCAGGACGATCGGCAAAAAAGGTTATGGCATCAGTGTTTTGGGATGCAAAAGGAATTTTATTGATTATCTTGAAAAAGATAAAACAATTAACTCAGAGTATTATTGTAACCTTTTAGATCAACTGAATGCAAAAATTCGTGAAAAAAGACCTGGTTTAGCGAAAAAAAAAATTTTTCATCAAGACAATACGCCTTTACATAAAAGTGTTTTGACGGTGGCTAAATTGAATGAATTAAAGTACGAATTGCTTGAACAACCACCGTATTCACCTGATTTGGCTCCGAGTGATTACTACCTCTTCAGAAACTTGAAACAATTCGTTCGTGGAAAGCGTTTTTCATCGAATGAAGAAGCTATTTCAGCCGTGGAACACTATTTTGCAGAGCTTCCAGAAAATCATTACAGAGATGGTATAAAATTATTGGAGGATCATTGGAATAAATGTATTGAATACAAGTTGAGGAAGATTATTATTATTATTATATTGAAAACCAAGATGTGTACATCTTGGTTCTGAGCGGTGTAGATCGCGTACGGAGTTTGTTTTTTCGTACAATTTTTTCGCCGTGTTTTACCAGGTGCGACACTTTGAAATTATCTGCTGATGATGACAACTTGGTTGTCGAAATGCGTATACAGAATTTTACTAATAGTTAATTGTGGAAAGGGGTTATATATCAACCTTATTGATCAAGTCAATCAACCACAGGCTCCATCAAATTCAACTATAAGATTACATTGAATAAAAAAACTAATTTCATTTAAAAATTCACATTGTTTCATTTTTGCCTTCAAAACTATTCTACCAACCTGTAATTCAAGTAGATTATTACGATGATTTTCAACGATTTAATCGTTGTATTTATTTTAAGAACTATAAATATATTTAGTTCTGTAATCGATTTACATCAAATCTAATCTCTAATGCAAAAAAAAGGCACTACAAATGTTTTGCAATCAAATGCTGTACGTTGCGACAATTTTAGTGCACATTGAGATCTACCCAAGCCTACACTTCAGTCTCTTTATGTTAGTTGCTCTCGAACTGTACCAGTGTATGTAGCTTATTATGCCATTTCGGTTGAAAATGGAGTACTTCGTATTTATCAGTGTTTTGAAAAAATGACTCTTTTACTAGAAGATAATTCTGTACTCGCACGGCTTTCGAACCCAGAACGCTCCATTTACTTCGTTTCCGAGGAGAACATTGATGCCTAAGTCCTATAGACATGTAAGCTATCACGAAATAGAAATTTGGGCTTTCATTAGACAGTCAGTTCATACTATTCTGTACGATCATCATCGGGTGAGGAAAATTGTTCCCTTTGGATTCATCATGCTTTAATCGACGAGTAGATAGCACAATGTACTTCATGGTGTCACGACATGCTCCATAAATTAAAAATAGAACATTCATCATAATAATAAAAACAAAGCAATTTCTTCATCACACGCAATCTCTAAAAAAGATCGCATACACACGCAAACATACAAAAAGTAGCCATTACAAAAACAACAGCAACAGTCTGAAAATTTCTCAATCAACAATAGAAGATCTCATAACATGATTAATGACATTTGGTTAATACAATTACTGCTACAGTAGCCTCCTTTAAGTGGACATATAAAACATTACACAATAAAAGATCGTACAATATCAGCTACGTATAGCCCGAGCTTAAACCCATAGATACGTGGATTGAGTGAAAAGTTTTTAGTTTTAGTTTGAGGAAGTACGAGAAATCTACGCCATAATAATTATCTTTATTGCTCAAACAGAGAACCTCGGTTAAATAACAAATATATAACAGATAACTTCTAATCAAATACATTAATAAAAATTAATATAAAAATCTAGTAATCTAATACATTTAAATAATACTACATAAACGTTTACTTATACCAAAAAAAAATGTAAGTCAAAATTACGATCTAGATCATATACATACTTTACATCAATATGATTGTCCGATATTTTGTTATACAACGCACGAATTCTGTACAACGAAGATTGAAATAATGTATTCGCTTTAAGTAGAGGCAAGTAGAATGTATTGGGTTGGCGACTAAGTACTTTCGGTTTTGTAGTATAAAATAAAACACTTTTTTTAACAAAGAATAGTTTTTAATCAATTATATATTTTCCATTTTGCTCAATGACCTTTTGCCATCTTTCTTTTAGCTGCATGATTCCGGGCTCATAAAATTTCTGGTCCTTATCAGCAAAAAACTGAACCAGGTGCGAGTGAAGGTCATCGTCATTTGTGAAAGTTTTACCATTCAAAGAATTCTGCAAACTTCGAAATAAATGGTAATCAGATGGTGCTAGATCAGGGCTGTATGGGGGATGTGGCATCACTTCCCAGCCAAGCTCCAACAGTTTCCCACGAGTTGCCAAAAATGTGTGAGGCCTTGCATTATCTTGGTGGAAAACTACACCTTTCCGATTTGACAATTCTGGCCGTTTTCCTTTGATTGCTTCATACAGTTTTATTAATTGTTGACAGTAAACATCAAAATTGATCTTTTGGTTCCTTGGAAGCAGCTCAAAAAACACAACACCTTTGTAATCCCATCAAACTGACAGCATGATCTTTTTTGGATGCAATTCAGCTTTCGATGTGGTTTGAGCTAGTTTATCGTGTTTGCTCCATGATCGTTTTCGAACTATGTTACTGTACAGGCCCCATTTTTCATCACCAGTGATGATTCTTTTTAAGAAAGGGTCCGTTTCATTTCGTCTGAGGTGCATATCACAAAAGTTGATTCTTTGTGTTAAATGAATTTCTTTCAATTCGTGAGGTACCCAAATATCAAGCTTCTTAACTAGCCAAAGACATTTTAAATGTTTTTCAATTGTTGTGTGCGATACATGTAGCCTCTTCGCAAACTCTCCGCAACCTCTCGAACAGTTATATGACGATCCTCTTCAATTATGACATTGATTTGGTCATCATCAACTTCAGTAGGCCGACCAGAACGTTGCTCATCTTTGAGGGAAAAATCTCCAGAACGAAATTTTTTATACCAATTCTGACACGTTCGCTCTGTTAAGCAATTAGCACCATAAACTTCACATATCTTTTTGTGAGCCGCCGCAGCTTTCTTTCCTTTACGGAAATAAAATAGTAAAATATGTCGAAAATGTTCATTTCTGCACTCCATTTAAAATGAACCCACAACTAATAGCTTTAATAAAAATTACGCACTACTTGCTTCTGAACTTACGTCAATGTGACTAGTATCACGCGACAAACGGTAAAGTACAGCACTAACATACGTTATACAAAAAATAAAGCAACGCTCTCTATCAGTAAAAACCGAAAGTACTTAGTTGCCAACCCAATATTAGATAAACGATAAACATATAGAGGAACTATGAAATATGTATATGTTATTTAATAATTTGACGAATTCAAAAGAACATTATTATCAAGTTCTAGTCAAGATAAAGTCCAGTATGTTTGCAGTATAAATACTTCATGAATTTTATTTGAACATTTTAAATAGAATTACAATTAATTCTATGTATTGGTAACGATATAACTGAAAGGTATTTAGATTTTAATCGGACGTAGGAGAGTCCAGAACTTTGATGGAATTTGGAACAGTTTTTATTGCGTATTATAGATTGCGGGATTATGTATTCGTTTTTGAGTACAGCATTGAAAAACACATAAAAAAGTGACTAAACTTAAAACAATTTTAAAAATGATTTTTAGCAGGCCTATGTAATTTGTTATAAGATTTTACAAACATTGGGGCTTTCAATTTTAGAGTACAACTGCAAATCGTTTGTACACTATAATTTGTTACATTTCAGCAAATTATACATGTCATTAGATAGATTAGGAATAACAGTGGACCTAAGTCACTTCTCTATGGAACACCAGACATTAGTATAAAATAGGAAGATTGGTAACCTAGGCATATATACCTCATGATCTACGCAAATACTAAGATCTACTTGGACATTGTCTAAACTTTCGCCGACCAACCAGTTTGTAATCGATAAATTTGAAACTGTTGATCTGCGAATCCATGTTGATCGTCAGAAATGAATGGTTAAATCTGAGAGAAATTTTGAAAGCATTAGCAAAGTTGTATATTATAGCTGTGGTCCTGTAGTTTTCAGTTAAGGCAATATTATCTTTTCTACGAAAAAGATGTGGCCTGGTAATTCTTCAATACTTTGGAAAGGCGAAGGAGAAAAGGAACAAATTATAGACGTAAAATAAAAGCTTTTGCTGTGCTTTTATTTTACATTTATTACAAGGCACAATTCTCTACAGGGAATATAAGAATGCCATCGCGTCATAGTATTTTTGTTGCTTAACTTTCTTTTACCGCGAATAACATTATTACAATTAAATGTTAGATATTGATTAGTCGATTATTTATTGGCACTGGTGAAACAAAGGTATGTATTGCTGTAGTTTGTGTATATAATAGACTCAAAGAATTATTCAAAGTTCTCGTATTTTCGCGTACATTAAAATTACTGTTCCTTGTTTGGCTAATTTTGCTTAAGAATTTCATTGTGTTCGATTTGCAAATCTTGTCTGCTGTTAGATGTTATAAATCAAATTAAAATTAAGTTCATGGAACGATCATTAAAAGAAACACAAATAATTAGCATGGCTAATTTGGCAGAACACGATTTATTTTATAAAATTTGTGCAATGCATTTGTCGTTCATAATATAAACACAATGCATATATTTTTGTACTATTACTGGCAGGTCATAATCTTCCTTCGTAAATATTTAAATAAAAAATAGGCATATATTATAATTACATCGAGGGGACAAATAATTAGATCACATTGTCGATCTCACGACCTGCATGGGGTGTCTATACTTGTAATTATTGTCGTCAATGCAGTGCCACCTGAAGATACCCAGTACAATCTATTGCAGTCATCAGTGTTATATTATTTCTGATGGCATATTAATAATTTCACGAAATTACATATTCAACTGCCATTTAGAAATAGAAGATTCCTTTTGTAGATTTAAACAGTTTTACTGCAATTTTAGACGACAAAGATATCAGACAATGCAAGAAATCGTTGAATAAAATATGTGAGCAACGCTACTCGATGCAGTAATTGTACAGATACAAGTGACGTTACTTAAGTTTTCAGAAAAATGTAATATTACGTTCTTGAATGTATACATTTACTAATATATTTTTACCTAAATATTCTTATCCACATTTTAAATAAATTCGGTAAAACTTAAGGACAATTATAATAATCATTCACACTTAGTCAAATCTCCTAAATGCTTTAAGACATATTTTGTAAAAAAAATCTCAATTCTAAACATACTTCCTATTTCATTTTGGTAGAAAAGGATTATTTTTCAGTTTGTGGGCTATTTTAAGGTTGCATTTTCCAAAGAGTTTGTTAAGATTTTTTGTTAGGTGTATTACGTAAAGTTATGAATTTTGGTTTGTCGTTGTTTGTGATGGAATTTCAGACGTTTTCTGTGTTACGAGGGAGCGTTTTTATATTCGTGGAATGGGGGACAAGGGGTGGAAATAAAAAAACCAAATTATTTTTCTTTTTCAATATATTCACCTGCAAGACGGATACATTTTTCACATCTTTCAATTAATTTATTTATACCCTCATAAAAAAATTTCTCTTTATCTGCAAAATACGCCGAAACTGCCTCCTTGATTTCATCATCGGCAGTAAATTTTTTACCCCGCAGCTCTTTTTTCATTTTCGGAAACAGGTAATAATCACTCGGGGCCAGGTCTGGGCTGTAGGGTGGGTGATTCACAATTTCGAAGCCCACCTTATGCAGGGCAGCTAACGCAACGCGGCTCTTGTGGACGGGCGCGTTGTCGTGCAAAAGCAGAACACCTTTTGTCAATTTTCCCCGTCTTTTCTCTTTAATGGCTTCTTTTAGTCGCTCTAATATTGAAGCGTAATATTCTCCGGTTATAGAAACACCTTTATCTTTATAATCAATCAACAATATTCCTTCCGAGTCCCAAAATACCGTTGCCATGAGTTTCCCAGCTGATTGTGACACTTTAAATTTCTTGGGAGGTGCTGTGCCCTTTTTATGCGCACTGCATGGAGTCTTGTTTGGACTCAGGTTCATAATGATGAACCCAAGTTTCGTCTCCAGTAACAATTCCACTCAATACACCATCCTTGTCTTCATTACAGAGGTCCAAAAATGCACGCGAACACTGTACGCGCTGTTGTTTTTGCGGCGGCGTGAGCATTCTCGGCACCCATCTTGCGCTGACCTTAGATATGCCGAGATGATCGTGTAGGATTTTAAAAATTGTTGTATCGGATACTCCAACCATTTCTGCGAGTTGTTTCTTCTTTAGTCGAGCATCTTCGAGTACAATTTGTTCAACTTTTTGGATAAGTGCTGGCGTGGTCACCTCAATGCTCCTGCCCAGCCTCGGGTCGTCTTCAAGGGATTCCCTTCCTTGTTTAAATAAACTATGCCACTTGTACACCATGGTTTTTCCTGGACAAGAGTCGCCGTAAACCAATGACATCTCATTCATTATGGTCGCGACTGACTTTTCTTGCCTGGTAAGGAACTTTATAACGGACGATATTCGATTTTTTCCATATTTCACTTTTCACTCCTGATTATGTTACTTGGTTGACGATAGCTCAAAGACTAACTGTCTAATAACAATGAAACTTCGTATTTATACTAATCATGAGTCGCTGCACAGGCCACGCCCCCAATGCGCCTACTCACCCCTCTACAACCCGCTCATTCCGCGAATATAAAAACGCTCCCTCGTAAAATCTCTATTTTGCTTTCTCTGTTTTTGAGTGTGGATAGCCTTTTCTTGATGTCCTTTTCTATGAAGTTCGGAGGATAATTATTTTTTGAAAGTATTGTTTTAATTTTGTTGTTGTTAACAATTCCGAAATCCTCGAAATAGAAAACAACAAAAGTATAATTAAAGAAATGATGTACATAAAAAGAGACCAAAACACAATAAATGATGGAAGAGGCATTGTCAATCTTAATGGCATTTATAATAACTTAATTTTTTAGAAAATAAATTGTTTGCATCTCCCAGTATATGCAAGCATTCGTCAACGTGAATTTACAAACAGACGCATACCTGACATTAACAAAAGAAAAGAAAGTAACGGATGTGCTTACGGAAAGCACTAAAAGATATCCACTAATCATGTCTTCAGACAAATACACACGTTAAAAATTTATTAGTGTTAAATTTGTTTGTATGATTGTAAATTCTATAATACTATACAAAATAAAATATATAATAAAAAAATGTATATATATTTATTTTTATAAAAAAACTATTTTTCACAAATAAAAATATATAACTATGAAAAGTATTCGAGGTTTAAAAAAATAAATAATTTGAAAAGGGGGAACCCCTCCCCCGAAACGTCATTACTAAAAATTAAATATTTTTTACCCAATGGTCCAAACTTCCAATTAAAAAGAATAAACTTTTTAATTCCAATTTACCTCCAATTGGCTTTGTGACTAGACGATCAACATTTACCAACCTGGCCAGTATCACTTAAGATATTAGCACAGCTCTTGACAACCGCAGTTAGCTTGACGTGATATATACAGAATTTATTTATTTGACACAATTGATCACAGAATTCTGTTGGAGAAGCTGAATTTGTTTGGATTCGGTAACAATTTAATTGCATTTTTGTCGTCATATTTGAGAGAGGAACTATATTATGTTTATTTGGATTTACTGCGGCTGAATTTGTGGTAATGTCTGGAGTTCCCCAAGGAGCCAACCTGAGACCTCTGCTAATCGTTCTATTTGTCAATGAGTTCTTTGAAGCGTTGACTAGTTGTGAACATACCTATGCTGACGATTTGAAAATCTATTCATGAATTAAATCCGAACATGCTGTTTTTTTGCAGCAGAATTTTACCCTCATGTAGTCTTGATGTGATGAGAACGAATTAAATCAGAATGTCAGCAAAAGTTGTGTTATGCGCTACTCTCTGTGAAAAGATACTCGTAATTACACCGTCAGTGAGCATAATCTACCAATTTTAGCAATGTTAAGGACTTGGGGATGCTGTTCGACGATCGTCTGACATTCACGAAACACATAAATAATACATGTCTAGCTACAACCAGAATTTTTGGCTTTATTTTTAGAAATTCTAAATATTTTACGGACTTTAGTGTTATGAAATGTCTTTCTTATGCTCTGATTCGGAGCAGACTTGAGCATGCTTCATTGATACGGAATCTAATTTACGAATATCATATATTGCAAATGAAATGGATACAACAAAAATTTTTGAAGTTCTAATATTTTAAAAAGAATGGTGTTTATCCAGACAAAAACGCAGACTAGGCGTCTTTTCTCAAGGAAGATAGAATGGTTTCGCCCAGTTCGCGCCGCGAAATCGCGGCTGTCAGCATTCTGACTAATTTAAATAATAATAAAATAAACTGTTCCAAATTAATATTAACGTATCCAGGTTTGCTGTTAGAAGTTCTCCGACATTTCAGACTTCTAGATTCACAGCTAATGTGATGATGAAGAGTCCAATTTATCAAATGCGCAAGAATGCCGATAAAATACTTCAAAGATATATTTTCGAACTCTTTGTTCTGTCTGTTGCGGCGGATGTGGATTTGGCATGTGGTTTATTTTACGATAAACTGTATTCTATATTTGATTTGCATGTTCCCCTGCACGTTGCTAGATCGGGGAGGTATCCGATTTGGTACGACAGTGCTATAATTGGGAATATTAAATTGAAGAATAATTATTATAGACACTACAAAAGAACAGGGAATCTTGATTCATTGAATTGCTTCAGATCTCTGAGAGCTGCCGTTAAGAAGCAAATTAAAAGTGCTTACAGAGATTATGCCTCTGGCATTGAGGCGTCCATTACCGTCGAGCCCCGAAAATTTTGGTCTTTTATTCGAAACAAAAGAGGTCATTCACGAATCCCTGGATCTGTTTGCCATGGTGATCTCGTATTTGGCGATCCGTAGAGCATTGTCAATGGTTTTGCTGATTATTTTTCTAGTATTTATGTGCCTTCTGGGCCTAATAATTTTCGATATTGTTGCTCCAATGTTCCATTCGTTGGCATTGCCTCGGTGCCAGAGGCTGAGGTTCGTTCTGCGATGGGGAAGTTGAAGAACAAAATGACATCTGGACCCGATGGAATACCAAGTTTTGTTCTCCGGAACTGCGGGGTCGTGTTTGCCCGTCCATTGACGCTGATTTTTAACCTGGCACTGACGACGTCTGCGTTTCCGGACACATGGAGGGTATCTAGGGTGTGTCCTGTCCTGAAGAACGGTTCTCCGTCTGATGTGACTAACTATCGACCAATCTCAATTTTAAATAAATTTGCTAAGGTATTTGAGACAGTGATATACCTTCGCGAGGCTTCGCAGGGCTCCAATTTGGGTCCTTTATTATTTCTGCTTTTCATTAACGATTTGCTTGAGACAGTGGATTGCAATAGGTGCATTTTTGCGGATGACTTGAAAATTTTCGAAGGTGTAGATGATGTGGATGGCTGTAACCGCTTGCAGTTGGGGTTGGATAGGATTGCTGATTGGTGGCGCTGAACAATTTGCAGATGAACGTTGATAAATGCAGAGTTGTAATATATACGAGGAGGCTTAACTCAGTAATCTATAATTATACACTTAATAGTCTTTCTCTTATTTGATGCACGGAAATGAAGGACTTGGGTGTTTACTTTGATTCCAAACTTACTTTTGTTGCGCACATCAATCACATAACCGCGGCTGCTTTGAGGGTACTGGGTTTAGTGATAAGGAATTCTCATTGTTTTCATATTTCTACGACTAAGCAGCTGTACATGACGTATGTAGGTTCAAGGTTGGAGTATGCATCTTTAGTCTAACATCCTTATTATGAGATTCACAAATTGTCACTTGAAAGAGTTCAGAGGTTTTTAAGGTTTTTGAGTTTTAGGGTGGAGGGTGTGTGTCCTCCGCGAGGAGTCGAGAATTCCTTTCTTCTAAATAAGTTTGGAATGGAGTCCTTGGAAGTCAGACGTCAACTAAACAGTACAATGTTTGTATTTAACTTGGTTAGAGGAAATATAGATTGTTCTCATTTGCTGTCTCAGCTTAATTTTATGGTACCGCGAGTGTCGACTAGACATAGTCTTTGTTTTATATCGAAACATTTACTACCAATATTGGTTTCAATTCCCCATTAGCAGTTGCATGTCGGGCCTTCAACGGTTTGTCGGACCATTGCGATATAAATTTTGATTCCTTGGGGCGGATACTGGCTGTCGCTAGGGCGCGTTTGTCTTAATTTTCTTAATTATGTGTGTGTGTGTGTATGACTATATTTGTATTCATTTATATCTTTATTTTCGTTTTTCTTTTTTTTAATGCACTGTGAACATTAATTAGGTTACTATTGTTTGATTATCTGATGATTTGTATTTTTTTAATATTTTTTTGTCCTGTTATTGGATTGTAATAATCTGTTGGACAATAAAGACTTATTATTATTATTATTAACATTACTATATTTGTCACTTCTTATGGGTTTTTGTTTAATTTTGAGTTACGAAATGTATTTTATTTTATTTTTTTTGTTTTACATTTAAACTTATAGTTGTGTATGTATTACACAGGAATATTTTGCGCCGAATTAGTATTAAGCGCCTATTTTGGTATCGATCCTTGGGCGTATTAATATATCATTCTTATTATTATTAATAAATATAGATTTTTCAAATAATTAAAAGAAAAATATTTATTTAGTAGGTGGATAGTATCGTTTTGGTTGAAGTATGTATTGAAATCCCATTATTTTCATTAATAATATATTAAATATTTATAATAAACAAAGTATTATTACAATTATATTTAAATATCTTTTTATCTAAGGGATATTTACTAGTCTTCATATTGAAGAGTAGTATTGTATAAATGCGATGTAATCAAAGAAATTGTTCCCCCTTTTCAAATGACTGTTTGAATATATGGTGTGTTATGATTTCGATAAATAGGCAAACAGTTTAGTGAATAATCGGTGCTTTAATCGCAACTGCTAGAATAATATTTGTATTGTAATTAGGTGAATACAAATTCTTCACTCCCAATTACTTAACGACCCTGAATTTTATTATCAATAACTAAGAGTGCGTATGAACAAATGTTAGAAAATAATATGGAATATAATAATTATACAGTTCGATTTTTTTTATTAAGGAAAATAGAAACAAGTACAATAAGTAAAAATACAAATTTCTATTTAAGTACAAAAATTCTATATGTACGGAATAAAAGATGTTGAATTGGAATGGCTTAAATCATATTTAAAAAAACAGACAACAAATAACAAACGTGAACGATACCCTATCGAAGGTTTTGCTAAATGACTTTGGTGTTCTTCAAGGATCAATATTAGGTGCACTGCTTTTTATAATATATATATATATATAAATGAAATGCCAAATATTGTTCAAAAATGTAAAATAATATATGCGGATGATACTTTAATATACGCAGAAGGAGAATCTGAAAGTGAATGTTGAGACAAATTAAAATATGATGTAGAAAATATTAACTAATGATTAAAAATGAACAAACTGAAACTAAACGAAAGTAAAACTAAATTAAGAGAAATTAACATGATTAGTGGGAGATTTTGAAATTAATAACAAAATAATAGAAAAAGTTAAAAAAATTAAATATCTCGGATTCATAATTGATAAAGAATTAAAACTTAAAGATCATATTGATTATATCTGCAAAAAAATTGGGTTTCTCAAAAGGATAAGAAAAACACTTTCAATAACAGCCGCAATAAATATATATAACACCATTATTAAACCCCACTTTAAATTTTGTTCAACTATAATATATACGTGCTGCCTAGAATCACAAATTGAGAGAATGCAGAAACTACAAAACAAAGCCTTGAGATGTATTTTAAAATGCAACCGTTATACAGCTATATCAGCAATGCTTAATTCACTGCAATGGTTAAATATTAAACAGTTTCAGTGCAGTAGTTCAGCCCTGAAGATGTCCCATACAAATGGGTACGAAACGTCGGCAGATATACTAGTGACGCGGTTCCAGCCCGGAAACCCAGAAGCAGATAGCATTAAACAGAGGTTACAAATGAATACCATATGCTTTGTGCAGAAAATGAAGATGGGAAATTCGCCAGAGTATCTTCGTGAAAACATCAGATATGTGGGTGAGGTGCAACCATATGGGCTTAGAAACGGCGAAAACTTTAGGCTACAAAGAACAACGTCAACAGTAATGCAGCGATCATTATTCTATAAGGGACTTATATTGTATAATGATATACCAAATGAGTTAAAAACTCAAAGAAATTATTATATTTTTAAAAGACAATGTGTTAATTTTGTTAAAAACAGCTTAATTTGTTAATTTTGTTGAAATCAACTTAAAGTTTTAATTTTAAATTCATAAAAGTCTACCTTGTTTGTAAAATTTCTTATTATAATGTAAATTGTAAAAGTATTTGAAATACTAATAAAGAATATCTATCTATCTATCTATCTACACTGTTCAAAACAATTAACCGATATTTGATAAAAAAAGATAAAAAATGAAAAAAGAGGTCAATTAACATTACTTTTTTGTTTTAGAATGTTTGTAAACAAGTATCTGAACCTATTATTGTGTCGTAACTTATTTGGACAGGTGTTAATGAAATTTTGTTGGTAGAGTATAAAATGTTGCAGTTTTAGAGTAAGAGAAATAACAAAAATAATCAATGTTACACTGTACATCTGTACAGTGTACATCTTGGTTTTGAGCGGTGTGGATCGCGTACGGAGTTTGATTTTCGTACAGTTGCTTTTCGCCGTGTTTTACCAGGTGCGACACTTTGAAATTATCTGCTGATGATGACAACTTGGTTGTCGAAATGCGTATACAGAATTTACAAAAGTTAATGTGGAAAAGGGTTATATATCAACCTTAGTGATCAATGTTACAAGCTTTTTTGCAATAATTTTTACAAACAGAAAGAGATATTAATAATGTAATTTCCATGAACATCTAAAATGTTTTGGTGTTTTAATATCATCCAGCCGATTAGCATGTCAAACATTTCTTGGAAAATCAACACCCCCTCCCTCTTTGACAGCAATTCGTAATGCCTGAAGCTTTCTCGATGGCGTATTTCGTGCAGGAACCCGTCTTTCCGCAACATCCCAAACACGTTCTATTGGATTACCGTCTGGGACATTGACTGGCCACCCCATTTTCTCTGTATCAACTTTATAAAAAAAAGTTGTTGAGGATGATTGCTCGATGGGGACGAGCACTATTGTCCATAAAAACTAACAATTCTGGAATATCTAGAATAACGGTGTGTCACAGAATCCACCTATGGGCAGTGAGAGCTCAATTTTCTATGATGCAAAGGTAGGTGTGCTCTTTAGCACTTATCCCGGTCGATACCATTACGCCTTTCACGGAAAAATTCTGGGTTATTGCGTATGCTGGATTTACCAAATCAGAATATGCCTATTATCTGACTGGAAGGTAAATCTGGATTCATCACTAAACAATACTCGCATGATGAATAATGCTCCAATTGATATTCTCGTTTTTCCAGGCTATTTTATGCTTTGTAGTAAGAAGAATGCAAACCAATGTTCTTCGGGAATATAAGCCAGTTGTATATAAACGATTTCTTATTATTTGTATTAATAGAATCAGTTCAGTAAATCTAGTAAACTCACTTCGAATCTGGGTTGTATTTTTACGTGCCCATTGCTATAGATATCAACCCATACCAATAATGGTTTTGAAGTAGTAGGCCAATCTAGCTCTTGCATTCGTCAAGCAGCTAGTTCTTAAAAAACGAATCCAAGTCAAGAAATTACATTTCTGTCCATTCTAAGTAATTTAGCAACACTTTGTTGTGTTCTTCCATTTTGTCAGTGACCTATGGCACTTTAAGTCTGTTTCTGACATGATATGACAATGTGTTTACATGTAGGATGACATTCAAATTTGCAAATTTACATTTACACTACAAATAACGAAGGTAAATTTTTGAACATTGACAGAGATGTGTGTTGAAGCGCGCTTTTATACACTGACGAGTTTTAGCGCATGCGTAACCATGTTAAGAATGGTTATGTATTCGTTTTCTTGTTCAAAATGGTTGAAACTTTGTAGGTAGGGTTATGTTAACAGGTAGAATTTCCGTTAATTGTTTTGAACAATGTAAAACAGCTACTATATATTCTTTTAGGCTCACTACTGAGAATTCTAAAGAAAGAAGTGAAGAAATCACCTTCTGCAAAGTTATTCACGTTCATGAACTTAACGAGGATGACTGCGACCGTCGTCTTCAATTTTATGAAGCTATGATTGAAAAACTAAGACAGGTTTAACAAGTTATATTATCTTTAGTGTCGAAGCTACTTTCTCTTTGAATGGCGACCTTCACAGACAAAGTTATAGGTATCGGGTCTCTAAAATGCTCACTGGACGCACCAATTTCCACAGCAATTGAATGTTTGTACTGGTTCCACAAGAAATCATATTTCAGGACTATATTTTTTAGATAAATACATAATTGCGCATTATCACGAAAGAATAATACGACTATAAACAGATTTTGAATATAATAAATAATCACTGTCAAATATATTCAGAACATACATAGTCGCAATCATTGTACAGAGAGCACATGAAATACTGGTGGTAATTTTTAAAATCATTAGTATGAGTATCTTTTGTAAATAAATGTTATCGAATACCTAAAGGTAAATCTTGGAATATACAAGGTGAAAAACATTGATTCATCTATACGATGGTGAAGTAATCAATAAATTGCGCGTTTCTTTTAAGTAAAAATAAAATATACATGGCGCACTGAATTTGTCTGGGTATGTCGGCATTTAAAAAGTGTGATGTATGACACATATAAAAGTGGCTTCGTACACAGTTTAACAACGCGTTCAAATTGTTGAATTATTTTATGAAACTCAGCGTTCTGTGAAAAAAGTTTTTAGGAAATTACGTGAATTTTATGGTTTATATAATCGTCCATCTGAAAGCACTATTGGTTGAATTATTAAAAAATTTCAAGAGACCGGTTCCGTGGAAGATCAAAAAAGTGACAAATACAGTCGTAGTGGTCGTTCACAAGAAAATATTGGTTTGGTTCGTGAAAGTGTTGCTGAAGATCCTGAAATGTCCATTAGTCGACGTTCACAACAACTTGGACTTAGTGGATCAACAACATGGAATATCTTACACAAGGATTTAGCTCTGAAGGCACATAAGATTCAAATAACACATTAACTGAAGCCATTAGATCATTTAAAACGTCGTTCATTTGTCAATTTCATCAATGAACAACCAGCTGATTTTTCTCAAAAAATAATGTTTTCCGATGATGCCGAACTTGGTGGCTATGTTAATAAACAAAATTGCCATATCTGGGGTAAGGAAAATCCACGAATTATTTATGAGAAACCTATGCATCCTAAACGAGTTACTGTTTGGTGTGCATTATGGTCACGTGGTGTAATTGGACCTTACTTCTTACTAATGTTGGTGGTGACTCTGAAACTGTCAATGGATAACCGAATTCTTGTGACCAGAATTAATGAATATTGATCTAGAGGATATGTGGTTACAATATGATGGCGCTACACCTCACTTTGCACACGAATCAATTGATTTATTGAGAGAAAAATTTCCTGGACTTGTAATCTCAAGAAACGGTGATGTTAATTGGCCACCAAGATCATGTGATTTGACACCGTTAGACTATTTATTCGGGGTTATGTGAAAAGTCAGGTTTATAAAAACAATCCACAATTAATTCCTGCTTTGAAAGATGAAATTATTCGTGCCATTGGTGAGATAGAGCCTCAATTATGTCAAAATGTCATTGAAAATTTTAACAAAGGAGTGGATGTTTGTGGAGCTGCAAGAGGAGGCCATTTGGCAGATATCATTTTTCGCATATAAATGTCGTAACTAATACTTCAATTACCAATAAAAAGTTTTTGAAAGTGAATGCAAATTATGTGTTTTATTTATTCTTTAAAAAATCGCGAAATTTGAAACAGCCTTTATAAAATAGAAATCACTTTCCTATTATTATGTAGTGAATTAAAATTTAATTTATTTAATAGGTATTCGTGCGGAATGTTAATATCAAAATACTGACGGTAATTTTTAGAAAATAAATATTTAAGAAATTTTCTGAAATAATTTCAAGTGAATATACGAGGAAGCGTTTTTATATTCGCGGAATGGGGGACAAGGGGTGGAAATAAAAAAACCAAATTATTTTTCTTTTTCAATATATTCACCTGCAAGACGGATACATTTTTCACATCTTTCAATTAATTTATTTATACCCTCATAAAAAAATGATTTCTCTTTATCTGCAAAATACGCCGAAACTGCCTCCTTGACTTCATCATCGGCAGTAAATTTTTTAACCCGCAGCTCTTTTTTCATTTTCGGAAACAGGTAATAATCACTCGGGGCCAGGTCTGGGCTGTAGGGTGGGTGATTCACAATTTCGAAGCCCACCTTAATCAATCAACAATATTCCTTCCGAGTCCCAAAATACCGTTGCCATGAGTTTCCCAGCTGATTGTGACACTTTAAATTTCTTGGGAGGTGCTGTGCCCTTTTATGCCACTGCATGGAGTCTTGTTTGGATTCAGGTTCATAATGATGAACCCAAGTTTCGTCTCCAGTAACAATTCCACTCAATACACCATCCTTGTCTTCATTACAGAGGTCAAAAAATGCACGCGAACACTCTACGCGCTGTTGTTTTTGCGGCGGCGTGAGCATTCTCGGCACCCATCTTGCGCTGACCTTAGACATGCCGAGATGATCGTGTAGGATTTTAAAAATTGTTGTATCGGATACTCCAACCATTTCTGCGAGTTGTTTCTTCTTTAGTCGAGCATCTTCGAGTACAATTTGTTCAACTTTTTGGATAAGTGCTGGCGTGGTCACCTCAATGCTCCTGCCCGGCCTCGGGTCGTCTTCAAGGGATTCCCTTCCTTGTTTAAATAAACTATGCCACTTGTACACCATGGTTTTTCCTGGACAAGAGTCGCCGTAAACCAATGACATCTCATTCATTATGGTCGCGATTGATTTTCCTTGCCTGGTAAGGAACTTTATAACGGCACGATATTCGATTTTTTCCATATTTCACTTTTCACTCCTGATTATGTTACTTGGTTGACGATAGCTCAAAGACTAACTGTCTAATAACAATGAAACTTCGTATTTATACTAATCATGAGTCGCTGCATAGGCCACGCCCCCAATGCGCCTACTCACCCCTCTACAACCCGCTCATTCCGCGAATATAAAAACGCTCGCTCGTATTTATAGTGCGTTGGAGATTATGTGACATAACCATATTTTAATCTTCTATGAAAAAGAGTATTATAAAGTAAATTTATATTTAAATTTCGAAAATCTTCTTATAATAAATTCTAGTATTTTACACTTTGAATAAATGAACAATGTGTTTGTTGAAGATCAATTTCACACCACATAATATTCCCAAATCTTTAACCGTGGCACATTTACCTTTTTATTATTTTTTATCACATAGTTATATTCAATATTTAGTAACTCATGACTTCGCATTTGACCATATTTAAATTTAACTTTTTTACACCCAACTTTGCTAATTTATCAATATCTTTACTGCAAAAATAAGTAATTAGTGATATAAATTATTCTTCGGAAAATCTGAGATCATCAGCATACAACAGTGATACAGAAGATAGACCTCCACTGACATCATTAATAAATAGTGTAAACACCAGGAGACCAATGTTGGAACACTCAGCTCAACGATCTGGGCTTTATAATAATATATAATAATTTTAATAACTCCAACACATCCTGGTGTTACCCGAATTCATTAAGTTCATCTAAAATTATGCGTTGTTGTATGTAGTCGAAAGCCTTTCTGAATTTCATATAAATCACGTCTACCTGTTTTCATTCATCCAACGCGTGAAACTTCTTGTGTATTGTACAAATTCGCCGCTATCGATTACCAAAACCATGTTGCTTTATATTAATTTATGCCTGTACATATTTTCACAAATAATGAACTTAAAGGTTTTCGCAAAGTTAGCCAAAGAAACAGGTTGATAGTTCTCGATAATTTCTCTTCTTCCAAATTTGAAACTTGGTGTTATTTTCAAATCAAATACTTTATCTACCCAAATAAAATTTAAATTTCAATTAGAGGACAATACAAAGAAAGACTTAATAATAATGCCGAATAAGTACTTAATAATATAAAACTAAACTAAATTCTGGACATCTTACATAAAACCCAGGTAAAGCAAATAAATAGAAAATACCTGCAATTACATTTCCAAGCTCATGAAGCGTACACACATTAATATAAATTTTATTAAAATTGCTAGTCACGATATATATAGGTAACCTCGACAATATGTTCATTCTAGCAAATGGCAACCAGAAGGTACGCAAATTAAAACTCTAAAGTTAAGAGACTGAAGTAAAGTCGAACAGTCTCTAATATTATGCAGGATATATACGAGGGAGCGTTTTTATATTCGCGGAATGAGCGGGTTGTAGAGGGGTGAGTAGGCGCATTGGGGGCGTGGCCTGTGCAGCGACTCATGATTAGTATAAATACGAAGTTTCATTGTTATTAGACAGTTAGTCTTTGAGCTATCGTCAACCAAGTAGCATAATCAGGAGTGAAAAGTGAAATATGGAAAAAATCGAATATCGTGCCGTTATAAAGTTCCTTAATAGGCAAGGAAAATTAGTCGCGACCATAATGAATGAGATGTCATTGGTTTACGGCGACTCTTGTCCAGGAAAAACCTTGGTGTACAAGTGGCATAGTTTATTTAAACAAGGAAGGGAATCCCTTGAAGACGACCCGAGGCCGGGCAGGAGCATTGAGGTGACCACGCCAGCACTTATCCAAAAAGTTGAACAAATTGTACTCGAAGATGCTCGACTAAAGAAGAAACAACTCGCAGAAATGGTTGGAGTATCCGATATAACAATTTTTAAAATCCTACACAATCATCTCGGCATGTCTAAGGTCAGCGCAAGATGGGTGCCGAGAATGCTCACGCCGCCGCAAAAACAACAGCGCGTAGAGTGTTCGCGTGCATTTTTGGACCTCTGTAATGAAGACAAGGATGGTGTATTGAGTGGAATTGTTACTGGAGACGAAACTTGGGTTCATCATTATGAACCTGAGTCCAAACAAGACTCCATGCAGTGGCATAAAAAGGGCACAGCACCTCCCAAGAAATTTAAAGTGTCACAATCAGCTGGGAAACTCATGGCAACGGTATTTTGGGACTCGGAAGGAATATTGTTGATTGATTATAAAGATAAAGGTGTTTCTATAACCGGAGAATATTACGCTTCAATATTAGAGCGACTAAAAGAAGCCATTAAAGAGAAAAGACGGGGAAAATTGACAAAAGGTGTTCTGCTTTTGCACGACAACGCGCCCGTCCACAAGAGCCGCGTTGCGTTAGCTGCCCTGCATAAGGTGGGCTTCGAAATTGTGAATCACCCACCCTACAGCCCAGACCTGGCCCCGAGTGATTATTACCTGTTTCCGAAAATGAAAAAAGAGCTGCGGGGTAAAAAATTGACTGCCGATGATGAAGTCAAGGAGGCAGTTTCGGCGTATTTTGCAGATAAAGAGAAATCATTTTTTTATGAGGGTATAAATAAATTAATTGAAAGATGTGAAAAATGTATCTGTCTTGCAGGTGGATATATTGAAAAAGAAAAATAATTTGGTTTTTTTATTTCCACCCCTTGTCCCCCATTCCGCGAATATAGAAACGCTCCCTCGTACGTATATACAGATAGACAGGTGGTGTCAAAGGCTATTCTCCTGAATTGAAGAGATGCTAGATGAAATCTAGATAGTAGTAAGGCATGATCAAAGTTGCGTGGCGACTACATGCGATTAATTTTATACCATAAAAACATTAACGAAGCTTCCCTAAACAATCTCCATCCGATGCTTTCGAATAAGATAATAAGAAGACCAGGTTAAGGAAAGATATTCCAGCAGCGATCGTATTGAGATCATAAGCATTTCAGAGTACTTATGTTTGTGAAAGACTGTCAGTTTCGAATAATAAAACCAAGGGTTCTTTTTGCAGTACTTATTCTAAAGTATATATGTTGATTAAAATAAAAAAGTAGAATCAAATATAACACCCAAGTCTATAATACTTTCACATTGAGATAAAAAACTATTATTGAATGTGCAGTCAATATGCAAAAGATTAGAAGGACGACTAAAAGACAAGATTTGTTTATATTAGAGAGATATTGTTTCTTATACACCGATTATGTAAGTTGTTGAACTCATTTTGAAAAGCAATGCTTTCATTATGAGAGACGACACTTGTAAAGATCTTAAGATCATATGCGAGAAGCAATTTTTCAGAATTGATTATGTTGAATATTAGAAGAGGCCCCAAGTGAGATCCTTAAGGAACTCCAGAAAGTATCTATTAAAAAACACATACTATCTTCTAGAAGTCAAATATGAAAAAAAACACTCTATCAAGGCTTCACTAATTGTAAGTCCGAAACATATGGTCCAACCGATCAAATGCTTTCGCGAAATGAATATATATGGTATTCACCTGACCACCGCTATTCATTGGAAACAAACTGAGTATAGTATGGAAAGTTAGAGACAGTGGAATGCTTGCCAACAAATCCATGTTGGTCTGGAGAAATATCACTTGCAATAGTGGGATATATTTTGACATGCATACACTGTTCATATGCTTTTGAAAACGTCAATAGTACGACTGCCCTTAAAGACAGATACTATACGTCCAATTTTCCACCTTTCAGGAAAGGTATGTGTCTTCAACTAAAACGTATCTAGTCATAAACGATAAATGCAGGTACCCGATCATTCCTTTCTTTAATTTTAATGCTGTATCACAATTTTCAAATAGAAATTATATATTATTAAGCATTTGATGCAGGGCGAAATAATCGAGACTTCGTTACTTAAATTTTGAATTCGAGTTCATACAATAACGTTCTCTATACAACCCCAAGACGATTTTATGATAAAGGACCTTAAATTATTAAAATACCTGAAAGAATCGTATGTACATACAAACGTCATTAAAGATTTAATGAATTCAATTAGTGCGGTTCGAAAACTAAGGGCTAAAATGACACTGAAGAAAAGGTCGTCGATAAGGCGTAATTAACCTCTGATGCGATTCGGAAAGATATACGAACTAATAGGTAACACGATCACCTGTTCGGTCATATTACCGACAATCCATTTGAAAAATTTAACTCGAACGCTAGAAGGGTGGAGTTACGAACAAGTACTAATTTTGGGCTTAACTGATATAAGTTACAGACGCAACTATACAATAATTTCATTGACCAATGATTTTTTCAATTTGGTGGCGCATGTTTGTCCCCTAGGCGTGGTCACGCGCAGCGCCGCCGCCTTCTTTAGATTCGACGCTCGTCTCGACGCTTAAACACGACTAATTGCATTGTTACGTTATAATATCGTTCCGATCGACGATATAACAGTCTATTGTTAGTATTTGTTCTGAATCTGTCACATGTCGGTGTCGATCGTTAGTCATTCCCTTGTATTATATTAATACTTAGTATAGAACTCTTTTATTTTATGAGCTAAATAATGAATATTGGCACCGGAAATGCAAATTTTGAAAACGCCAATTCCGCCACAGGTGGTAGTTTAGGAGGTGTTTTTCCTGTGGCACCCTTTTCCACATTTCATCTACTGAGGAATTATAATTATTTGATAGGACCTAGATCACCAGGTATACTTTCACTGAAAGACCAATCACAGTTTTTCTTTGTAGTAGATTTTGGTTTTAGACCTCGCACACGCTATTTCACTGTACAAATAGTTGCTTATTATAGCGTTTTTGATTTGTAGTAGTACATCACATTAGTTTAAACATGTGCTGAATATCACTCAAGTATAGAAAGTTAAAGTGATTTTTGTAAATTGCACCCTCTTGTTTGAACTATGTGTATACTAAAGAGCTTAAAAGCTATATCAAAGTTAGGGAAAAAAAGAATAGATGTATTTCTAGTGATGGTATTATTACTGTTTTCCTTTTCACTTAAAACTATTTTATTTTCCGATTCTACCGAAACATTCAGAATGTTCTGAAAATTTTTAGTGGAAGACCACGGATCTGAACAAAAATAAAAAGGTTCGCTTTAGTTGACAGCTTATTCCTTTTACAGTTTGCCACTGCAATTTTGTTTAATTAAAATTTAAGCATGTGTTGACACAAACTTTTATTGTTATAATCAGTATGTTTTTCTATAAACAATACGAAAATTCTGTAGAATGCTTTTAGAGCTCGCATTCTTTTAAGATTTTAAACGAAGTCTATGATACAATCACGCTCTTCTAAATTTAATGTCAGCTTTTGGTGATAGTAGTCCTTTATTAGATACAAGCAGTTACAGTTAAATAAACTTTCTTATTTTGGTGTTTCTCCTTGCCTTGTTAATCTTATGAAATCGTACAATAGAATCAACTATGTTTTCTATAATAACCACTCGTTTAATGTTTTTATATCTATCTTCGGAGTTCCCTAAGATTCCAATGTTTTCTTACTTTTTATTGTATAAACGACTTACTTAATTTTGTATTCTAACGCCCCGGATTATACTGATGATACGTGGGATGTCTTTCAAGTTTTGCATAGTGGGACATAGAGGCCGCCACTAATCAAATATCAGTACTAAAAATTAACCTCCATCTTTAGTTAACATAAATACAAAGTTTTAGTGCGATACGTGTAGTGCTGCAGCTACAACGAACTGTCCAAGTTGACAAGTTAGTTGAAAAATTGAATTAAACCAACAACATTTTCGCGGAATAATTTTTTATAGTTTTCGAAGACAATTATCTCAACAAGAATGCCTCGCCGAATTGGTTTCTGTTTTCGGCAATGAAGTACCACCTCAGTCAACAAATTCTCGTTGGTATGGGGAATTCAAGCGTGGACGGATTAGACTTAGCGTCGATCCAAGAGCAGGTTCACCAAAAACGGCAGACACTCAGGAAAACGTCGATGCTGTGTGCATTATTAACGAAGATTGACATGTGACATATCGCCAGATTGAAGCATTGTTGGGGATTTTAAAGACCTCAATTCAAAAAATTTTGCATAAAAAACTATGTGTAAAAAATTAGTTCCGCGTTAGATACCGCGTCTGTTGACCGAAGAACAAAAAGCAGCTATGATAAATTGGTGTCAAAAAACTCTAGATCGCTTCAACACCGGAAACTGTAAAAACGCGTACAATATTGTCAGTGGTGATGAATCTTGGATTTACTCATACGAACTAACAAACAAACGCGTGTTTTGGTGTTCCGAGGTGAAGAAAAGAATACAAAGCCTACATCCGTTCTCGAAGTGTCTCCAAAAAGATGGTCGCGACATTGGTCATGTAGCAACAATTCCTCTATAAGATCAAAAAACTGTTAGTACTGATTGGCATAGAACCATTCGTTTACCACAAGTCATCGCTGAGCCTCGAAAAACCAATCCCAACGACGAATCATCTTCCACCAAGACAATGCACGTTCGCACGCAGCACGCAAGATAATTGAATTTTTAACGTAACAAAACATATAATTATTGATCCATCCTCCGTACAGTCCGGACCTAAGTCCAAACGATTTCTTTACCTTTCCGAAAATCAAAAACGGACTGCGTGGCCAACGGTTCCAACAAACGAGTGGAACAACTACTTCCAGAGTTGGTTCGAGAGCATTCAAAAGTGCATTAATCTTCGCGGAGAATACTTCGAAAAACAATGAAGTCTTTAAAAGCTATCTACTGTTTTATACCAATTTAATATGCAAGACTTAAAAGACAACATATGTATTAAAATTTTCAATGTAGTGTCGTTTAATGTGGATGTCATGCGCTTACAGGAGAATATAACTTCATCATTGATTAGTTTGTTGGTAACCGTTTGCCTTTGAATATTGATAAATGTTCTATTATGTCTTTTACTAAACAATTAACACCTTTCCCTACCTCTTATTCTATAAATGGACATATACAGTACTTAATTGAAATAGAGCCACCCTTGCATATCAAGAAATTTGAAATACAAACCGTTTGTATTTAAATATATTTCAAATTTTCGATTGTAAACTGATTCAGTTTTTCAAAGAGGATCTATTCCTAGAAAAAAAAAAAATTATATTATAAGGAAAATCCTCTTATCGGGTTTGAGTCAGGTACCTGCTATCGTGGTCTAAACACACTAATAAATATGAAAGCACTACGAATAATATCCCATTTTAAACTTCTACGTGCTCGTGTTAAACGGTGTATTTAATATTTAAATTTTAATAACGAATCGCGAATTGATTGTTAGTTTAATTTTTTTGATGAACTTTTAAGCTTTGTAATTTATTCGCAATGCGAAAAGATATTAGTAGTGAGGATAAAATTAAAAAAGAGCCATGATTTTTTGAGCTTGGTATTTTCGAAATAAATCCATTTTTTATCACCCGTCACTATTCGATGCAGAAATGACTCCCGATCATACTTTTGAAGCAGCATTTTTCATTCGCCTGTCATTCAATTGATGTGGCACCCATTTTCCCATCTTTAGGATTCTTATCATTGCTCATAACCGGCCGTTAATCATTTCTTGGGCCACATTTAACGCTTCTGTTAATTGCTTTTGAGTTTGGGTCGGGTCTTCATCCAATAACTCCTGCAGTTTCGCATCTTCAAACTTTTTCGCTCTACCAGAACGTTCTTTCTCTTGCACATCGAAATTACTACTTTTGAATTGTCCAAACCACGCCTTATATGTTTCTATGGTTGGAGCATGCTCACCGTAAGCTTCCATCAGCAAACGATGACTTTCAGGGGTTTTCTTCTTTTGATTAAATAAGGAAAGTAATGCGTGCCGCAAATGCACTTTTTCAGGCACGAAACTCGACATTTTCAAAGAGATATAAATCTACGGCAGTGTTACTTTCGCAAAATATAACATATGTATATGACTTTGAAGCTTGATTTCAGTAGAATAAAATGACATATGTGTCAGATTATAACATT
The DNA here is from genome assembly GCA_031893035.1 of Dermolepida albohirtum. Taxonomy (NCBI): domain Eukaryota; kingdom Metazoa; phylum Arthropoda; class Insecta; order Coleoptera; family Scarabaeidae; genus Dermolepida; species Dermolepida albohirtum. The sequence goes on along the minus strand of JAVIWB010004675.1, from coordinate 97,017 downwards.
GCATACTTAAGCCTAGCGAAATCTGTTAGATAAACCGGTACTGACTTTTCGGTACACCTGGTAACATATGTGTCTGTTAGCGGTTAAAACGTTAGGATTTATTTTGCGGGGTAGTAAGTTCTTCAATAAACCCGATCTAATTAAAACATTATATTTTGCCTTTGTTCGAAGAATGAATATGGATCTATTATTTGGTATCCTTTTTACGATATTACAAAATTTTCTATAGAAGAAATTCAACGTAGATTTTTGATCTACAAAACGGTATTTATTCGGGCAGAAGAATTTATTGGAATAACATAGCATTCAATCTTCTTCATATCAAAAAAGCAACATAGCGCACGTTTATATACAATAAAGTTTTGACTGAAAATCAACATTGAAATTATACTACAATATTTTTTGTTTTGTTGTATTTGTATTATTTTTAATAAACTAAACTAAAAATATATTTTTTGGTTGTATTTATTAATTATCGAGTTTTATTACTTATTTTTTTATATGATGTTTGTATGTTCCTTTTTATTTTGTTTAGTAGCTAGGCTTAACCCCTTGGGCAATAAATTGTATTATTATTGTTATTACAATTTCATGAATTTATGCATAAAGATAATGAACATCAGATTTCCCATTTTTCAGCATGGTTTTCTTCCTGGGAAATTAACCATGACTAATCTTATTACCATCACGTTATTTGTCGAATAATTAGATGATCGATTAGATAGTTTACACCGAAGTAAGAAATCTACGCCATAATAATAATAATAAGAATAGTAATAATAACAATAATAATAATAATAATAATAATAATAATAATAATAATAAGAATAGTTCTTTACTATCCAAAAGAAGAAAATAAACTTACAGGCCAAAAATAATACAATAAATTTACATAAGCAAATAAAGCAAGTTGGAGTAATAATTTCAAAATAATATAAATGAATCCGTAATAGAAAGAAAAATAAAAGCATACTAGAAATAAAAAGAACTTGTAAATTGTGGTACTTTGAAATATACTTTAGAAAAAATTCAGATTAATTTAGTCATGCAGAAGTTTATATAAGAAATTATCGCAAAAATATGTTTATTTTAGGTATTTTAAAACAGGAAGAAGAGTATTCCGATCAAATCCGCGGGTACGGTAACCTCCATTCAAACGATAAGCCAAACACTTAAGAAATTTTAAATAAATGAAATTCCAAACAATATCCCTATTCGAATTTAGTTCCTAAAACTACAATATTGGTAAATGAACTACAGTTTCGAATAATAAATCTTAAATATGTTCTTGCTTCTGAACAAATAATGGATGATTCATTGTGATGCACTTTTTTCAATAGCGATTTTTTGACAGATAAAGCGTGAATCGTGTCAAACTTGTACCCTATTTTGTTAAGTATTGTGTGAAATTTTATTATGGAAAGACTCAGTCCGGCCCAGCTTCTACAAATTGTTAATCTGTATTACGGAAATCAGCGTTTCACGAGAAATGTGTTACGTTCGCTTAGAGCAATTTATGGTCTACGTAATCGGCCCACCGAACGCACAATTCGTCATACCATCGAAAAATTTGAAACGCAATTTTCATTATTGAATATTACACGACCAAATTGACCACATTCAGCACGTAGTAAAGAAAAGAGAGTGTACGCGTTAACCGGGAAGAATCGATTCGACGTAGACTTCGACAATTTGGTTTGTCATATGCCACAACTTGGCGTATTTTGCGTAAGGATCTTGGTTTAAAGGCATACAAAATTCAACTCGTTCAAGAATTGAATGCGGCCGACCTATCAAATGGTCCTCCATTTCCGTCTTTGGGCTCTGAAAAAGCTTGAAGAAGGTCCACTGTTTTCGACCAAAATTTTGTTCAGCGATGGGCCCATTTCTGGCTTAATGGCTGCGTCGATAAGCACAATTGCCGTATTTGGAGTGAAGAGCAATCCGGGGAGTTTCAAGAGCTGCCATTACATTCAGACAAAACCATGGTTTGTTGTGGTTTGTGGGCAAGTGGAATTATCGGTCCATATCATTTAAAAAATGAAGACGGCCGCAACGTAACTGTGAATGGCACCCGTTATCGCGCCATGATAACAGACAATTTGCTGCCTGAAATTGAAACCCGCGATCTCGACGACATTTGAGTCCAACAAGACGATGCTACTTGCCACGCAGCCCGTGAAAGAATATCTTTATTGCGAGAAGAATTTAGTGAACATTTAATTTCAAGGCCGCCTAGGTCATATGATATCGCACCTTCTGATTTTTCTTTGGCACTACGTAAAGTCCAAAATCTACGCGGATAAGCCAGCTACGATTGAGCAATTGAAAGCCAACGTTGCTCGCGTTATTCGCCAAATATTACATTTAAAATGCTCGAACCGCGTCGTCGAAAATTTAGAATTTCAGAATGGACCATGTTGTTGAAATTTAGTCATACTTCGCTTCAGAATGAACCAAGCCAAAGTCATTCTGTAGCATTTACTACGTGCACGTCGAATGAACGAAAAGGTCGTGTAACATAGACAGAAACAGGCATCACCTGTATATGTAGCTAACCATAAGAAACTTCGCGTAAGATATCGTATAATCTATCAATTACTCGAAAAGAAGATTGTTAAAAATACAAGAATGATTCTTTTGTAAGATAATAACAAATACCCGATAAAATCAGTTTTCGTTTTTTTTTGTTTTTGGAAAAAGTACCTCCAAATGAATCGCCCCTTACAACTAATATGACAGAGAAACTAACTTTAACATCGAACTATGAACCAAGATCTTTAATAGAGACACAAAGGCTAAGAATAGCAACATTCAGGGGATATTAAAAATTAAGAAAATAATTCGAGAGAAAATGGTAAAATTTCACATTTGGCATTATTTAATTTAAGATTATTTTCCATGCACCCTTTTGAAATATTCGACAAATAAATATGAAGGTTGACATAATCGTCCATAGTTGAAATGCGAATGAATATTTTTAAGTCGCCGGCAAGCAATTTATAACAATTAATGACATCTGTAAGATCAAGTTGAAGTTGGAACTCTGTGGTTTAGCAGGTGTGGCCAAATGTATACACTGCAAGACACGTAGTGCAGTCGACTGCTAAGATAAAAATTAAAAAATTGAACTAATTCAGTAGTAAAACCAAAAACCAAAAGCAATTTGAATGGAAGTATAGAATTGTTTAAGCAATCAGATGTAGATATTCTACTAACGAAATCATAATAAGGTGATAATTGAGTTTTATCTAATAGATACAATCTAGAGTAAACACAGTGTTCGATTAGAAAAGTTTGATAATGACATTGGACGGTAGTTAGAGACATCCAAAGACTTGCTAGCTTTTAAAATAGGAATAATCCTTGCAATTTTGCATATATCTTGGAAGGTACCAGATGATATGACCAGATGTATTCAATGCACAAGGAGATTTAAACATTGAAGGTAATAGTTACTCCTACAGCGTTTATAAGAAAAAAGAAGAAAAATGCGATATTTGAAAGCACCAGCTGGTCTAACGAAAAAAAAAATAGACAATACCATTGGCGAAATCGTGTGAAGATAATTTATGTTGTTCGGACACATTGCACGCATGAAGTACTTGTGAAACTAAAATGAAAGGCGGCAGTTCATAAGAAGCGAACGCGTGAAATGTCTATAAGAATATAGAAAAAGAAGATATCCTAATCTTTATCAAAAAAAGAATTTAAAATGAAAAGATGCATTGAATCGAAAGGAATGCAAAATCCGTTGTAAGGTTACCTTTACACTGTTGTAAGACAACAAATTATGTGTGTATATACAAAGGGAACTAAAAGATTCTACCTATTGGTCAAAACAGTTTCGTGGGATCGCGAATCCATTGAAGATAACTTACTACCTATTGGAACTAAGCAGGAGTTATTCTTGTTCAATACATGCCAAAAGAGGTTAAAATAACAGCACTTACCTACGGCAATACGTTATCAAAATTACGTGCACCTATTGACCAAAAGCATCACAAAGAAGGAATTCTTCTTAATCACAATGCACGAGTTCATAAGGCAACCCTACCTCCGCAAATGTAACTTTTTTGAATATGACCTTCCATATAATCCGGATTTGCCATTTTGTAGAGAATAATCACTTGAAAAAGGGGATTGATGTCTATTTTGAAGATCAACAGATATCACTTTTTTCAGAGGAAATAAAGTCGTCGCAGCACAGGTGGCGCAAGTGCGCAAAGATGTCAGAAGTAGTATAATATGCTCAGCCATATCCATACAAATTAAAACAAAAGGATTCCTTATTTTCAAGAGCAGTTTTTAGCTCGGATTCGAATATTTTTGATTCCTTTTCAATTCAATAAAATTTTATCAAAATTTGAGTAAGAGTATTGGCGAATTTTCCATTTCCTGCAATATATAAAAGGAACCTCTAAACGCTGTAATATTTCTTATAGTTTGGTTTATTTCCAGTTTTTAATTTTAGTTTGTCCAATTTCAAACTATAATAAGTTGCAAGTAAACATTAAATTCCAGAAAATACAAAGCACTTCTTTTAAGTAATTCATTTATTATAGATGTTTTCAAAAATAACAGTATCATAATCAATAAATATATACCTCGCATTATTTGTATTCTTTATTTCTTTTCCATACTTTGTAAATATTGAAGAGCGAGCGTTGCGTGTTCAGCACTGAATTAATTTAGAGGTTCCAGCATGTGAGATTATCATATCCAGCCACATTAATTTAGTGCAAAAGCATTCACCCTTGCACACCTGTTATTGAACACGCAAGATAGAAAATAATGATTTCGTATTCGAATTTTGGATTGGTTTTGACGAAAGTATACGTGCGATATCAAATTATGTATATATATATATATATATATATGTATGTATTTTAAATATAATTTTGTTTTAGATTTTGTAACGAAACAATTTTTGCCGCATAGAAGTTCGCCAGAATGCGTTATAAATTTAGCAGAAGTAAACGACACTAATTGTCTAGACTCTCCGAATTCCCTAATGAGGCCTCACATCTTTGGATATAATCATTACAATCTATTACAGTCAGAGCGTATCGGTAAGTAACACCAAATGGAAAAGAAAGAAATGTATAATTAAACATTTAAAAGTATACGCATTGACTAATTATTGTAATAATGCAGTTTCTAAAATTAAAATATCGTGGCATTATCATGTTAGAAGTGGCCGCATACGCTTTTCTTAATTTCACTATTTTAACATAAAATATATTCTCCTAAGGATAATAACTACTGTAGAGCAGGCATGGGCAACCTTTGACATGTTGTGGGCCAAACTTTAATGTGCAAATACGTTCGCGGGCCGCGTTTAAAAGTAGTACATTTTAAAGTAGTGTTCATAATTTTTAGCGATAGATATCAGACACGAAATAATACAACAATGTTATTATAATACAATTTATTAAAATAACAAAATGAAATGAATAAAATAAGTACAACATTAAATTAAATCGTTAAATTTGGAATTGTTACACGCTACGAAAGTTAAATAGCGACACCGAAATCAATGAGACACTTGAGCTTGAATTTGGGAAACTAATACACCGATGTTTGGATTAATTGCACTGATACAAAGACGTAAAGAATTTTCCAAATTATCGTCAGTGAGCCTTGTACGATATTTTGATTTATTAACTTTCATCATTGGAAAGGAACTGTTCGCATTTACATTTTCAAAATGTCTCGCGGGCCGGATCAAATCTTACAGCGGGCCGGTTGTTGTCCACATATGCTGTAGACCAGGTATGGGCAACCTTCGACATGTGAGCCAAACTTTAATATGCAAATACGTTCGCGGGCCGCGTTTAAAAGTAGTGCATTTTAAAGTAGTGTTCATAATTTTTAGCGATAGATATCAGACATGAAATAATACGACAATGTCTCGCGGGCCGGATCAAATCTTTCAGCGGGCCGGATCCGGCTCGCAGGCCGGTTGTTGCCCACATATGCTGTAGAGTCTGCCCTTACGACGTCTACCAAAGTAAATTACCGCATTTTATCAGGTTTCATTCAATACGCGCTTGATACACACTACCAGTCTTTGAAGTTTGGGCACTTATTAAGATTCTATAAAACCGTAAAGTATAAAGTTGTGTATCTCTTAAATAATTATAACATTAATATGCAGTACTGTACGATGTATGTATAATAAGAATTCGTGTACTTTAGATAAATATATTCCTAGAAAGGATTTTTGTATTAGTTATTGGATCTATGGTTCGTTTTATCGCGGCCGATTCCAATGCACCTAGGGTTTATTTACAATGAGGAGATAGACAACAGAATTGTAAATTTTTACTCAAACGTACTGCAAGTATAGCTCAGTCGTTCGTCACTTTTACAGTATATTAGTAGATTATTGTCGACGTGATTGAGAGTTAAGCATTTTATTTTAATGTTAAGCAATCGTATTTTAAAATGTCGAAGGGAAATCAATAAGTATAGAAAAGCGATTCGCTATAATTGCGTTTCAGGAAGAGGGTTATTCAGAACGTGCAATTGCTGAAATACAGTATGAAAAAAATCAACGGCGCACTATACACTCCAGGGATATCATACCGTACCGCAGAGTCTGTCGAAGATTGTATTCGAGACGATCCTTCTCCGATAACAACGGCTACTGAAGATTTACGAATTAAATCAGTTAGCAAACGAAATCGACGACTAATAGCGCCCAAAATTATGGCAGAAATTAATCGTGGACGTGAAAATCCTGTTCCGATCAGAACAATAAAACGCCAAATGATTGGGCTAAGGTGCTTTGGACAGATGAGTCCAAATTTTTGTCCGAATAATAAAGCACGAGAAAATGCTACGCGAATGCATCGTTCCTATGGTAAAACATATTGTAGTTAATTTTGAGCTGGTGATGTTCCTGTACAGCAGGAACGGGTGACTTGGTAAAACAGACGGCTTTACGCGAAAGAAGGACTACAGAGGAATTTTCGAACATAACGCTATTTTCTCAGCACTTCACTTATATAGGAAAAATTCACCTTTGTCCATGATAACAAACGCTCAAGCAGAAGCTAAGAGGGTGCAAACTATGCCGTGGCTATTTCAGAGCCCAAATCTGAATCGCTTAGAATTGCTACTGGATGGAGTCAATAAAAAAATAAGAAATCATTGTACAATTTCAAGGGATCGTCTTTGGCGACTTCTTTAATTCAAATGAAATAATGTTTTTATAAAGTTTTAACCACGAAAGTTTGTCGGTGTATCAATAACGCTGCAAAATACGAACATGTACCGGCATTTGTCTAATTCATCGGTAGTTATATGTGTTGAAAGAAGAAAGGGCGCAAACGTTTTTCAAATAGAGTTACGCGCTACGTCTTGTCAAGATACCGTGCAAAAATAAAAACAGACGTATGCAGAGCATGTGTATAATACAGATAAAATAGTATTTTGACTTTTGACTTATGAAGTTTGTCTTTTCTACGGTTCCGATATTGTTATATTCCTTGTACTTTAAGACTGTTATTTATTATTGTTCTAATAGTTAATTTATCACATTTACTTCATCATCTTTGTAAGTTTACACTTAGGTAACCTACGTAGGCAGCTTTTACATTTGTTATTTACAGGCTAAGTATATAGTACATTATCGCATCTGACAACAATATAAATATAGTATTTAATTTGACATCCTCAGTTCCTGTCGACATCTTATTTCATACGATAGTGATAACGTGATTGGAAAACATTCCTGATTTAAACTATAGACACACCTAGACAACCGAATGCCGCATGTGGTATAAGCTATGCTAAACGTGAAAGAAGAATATTTCGATGAGGAAAAGCGTAATAGAAGTAAAATCAATACATTTTACTTTTGCGTTATTTTTTTTTCATTTTCTTCATGCTTTCAAAGTTTTATTGAGTGTCCAAACTTCCGTGAGCAGTAGTGGGTATTGCTTAATTATGCGACCATCTTCCAGCGCGACCAGACCACCTTAAAGTGACCGCTCCTATTAAATATTGCCTATTCTTATATGCAGTAAATTATGTGGTGAGTCCTAAAATATTATCCTGTGAAACATCTGCACGTATAAGTCCTGGATTTTGTATTCATTCTTTTATTTTGATCTACAAATTAAATTTTAGTACCTCACGAATACGGTGCGACAAAATTACCCTGTGTGTCAAATTTTATCAAGGCTAATTTAAAAATACTGTAGAATAATGTCTTTTGCCTATTAAATCCATATCTATATTATTGACTTCTCTATAATTTTTTTCAATTGTCTCGTGTTCGTTTCAGAAATCGGGGGAATTAAATTCTCTAAATTGACATCGCCATTGTGCTTTTCCATTTTTCGAAAAGACCTACTGGTAGTAAGCGATAATAGATCAATAAGAAGTGATATTTTCCATTGATTTTCCAAGTTTAAGAATTATGATTATTTTGGCAGTTTACGATTCACTAGATACGTCTAGTTCTGATAAATTCATTAAATGTTTTACTACTTTAATGACTACTAGAGATAGTTTGTGTAATACTTCATCTGTAATTAAGTCTGGCATTTTTAGGAATAAATTCATGGTTTGCCACATATTCTATTTATACTTTAATTTTGTGCTAATGGAATTTTGATATACTTTCCAATATTTATTTAAGTATCTCTTTAAGATGTATCGTTTGAAAATAGTCTAAATACGTTTGATAGATCTTCAGAAAGGATGTTATAATTTTTCTTAGTTTTGCCCATTCCTCTTTTCTATTTATAATTGGGAAATTTATTCGATGCGGTTTAAGTGTTTTATGATCTCCCATAGTGCTCCAAGTCCCAAGTTGCTTTTATTGGAATTAGTTTTGAAATCTGCTATTTTTAAGTTCTAATATTGAGTACTTCGGTTCTTTTGCTAAATGCTGTTTTCAATACTTAGTTTTTTATGCATTTAAAGTACCAAAGTTTTGTCAACGTTTTAAAATTAATTCTTTTTTTCCTGATATTTTTTCTTTTTACTTGTATTCTTTAATCTCTTAATTGTAATCTACTGATAATATTTCAGAGAAGTGATGCGATATTTTCCTTACTTTTTAAACTAATTTTAAACAAAGTCTTTCAGTTAAAGTTGCATTAAATTAAAGAATAGTTACAATAACAATAATAATAACAATGAAGGCGATGGTTACGATTATTTGTATATGTTTAACAGTTCCTAAAGCGAATATTATACCGTCCTACGGATCGTCGTTTCATCAAGCCTATAAAAGACAAAGAGGAGAGAAGAAGCCTATACCAGATGATCAAAAAGACGACAAATACTACGAGCGAAGAAGACGGAATAACCAGGCAGCAAAGAAATCTAGGGATGCTAGAAAACAACGCGAGGACCAAGTAAGTAAAACTGTTGTTTCTAATTATTAATTGTTGATTTTGAAAGAAATTAACTGAGTCAATCTAGATCATACACAACAAGTAAGATTAAAACGACGAATTGTCTACTGAAAAGAAAATAAACAAGCGCACACTCAAGTATCAGTTTTAAGACCAATGCTCTTTTTATAAACAAGCAACCATTTTTGAGAGCTTTCAAAAACAGACGCTGAAGCTTTAATAGCATTCAATTTTATTTAGAACAACCATCCTTTAAAGTCCTTTTTTGCCTGTGACTATAGATAGAAGTCACATAGGGCTATATTAGAATTTCATGGAGGATGTAATACGCACTTGATATTTTACAGTTCAAAAATTCGTAGTATTACGTAAGACCCTATGCATACACAGATTTCATCCGCAGCAATAATCATCTTGTACAATTCACCTTCTTCTTGAGGACACTGTTTTTAATACTCACAAATCACTACCCTATTTACTATTTGTTCAGATGTTAGCGAACATGAAATGCGACGATCATGAATTATACATATGCATTTAAGTTGTCGTACAATAGGATAAAAAGACTTTCAGAGAGAGATAGAGAGAGCGTTAGAGAGTTAATCCTGGACCTGTGCGAATAATTATTGCTTCGGTGTTAATGATTTCCTCAGTTCGCACATTAATTACGACAGCTGGACTGTCCTGTAACTCGCTACTGCTCCGACCATCTTTAAATTCTTTACATCATTGAAACAAACACATCTTGCTATACGTGATTCCAGAAAATAGTCTCAATGGTGAAAAAGTTTCTGTAGCAGATTTTCTCAGACGAATACAAAACCTGATTACATAACTTTGATCCTTCTTTTCATCCATCACGATTTGTAAGGGACTGATATAATGTCACAGTCTTTGAACAAACTCAGATACATTGTAACTATTGTCATTTTGTAGAATGAAAGAAACTTATTTGGATAGTATTTTCTGTTTTTTAGTATTTCCCAGCTTATCGCACAGGACCGCAATAAATTCTATCCTAGACTTTGCTGAAAGGCCCTTAGCAGAATAATAACATGTAAGGGACGAATTTTGTACACATGCTTTTTTGTTTCGTTTCTTAACGTTTCAATTAACTTTAAGTAAATGAAGCCTAAAATGCTAGATGATTTATCGCGATTGTCTAACGAAGCTTTTATTCCTATAGTCTGGATATGAAGAACTAACCAGACATATTCCTCCGTATTAGCAAAGTGATTTCCAAAGAGAGAGAGAGAGACACAGTTGTGATAGTTTCATAGTGATGGTATTTATAACAATCTATATTCGTACTAAATGTTTTTAATTTGTAAAAGAAGTTCTTAGTTAACGATTAATTATTTCTACATTTGTATCTTATACTTTTGCTTTCACTTTCCATAGATTGCATTGAGAGCAACAATACTGGAGCACGAAAATGCGTTATTAAAAGCTCAGTTACTGACAGTAAGAGAAGAGGCATCTTCTTTGAGACAACTGCTTCTGGAGAAGAAAAAAGTAGAATTTTCTGCAAGAAATGAAACATAGTTTACATTTAGTTAAATACTGTGTACATATTTATTAATTATTGTTTAAGCAATCTTTTCAAAAAGCTGTGAAATATGTTCATTAAAATGTATATACATATATTTTGACGTTAAATTTAGATTCTATAATGTTTTCTAATAAACGAATTGAAGATCCATAAGTAAATATTTATAAAGATTATTTGAGTTACTTTAGCAAGAATTTTCTGTTTCTTTTTTATTTCATTCGAAAGAATGGTTTTCGAACCATAAACATCTGTGCCTTCATTTACAAAATATGAATTAATACAAACCCTAGTTCCTTTACATATTGATAATTGCATATTTATGTCCGATAGCTAAGCAAATACAATCATTTCTAAGACGTCTCTTCCAGAGTTTTGAAGCTTATTAATAAATGTTTTGCTATATGATTTTCAATATATAAATTAGGAAAAAATGTGAAATTAAGTAAGTACATTTCAACATTGTTTTCTTAAGCTGGCAACAGTTCTGCAGTATTACATTTAATATTCACATTCAATATCCAACATTTGACAAGAAGAAAGTCAAACGAATCTTACCAATTTTAATTTAAAAAAGAAATCCAAAAAGGAATGACTACGTTTGCCAATTACAATATTTTTTATTCCTATACAGCAAATATAATCATTATTTTTTGTACACGTAGTGTGTATTCTGTTCCCGCTACGCTATGGACTTGGTCCAAAATGCATAAATGCTGTACTGTATTTCAAAGGGAGACAAATTTATGAACAGGCTCAAATAACAGTTAATTCCCATTGGTTGAGAGCAAGGCAAAATCACATTGTCATATCTACAATCACGTACTATTTCAATTTTTTAAACTAATAAAGAAAATTACGTGTTTTCTAAATAAATATACACATAAAAACAAGAATAATAATGTGTGAATTACATAACAATATTACTGATTTATTAACTTTTTTCTATTCAAATTTTCACGATGTTTATAGGTTGTAATTTGGACTTAGAGTCTGTTCAGAAATTTATTTCTTTTTGAAGCACATTGTAATACATTAGATATTACTGACGGTTTTTACTGAAACACGAACCATTTCGACAAGCTCTATATGTAGGCGTCAGGTGATTTGTAGCCAAGTGAAGTCGGATGTTTTGGAGAAAGATGTGGAAGTTTCTAATCAAGTACTACCTCGCTTAATTCTGTTTAAACTACTAACGTCTTCAATAAATAAAGGCGGACCCTTACATTCAAACGGAGCATGCCCTTACATTCGAACGGAGCATGCCCTCACATTCGAACGGAGCATGCCCTCACATTCGAACGCAGCATGCCCTCACATTCGAACGGAGCATGCCCTCACATTCAAACGGAGCGTGCTCTTACATTCAAACGGAACATGCCCAACTATTAAGAATTTTATGAAAGTTCATAACTGACCCACAAAGGCGTCGACATATTTTTGCGTTCAAATGATTTTTTTCACATAATCTATTCAAGGGATGTTTCTAAATTTGGCTTTATTCGTTCATTTGTAGCGACAATCAACAATATCTAATTTAATATTGCAACAAGTTAGAGATCATTCAATGAATTTAAATTTTTCATCTAGATTTCTTATATGGAATCATTATATTGGGTTGGCAACTAAGTACTTTCGGTTTTGTAGTATAAAATAAAACACTTTTTTTTTTAAACAAAGAATAGTTTTTATTCCAATATATATTTTCCATTTTGCTCAATGACCTTTTGCCATCTTTCTTTCAGCTGCATGATTCCGCGCTTATAAAATTTCTGGTCCTTATCAGCAAAAAACTGAACCAGGTGCGAGTGAAGGTCATCGTCATTTGTGAAAGTTTTACCAATCAAAGAATTCTGAAAACTTCGAAATAAATGGTAATCAGATGGTGCTAGATCAGGGCTGTGTGGGGGATGTGGCATCACTTCCCAGCCAAGCTCCAATAGTTTCCCACGAGTTGCCAAAGATGTGTGAGGCCTTGCATTATCTTGGTGGAAAACTACACCTTTCCGATTTGACAATTCTGGCCGTTTTTCTTTGATTTCTTCATCCAGTTTTATTAATTGTTGACAGTAAACATCAGAATTGATCGTTTGGTTCCTTGGAAGCAGCTCAAAAAACACAACACCTTTGTAATCCCACCAAACTGACAGCATGATCTTTTTTGGATGCAATTCAGCTTTCGATGTGGTTTGAGCTGGTTTATCGTGTTTGCTCCATGATCGTTTTCGAACTATGTTACTGTACAGGACTCATGTTTCATCACCAGTGATGATTTTTTTTAAGAAAGGGTCGGTTTCATTTCGTCTAAGGTGCATATCGCAAAAGTTGATTCTTTGTGTTAAATGAATTTCTTTCAATTCGTGAGGTACCCAAATATCAAGCTTCTTAACTAGCCCAAGACATTTTAAATGTTTTTCAATTGTTGTGTGCGGTACATGTAGCCTCTCCGCAACCTCTCGAACAGTTATATGACGATCCTCTTCAATTATGACTTTGATTTGGTCATCATCAACTTCAGTAGGCCGACCAGAACGTTGCTCATCTTTGAGGGACAAATCTCCAGAACGAAATTTTTTATACCAATTCTGACACGTGCGCTCTGTTAAGCAATTAGCACCATAAACTTCACATATCTTTTTGTGAGCCGCAGCAGCTTTCTTTCCTTCACGGAAATAAAATAGTAAAATATGTCGAAAATGTTCGTTTCTGCACTCCATTTAAAATTAACCCACAACTAATAGCTTTAATAAAAGTCACGCACTACTTGCTTCTGAAGTTACGTCAATGTGACTAGTATCACGCGACAAACGGTAAAGTACAGCACTAATATACGTCATACAAAATATAAAGCAACGCTCTCTATCAGTAAAAACCGAAAGTACTTAGTTCCCAACCCAATATATACATATATGAAACTGCATTTAATTTACTTAATGAATTAACGAAAGAATAAAACGAGAAAAGTCGAATGCGGTAACGCTCTTAACCCTTTAAAGAATTACCTAGTATATTACACGCAATATTTAAAATCGGCAATATCACAATAAATGATTATTAGACCCTAAATTTTTACCATGCACAAACGTTGCAGAGACGTACAGTTAATCTAGTATGTAGACTTCTGCGGTCGTGGTCCATGCTATCTGCTTCTGGGCTGGAACCGCGTCACTTATCTATCGTATCTGCCGACGTTTCGTACCCATTTGTATGGGTACGAAATGTCGGCAGAGTGACGCGGTTCCAGCCCGGAAGCAGATATCATAGTTATTTGCAAGGACTTATTAAAATTACATTGATGAATTAATTCTGGGATATTTTCTAAAAAGATAATGTAACAAACAGCCCCTATTACACAAAATTCACCATTTTTAAAGGATTTTTTTGGTGATTGTATTAGTAAAGGTTTATGGATTCAAATAATCATAACATAAGAATTTTGAAACGAAAAATTAATTTACATTTGTATTTGACATGTATAATCAAAATATTTTGGTAATAAATAATAATTTGGAACGCCACTGTAAGTGGTTAAAGTCGTGCTAACTTTTTAAATTCGTAAAAATAAAATGGCGACAATAGTTCTTAAAGATAAATGTTTTATCCTAATTATTAGCAATAACATGTTGTAAATAAATAATGTTAATTTAGTTGTAATATTAAACACAGTATATACTTTCAAATTTTTATTTTTGCAATATTTTGAGAATATCTGATAATATTTCTTTATCCAACTGGTTACGTGTATTTCTGTCTACCTAAAAAACACAAATATTTTAGATTTTTTGGGTGAAAAGTGATTACACTTAATAATTATATTATACTCACTGTAAATAATTTGGCTTCCGAATTGAATCGAATTTCTTCAACAAGTGGAATTTGAGTTTTTTTTAGAGGTATAGTAGCTAATATTAATGTATCACTATTTTTGTAACAAGAGTGTATAACATTTTTAAATTTTTGACTAAAAGCCTCCATTTTGCCAATTTCATCTATTACTAAGACATTTGCTTTTTTCTAAAAACAATAAAAACATACATGCTTTATGATGAAGTAAAAAAATTTACCTCAAATAAGGGCAAGACTAACTGTTCGAATTCCACTGGAAATACAACATATTGACCCACTTTAAATTTGGTTATTTGTTGTGGTGATACTTCATTTCTAAAATAATTTATTTTTAAAAAGACTAAAATCAACATCTATTGCATCAACATAGTATTTTGGATAGTAATAAATATTGATTAAAAAAATGAAGTCAAATACGTTCTAAAAAAAGAGAGCGCAACTAATTTATAAAATCAATTCAGACATGATCTTAAACTTGCTAAGAGTACTTTGACTTCCATTTTTAATAAACACTTAATATATTAAAATACACAGATCTAGCTAATTTTGCACGTTTTCCATCTAACGTTACAACATCGAAACCTATTCTATTCCCATGTTCATTGCGTATTTCCTCTGTGTAGAAACCATTTGTTTCTACATTTTTTCCTTCTAATTGATTATTTATTTTCTTTATTAATGTAGTCTTTCCTACACCTAAAATGATATTATTGATAAGTCAGTAGTCACTTAATTCATAATAGAAAGAACCTGGTAAACCTGTGAGAGTAATATGTTTAATTGACATGTTCATACCTGTTTGTTTGAAGTTGTACAACTTAATAGTGGATTATTGGGTGTTTAGCGCCACGTACAATTTCCGAGAGAACTAAAATAGACATGATAAACATTTTAAAATTTCGGTATACAAATTTTCTCAATTTTATTCCTCTTATTAAAGTCCAAAAATAAAATTATATTTAAGTCTAGCTAGAACAAATATTGCGTTTTATTTTTATACCTATAAGAAATGGATCGCTAATGTTACAAAGAATATAGAAAAAGAACTTTTTTAACTTATGTACTTGTGGGTAATAAATAAAAAAAGACAGCATTTTGTATTACTTTACTTTCTTAAATTTTTTATAATTGTATAGCCTATATTGAAATTCATCTGAATCAGGTAGCTCTTTTCCTTGTATTATTAATTTTGTTACAATTGAAGATACTATAAATAAAATGTTTTATTATAGACACCTTTAAATCTGCTAAATGTTCACGTTCTCAAAAACAAAAAAAAAAATTAAAAAGCCACAGTTAAATCATTTGCTAATCCTTTTTTTTGTGTAAATGCTTGCAGATAAACCATTTACTGTATACATAAAGTTTATTTAAAATGAATATAAAATGTTCATAACATTTTAGCAATGAACAACCTTCATATCCTTTTAATTTAATAAATCAATTGAATCAATACCTGCTTCTGCGGCACATTCTGAATGCCATCTAATATATGACTGGTAATCGGTTTTGGCTTTATATTTTCTTTATTGCTGGCAGCAAAGTGAACTGATTCTAAATTATACAAAGCAATTGCATTTATAAATGGATTACTTAAATATGTTACAAAAGATTATTTACCTGATAGCACTGATATAGCATTTGGCGTTAATCTATTGATTCGTGTTAGATATGGTGCCTCAAAATGCTGTCTACAGATGGTAAATGTATAATGTTTATTTTCAATGTTCATATTCAACAATTGAGAATTTTCCGTAACATTGATCCATTGTTGAAACCGGGACGATGTCGCTTTTGAAAATTCAAAAGTACAGACCATTTTTTATTACAATTTACAACATAATATCATTTACCTAGCTAGTTTAATAATTCTAATGATAATAAAATTTATATATTAATACATGTACATAATTATTGAATAAGATAAAAAAATAGTAATAAAAGTTGTTACCTAAAAATAGGTTCAAAGTTGTAAGATAGCTTCAAGTTCATCCTTGCCAATATGTATATAATATAACCAAATGTAACTAAAACAAGCGGTTTTCATTACGGCAGCTAATTTATAAGTAACAGTTTCTGAATATTGTACCATTCTTTATCCCCATATAGACATAAAACGCTAACCCACTACTTCCCATTTAATATTGTACCCCTCCTTTTAATGTTCAAGGTAATACAGAAAATATTTTTAAATAGGTTAGTTCCTTCGCTTCCTAAAATATCGGGACATGCCACCTATTTTTATCCGCACGAAATAGTTCATTATTGGAATAATTTTTTACTCTCGGGGATTCTAAGTTCAAATAGCATACACAATTCTGAATTTACAAATATGTACAAAAATCAAAACTCAGTAACAAAATATCTACTTTATAAATTTGAATATGAGCACATCAACGATCTTAAGGATGATGAGTAATTCAGCCAAAGAATGGGATGGACATTTTATTGAAAATACACCATTTACAATGCTATAATTACTACTCAAGAATCTGAATTCTATCATTTTTATTTACATAAATTAATGATCCAGTAGTGCTTAAAAATACTATCGATGAATTTTATATGTAATATTAAGCTCCAAAATCATTTGACAGAACTGTATCGTAATCCAAATGGCGTTTTTTCTTAGAGCCCTTTGTTCTTTTGAGTATTGTACATGCTTTCAATAGTATCTTTATTGTCGGAGTTATATTTTGTAGAATACTTCGGAGATGTCTAGTTCTTAATAAGAAAGAATAAAATGTATCTATTACTTTGTATCAGTTCTCACATATCCTTAAAACACCTTAGATCTTTTGTTATATGACTTTTTGCCTACCATTTCCACGCAATATTTCATTTCATTACTAAATTTATATCATAAGACTCTCTGCAAGTATCTAAGGACACCAGGTTTGAGAGGTAGAATCTGCTATATTACACTAATATCATTTTACCTCCTACTAACTGTAAGATGAATTTACCATACTGGAGATATTCGTGGTGGACGCTGTCTAATTAACCCAAAAAAAATTATAATTCAGCGAATAATTTTGTACAAGCACATATTTACCACAGACATTGCCACATTCTTATTTCCGCCATAGCTCTCGGGCTCTACATAGAATTACTCTCTTCATTCTATTCTTGAATAGAATAATGTAAAGTTATCAAATCAAGTACGTAAAATATATTTATAACTTGCATCTACTTCAGTCATTAATAACATTTTCTGCAGTAGGAAATTCATAGTAGGGAATAAGAACATATGTCACACAGAACCAGTTTCTCATTCTTCATCCACCAAGTACTTTCTAAATACTCTTTGATTTATAACTATTTCAGAATATTAAGTGTTAACGGACGGCGGTTTTCACACCAATATAATCCGAAAATCGTCATATATCGTGGATCGGCGATCTCCAAACAATTCTTTTTTTTTGTTCATTATATTTCGCAAAATTTGATTAGTAATAGAATGAAAATGTTTTAATATCATAGAATTTAAAAGTTCGAAGTTATTTGGGGTCGCAGATTTAAGCCCCATCCCTATAGCGATAATTTGTCTTAAATAGATTATTTTTAATATAAAAATTCATTGTATTAAGTGTTTTTATTACTGACTTAACAGCAGACACTGGAGAAGCTAATGCCGAATCGTTAGCATAGCCAAAACTATTTCTTATCCTGGTATATATTGTTATATACCTCGGGGCAGACTCGTTATATTTTCCGATGACTTCTTTCGCCTTAAAAGTCTAGGAAGAAACTGGGACTCTCATGTAATACGTGTACTATTTTACTAAGATTAGAATCTTTTGTTAGATTAACTTTGTCGAAAAATCGGTATGTGATCCCAAGGAACAATTTTTAAATTACGCGGAAGTTTTGAGTTGGTAGTAGTAAAAATAAAGGTTAGCTATGATTTCAATTCATTCAAGAAATTAGGAAATAACATGTTTTTAATGCGTACGGTTTTCGTTTTAATTTTGATTTTGAAATATACACCTTAATTATTAATATTCATGCTGTAGTAAAATAAAATATAATTTTAGATGTAGTTATTTTTTCCTTGGGCAACTTAAAACACCCGCGAAATTTAAAAATTGTTCCTTGGGATTAATCATGTCATGAGTAGGACAAAGTTCAAAACAGTTCTCGATATATTGTCTTAAATTGAGAATTCACAAAATGAAATTCTTGCAAAATAAGACCAACTTGCCATGCTGTAGGAAGAAAATTTATTTAAATGAGTTTTGGGTATCTAGTTTCCTAATTTGATGCTTTTAAACGATGTACGCTTAACTCAGAGAACTTTTACACTTTCGCAAGTTTTAACAATTCAGAACATTTGTTGCTCTATAACATACATATTCTAGTTTCTCAATATTGAAATATCTTCAATATTACGTATATAGAAGGGACGTATATAATAATTAATGAGATAAATGGCTGTGGACAAAAAATGTTTTATTCAATGACAATAAAACTTAGGACTACTTTTCGACATAATCTCCATTAACATTAAACACTTATCCAGTTGCTTCGAAAGTTTTTTAATTCCTGTGTTAAAAAGTTCTTGACTTTACTAATGGAGCCACTATACTGCAGCTTCTTGACCACTTCTTGTCACCGAACTTGGTGCCGCGTAAATACTCTTCAAGTGGGCTGAGCGGAAGCAAATTAGACAGCGCAAGGTCAGAACTATAAGGTGGACGTGGTAACACATATTCAATCTGTTTATACACGTTTCCGATGTTTGGAAAGTTTTCACTATACCGTTTCAATATTCTCGAGTAAATTTCGACCGATTTCACACCTCTGCATAACAAGAATCTTATCACTGAACGTTGTTCTTCTAGTGAATATATTTCGAAAGGAGCTGATATTTTGAAACGAGCAAAAAAGATTATATTTTTTTATCTCTTTCAAACAGCTGATTGAATTAAGGACAGAAAATTTTACCCACCAATATTCAGTGTTTTTCCCGCCATTGCAATTTGTCTCGTTAATTATTGAACATCTCTCGTATTACGCAATCGCATCTATTTTTTTCAACAATAGAGAATATAGCTGTCATATTTTTATTCCACACGACAATCCCAAGGAAACCGTAAATTCTTCGATTTGTATTGTCAATTAATTATGTCTAGATATGGTCGGTTATTGGTACTCAGTAACGTCATGTTATGCTATAAAACCAATTTATCTTGGAATGTATCTCTCCGCAGATAAGCTCCGTCAATCTTAGAAGTAAGAAACTCCAAAAACTTATGATTTATTGTTTAGTTTTAATGTGCTATTCTGTAAATTTGCAATACCGATACATTCCCATCTTCATAACTTCTTTATTTAACGGTCGGCTTTCTAAGTTTCATTTTGAGACGCAATTTTTTATTCCCACATTGTTTTCATGTCATCGTTCATGCATTCATCATGATGTTCCCAAGAGATGTGTCCTCGACAAGTTGAGAATCATCGAATAAAAACATAGTTAAGTGCTCTTTCCCACACAACCGTTTCTCGTTGAGTAAACGAATTAGAAAGAATAATAAATGAGTGTTTGAGATGATTCCACTGCAGAATTCCTGTATTTATTATTATTATCTTTTCTCCATCGCTTAAACAGATATTAGGCCACAAATTTATTTCTTCTGGTTCTTCTGTTTTCTATAGCATGAATAGCAATCCTGATCCTTTATGAACTAAAGTTATATACTGAAGACATCTATATTTTTTACATCAACGTTTGCATTTGTGCTTTTTGAAATTTGATTTGTAATTAGTTTGGAAGTTACATTCCGAGCACTTAAATCGTTTCACTTCCTCATGTGTGTACAAATGGTTTTTATAATTTGAATCATAAGAGGTCACGTATTCACATTTACAACACTTATACGTCTTCACTACACAGTGTTTTGCATTTACGTGCTGCTTTAAATGCGATTTGTAGTTTGTTTTATATTCACACTGTGTACATTCGAGTCGTTTCACGTTCTCGTGCGTATGTTGATGTTTTCTTAAACTAGACTCATAAGATGTCTCGTAACTACATTTCGAGCACTTGTACATTTTTGTTTCGCAATGTTTTGCATTTACATGCTCTTTTAGAGTTGCTTTGTAGTTGGTCGTATAATCGCATGCGGAACATTTAAGTCGTTTGACTTTTTCGTGTGTAAACAGATGTTTTCTTAAAGTAGACCTATATGACGATTCATAGTCGCATTTCGTGCATTTACACTTTTCTATTTTCGAATGCAATGTCTTCACATGCTCGTTTAAATGTGTTTTATTGTTAGTCTCGTACTCGCATTTTGAACATTTTAATAGCCTGACTTTATCATGTGAGTTGAAATGACTTTTCAAAACGCTGCTGTAGGATGTCTCGAAATTGCATCTACAGCACTTGTATTTCTTTACTTCGTAATGTTTTGTTTTTACGTGCCTGTTCAAGTGTGACTTGCAGTTCGTTTTGAATTCACACTCGGAACATTTAAATCGTTTCACTTCATCGTGCGTGTACAGATGTCTCACAAAACTGTACTTATAGGATGTTTCGTATGTACATTTTGAGCATTTATACGTTTTTATGTTGGAATGTTTCGCATTTACATGCTGTTCTAAATATGCTTTGCGAAACGTTTTGAAATCGCACTCGGCACACCTAAATCGTTTCACTTCCTTCTGCGAAGAAAGACTCTCTTGCAGGCTAGAACTATGAGCGTCATTAGAGTCGCATTTCGGCAATTTTATTTGTCGATGTTTCGCGTTTAGATGCCAATTGAATTTAGATTTGTAATTTGTTTTGAATTCACATTCCATACATTTAAATCGCTTAATTTCCTCGTGGGAGTAAAGATGCAATTTCAAATTAGAATTGTAGGCTGTTTCGTAGTCACACTTCGAACATTTATATGTTTTTACTCGATAATGTTTCGCATTTTCATGTTCCTTTAAGTGGCGTTTATAATTCGTTTTGAATTCGCATTGCGAACATTTAAATCGCTTCACTGTCTCGTGTGAAGAAAGATGCCTTTTAAAATAAGGGCGTATGGACGTTTCGTATTTGCATTTCGTGCATTTGTACTTAAAATTTAAATATGAATGCACTTCCGTTTCTTTGACATCGACGTGTACATTGATCACGTGCAATTTGAGAGTTTCTTTCCATTTGAATTTTCTGTGGCAAATTCCGCAGCTGTGCACCTTTACCGGGTAATGTGTGTTGGTGTGTTTCGAAAGATCGCTTTTGTAAATCGTTTTGAAATTACATTGTAAACATTTGTATGTTTCGCGTTGTTTTCTGCATTTTCCTTTGCAATGTGTTTTAATGCGTTTTATAAGATCACTTTTAGAAGTTGATATGTATTTGTACTGCGAACGCACATACATTTCATCATCCTGCTTTCCGTATTTCTTTACTGATGAACATGCTTCCATTTCTGTCAAGTGATTTTCCGTAGATAGAGCTGTGTGCCTGAAAATCAATAAATTCGTTAGAACCAAATGTTAAATTAGATGTAGCATTAACAAAAATGGCAAAGTTGTTTTATATACATAAATTCTATGGAAAGAAGTAAGTGGTGTTGGTTAAATGGATTCATATTACGAAAATAACAAATTGTTCAATCACACTTCCTGGGGTCTCAATGGAGTTCATCAACTTTTATAGATATAATTAGTAAAAATTTATATAAAATGTATTTAAAAGATATATTTTGGTTCGGGTAAGATAACGATTGTGAGTCTATCGCATAGTCGAGAAAGAAATATTTTAAAACATAAAAGTACCTTGCTTTCTCTTTTAGATTGCTTACTTCAATCAATAGATGTAAATCCTATAAATCTATGGGTTTTTCGACACCAAAAAACCGAAATAAATTGTAAAATAAAGTATAAGTTTTTGAGGTAAAGAATAAAAAAGAAGAATTTAATCCAACAACTGTGAATTATAAGTTTCTAAGATTATATTTTAGAAATTCAAAAACAGAACTGTGGGACTGACGGCAGAAAAATCACTGCGCTGTTAATATGAATTATTCATGTTTAGAGATGGTCGGTTATTGGCACTCAATGAGGTCATGTTATGCTGTAAAAGCAATGAATTATTATATATTAGAAGTAAGAAACTCCAAAAAGTGATGATGAATACGTTCCAAAGATTTTCAAGTGTATATGGAATACCATATTTAAGACGAGTGTTCAATTTGACTTACTATATACGCATAGTATGACTTGAGTAAAGTGGTATCATTGAAATATTTATCGATGCGCATGGCAAGTTCCATTGATTTAAAACCTTCGAAACATATATTTGTAATGTGTGGTCTAAAAGTGAGACTTAAGGCAAATATTATCCCAAGATCCTTCATTTTGGTCACGTTCTTCAAATAATCATCCTTGATGTGGTAAGATGATTCGAATTATGTAGATGATCGAGAAAAGGTGACAACCCAGCACTTTTCAATATTTAAGCTAAAGCATTCGCACTATTCAGCTAAGAAATCGAATTAGAGTTGAAGTTTACCAGCATCGTGGGTAGGGATAATTTACGAATACATTTTTGTCATCAGTATATGTAAATATAGGAAAATTGACTTGATAAAGCGAATCATTTATAAACAAAATCAATAGTAATGGACCTAAATTTGTTCTATGGGGTACAGTGAACATCAAAATGAAATCTTTGGAGCAATACCTGTTATAAATCACGTAGTACTTCATTTGAGTTAAATAAGCAGGTCAAGCTTATGTACAATATTTCATAGTATATGATATCAAATGCCTTGGAATGGTCACTGTAAATTACATCTATTCATCCACGTTTGTCCAGGATTTTACCAATGTATTGTAATGTTGTAGACAAGTTGGTGAGAATTAATAAGCCCGAAATAAGTCCATGCTGGTTTGGTGATATAAAAGAATAAGTGCTACTAAAAACTTAGAATACGGTACTTTTCTATAAACTTTTGCAAAATTAGAGATAATAGAAACTGGTTTATAATTATCCAACAATGCACGGTCTCCTTTTTCTTATACTGGAACAAATCTTGTAGTTTTTCTTTGAACAGGAAAGATATTACATGGCATGGAAAGATTGAATATTACCTTACGAGGAAAAGCTACAACACACCTACATTCGCGAATCAAGAAATGAGGAATGAATCATCTTCCACTGTAAACTTGTTAGGAAGAGCCAAATAATTTAATTAACTCATCTTCGATGGTAAATGAAAAAGAGTATGATAAAGAACTATTAGGCGATTCACTATGGAAAGAATCTGAAACGGAGGAAAATACAGTTGACAATGTATTTGGAAGGATGTGTTTTAATAGAATGTTCCACCATGGCTAAGTAAAAAATGTAATGGATCTCAATTTATATTTTCATTAAGGTCCTAAAATATTTAATTTCGTTATAAAAGTAAATATACTTGGTTTTAATACATTTGTTATGACAGTAATATTTACTTATAAGCTTATATCTTACATATTTCTGATGAAAACCATTATTACTTTTATTAATGTTAATTTGTAATGATTTTTTGTAAATTTAATATTTATAAACAGCAGGACTATTATAGTCTTCTAATTTAGCCACCATGGGTCAATTGTATCATTAACAGATTATGTATATATATATATATATACACTATAATTCACTATTTGTGATGTCTCATTCGAAAAAGCAAAAAAGTTGTTTGTGTCATTTAAGTGAATAGATACATATAGCCATGTAAAAAATGATCTTACCTAGCATATTTTTGACGACAGTAGTCTATATGATGCTCTATGTATTCCTGTTGTTCCAAGAAAACTTTGCAAAACACACACTGTATAATCTCTAAAATTATGCAAAAATATATACAGTACGTATATACATTACCATATTACATTTCAAATGTGAAATTCTTCTTCATACCTTCAATTGGAACCTTTGCAGTGCTTCCATTAGAGCAAACACTTTTATGTTCATCTAGATATAACTTTGAGCTAAATCCTAAACAGCAAAATGTACAAGCAAATACCTCCATAGCCTTTTTCTCTATGATGGGGACAAAATCCATTTCAACATTTTTATTCAGACTGTCTTCATGTTCTTCTCCAAAATACATCCGTAACTCTTTACCTTCCTGAATTTCAGAGATAGTGCGATAATAAAGATTGCCTTCATGTTGAAACACAAGTAAATTTTGTTCTAAGATACTTTTAGCAGAGTTAATATACCACATCCAGTGTAAAAACTTTGATTGCCCATTATTAAGCACAAATCTTCCACCTTTGATCTTCCAGAAACGTTCTGGAGTATTTAATCCAATGATAGGGCCAAATTGTATACCTTTTGGTATAAATTTCAAGGTATATATTCCAAAATGTCCAAACAACTCTCTTGTTCCCAAAATATCTAGTGGTATTTCTTTAAGCGTTCTGTTAACAGTGCTATCAATGGTATTTCTGTCCAAAATTTGTACAAGCATTCGGCATTTGGTGCAAAAATCTTCATAACCTTCTTGACAATTCTTGCAATCTGTTGGATAAATTTGCTCGTGTTAAAAAAACTTTAAGGCCAGTATAAATTTTAGATTATATATGAAATAAATGCATTATTTAAAATGAAAGAAAAGATTCAACTAATTTAATCATGACCTATTTACTGTATAAAGCTAATATTTATTAATTACATAACTCTAAACTGTATATTAAATTTCAAATAAGCAGGGAAATATTTAATAAATTGTTAAAATAATTATTAATACCTGTTTGCAGCACACACCATTAAAACAACACAATTTAGCTTTTGCAGAAGTTTAAGTTTGTTTAGAGATAAGTTTGTATCTTTCAGAATGCAATTACTATATATAATTAAAATCATTATAATTAACAAAGTGATTTTCTCAGATTTAGATTTGTCTGGATATTCTGTAATTAATAAATTTTGTATGTACATTTTATTCTCATCTAATAAATTATTTACTAATAGATCCATTTCATGTAATAGATCCTATGATGCCACCTTAAATAATAACTCACAGTTGACAGTTTACTTAGTGAAAACGTCTAAAATATTATCTGGACACTTTTTGCAATTTCCATGTTAAACTGGGAAGTATCATATCCTTGAAAATTGGTAATATAAGAGCGACTTTAAGTTATGATTCTCTCTAAATATATTAACAATATAATGCTTCTAAAAAATTTAAATATCACTCAACTTTTACATGCAAGTGGTGTAAACAAAGATGTTTTTCATCACATTGTTTCTTCATAGTACCTTGAATAAAAAGGTGTTATAACAAATTTACAATTGATAAAATTGTAGTTTATACTCATAAACATTAATTATAAAAATGTAGTATTAAAACCTTAAACAATACTTTTAAAATTTTATAAACTAGTATTGGTCTAGTAAAAATTGAAAGTTATTTTGAAATATTTCCTGATATAATTTGTTATTTTAAAAAGTTTTTCGTCCATCTGTTTTATATGAATACAATGTCATATTAAAATTATCGAGCAATATTAATATAATAAATAAATATCTCAGTTTTAATAACATTAACAAATATATATGCACTTACAAAGATATTTATTAGATTCAATTTTTATACCGCCATAAACAATTTCTTCTTTGATATCCGATAATAATAATTCTGTTTCAATATTTACAGTTGCTATTTCATACTCATTTATTTTAACATCTTCAACATAGTCTTTCAATTCGAGTGGATCATTTTCAATACCACTTACATTATTAATACTTTGGTAAAGTATTTTATTGTCTACATAATCACAGTGTGTGTATTCCTCCTTTATGCAAAATGTATTCTCCAAAACTATTGTGTTGTTCCTTTCGTATTTAGCATATTTTGAAGACATTATGATTATTAAAATTTCAATAATTATAGAAATGAAATATACAAGATATGGTAATCATGTCAACAAAGACTACAAAACTTTAAATGTAAACTTCAAATATGAAAACTACCTATAATAGGCAATACAGATGGACCTCTTCTGGCGCATAAAGATAAGAAACATGAATGAGTTATATAAAGGTGAGAATTTCCAATGACAAAAATTTTACTAAAAGACCTATTTTTGAAAAATTAAAGAAAACATATAATAAATAGGCAATTCTTATTTTCGTATTGCAATGAAAAATTATTATTAAATAAATAATTTGAAGACTATGTGGTGCTCTCTCTGATACAGTAACTGAACTTTTGCCATTGTCTGTCGCCAGAAACATTCCTCGGGTTTGAGGCTCGAATAGTGACCAGTGGAAGTTTGTACAATGGTTATTAGATGGCGTATAAGCAAATGTATTGTTTTATATGGAATTTATTGCATTGTAAGGAAAAAATATAAATAAATAATTTAAAAACGTGTTAAATCATTAACTCATCTTCGATGGTAAATGAAAAAGAGTATGATAAAGAACTATTAGGCGATTCACTATGGAAAGAATCTGAAGCAGAGGATAATACAGTTGACAATGTATTTGGAAGGATGTGTTTTAATAGAATGTTCCACAATGGCTAAGTAAAAAATGTAATGGATCGCAATTTATTTTTTCATTAAGGTCCTAGAATATTTAATTTCGTTATAAAAGTAAATATACTTGGTTTTAATGCATTTGTTATGACAGTAATATTTACTTATAAGCTTATATCTTACATATTTTTGATGAAAACCATTATTATTACTTATATTAATGTTAATTTGTAATTATGTTTTGTAAATTTAATATTGATAAACAGTAGGACTATTATAGTCTTCTAATTTAGCCACCATGGGTCAATTGTATTATTAACGGACTATATATAAATATATACTATAATTCACTATTTGTGATGTCTCATTCGAAAAAGCAAAAAAGTTGTTTGTGTCATTTAAGTGAATAGATACATATAGCCATGTAAAAAATGATCTTACCTAGCATATTTTTGATGACAGTAGTCTATATGATGCTCTATGTATTCCTGTTGTTCCAAGAAAACTTTGCAAAACACACATTGTATAATCTCTAAAATTATGCAAAAATATATACAGTACGCATATACAATACCATATTACATTTCAAATGTGAAATTGTTCGTCATACCTTCAATTCGAAACTTTGCAGTGTTTCCATTAGAGCACACACTTTTATGTTCATCCAGATATAACTTTGAGCTAAATCCTAAACAGCAAAATGTACAAGCAAATACCTCCACAGCTGTGTGTTCATTTCTACATTTTTATTCAGACTGTCTTCATATTCCTTTCCAAAATACATCAGTAACTCTTTGCCTTCCTGAATTTCACAGATAGTGCGATAATAAAGATTGCCTTCATGTTGAAACACAAGTAAATTTTGTTCTAAGATACTTTTAGCCGAGTTAATATACCACATCCAGTGTAAAAACTTTGATTGTCCATTATTAAGCACAAATCTCCCACCTTTGATCTTCCAGAAACGTTCTGGAATATTTAACCCAATGATAGGGCCAAATTGTATACCTTTTGGTATAAATTTTAAGGTATATATTCCAAAATGTCCAAACAATTCCCTTGTTTCCAAAATATCCAGTGGTATTTCTTTAAGTGTTCTGTTACCAGTGCTATCAATGGCATTTCTGTCCAAAATTTGTACAAGCATTCGGCATTTGGTGCAAAAATCTTCATAATCTTCTTGACAATTCTTGCAATCTGTTGGATAAATTTGCTTGTGTTAAAAAAACTTTAAGACCAGTATAAATTTTAGATTATATATGAAATAAATGCATTATTTAAAATGAAAGAAAAGATTCAACTA
The DNA here is from genome assembly GCA_031893035.1 of Dermolepida albohirtum. Taxonomy (NCBI): domain Eukaryota; kingdom Metazoa; phylum Arthropoda; class Insecta; order Coleoptera; family Scarabaeidae; genus Dermolepida; species Dermolepida albohirtum. Next base: position 68,465 of record JAVIWB010004675.1, on the reverse strand, counting down.
ATTTAATCATGACTTATTTACTGTATAAAGCTAATATTTATTAATTACATAACTCTAAACTGTATATTAAATTTCAAATAAACAGGGAAATATTTAATAAATTGTTAAAATAATTATTAATACCTGTTTGCAGCACACACCATTAAAACAACACAATTTAGCTTTTGCAGAAGTTCAAGTTTGTTTAGAAATAAGTTTGTATCTTTCAGAATGCAATTAATATATATATATATATATATATATATATATATATATATATAAAATTAAAATCATTATAATTAACAAAGTGATTTTCTCAGATTTAGATTTGCCTGGATATTCTGTAATTAATAAATTTTGTATGTACATTTTATTCTCATCTAATAAATTATTTATTAGCAGATCCATTTCATGTAATAGATCGCATGATGCCACCTTAAATAATAACTCACAGTTGACAGTTTACTTAGTGAAAACGTTTAAAATATTATCTGGACACTTTTTGCAATTTCCATGTTAAACTGCGAAGTATGATATCCTTGTAAATTGGTAATATAAGAGTGACTTTAAGTTATGACTCTCTCTAAATATGTGAGCAATATAATGCTTCTAAAAAATTTAAATATCACTCAACTTTTACATGCAAGTGGTGTAAACAAAGATGTTTTTCCATCACATTGTTTCTTCATAGTACCTTGAATAAAAAGGTGTTATAACAAATTTACAAGCAATGAAATTGTAGTTTATACTCATAAACATTAATTATAAAAATGTAGTATTGAAACCTTAAACAATACTTTTAAAATATTATAAACTAGTATTGGTCTAGTAAAAATTGAAAGTTATTTTGAAATATTTCCTGATATAATTTATTTTAAAAAGTTATTCGTCCATCTGTTTTATATTAATAAAATGACATATTAAAATTATCGAGCAATATTAATATAATAAATAAATATCTCCGTTTTAATAAGATTAACAAATATATATGCACTTACAAAGATATTTATTAGATTCAATTTTTATACCGCCATAAACAATTTCTTCTTTGATATCCGATAATAATAATTCTGTTTCAATATTTACAGTTGCGATTTCATACTCATTTATTTTAACATCTTCAACATAGTCTTTCAATTCGAGTGGATCATTTTCAATACCACTTACATTATTAATACTTTGGTAAAGTATTTTATTGTCTACATAATCACAGTGTGTGTATTCCTCCTTTATGCAAAATGTATTCTCCAAAACTATTGTGTTGTTCCTTTCGTATTTAGGATATTTTGAAGACATTATGATTATTAAAATTTCAATAATTATAGAAATGAAATATACAAGATATGGTAATCATGTCAACAAAGACTACAAAACTTTAAATGTAAACTTCAAATATGCAAACTACCTATAATAATAAATACAGATGGACCTCTTCTGGCGCATAAATGTAAGAAACATGAATGAGTTATATAAAGGCGAGAATTTCCAATGATAAAAATTTTACTAAAAGACCTATTTTTGAAAAATTAAAGAAAACATATAATAAATAGGCAATTCTTATTTTCGTATTGCAAAGAAAAATTATTAATAAATAAATAATTTGGAGACTATGTGGTGCTCTCTTTGATACAGTAACTGAACTTTTGGCATTGTCTGTCGACAGAAACATTCCTCGGGTTTGAGGCTCGAATAGTGAACAGTGGAAGTTTGTACAATGGTTATTAGATGGCGTACAATTGTAAGGAAAAAATATAAATAAATAATTTAAAAACGTGTTAAATCATCTCTGATAATGCGTTCATAAAAATTCCTGGATCTAAAAAAATTTTCGTATGTAATTATGCTCAACCAAATCCTTCAACATTAATCACAAGTTTCCTTCATATTAAATTATATTATTATCCTTCATAATTAAATATTTATAGCTCATTTTCTTAAAAAGGAAGGAGTAATTGTTAAATGGTACCATGGGCAGGGCGATGATTATTTTAAAAATATAGAAACATTAATGTTTGTACCTGTGATTTTAGAAGTAGGTAATGGTTAAAAAACAGAAATAATTGTTTTCTATAATATGTTTTTAAGATATAGTATAATAAATCGTTTTGTAGGGTAAATATTAATAAATAAAAAAATAATTTAAAGATACAATGTCTGCAGATATGGCATTCTTCTTCGGGATGAATATCTGGGTTTGAAATTTCAACTTAATGTGAAAATTGCTTTTTAAATTTTAGAAGTTATTGTATCGTACTGTAAAGAAAAAGATACAACTAAATAATTTAAAAACATATTGGGCCATCTCTCATTAAAAACTGCATGCTTTACTGCAATTTTTATAAAAAGAAATTGCAGTTTGGAGTCAGTTTTATGTATTGGGACTGTTTCGAAACAGTCCAGGCAAAAATCTCATTTTAGAAAGGAGTAGTATAAGTAGAACATTTCGAACGAGTTAGTGATAGGTTTGGTTTTTGAGATTTGCGTGAAAAAGTGTGAATGTAATACTAGCCGAGGACCAAATGCGAACATAATACTGTCTGAGGGGATTAATTCGGTACCTTCTGGTGCCTCAGTAAATCGAGGAGATTTCTTGCGGTTGTAATAATTTCGGAGATATGTAATCTTTAATTTCTAATACAATATTTGAAAAAGAAATAAAATTGCTAGCCACAGACGATAAGGATGTACAAAATGAATTTCAAAAATTTTAAAAACAGATACGTAGATTTTATTGTCACTTGTGGACATATACACCGTAAGCAATTTGCGGTGTCTGTAGTTGGTAGCATAAAAGTCTTCAGATTGGAACATTTCGACCATTTCACTTTTTAGTGTTTGTTTATATCTGCTATTTGTCAATGTTGTCGATCGCTCATTTGCGGTTTTTGTTGTTATATAAACATATTACATTTTGTTAAAAATATGTTTATATGAAGATATTAGCGCAATGGTGTTTAAAGTACAACAAGATGCTCATTGTTATGGCTCATTTTCGAACTGGTACACTAAACGAAAATGGGTCATGAACGTATTCATTGCGATTGTGTTTCCAGCAATTTTCGACGAAATATTCTGATAAAGAAATAATGCTTGGCACGTTTGAAGATCACTAAAAGATTTATAGAAACCACTAGAGCTTTAAAATGATAACTCCTAATTTTTTAAATAATTAAATTTTGTTGTTGTCAATCTATTGTATAATGCAAGTTGAATAATTGAATTGAACTGACTAAACTTATGGATAAAACTCATAACATTACATTTCTCTGTATTTAGAATAAGATTATTAGTATGTAACCAAGCCGTTATGGTGTCAATGTTGTATTATAAATGTCGAACTTTCGTGTAATCTTGTGGCAGAAACGATTTGATAGTGTGTCAAAGAAAGATGCGGATTTTATCGCATTAAAACGAATTTGTAGTGATAGAGAGTGCGCAGATCCATTAAGTATTAACAAACATTAGATGTCGAACGATTGTTCTTTTTATATAAGAATATTTTCACGGTGAACTCAGTTATATAATTGTGGAAACATATTTGATGTTTCAAATATTTAACTGATCTTATCCTGTTTGCGATTACACTGAAAACGCTACTTAAAGGGAGGGTGTTTCACGTTTCATAAATTATATATAACTATTTACTTTATTTTATTTACTTACTATCAAGTGTACGCTTGTAGTGCGCCCACCATATTCCTCAATTTACTTACAAGACATAGGACAGGCCTGAGTGGCCCGCTCGTTCATAGAAATTGATTTTAAAAAGTGCTCTGAGAAGGAAAAAGGTTGAAAACCGCTGGCTTAGAGCAAGAAGACTACGCTTAATGATTACCGGTTTACCTTAGGATAAGAGGAAGTAAAACACATTATTTGCCTTTTCATGATTTTATTACCATTTAATTAGTTTTATGATTTCAACACATATTACACATTATGTACACATGTTTGCTAGTGGAATGCCAATAATATTATACACCTTTTTTTAAACATTTATATTTTATTATTTCACAACTTAAACATGTATTTTGAGAGTGAAGTGGTAGTAGTATGAAATATTTACATGCATACGTATTGTAATTGACTAGAATCATTAGTTTTAAAAAGTGGACATTAGATTTAATCATATACAATTTGTTTATATTAACAATTATAAAAACTATCTCATTAAAAGTTTTTATGTACAATATTTTAGGAATTCTTTTCTCATTTGATCTATAAATTAAAGTTAATCGAGGTACGTTTATAAAAATACTTGAACATTAACACTAATTTACATTTAATAACATTCTTTTTATTTTATAATTAACGATCAAATAAAATATCACAGTTTCAAAATTATTTACATAAGTAATGCTAATTGAAATTTGAATAATAAAGATATTTAAATAATTAATAAAATCTTGATTAGACGAGGAGAAAGATTATCTTTCTCACGTTATGTAAAGCACATAGTAATGAAAATATACATGTGTTTAATTTTAATAAAATATGAAAAATTGTGTTTCGTTATTTGCTGATATTCAGTTGTGAGAAAGTACTTTTATACTCTAGATAGCCATGCAATTTTTTTGCAAACTCAAGTTGGCAGTACAAAAGAAATCCATTATTTTTCCATATATATATATATATATATATATATATATATATAAGTATCGCGTTCATAGATGGCGTTCGAATAAGATTTCGCACTAAACGAACTTCTCAGACAGTTTTGTGATTACTTGACTTAATATTGTTTGAGCGCGCGTCAAAGATTGACACCAGCAAAGTTAAAATACGCCATATTTTACAGTTTTTCTTCGATAAAGGCGAAAACGCAAGCCAGGCGGCTAAAAATGTGAATAGTGTTTATGGTCCTGATACTGTAACAGTCAATCATGCGCAATTTTGGTTTCGTCGATTCCGTTCCGGTAATCTTGATGTCAAAGATGCACCACGCTCTGGAAGGCCAATTGTCGAAAATATCGATAAAATAATGGAAATCGTCGAGTCCGACCGTCATGTAAGCACTGTTTCGATTGCCCAGGAGCTAAACATTGCACAAAAAACCGTTTGGAACCATTTAAATAAGGTTGGATACAAAAAGAAGCTTGATGTATGGGTGCCACATGATTAACGCAAAAGAACCTCATGGACCGAATACATCTGCGAATCGCTGCTAAATCGCAACAAAATCATCCGTTTCTGAAGCGGATGGTTACTGGTGATGAAAAGTATATTACGACAACGTCAAGCGAAAACGGTCTTTTTCGAATCGTAGTAAGCCGGCGCAAACGGTGGCCAAGCCAGGCTTGACGGTCAGGAAGGTTTTGCTGTGTGTTTGGTGGGATACGTGACATTTGCATCTACTATGAGCTGCTTCCCTACGGCCAAACTCTTAATTCGGACCTGTACTGTCAAAAATTGAACCGTCTGAAGGAAGCAATCGCCCAAACGGCCAGCTTTGGCCAATAGGATTTGAGGAACTGTGTTCCATCAGGACAACGCCAGGCCACACACATCGATAGTGACTCGCCAGAAGCTCCAGTTTGGTTGGGAGGTTCTTATGCATCCACCTTATAGTCCGGACCTAGCACCAAGTGATTACTACCTGTTCCTGTCTATGGCGAATGATTTTGCTGGTGAAAAATTCGCCTCAAGAGAAGCTTGTGAAAATCGACTGTCCCAGTTTTTTGCCAATAGGGTAGAGGGTTTCTATGAGAGAGGCATTATGAAATTACCTTCAAAATGGCAACAAGTTATAGAACAAAACGGTGCATATTTGACCTAAGTCGGATCACTTCTAACTTTTGCTAAATAAAACCTTTAATTTAATGCAAAAATAATGGATTTCTTTTTACTAGACCTTATATAAAAGATTAGGTTGGTATTAGTATATTTACAAGTAAATAGTATACCGTTCGAGGGCTATATGTTCAGTCAATGAAGAAATTATGTAACAACGAGAAAGTGGAAGGTATTGTACTAGTCGATTAGTTGAAAGAGATACGAATATCGGGTATTCTCACGTACACAAACTACAAAATTGAAGAAATTGTATCGTTGAGGTCTTAAATTTGTCTTATTTGTGCAGCGCAGCGATCGCGTTTTGTCATGGAAATGTGCTCAATATGAATAAAAATGAAACAGACTATTTGTTAAATGCACGAATTACGAGAACTGTTCTCTTTCCGCTGAGCCAGTCCAACAGACCATTATATTTTGCTGTCAATTTTCTTTAGCTTTTAATTTAGTTAACCACGGTGAGAGCTGAAGAAAGCGTTTTGAAATAATAATTTAATATCAATAACCATAATAATAGTAATAATAATAATAATAATAATAATTATTATTATTATAATTAAGTGGTTCAACATAAAACTAGAAGAAACGAATTGTCTTAATAGAACAAGGTTAACAAAATATCATCCATTACATTTGTTTCTGCATCGAACGAATCACTACATTCAGAAAAGTATGAGGCACAGGTCTGAAAAATATATACAGTTTGTCGCAGAGAAAACCGAACTTTTTTAAAATAGTAATTCTTAGGGGCGGCATCTATTAAAAAAATATGCATTGGTAAGATAGATTTTTCGCCAATGTTATGTCAAAATATCGTGACATTTGCATCATTAGAAGTAGAGAAATAGCTCATAAAGTAACAGTGTGTATTTAGTATTGGTCGAAAAATGAATTTTGAACAAAAAGCAAATATCAAGTTCTGTTTTCAACTTGGTAAATCGCTAACTGAAACATTTAATTTGATGAAACAAGTGTATGGTGATGCGTGTTTATCACGTACGAATGCGTATGAATGGTATAAACAATTTAAAGACGGTCGTACGGACATAAATGGCGACGAACATCCTGGTGTAAAAATATCTATGGTTACGGAAACTTGCGCGTGAATTTATCAGAAATGAGCCGAAATCCTCATTGGAATATATGGGATTGGAGTTAAATATTGCCAAAGATTCAATTTATCGCATTTTGACATAGCATTTGGTACTAAGAGAGATTTGTGCAAAGTAACACACAAGTTAACTGATGATCGAAATTTGCTCCGAATTCTACATTGTACAGACTCAAAAAAGGGCGAACATTTCAGGTATTCTGTTGTAACTGGCGATGAGACGTGGTGTTTTCAATATGATCCAGAGACTAAGCGTCGAAGCTCTGAATGGAAGCATCCAAGCGAAGGAAGAGCGAAAAAAAGTCGTTTGGAGAAGTCAAAATGAAGACAATGTTGATTTGTTTCTATGATTTAAAAGGCATAGTGCACAAAGAGTTTGTACCAACTAGTGAACCAGTCAATGTTGTATATTATTTTGGTGTTGTGAAGCGTCTTTTGGCGTGTATTCGGTTGTTACAAATGTGTTCGTTTTTTCCTTCTCAATATCGCACCTGTGTGAAATGTGCATCTTTTTGGTGAAAATTATTATTGTACTTGTAGAAAAGGGTATTTATTTTGAAGTGTGTACCTGCTCCATTTCTTGGAGAGGTTATACACCTGTCCTTGTCTCGCCTATGGAAATGCTGTCGGCAAGATATATTCGGCAATTTACCTCTTTCAATTTAAAAAGGGATTAAATGCAGCAGCAACAACGCGAGAAATTAATCAGACGTTCGGTGAAACCACGTGTAATGAACGCACATTACGGCGATGGTTTAAAAAATTCAGCGAGGGAAATTTTGATTTGGAAAATGAGCCTCGCAGATATGCGCGTAGCACCGTTAATGGCGACGAGCTGCGTGTAGAAGTTGAAAGTAATCCGTCGACAACAGTGCGTAGCCTTGCAGAAACATTTCAAGTGTCCATTGCCACCATTAGTCGTCACCTTTCTTCGATTGGTAAAGTGAAGAAACGCGATCGATGGGTGCTGCACCAATTAACGGAAGCCAATAAGCTCCGTCGATTAGAGGTGGCTACCTCTTTGGCTAATCGACAGAAAGTTGAACCGTTTCTTCATCGAGTGGTAACGTGTGACGAAAAGTGGATACTTTATGATAATCGGAGACTATCAGGACAATGGTTAGATCGAGGTGAAGCACCAAGACAGCGTGCACGAGCATCACTTCACCCGCGAAAGATTATGGTGACTGTATGGTGGACCAGTAAGGGTATTATTCACTATTCATTTTTGTAACCTGGTGAAACCATCACGGCAGCGCGCTATTGTGCTGAACTGGAAACTATGCATGGAAAATTGAGTCGCTTGCAGCCCTCACTAGTCAATAGACATGGTCCCAAAAATCTTCATGATAATGCAAGACCTACACGATAGACAATCCAAAAACTTTCGGAATTTGGTTACGAAATTCTCCCTGACCGGGAGTCTGTAATAGCAGTGTTTGAGCAATGTGTGACTCGTCAAAACCTAGATTTCTTTTCAAAGGGAATTTTTCAGCTTCCAGGCCGCTGACAACAAGCTATTGATGTAAATGGAGACTATTTTGCAGAATAAATATTTATATTTTTTTAAATTTAGACTTTTTTTATTCCTTACAAAATCGGACATTTCATATGTAACAACCTGATACTTGTTCGGAAAGATTATACAGAGCGACACAATATTGCAGCAAAAATTATATACCAAGAATTTGCACTCGAATGTGAACTCGTAAAAAAATAATATTTTACAAAGACACTCCAGAAGGTGTCCTTAAAAATAGTGATTATAAGCCATACTGGGACGGGATAATGCACACACAAATAGACGAATTACTAGTAACAAGTCTGACATTACTATATCAAATTATACAAATATTATACAAAGAGGACAAGAAAAAATAGGAAAATGAACACCACCTGCAATCGAATTAAAAGAGCTTTGGAATCAAGGAGCAATAACAATAGTGCCGACTATGATGCTGACACATCATAGTCGGCACTATTGTTATTGCTCCATTTGTTGAAATTGTTTTATTGTAATACCTGTTACTGATAACAGGTATTATAATAAAACAATTTCTCTGTCATATACGAACTTTAGAAATAAGTTCACACACACACACACACACACACACACACACACACACACACACACACACACACACACACACACACACACACACACACACACACACACACACACACACACCGCACTTTAGATGGAAACCGCGTTATAAGGATCTTAGAATTAATACAAGTCAGATTAATTCATATCGCGTTATATGCAAACTACTGCCACGTTATATGACAATCGCGTCATAGGAGATTCCGAATTAATATAAATTAGCTTAGTTTGTATAAAATACATATATAAAAACCACGTTAAGTGAAGTAGATTGATTTACGAGTATATTACCTATTTAGCAGTAGGCGATATTATTTTCATCTTTTAAACGGCTTGAAATTTCACGCACAAGAGATATAACTTTCTGTTTAACTGTTTTCTACTTTCATTTGTTTTGGTCATTATGCAAGTCTAGGTTTAATTGTTATGTTCAGGTAAATATTACAGCAAATATAGGATTTTATCACGATGTTTTCTAAGGTTATATACAAATTAAATGAGTCAAAAAATGTTATTCAACATACGTCTGAACGCATTTAATAATTATCTTTTGCAAAATTAAAAGAGGGCAACGCTTCATCGTTTGTTCATTCTAAAATAAATTGCCTGGTAAGTGAAAATTATGAACACGATGCGCACTCCTTACAAAAATAAGATTCACTATTAGTTTCAACCGCTAAAATTTAATACATTGGACACGTAATGCCAATGATACCCTTTTTAAGCAGTTTGAGTTGGAATGTTTTTGTATGAAAAACGCATTTAAGAGTACCGTGTTATATACAGTACGGCTGTAGCAATTTGTCTTTCGTGTTATATAGAAATCGCGTTATAGGAGGATTGACTGTATTAGAAATACATGTTATGTGTATTTAGCAACTCAATTTCAATATGTTTAGTTCAATACTCTTGTAGGGTTTTCTATAGTTTATATTTTAGGTTTAAACAACATTTCTTTTTAGAATTTTTAGTGTTCTTTTATAATAATATTGTATAATTTTTAAAATTATCTATTTATCTACAGTATTGTGCAAATTAATGGAATCATGACTATTTTTTTAGTTTTCTGCATGTGGCAACATTGTTAGGTCAGTTCTGACAGTAGTTTTATGTCAAAAAACATAACCTATATCACCGGGAACACATTACACAGTTATTCAGTGCGTTTTAGAGAGTTTCTTCACATATACTCTTTCAAAGTTCAAAATTTGATTTATATTGTGCTTTTACCGGTTGTTCGCGATAAGGATATCACGCCCAGAAAACGTGAGAAGATTGTGACATTAAGTGAGCACACTTCAATGACACAGAGATATATTGCTCAGGAACGTGGTGTTAGTCAAGGAGCAGTAAGCAAGATCCTAAAGCAAAAAAGGAATACTAGAATAGTTGAAGTGAAACGAGCGGGAAAATGTGGGAGAAAGAGGAAGATGATACCCCGGGATGTCACTTTTTTGGTCAGTAATGGCAAGTTGAACCCAAGAAAAACTAGTTTTGAACTACAAAAAGACTTAGCCGACGCTGGAGTGAAAGTGTATGACTCGACAGTTCGTAGGAGACTTTTAGAGTCTAGAAGAAAAGCCATTCGACCACAGAAGAAGCAACTCCTCACTCAACGAATGATGCAGCAGAGGCTTATTTGGGCCAAGAAATATGCCGGATGGAATGAGGAAGACTGGAGAAAGGTGTTGTTCTCAGACGAGGCCCATTTTTTGGTGCAGGGGCAGCGATCAAAATTCGTGAGAAAAAGTGGAGATGAAAAACTCACTGCAGCTCATATCGATCAGACTGCCAAACATCCTGTAAAGAAGATGTTTTGGGGATGTTCTTCGTACATGGGGACTGGATCACTAGTGTCTATAGAAGGCATGATGAACAGCCAGAAATATAAAGAGCTACTGGATAAGTATTTGGGAAAAGATCTAAAGAAATGTGAGCCAAACGGAGGTGCAATTTTCTAACAGGACTCAGCTCCATGCCACAAATCGAAGGTTATGGTAAAATATGTTAAGGAAAAAGGAATAACTCTCCTCGACTGGCCGGGCAATTTTCCAGACTTAAACCCAATTGCAAATCTGTGGCCCATTTGTAAGGCTAGGTTACATAAAATGGACTGTACAACGAAGACAAAATTGATAGAAGCAGTAATTCAGGTGTAGTTTCGGGACGAGAAAATAAAGGAAAACTCAAAAATTAATAGATTCCACACCGAAAAGAGTTCAGGCTGTCATCGCAGCCAAAGGAGGGCATATCTCTTATTAAATTACTAGTAATTTATAATTTTATACCATCTCATCGTGATTATATGACAAATAAACGGTTTTCTTAGTTATATTGTGTTTGATTCTATTAATTTGCACAATACTGTGTGTATAGATTGTAATATTCATAAAAGGTTACTAAATAAATTCTTAAATATGTTACCTTTGTACAGAATTTGTTTTAATTATTTTAAGAATAGTTTTTAATTTTTTTAAATAACGTATTTGTTGTTTAAATAACGATTAAATTTTCAAGTTACTACTAAAAGTTATGTTGACGTTTTATTTTATTTGAGTTACTCTTTAAAACGCTCTAACATCCACATTTTATACAATTGGATGACTAACTAATGAACGATTGCCTACTAACTCCCACTGAGTTAACATAAAACTAATCTGGAATGCGAATATTCTCAATGAATATTAAATTCCAAGTCTCCTTGTCGTTCTCATATTATTTCACTTATCTTAAAAGTTGGAATATTCGAAATGAATTTTCATAAAGAAATTATAGTCATTATTATTAGGTAGGAACTGTAGCACCGGCAAAATATTTTACTGTGCTTCCCCAATTTCCTGTCACTCGTAGGACTTGTTCTAATTCGTAAGGCTAGCTTTTTCGGGCTACATGACAATCTACTTCATATTGATTGGGACTTGACAAGCGTAATAATGTTTAAATTATGCTTAACGGATTCCACATGAAACTCTATGATATATTTGAATCCTAAATATCTCTATTGGTTCATCAAGGGGATTATTACGATTCTAAAACTAACACAGCAGTGTAATGGTAAATGGAAGTATTCCAACAGCAATACTCACTATATAATTCGTGCACGGACAAAACTTTCAATATCAGTCGATTACAAAGCATATATGAGGAAAGTCAAGCAAATTATTAGATATAATCCTGGTTGTACATAGTCTTATATGCAATCATGACAAGGTACTGTTCGGATTCCTAGTATTATGCGCAAAGAATTGGATGAGATAATCCTCAACATTATTAATTCCTTTGCTCAATATTTTTCTAGTCTGTAAAGAAGTCCGGTATATACATACTCTTCAAGGGCTTCTCATACAGAATCTCCTCTTGGATTTCTCTAATATCTGATCCCAAGTTGGTGAATATTGTGCCTTCTTTCTCGAATAAGTACACATCTGTGATGATTCGATCCCTAGTCTTCTGATTGATGCTCGAAATATTCTTGTAGCTCTTTTGATGAAAATCATTAATACTTCTATTCCCACATTTGTCCTTCCTAAACTGTGGGAACTTGTGAATTGTTCTTGTTTTCAAGATAGGTGACAAATGGAAAGTAACACGCTATCGTTCCATTGATATTATTTCTAATTTTGCTAAAGTATACGCGTAATCTTTATATAATTACATATTTCATAATATTCATTCCTATATTTCGTGGCAGCATGGTTTTTTCTCTGGAAGCTCTACTGTGATTAATCTAGTAACTTTCAGACAATATGTCAGCGACATTATTGATTGTCAGGACCAAGTTGACTGCATTTATTTTTATTTTCTCGTGCATTTGATACTAATGATCATAGAGTGTTTCTAAATAAACTTTTGTATTTTGCTTTTCTTCTTCTCCTTGCTTTTTTAGTCTTACGGGGTTCTACCTGGACAATAGCATCAACTATATTTTCTATAGTAGCTACTCATTTAATGTTTTTATATCTGCATCCAGGGTTCACCAAGGTTCGAACCTTGGTCCATTGTCATTCCTACTTTTTATAAACGACTTACAAGTTGGCTCCTAATGCCTTAGGTTATGATGATATTAAAATTTTCAATGTGGTATCGTCTAATCCGCATGTTATGCACTTACAGAAGAGTATTAGTTTTATCATTAATTGGTCTATTTATTAATCGTTTACCTGTAAATACTGATAAACGTTTTGTTATGTCTTTTATTAGAAAATTAATACCATTTCCTTTCTTTCATTCTATAAATGGATATACATATGTATACTTTTGAAAACTAATTCAGTGGAAGATCTTGGAATACTATCCGGTAATTGCTTAAATTTCAAATTACATGTTCAGCATATGTGTCTCTCAGAAGTTAAAAAAACATTAGGATTTATTTTGCTGTGTAGCAAGTTCTTCAATAACGCTGATATCAAAACATTATATTTTGCCTTTCTTCGAAATAAGCTTCGAAGGTTCTATTATTTAGTATCTTTTTTAGGATATTCAAAAGTTTTCCGTAGAAAAAATTTAAAGTAGATTTTCAAAATTTTTGTGTTTCAGCTTCTGATATTTATCCAGATAGAGGAATCGAGTGTATTGCTTTATATACTGGACTGGAACAACATAGCATTTAATCTTTGTCGGATGTTTTTGCATAAATTATCGATCAGATTGACTGTTCTGACTTGTGTTCGCAATTAATTTAAATATTTCCCGTATGACCTTTTGACAATTTTCTACACTTGTTCACGTCCGGTAAGCATAGTTCATGTCCGGTAAGCAGGAGTTCAAGTATCACTGGAGCACAAGAAATTTTTTTAAAATTTTTGCAACGTATATACGATGTAAAAAGGGCTTTTATGAATAATAGTAAATTAAAAATTTGCGAATTTTCGTGGTGTTTGGCAATACACGATATTTGTCAATTTCAAATTTAAATTTTTTCAGTATCTGTTAAATATTTTGTACTTATTAAAATTTAATGTAAAAATGCCTTAAATGACTTTGTGCGTTAAACTTGCCTTATGACATTTGTTCTTTAATATCTATTATTTAACGGAATAAATACTGTTAAGTGTCTATTCGAAATCAGTAGATTTTAGTAGTTGTTCTCACAATCGGTTGACTTTTTTATTATCTACATACCTTACGGTATGGAAATTAAATAACGAGACTGAGCTCATTCCATCGTGCAGTCACATCGGACGAGGCTGTGCTTGGAATGTCACTGACCTTGATATTTCCCAAGCAACAACCCGTAGCTTCATCTCTCTATTTGCTTTAGTTTACTTTCGAACTTTAAATGTAGAGGACACTGTTACTTAGTAGTTCCGTGATAATTGCTGACATAAAAATCGAGCAGCGAATTAACATGAAATTTCTAGTTAAATTAAAAAAATCGCCAACAGAATGTTTACAAATGTTAAAGGAGGTGTTTGGTGATAATGTTATGTCGCGTGCGTCAGTGTTTGAATGACACACGGGGTTTTCTGAAGGTTGGAAAGAGGTCGAAGATGATGAACATCTTGGTCGACCTGTGACTGCAAGAACGGAAGGGAACGTTCAGAATATTAATGAATTGTGCGGAAAGACGGACATTGAGCATTCAGATGATTGCCGATATGGTAAACATTAACAAAGAAACAGTAGGACACATTTTGAATGATGAATTAAACATGACAAAAGTTTGTGCAAAAGTGTTCCAACTGTGAAGCAGTTTTTAGCGGGTAAGCGCATTGCTGTGCTTAATCATTCTCCGTATTCACCAGGTCTCACACCATGTAACTTCTACCTGTACAAAAGTGAAAAGTGCATTAAAGGGTATGCATTTTCAGTCTGTTGAATATGCAAAAGCAAAAACGGCAAGTGTTGAAGAGACTGACAACTGATGAACTACAACATTGTTTTGAACAACGAAAGACACCTATACAGCAGTGTATTAGATAGGGGAGGAGATATGTTGAAGGAGATAAAAGTTAAGTATAAGTTTATTTGCAATAAATAATATTACTCACAACAGTCTCGTTATGTAATTGCTACACCTCGTATGTTATTTTTATAATCCAAGCGGATTCAATTGAGAAATTAAAGCAGATTCAACGATTTTTAGGTATTCCTATACAAAAGAATTGTAAAAATTAGGTTTTTCTATTGCTGGTAAACTTAAGAAAGCATTTCAATATTCCGTACAATAATTTGTTTGAATAAACAATTGAAATGCTTCATTAATAATTTCTAAATGTGTAACCATACCACTTATTACTTTTATTACATTTCTTTTTAAATCACAAGATGTAAATCACTGCAATTTTTAAACATTAAATTATGAAAGATTATTATGTGTTGAACAAATAAATACGTTGCTAGATAAAATTCTGAGAAATACTGCTGAATTGTAGGTTTTTGCTAAAGTACGTAGGCTCTACACGAAGGGTTTCTCAACATATGTTAGATGCAGATGATAGATTATTTCTAAAGTTACATTAGTCGGACGAATTCACACACAAACGACTTCCTTTGAATCGATTAAATAGTTTAGTTGGATTAGTATCACACATGATCGGTTTAACAGAGGTGAACAAGGTTGGTACAATTTTTCTCATACGAAGTGTCTTCAATTTACAAGGTTAATGTAGATAGTTTTGGATCTACGTAATAAAATAATTTGCCCTAAAAATAAAGTTTAGTAATCTTCCGTTATCTAACTGACAAGTTTTAACCATATTCTTTTTATTATTTTAATTTATGTCTTTGCAAAAAGAATGCAAAAAATAAACATTAAATTAAAAAAGTTCAGAAGAAATACTTACATTGGGCTGTTTAGAATATAAAATCGTTTTTTTCTCGCCATAGTAGTTAGTTGAATTTTTCATTGACTGATTTCTAAAGTTTATCAAACTATAAGTGGCTCGTGAGATGTCTCGATAATCCGGAAAAATGTATAATTCACAACGCCGGATTAAGTTAGCGCGGGCTCCGTAGCATATATCTGTCTGTAGCATGTATTAACAATGCGTTTGATTTAGGATATCAAATAAAACAGCAATTTTAAAGTCTTTTCTCGATTTAAGGTGATCAAATGTAGAGATAACAGTAATGAAATCTCCAAGTAAATCACATTCAACGTTTATTAAGGTGAGGTCATTTAGACGATTTTGGATCAACATAATCCTTAACTCATTTTTAATTTTTATTTAATATATATATATATATATGCCGTGAGTAATCGTCAAAGATAAATAAATACCTATAATTATTTCTACATTTGGTAAATACAATTCTAATGAATTTTCCTATAAAATTGCAGTTCCAGAGTGTCATGTTTTTGCTGTCAATAGCATCAACTATCAGGTCGGCTGAAAAGTCCCCGGTCTGACAAATAGATGACGTTACTGTTATTAAATTCATATGTTTTTTAGATAGTACTAACCTTCAAACGAAACGCGTCAAAATTTGACAGCAATCCGACCATTAGTTACTGAGATATTGGGTTGAGTGAAGCTACTTTTGTTATTTAAAAAAATGGAAAAAAAAAAGAATTTCGTGTGCTGATAAAGTACTGCTTTTTGAAGGGAAAAAATACCGTTGAAGCGAAAGCATGGCTGCGCCAGGAAAATCAACCATAATTGATTGGTATGCTAAGTTTAAACGTGGTGAAATGAGCACCGAAGACGGCGAACGCAGTGGACGACCAAAAGAGGCTGTCACCGACGAAAACATCAAAAAAGTTCGCAAAATCATTTTAAATGACCGTAAAGTAAAGTTGATCGAGACAGCCTAAAGATATCAAAGGAACGTGTTGGACACATCGTGCATGAATATTTGGGCATGCGGAAGCTCTGTGCAAAATGAGTGCCGCGCGAGCTCACATTCGATCAAAAACAACAACGAGTTGATGATTCTGAGCTGTGTTTGAAGCTGTTAAATCGTAATAAAACCGAGTTTTTGCGTCGATATGTGACAATGGATGAAACATGGATTCATCACTACACTCCAGAGTCCAATCGACAGTCAGCGGAGTGGACTGCACGCGATGAACCGGCTCCAAAGCGTGGAAAGACGCAACAGTCAGCTGGAAAAGTTATGGCGTCAGGTTTTTGGGATGCGCATGGAATAATTTTCATAGATTATCTTAAAAAGGGCCAGTCCATCAACAGCGACTATTATACAGCGTTATTGGACCGTTTGAAGAACGAAATCGCAAAAAAACGGCCCCATATGAAGAAGAAGAAAGTGCTGTTTCACCAAGACAATGCACCGTGTCACAAATCAATGAAAACAATGGCCAAATTAAGTGAATTGGGTTTCGAATTACTTCCCCATCCACCGTACTCTGCAGATGTGGCCCCCAGCGACTATTTCCTGTTTGCAGACCTCAAGAGAATGCTCGCCGGGAAGAAATTTAGCAGGGATGAGGAGGTGATCGCCGAAACTGAGGCCTATTTCGAGGCTAAAGACAATTCGTACTACAAAAATGGTATCGAAAAGTTGGAGGAACGCTATAATCGGTGTATCGCCCTCGAAGGCAACTATGTTGAATAATAAAATCGAATTTTGCCAAAAAACTGTGTTTTACTATGGTAGACCGGGGACTTTTCAGTTCGACTGATACATTTCTTAATATCTTCTACATTATATAGTGCATCAGACACGAAGACAACATTAAGGAATTTCGCTGTAGGTTTTGTGGTGTTATCAACTTGCCATACGTAATGTATAGTGTAATGCAACTAGCGCTCACTTTTAGAAATAAACTAAAATTATTAATAATTTATTAGAGATTTCGTCCAGTAGGTAGTAGTAGGGGGCACGCCGAAACGCAGAGACCTTTTCATTTATTTCTCCTACTACGTGACCAACAAATAACTCGATGAGATTGTGATTAATGTGAGCATATTATATTCAAAAATAATTTAATATGTTTTTCTATCATTTGCAAATTCCTCGTTTTTCATTTGCAAATATATAAGTTGGTCTATGAGAAACAAAATCAAGTGTATATATATATATATGTACATATTCTGCACACCTTAATAATGATTTTGAATGTTGCATTATTGATTATACATAGTAATTAAGTTGTTTGTTATCAGTTGCAGTAACGTTATTGACAATAGTAGCTCAGCGTGAATTGTGAACTAACCGGACTGGCTTTCCCGGAATTAACTAAAATATGTACAAAATGCCACCAACGTATCCCTTCATTACCGAATACAAAAGACACCGTACAACGTTTGCTAGTGCATGTAAAGCTAATACACGTATTGTTTAATGTATTCAATTGTATTATGAGCTTTTCTTTTATAATGTACCTTTTATGGATTATTATTTTGAGTAAGTTTAGAAACAGTCTGTAATGTTAATGGTCTTCTTCAAGGTTCAATCGCGTAGTAGTTTTAATAATCAATCTATCGCTCTTCATGCTGCTCTCTTCTACAGTATTTGATTCTTTTTCTTCACTTTATTTGTATAGATTGGAACTTTATTGGTACCTAATTTCGCGATAATGTTCAGGTAAAAATAAATCAGTCATAAAGGCACGTATGAAGGCAGTCATCATATACATATTAGTTATTGTTGAGATAGAAAAAATACCACCTAAAATTAAAGGAAAAACTAAGACTTGAAAACCACGATAAATTTTGAAAAAGTCAAATTTCATAAAGAGTACATAGAAGAAAAATGTGTCAGAAAGAATACTGGATTGATCTAAAAAATTCCAGAAAAATTCTTTCGTAAGGGCTCCAAACGAATTCTAAAACAGTGAAATATTGCAAGGCTAGAATTAATGAAGAAACTGAGTCAAAAATATCTACATACATATAAAGAAATTAGAAAAAAGAGACAGAGTCAATTAGATAAAGAAGTTAAAAATATATAGAGTCGTATAAAAACTAAGAATTTAAACTTCTACTATGAAACAAAAGTAAGTTAAAGAACAGACCCTGAGATGATCTTACTGAAGTGAAAATTTAAAGCTTTGCCGAATACTTTAAAGAACTATTAAATGAAACTGCAGAAGAAACGAGTAAAATCGAGTATGAATGGAAATGGTAACAAGATAGCCTGAAAGAAGAAAAGAAAACTGTAAGAATACCAACAAAAAAGGAAGTATCGGACTGTGTAAAAGAATTAAAGAATAATAATAGTAGTAGTTAGAATAATATTTCATCAGAAATTTTAAAACATGGTGACGAGACATTAACTGCAAGAATGTATAATGGAAATATTCAATGCAGATTGTGTAATAAACTTTTAGAAACGATCAACCATATCTTGTAAGGCATTATACGAGGCAAGCCATTGGTAGATAATCTAAAGTAGATTCTACAATGTAGAGCAGCCGACCCGGGCAAGTTGACTGCTGTAATTACCGCAGTGAGCAATGGAAAGAATACAAAATAAACTAAATTAAGGGGAAACGCACCACCAAAATTAAGAATTTTCCCTGTTCTGAATATATGAGGTTGAACAAATATTATTATTGTGCAGGGTTACGAAAATAAATAGGGACATTCTTGAGTGGGGGCTGCATAAACATGCAGAATTTTTTCTAATGAGGCATCTATTAAATAGGCGAGCTATTTAATAGACATATTCGACAAACTTAACTCACTTGATCTTTAAATTCAGGAAAATAATACAAATATATTTGATTTAAGTAAAAAGGTCGAGACTTTTTCTAAGAAAATCTACTTTTGGAATAACAAATTTAAAGAAAACTGCTTCGAGATGTTTCGTACAATGTGTGAATTTGTCCAAAATTACCTGCAGGAAGAGAATCACAAAATGGTGTTGCTAATTTAGTGTCATTTAGAAAATTTGAGCACTAATTTTTACAAATATTTTTTCGCAGAAGAAGCCAATAAATTCTAAGATTTTACCTGTTTAATGAATCTATTTAAGGGCAGAAAAAAATCAAAATTTGGCTTTAGATCTTAAACAAATTTGTGGAATGAACGGTCTTGTATTTATTCGTTTATTACAGCAAAAGAAGGAACTCAGAGAGTATAGCTCGAAAAGCAAATTTGGATGGACGGATTGCGAACATAATGTTTTATTTGAATTTCAGTTACGATGATTTAGTTTTGATTATAAAGGGCGCAGAAAAAATAATCTCCGAATATTAAACGTAAATAACAGAGATACCTTATAAGCTATTCAAAAATTTATTTCGCAATTTGAAAGAACTTTTTTGCCATTTTCTTTTACATATATGTCGTACTTTATGTCGTGGTTTACGTTGGTAGACTTGGGTGACAGGTAGTGAGCACGCGTACACACGGCGTCACTCACACAACAAAACTCCTATTTAGTGGACAATTTAGGTTAAAGTTACTTACAGAAAAATCATTTTCTTATGGATTACCAATTTAAGAAGAACGGGATGAAAGAAACCACGTGGCAGGTTTCGTGGCGTTCGAGAACCAGAGAACATCGGTGCAGTGAGCACAAACTCCTCAACAATCGGTTTGTAAGCATGCAGTAGCTATGGGGCTATTTGATCGATACCTGAAGGCTCGAGTCTACCAACGGAAGCTGCGAATACTGGATGACTTGTAAGCTGCCATTTCTTAAGAAATCGAGGCAAAATCACTAGATATATGTAACTAAGAGACCAATGCAGAACTCCAGGGACGTACCTCATCTTTGCTTATAAAGGGAATATTGACATTTTGAGGAAATTATTTTCAAAATCAAGCGATGATGCACGTGAAGTATAGGGTACGGCTACGAAACTTGCTGATTTGAAAGGTTAATAAAACAAAAAAATATATTTATCGTTTTCATTTTTTTCTTGTATTTCAACATAATTGGAAATTAAAATTACACGGTTTTAAAAATAATGTCAAGCAAGTGACGATCCTTGTTGTCAATACACTGAGTTACTCGATTTCCGAAGTTTCGATCGACTTTTTCGTCCCATGATTATGCCGGCTATTGCTTGGTGAATATTTTCCTTCAAATGATTTAGGGTTCTTGGACGATTGGTGTAAACAATGGATTTCAGATATCCTCATAAAAAGTAATAGCAAGAGGCTAAATCAGGTTGGCGCGGAAGATTGCCCTTCCAGGAGATCAAGCGCTCGGAGAAGTTTATACGAAAAACATGCATTGCAATCTGCGATGGGTCTGCTGTGTCTCCATCTTTGTGAATTCATACATCTACATCATTTATGTCTTCAAGATTTGGCAGAAAAAAGTTCTCAATTATGTTGACGTATCGTTTAGAATTCATAGTCACTGCACGCTCGTTCTCCTCGAAAAAGTAAAGACCGATGACCCTTTTTCTCGACAACGCACACAAAACAATAACACGTTCCGAATGAAGGGGCTTCTCGGGATTATTAGCACTCCAGTAACGTATGGTTTGTTTATTGACGCACTCAGACAAATGAAAGTGTGCCTCTTCACTAAAGAATACAAATGCGTTGTAATGTAAGTTTTCATGCAATGTTCCACATGCACTATTCCACGCAACAAAATCGCGTTCAGTGGGTTCTTGCATAACAGTCAACGTTATGAAGAATTCGTCTCACAGAACGATCAGAAAATTGAAGGGCAGCTGCATGCTTGCCTGCTGAACGCCGAGAAGATTACAAAACTGACTGTCGTACTGCCTTGATGATTTGTGGTGTTTTCACCGGCCTTGGTAAACCCATTCTTCTTCTTCGCACATTTTCAGTTCTTTTAAAGGTGCCCACCCACGAAATAACCGATTGTCGGCCAGGAATAGGATCTCGAGTGAGAACACTGAAGTGTGTGTAGTAAAAGTCTCAACGGCAAACACGCGTTATTCCATCAGGTAATGCAATTTTGCTACTGATAGTAAACGAACTTTCCTCCTCACATCTACGAATGAAACTATCGCCACCCTCAGCCTACTACATCTTCTTTAGGGCGCTGCATTCAAATCAGTAAATTTTGTTGCAGCACCTTGTATATGACAAATATTGCTCTTTCAAATTGTGAAATAAATTTTTGAATAGCTTCTAGAATTTCTTTGCTATTTACGTTTAATATTCGGGAGTTATTTCTGTCCCACCTTTTATATTTGCAAACCTAAATTTGAAATAAAAATTATTTTTGATGTCTTGCCTTATTTATTTGTTAGATGCCCCCTCACACTTGTTAAGCTCACGTGGACGCGTTCTAAAGTTCGGGAAGAGCCTCTCGATTCTTTTCTGACATTTTAAAACCTTAGATTTTCTTGAATTATAGTATCTTACGATAAAGCACTATATTTAAAAGCAATACTATTTGTTCTGTCGCTATGAGTTTCACTCACCTGGATTCGAGTAAACAACTGCATGGCTATCACAGTGGGTAGTAAAAAAAATTCCATGTGATATGAAAAAGAAGCTTTAAGTATCAACGAGACTGTTGTTTATACTTTACGCTTCGTCAATTATAATATAAGATTATCAGACATTTAAATCTTTTATTCTGAAACTAATAAATGTAATTTTCAGTCTTCATTTAAAACGTCTTAATGAAATGTTCTGAAAAATATTAATTATTTGAGTTTGAATTATACCAAGTAATTTAGAAACTATAGTGCTATCGGCTGGTCATATATAGCAACTAATTTGAACATTACCGAATAGCATTTGCATAAAAAAATGATCGCGAACATTATTTTTTATTGCTGTCAAGTTTTCGGTAAAAAAACTAAACAAATGTGTTCTTTTAGACTTATTTAACATCTTTATACAATAGTGATTGTTTGTTATGCCATTCTTAAAGTGCTCGGCGTAGGGGAGCACGATCTCAGCACCCTGCAGGAACCGGTGTGGGGTGGGGTTTGTCTTCGATTGTGGATGTGGCGTCACATAGTGCAGAGTTCGTGTTGACCCACTGATGTATAACTTACACCACTTGATTGCGCTTCAACACTTGGGTGCTGAAAATGTAGATATTTTAGTAAAAGCAGCGGTTATATAGTTTCGAGATTTGCTCATTTACATCTGCTTATAATCACTGAGATTATCTTAAATTAGTGGTATGATTTTTCGGTTAAAGAAGTAATGGTGTTCGTTTTGGAAAATTCTCTTAGGCCTGTACATGGCAGCGAGTTGGTAATAAGGTTACGTTTGTGAAATTGATGTTAATGGCAATATTTATATCAGTAGGGTTAATGATTATTGCTTGTTACATTGCAGAGAAAATATAAAAAGTACTTACTTTTGACTATTGATTTTAAAAAATTAAATGCACATTACGAGTGCTGTTTCGAAAAATTTTTGTTGCAAAAAACTATGACTCGAAAGTAATTTGAATGTCTTTCAAAATAATCCCCTTTAACGATAGTACAGTAATAAAGAACCAACCTTTTACAGACAGGCTTTCTTTGGCATGTCAACAAAATGTTGCTTTAAAGTCAGCAATCACAACTTTGACATCACGAAATCATACGCGTTGGGGCAAAATCTGAACTGATTGTAGATGCGTGATAAGTTGAACTCTGGTTTCGCGTAAAAAATTGTTTTTGTGGCTGTATGAGAAGTTGCATTATAATAATGTAACAAAATTCCACGCAAACCAAATCTTAGGCGAACAATATAGAATTTCTCGAAAATAAGAAGAATAAAAACTTTTGTATACCAACTAGTATTAACAGTTTTACGATTTTTAAGAAGAATTATTGTAATTGGACCATTGTATTTGAAGAATAATATTTGTTGGCATTTTCTCGTTCTCAAACAGTTAAACAGTTGATTGCTGTTTGGTCTCGAGATCCATAATAATATATCTATCTGTACCACTCTATTCATGTTTGTTTTTGTTCATATGTAGGGTCCATTAATTGTCCAGCTTTTTTAGATATTTTAAAATCATATTTTCTGAATATGATCTAATGTCTAATTCTTTTTGAATCCCTTTATGAGCGATATTCCAATTTTCTTTATTTAGATTTTCTGCAAAAATAATCTTTTCAGCGCAAGCAGCTACTGCATGTCATCCAGATTTTAGTTCATCTTTTAACATACACTTTCCACATATAAATGCATGAAACGGGTAATAAACTGTAGCCAATAAAGGACTATTGTCACCAAAAGCTGTTTAATGGTTTTAATGTATGTTAAAACTCGTTTAGAATTACAAACAGACGCCTCCAAGAAGCATCTCGCGGATTTTCCATATTGTTTATTGAGAAACATGCAACTTATAGTAATCCAAAAATTTGTATTTCTACATGCTTTTACTTTAATCAAATAAAATTGTAATTGGAAACTGTGACAAGATTAGGATATCAAGAAACGCAAATATTTTTTATGCCCGGATCTATGGCATACTATTAAAAATTTTCAGAATGTTCCTCGTATATATATTTTTATGAATCAAGCTACTTGCTACGGTGCAAATAAATACAATTATTTTCGACTTCAAAGTATAAAAATTATTTACGTTGGTGCCAACTATTCTGGTAAGGACCCGAAGGGCAATATTTTCATCTGCTTTTCGTTTGACTAGACCCTCTACGTTACATAGCCCTTTCTGAATATCTCATCCGGTCTACCATTAATTGCCGTCTGGATTTTATTTCCTCTTCTATTCTGCTATTTTCTCATTCTATCGGTCTATAAACTGAAAGAGAAATATACCAAATTAAGTTTATTTTGCTGTGGCGAATCTTGTGATTTAATCCTTTTTTTTTATTATTCAGACTCTTCATTAATAATATTTAAAGAAAAATCTGGCCTGTGTGATTTTAATATTCTATTTCTAACATAATCAATATAATATAACTTTTATGTAATTTATTTCGAAATTTCGTAAACATCGATTTGTTTATAATAATTATAAGAAATACTGTGTTTGTAAGAAGCAGCAATTCATTATAGATTTATGTTATCTATTTTGATAACATTTTCTATTTACGATATATTGTTATGAAATATCATTGAGACTTTCCTGCTGTGTTAATATCCTTCTAGCATGGTAGATTAATTGGATAACTTAAATTTGGATGTTGCTTATATTATGGTGATCTTTTCTATTGTTGATGTCTTCGATTTTTGGACAACATTTAGGTATACATACGAATAATGGGGTGAAATATCTTGAAATATGACCAAGAAAACAGTGCTATTTTCAAAGTAAATAAATTTTTATATATTGTAGATTCTTTCAACATCTATATACTTAGTCCAGCGATGCTCAAGTTTCTTAATACACTAAGAGTGGGACTTTAAAAATACAAATTCATTTCAGCCATAATTTCTTCGATTATACGAAATCTGTTTCCAGTGAGTCATTTTTCCAGTTTGGGGAGCAATAAGAAAATATTCGGTCCCAAATATGATGAGTAAGGTGGTTGTGAAGTCTTCTGTATAGATCAACATTTTTCGTTCCGCAATTAAAGATAAATGAACTGGTGCGTTGTCACGATGAAATAGGGCCCTTTCTTTGCCTAATATGGCCGTTTCGGCTTCCATTTATTGCCTAGACTATTGCTTTATCTTGAGTGTGTACTCAGGTCCCATTAAGAGTTATGAAAAGAGATGCAAAAATTCAAAGCGAATATAACTAAAATTTCGGTACACCGCGTTGAACTTCCACTCCTTCGTTTTCACTGATTAAAAACTGGATTTCAGAATTTAAATACAGTCGTGCAAACACAAAGGATTGAAGGGTGAACATAGTGAACGTTCAAAAACGGTTACTATCTCGGATATGATTGAAAAAGTCAACTGTATCGTACTGGAAGACCGTCGAATAAAAGTGAGCGAGATAGTAGATATAGTGTATTAAAATCAAAGAGAAACGGCCTCGTTAGGTAAGGCAGAAAGTTCTCTTTCATTAGAAGAATGCATCAGCCCACAAGTCTGCGAGCATCATGGCAACAATTCATGAATTAAGATTTGAATAAGTGATTTATTCATTTTCCTCCCTAGATTTTGTTTAGAACGATTATCATTTATTTCCAAAATTGAAGAAGAGATAATTAATGATTGCTGTCACAGCTATTTCGAGAAATTGGATTCATCAACTTACAATGAAGACATTGCCAATTTAAAAAATTGCTGGAATAAGTGTGTTAAGTGAGCAAAAGACTAGATTAAAAAATAAAATGTCTTCTGTCTATCGTAGCTATCAAATAATCTCTGTATGTTCATCGTAAGTCTACGTTAAACTTTTATTTGAATTTTTGTAAGTAAGTAAGTAAAACCTAGCTAATAAATCTCACATTTTAAGTTGGATTTTGTATTATTTAATCTAGTTTAATGTATTTCTTTGTAAACAATGCCAAATTGTTAGAACTCGTAGAGATCAATGTAAATGAGCAAATTTCCCTTAAATTTTGTTATTAAACATCTGAAACAATATATGAATTTACATTTAGTACACATAGTGCAAGCATAAAAAGGTACATATATACAGGTGTGTGTGTGTATTGCATGTTGATACCAAATTTATATTAAATTATGTAGTATTTATGATAGTTTTATATTACATATATATACATATGTAATGTAATATAAAAAAATATTAAAGCAGATTTCGATTTTGTTGAGGGAATATTTAAAAGTAAAGCTTATGTGATTGAAAAAGTTATTTTATAATTTTAACTAATTAAATGCAAAACTTCTTCATGTTTTTATAAAACTATTTGCATTTGCGGTCAAGTAATAAAAATACTGGTGTATCTATGTTGATATTAATTAGTTGATGTACTGTACTGTTTTGTAAGAAAATGCTTTCAAATGGTACATGTTGATTGTCATGAGATCTGTAAAATGTATATAACTGGTTAGACCCTTTTGAAACTAAGAAATTCCAATGATCTTGCCAGCTGGAAATTTTCGTAAAGGCGATATGTTTCTAGGCCGCTTTTCATAGCTTGTAATTATGCCTCCAAAATAAGCTGGTGGACGCAGATATATATATATATATATATATATATATATATATATATATATATATATATACATACGAGGGTATATAAAATGAAAAAAAGTGCAATAACTTTTGGAAAGTTGTATGATTGACTTAGTATGTTAGCGGTAGTATTCTTTTAGTTTTGTTAATTCGTCCCATATTAAATTTAAAAGCAAAAAAAAATTAAATTGAAATGTTTATGAAATGAAATGTTGCAAACGCAATCAGTTAAAAATCAAGAAAAGATTTTTAATTGATTGCGTTCGCATTGGTAAATTCCACTTAACATTTTTTGATGTTTTATAATAACGGGTCTTCCTATAGGGACTTCCGAACTTTGACAGTTGATAGCGGCCATATTATTGAAGCTACATCTGTCGAATTGACTGTCATTTATTCACTCTGTTTTGCCAAATCACCATGGACGGATATAGCGTTCAACAATACGTGCAAATGATAAAATTGTTTGACCAAATAGGTGTTCTGGTCGGGCAACGCTTCGCCTATTTTACGGTCGTCATAATCGTCCTACCGAGAGGACTATTCGCAGTGTGGTGGATAAATTTGAGTCCATTGGTTCAATACACAATGAACCAACACCCGTACGACGCAACGCAAGATCTGCCGAAAACATCGCCGCTGTCTATGAGAGTGTGCAGGAGAATCCGAGACAGTCGATTTCGCGTCGCTCGTAAGAACTCGGCCCTTCACAGACCACAACTTGGCGAATTTTTCGTCGTGGCTTGGGCCTGCATCCGTAAAAAATTTAAGTGACCCAGGAGCTGAAGGTAAACGACCATAGACAACCACGTGAATTCGCTAAATGGGCCCTGGAGCAGTTGGAACTGGTTTCAATTTACATCAGAAAATCATCTTCAGCGATAAGGCCCATTTCTTTATGAATGGGTACGTCAACAAACAAATTGTCGAATTTTGGACGATACCAATCTACATGAGATCCAAGAGCGTCCAATGCATCCCGAAAAAGTCTGTTTGGTGTAGATTTTGGGTTGCTGGCGTCATCCCAAAATCCACACCGCGTCATCAGTCCATATTTCTTAGAGAATGACGGTGGCCAGGTCATCACCGTCAAAGGCGAGTGCTATAGGTCGACGATTACCAACTTCATTTAGCCTGAATTGGATGATATAGACACCAATGACATGTGGTTTAAACAGGACGTCGCTACGTGCCACACAGCTCATGTCACATTGGACATTCTGCATGAGCGATGTGAGGGCATGGTCATCTCATGTGCAGGTGATGTGAATTGCCCACCGACATCGTAAGACTTTTTCTTGTGAGATTTTCTTAAGTCGCAGGTCTATACGAATAAGCCATGAACCACAGCGGCCCTCAAAACCAACATAACCCAGGCCATCGGTCAAATTCAGCCTGATTTATGTGCCAGTCATGGAAAATTGGATATTTCGGATGCGTGTCACCCAGCAATGGCACCGATAGGCCTTTCAAGCGAATAAAAATTTCGATATCTCACACACACTTTGTTTTATTTAAATTTAAAGATAGGAAGCACTTAACGAAAGACCTTTAAATAGTTTTAGAGAGTTTTTATATAGAATTTCAAAGTATAATTATCATACTTTTTAAAAGAATATAAAACTAGTTTACATTTGAGTTTGAATTTATGATTTTAGTATTATAATATCACAAAAGAGTTTATAAATCATAATAAATCCTTATTACAATTAGAATAGTATATTTATTGAAAACAGAATTACAAATTTATACTAGTTTATACATACTTTGATTTTAATACCCCTTTAAATGTCATGTCATACTGGAGTGGAGCACGATCTCATAATTCTGAGACATAAAAGTAATAATCAGTAAAATTATTTATAAAGTTTGTATCTATAAATATTGAATTTACTATTATTATTTTAATTGAAATTTTGACAATCGTTATTTATTATAACATTAACAGTTACATTCCCATTTTTTTATTATAGCGTATATATATTATGTATGTATGTATAATTCGGTAGAGTAGCGCGAGAAAATGTTCAAACGTAGTGCGATTCTGTTATCGCTTACATATTGTGATGTGTGATCATAATAAATATAATTTTTACGTTTCATTTACATAAATTATGTATTATTAGAGACGCTTGCAATACATGTATGAAAAATATATGAAAAGTAAATTTGAAATGTATCGATCGTGGCTTCTGACGCGCTACCTATAATATACCTAAATACTCAATAGCATGAAGTAGTTTTATTGCATTTAATTAGTGCATTATCTAATGTTCGCATTAATAACAGGGAACATCATCCACAATAATTTATAGTAAACATAAAATCCACCACATAACATGCATACATCACATGTAGAAATTTAACATCTAGTGAAATAAACAACAATATACAATTAGCGAATTACATAAAGCAGGTTCCTGGTGTAATCTGTTCGTTATGGTCCAAATGGCAGGAACAACGAAACTACTAAATTACGAAACGAATAGACCGTATTCGTAGACAATTAAAATTTTAACGTATGAATGAAAGCACAGAGTTTTAAGAATGTACATTTACGGAATATCATTTTATTGACATGAACAGGAAGTATATAACGCCACACAGAATAAAAATATATGAAGTGTATATTACAATGATTTATAAATAACAAAAATGGGGAAAATAACGCTTAATGTGCAGAAAAAAATACGAACGAACTGACAAAGCTATTCTTAAAATTTCACTTTAGCACTAGTACCATTATTTTATCATCTTATGTAAGTATCAATAACTGCTTACTGACAGTAAAATATTTATATTTATCTAAATACAGTCGAACAGGCAGTCGCTAGCGAAAAAGTTCAGCGTATAAAGACTTGGACTTATAGTAGAAAACACTAGCAGCTTCGCTTAACATTTAATTACTGTAAAATTGAAATTTACTAAAAATTAAAAAAGTTAATAAAAATTAACATATTTCTTAAGAGAACCCACTAAAAGTGATTGCTTTCATCCTGAGTATTTTACTACGTCTTCAAAAGTGTCTATAAAATATTTAATGCAAAAGTAACATTTGCATTTATTGGTTGGGTAGTAACTAATTTCTCTTAATCACATGTCATTTTCCACATCATTTATGTTATAGTTGTATTGTTTCAATTGTTGAAAAGACGCACAACAGATTTCGGTCCGCTTCTATAAAACTGTTAAAATTAGTCTGTTCTGTCATATTACACCGAGTATTTAGTTTATCATCTTATTATCCGACTTTCTAATTTGAAATAATTTTTGCGAAATGGACGGAGGAATATCATCTTCGTTTAACAAAAGCTGCAATCTCTCCTCTCTCTCTCTCTCTATTTCTATATATATATATATATATATATATATATAGAATAGATATATATATATATATATATATATATATATATATATATATATATTACAGTTGTTTACTATTTTCGGTGTAATATCAACATTCCAGTCTTTTAAATCTGCACAATCAAGTAATGCTAGTTTTGTAATCACGTTTGCTTCCAGTCTGCGATAGTTTTAGTTCAAATACTACGGCGAAATGACATTTTAGGGTACTGATAATATCTTTGTCTAAATGTTGCAATTCGAAACATATTTAGAGGAAAAAATATCGAAAGAATGTATTTAGTTTCTGTCTCAAATTTTTCATGTAACGTCAAAAGACACTTGGTTGATTTAATGTTGCGAAAGCATCGTGATTTATGTCTTTTACCAACGATCAACGACATTTGATACTATGGTACTGTTCATTTTTATAAGTTAAAATATTATCTAGTAAACAAGGAAAAAAGAACCCGTTTTGAAAACATTCTCTTCTTTATAATATTGCAAGCGAATACACTTGTCACTTCTCTTTAACTTTATTTGGTACCATTGCACTAACAGCGATAGAACAGTCCTCTTTTCTATAATATTCTAAAATTCTTGGTAAAACATTTGTTATCTAATCCAGACACTTCTTTTCATTTATTGACGCAGTTTCCCCCACAGGCTATTTTACTGATATATCTCCGTTTAAATTGATTCAACCATCCCGTATTTGCCTTCAGGTTTTTATCACCAAATTTCATAGCAAGTTCCAAAGTCTTTTGTTTAACTACAAGCCCAGATATTAGCAAATTTGCATCTTTCGTTGCTCGAAATTATTCTGATGATGACTGCATGATTCGTACCATTTACATCTCCAATTTCAATTGAATTTGTAATGCATCTTTTATTGTTCAATGACGTTGAAAATGTGTGACGATTGGAGCGCGATTATATTGTTTGTACAAATCCGAAGAATTGCGAGCTTCCCCACTTATGAAAGTTGTTTATCATTCGAATTTCGTCTTATTGTTAGATAAGGTTAGCATCAGTGAAACACTTTGAGATATAGAAGATTTCAAATTGAGAGTTCGACTTACAGAAGCTGAATTACATGTGAATCATAAGTAAATGCTGTTGACATCGAATCTATTTCGACTTAAAGATACTTCTACTTATGGAAGTTTGACTGTATTTTATTTTTCCAGAATTTTGCTAAAATTTTAAAACGATCAATTCTTTATTATATTAATATGCCAACGCTATTTTGTTTGAATACTTACGGTTATGAAAAAATTATTGTATTAATTATTAAAAAATATTGGTTTATAAATTTTAAAGACTTGATTGATTTTCAAGTATAATTGCAGTATCAACAATTTCCATATGCCGCCATTATAGTCAATATTATTGCAATAGCAGCTATACCTAATACATGTTCGCATAGAAAAATGCACCGTAATACCAACTGACGGATATCTTTTATAACCTAAAAAGCCATGATCTTTTCAAATTTAAACAAACTGGCAGCATAAATGAGTTAAGTGATGCTGTAGCAGATCAGGTTACGTTGCTTCGACAAAGAACTGCATACAATGGTTTGGGTAGAAAGAATAAAATGTTTAATTCATCCTCAAAGTAAGTTCCTCCATTATCGATAACATGCGACCCTTCACTTCTTGTTGTCTAAGGCATCTCTTAAATTTTGTGAAATAATCGTTTCACAGACATTTTGGATAGCTTTGGTAAGTAAGATGAGGGGGAACTGTGTAAATATCTAATTTTTTACATATGGATAAATGATATAATCTAGGATAGTTAAATTTGGTGATCGTTTCTAAAACTCCACTATATGATTGTCAAAGGAATCATGTAATAATTCAATAGCTTGTCTTTTCTTGTTGGCTACTGCGTCGTCTTCCTAGCAATATTCCCCACGAAAATTTATGTACCTGATTTAAAAGCTGTTGTTATAAGTTATTTCGATATCTTTTCACGTTCATGGTATTATTAAAGAATGTTCTTTCAATAACCTGTTTACGAGAAACAGCAAGGCAAACACTAATTTTTTGGAAATGGAAGGACTTTTCATTCAATTAAGTGTCGATTTTCATTAAATCATTTACGTAGTGTTCGTTTATTGATGTATCCTGATAAATGAGTCCATGCTTCATCCGGTAAGAAGAATTTGTTAACATCATCGTTATTCATCTGATATAGAAACTATTGACAGTAATTGAAAACGATTGCAAAGACTTATTTGGAGAAAGACGGGTCCTGGCTTTCCAAGCCAAGTCTTTTAGAGAATGTTGCTATTCGATGCTTAACTGGTTTGATTCCGGGGCGTAACTATACACTCATGTTTCACAATAGGTGATAATATATCTTAAAAAATTATCCTTCTTTACTAAATATGTTCCAAAAGTCATCGCTAGTAGAGAGACGGTTTGCTTTCTGATATTCCGTTAGAAGATGAAAAACTTATTTTGCTAACAATTTTCGGTAACTCAAGTCTTCAGAAATAATTGATTGGGCACTTTTATACGATACCCTCATTTTTACTGTAGCTTTCCATACTGTAAGGTGTCAGCTACTTTCAACTAGCCTCCTTCAGTAATACTTCTTCAGGCGTGCATTACTTTCGTTTTCATTAATTATAGACGACTTGGAAAATTTTCCTTTCCAAAGACACAGTCGTAGACTTAAAAGATTCTTTTTAGCGAACTGTGAAAAATTTTAGGTCAGACAACGCAAACTTTTTGCAAAATTTATCCCTTCCCACGAGTCTAATAGTAATGCTCAATTGACTTGACGGCTAATCAGCTCTGGTCTCTGGCCAGCTGGGTTTGTGAACTTTCTCTCTTTCGCTTACCCAGTCGTAAGTCAACTTTATATTTGACCTATTTTTGTATTTGATAAAATTTAAATCTATATAAAATCTATATATTCAGTTCTATTATCATTGAATGCCTAACTTTATTAAAACAAAATCCGATTAAAAAGTATATACGTAATGTTGTGTTACAATTCTCAAATAAAATTCTAATTCAGTCGAGAATTAAATTATACGTTTGCAAATTGAATCTTTTATTAATATAGAACTGTATAAAAAAATGTATACTTTGAAATGAAACAAAGGTAACGTGTAATTATTTTATGTGAATAATTGAATTCGAATTTGTAAAATATTTATGGGCCGAATATTTGATTATTTCCATTTTTATAATAAGGTTTATTAATTTAGAGTTGAATGATAAAATAATGATTGCCTTCGATTCGTCCTCGTATATTAGGTGAGACAAATTACATTTCGCCACTAATTTTGACATAGCAGAAAGAAAATTTAAACCAACCGTGAAACTGTGCTGTAAATTTAAATACTTCACGCACCGACTGGCGGTTTTGAAAATAAATTTCGTGCACTTTGTCAGTTCCTCGGCCCGAAAAATTCAATGTGCAGTCGGCACATACCTCCAACCTAACACGAGCCCGTCTTCGGCAAGTGTTTCGTTACAATTTTTTTTTTGCTCCGAACAGTATACAAGCGAGTTAAATTCGACGTGGTGAAGAGGTCGGAGGCGCAAGAAATGGGGAGAAATTGGATTTCGTCGAATATTACGTAAAATAAGGAAGAACTTCGGTCTTCTCGATCTATGTAGCCATAAAATGGATGTAAGGATGTGGAAAAAGAAAAAACGGAGAATCGGGAGACGGGAGATCGCTCTTAAAAATAGAAAAGAGATGTGGATCTAGTGAAGGGTAGATTTGCAGCGATGTTTGGCCGAGGCGGGGCCGTTTGCTAAATGATCGTCTGCTCGCAGGAATTGTGCCTCAGCGTGTATGATGAGTAATAGCGTTGCGAGGAGAGTCTCTGAAAATTAAAATTATTCGACAGTAATTTACTGTATTTTCAGAAGTAATATTAACGTTGAAATATTTTATGATGGAGCAATCATTCGTTTTAATATTTAGTAATGAAAGCAAACACGTGTTTTCAGTTTGAAAATTAAGTATATCTACATACAACATGTGTCAATAATTTCAAACCTGTAATTTTATATTTTCAATATTTACAGAATAAATTTTGTGTTTCACGCCTCCACCTATGAGTAAAGGTGTATTATAAAAGCAAACTATACCAGTGTCTTTAAAATAAGAGGCCATATAAAAAAATAAGTAGTGATTCTGTTAAACGTAATATCGAGCGTCTATATCAACGGAGACTCGTAAATTTCAAATGCCCTATTTCGGCTTTGATTTATTTGCAGTTTCAATTATCACATCACTTGGATAAATCATTACTTGGGTATTTTGAATCAGCTGACGATTAATATGCCCACGCGCGCTATGATAATAATAATTAACTTTATTTCTCACTATAAAAGAAAAAATTTCAAGTCTAAACATAGATGCAGGTAAATTATAGTTAAGAAATATGAGAGCCTCTCAGCAAGAACTAAAATTGAATTAATTACGGGTTTGTGTGATGAACTACAAAACGTTAAAAAACGAGGAAATATTATCTAAGTAGGTTTCTTCCATTTTACGTAATGACGAATGTCACGAGTCATTTTGTTGTGTTTGATAAAACTCTCAAAATCATGAAATGGTAGAATAAAGACATCAAATCGAATTTTACGTTAATCAGCGAATATCCATAACAGTAACATTTCCATGATTGAAGTGACTTTTGAAGAATCATCTATGATAAGATCTCCTTATTTACGAGGGCGTAAAAACTTTAAGTGTTTGGAGAAACAAGATTTCGACACCTAGATCACCTCTAACTATACAAATTAGGTACTAACTGGAGAAACCATTTACACCGGAACACTAATTATTCGCACATATTCACGTTTAACCATTTTGAAACTCTCTAACATTCTAACAGTATTTTAAACCTTTGGCGCACACTTATATTATATTAAACTTGTTTAGAGTTTGTGCTTGCTGGATGCAGTGGGTCCAGAAGAAAGTGAAGAATGGCGAGAGATGATTATTATTGTGGAAGAAACTTGGCCTGACTATGGAAACTTATTTGGAGTTTTCGTAGAATGCGCTGTTCGAAAATGTATTTGCTGTACCTTTAGAAACACGAAACCAGATGCGGTTTAAGAATATAGAAGCAAAACTATAGACGTTTCTTAGAAATGTATGGTTTCTTACATTAAAAACAATATATTTGATAGATTAATCGCACAGGATGTAGAGATTGAGAGCTGTTAGTTGTATTTTTAATTGGTCAACTTTATTCTGAAGCTTACATTTCAAGGTTTATTTATAAAGCAAAGTTTCTGTTTGTTTGTATTTACAAAGCATTTTCGGCACATTTTGCAATCGAGAAGGCAATCGAAGCAAGAAAAAATCAATATGACGAAGAAGATGTCTTATTAATTAGAAAGCCAGTGCCAAAAGTGTTTTCCAAAATTTCGCAAATGATTATGGAGCAGAAAAGGTGAGCCGGCTCAACGAATTTCGAAAACCGATAGTCGTAAAGAATGTGATGGTTCCTGTTTAATGGGATTTCAAGGAAATTGTTTTTTCAGCTTCTAGAAAACAATTATTCCATAAAACAGAAACGGTCAGAATTGATTAACAGAAAAAGGTGTAGTTTCTCATAATGATAACACCAGGCCTCACATAATCTTGACGACTCCTCAGAAGTTGTTAGAGTTTGGATGGGATGCGCTACCACGCCCACCATCTGATAATCTCTGATTAACATTCATTCCGATAGAATTCTTTAGATGGAAAACCATTTAATTCCAGTGAGAACGTCGAAAATCACCATGCTCAATTTTTTGCAAGTAAAGATTGGAGCACGGAATGTTGCTATTACTAGAAAGGCTGACCAAATTGGCTAATATATAATTGAATAAAATACTTGTATGCTATAAAGAACGTTGTTTATTGCCATGAAAAAAAAACAACTCAATATAATGAGTACTTCTCGAGAGGCAAAACCTTAATGTACAACGCCAAAAACAATTTACCGACGAAGATGTTCCTTGCAGCAAATAAAACGAGTGCATCTCGAAAGTCGAAACTTTAATAACCACGTCAAAAACAACGAAATGAAAAAGATCTCGGTCAAAGTATTTCTTCATTCTTCATGCTGCAAATTGTATTAGAGGAAAGGAACGCTTCTGGCTTCTATAGGAAAATTTAATTTCGACTGTTTTTCCGTAAGCCTATTTCCTGTTTCAATGAATTCGCTCTTTTAATAACTCGTAATTAAAATTTAAAATAGGAAAACCCGACATAATTATTTTCTCAAATAAATAGTAATATTTTAACAAATGCTCTTTAAGTTATTAAATTAAATGAAAATAAAAATGTGGTTTTAAAAACAAACAGGTAATAATCACTCGGGGCCAGGTTTGGGCTGTAGGGTGGGTGGTTCAACGGGCGCGTCAAAATTTTTGTTCTCACCTAACTAAGTACCGTCCGTACATGTTCTGCTAATTCAAAACTTTTTCTTTTCTTTATTGATTTATCTTTTGTGATTTAATAATAGGTCTTTATTTATTTTAAATTCGTTTATTCTAGAATTTAAAATACTAATAATATGTCAAAATACAGTAGATTAGTACGCCAGTAGTGTAGCAATGTTATTGTCCTTTTATTTTAAAGACATCATGTATAAAGAAACAACTCTTAAATTTGCTGTATTATTTTGTTTCTTTTAATAACGTAGGAAGTTAAATATTTCTCGAATAGAGGACAATAAAATGAAAGTAATATTTTTACGCGCAAGTAATTATAATACAGTGGATTACTGACATAGTTTAAGTATACTTTAAGAATTTTCGTCTATACGACTTCTTATTATATAACGGTTCGCACATGTGCACAATTTCGTCTCTTTATTAAATTCTTGTTGTTGATTGTGACAAAAGGCTCTCGAACTGGCACTTAACCTAAAATATTTTTCATCAGGATATCTTTATTATGTCTGTATTAAGCGCAAGATCTTTTGTAGTACTGCATATATGAAGAAATACGTCCTGACTAGTAGTTTAAATGTCTGTTGAATTTTTTTTTCTGAATAAAAACAGTTGAATTTACAAATTGAATTTATAAAATGCATGCATTGCAAATTATTATGCAGAATTTTTATAATTTTAATGTTTATAAATGTTCATAAATTTTTATTAATTTTACGACTAATAAAAATTAGTAATTTTCGTTTATTTTTATACTCTGATACATATTTTTGGTTCGTAAGTTTTTCCAGGCTCACTACATATCAATTCTTTCTTGTTGTTATTGCATTTTAAAAGTTTTATCAGTGCTATTAATATGAGGGATATTCTGAAAAATTTGTGGACTTGGTCAGAACCAAAAAAAGTTTGCCTCGGATGCCTATTGCTTATTTTTTCAACAGTTTTCAATTGTGAATTCGTTTGATTAAAGTTGAAGTATATACAGACGCAGATTTTTTTTATAAGTCGTATGTTCTTCAATAGGTAAAATGGAACTTTAGCGAAATGTTTTAAAGGCTATGATTTTTGCGATTTGAAAGTAGGTTTACCACACAATTAATGTAATAGTTGCAAGCTTAGGGAATGGATGTGGAAGATATACGTTAGAACGAGATCTAGACAACTTGTAGTAAGTATTCGTGTTGAAAACATTATATCGTACAAAAGCTAATTAAAAGAAATTGGAACATGACCCATAGAAAGATTCAGGAAGAATTAGGTATTGGATCAACTCTTGTAGATACCATTTTACACAGTAGTAGGTAATTTTTACATTTGTTAATAGAAGAACAAACATAAGTACGGGTAGGCCGCCGTAGTTGTATGCTTGAAAAATTCGATGGGGACTTTCAAAGCAGATGAAGAATGTGATGACCACGCGATAAAACACCAATCGGTTGTTCGATTGTTTGAAAACGGTGAAAACCAACAATAATTATTGGCGGTGAATTACAAACAGAAAAATCATGACTTTCACATACGGTGCTTCAGTTGGAGTAATTTTTCTTCAATATCATGAAACCGTGAACGGCGGCTATTAATAGAAGTACACGTTCATACAGATACGAAAGCAATGAATTTTTTCCATAACTTTGGGATCCACAATCCACTATGGACTCAAAATCTTACCTCGATGATTTCCATATCATACTGTAATCTAATGTGTGGTGAAAGATTCCCTAACACTAATGCAGCGGATGGTGACACACGACTTGCAAAAAGTGGAGTGGTTCTCAAGGATGAACAAGTATACTTCAGCTAAAGATGATTATTTTGAAAAACAATCAATTTATTTTGCTGGAAAGATCCCTTTGTTTTTTTTGTAACTAAAATTTCCCAGAATAGCCCTTTTACTAAGATATTAAGTGGTGGGATACGATATCGATACCTAAATTAATTAAATATACGATGGCATGTTTGTAATAATTTGGACTAAGTGTGAAAATTAATTATTAGAGGATTGCAATTTTACTTTTTTACTAAATAGTGTATCGACTTTGATTTTCTTATATATTATCTTATTACTAATGTTAAACAAACTTCTGGGTTTGCATTATCGTACAGCCTCGCTGGGTTTACTAATGCCGCAAGTAACACATTTAGATATATTCCTGTATATTCGAACATAGGTAAACGGTTTGAAAATTCATTTACACCCGTCTCAGTAAACAATCTACGTTTGTGAGCCATCTTCGCATCACTGACATGATGTAAGCTATCGGTTATATCTGCACGTATTTGCTCTTTATCAGCTGTTATGGCTGATTATCAGGAGTATTGTTCAACCTTACTTATTACTCGATTTTAAACTTAACAATCTTAAATATTTGTCGATCAAATTGTTATCATTTGTGAGAGATTTTATTTGTATTTTAGAAATCATTAGGTAGAATAGAAATAGTTAAAATTATATTTATTCTTAGAACAGCGTATTTTTATTAATTTAATGGACTTAATATTATGTTAAAAATTGTCTGAATTAACAAGAAAAGAGTATTAGTATTGGACGACGTTCAGATAGCGGTTAATACGAAAAGTGATTTGATTGGGTACTGATGAATAATATTTGATATTTGTTCAATATTGTCTTTATCGGCTAGACTTCTTTCTATGCTTTGGTATCGAGAAACAAAGCTTGGATTATAAATGAATATCGTATAGTTGGACGTATAATAAAACACCCTATTAAACTGCACGTTTGGGAGTTCTTCAATATGCCAAGTTTTGGTTCGATATGTGTCTTTTCGCCAATTTAGATGCCAAAAGAATGATTAAATGATACAAACAATATCTTTCAGTATCAACCTGTAAATCCGACAATGTGACTAAATACTGTATATGTCCAGCTTTACCTTATAATTTTATAAAAATAATCTCTTTGTTGCTTATGTGCATTTTTTGTTATTAATAGAATACTAGCAAAGAGCTTGAGACCGAATTGTTTCAATACACACACTGTTCCGTTCTTTATTTTATTCTCGAGCATGCCACATATTTTACGATCACATTCTAAGCAATACTTCTACTTTAAAAAGTTAATATGGAGTTTTCTCTAACTTTAATACAATAAGTTTCATTGTTATGCTTATTTCAAAAGGAAAGTAAATCTTTGAGGTAGCGGTTAGATTAGTTTTGTCAAAAACAATAAAAGCCGTTTTACGACAAATAAAGAGACGAGACTACGAGAATATCTTCTATATGAGTTTGATATTCATGTAGAAAATTATTTCGAAGTTATATAGGCTGTGCTACGGAAAAACAATCTACTTAGACTTTGAGATAATTTTATCGATTAAAAAAATTCTGGAATACCTTTGTTCGGAAGGAGACTTACATACATCCCTAGTTTCAAATGCAAATTGAAGTTACGTGGTTTTTACGAGGGTATTATTTTATCATCGCAACAATTTTTTCGTTTCGATATTCGCACCGGTAGTTTTCAAAGAAGTGTAATGTTTGACAAGATATCCTATGCCCTTTTCTTTCTAAAAAATCTAAAAATACCCCATACAAAAAATCAGAATTTCGAAGCGGTGCAAGAAGAAGAATGGGACAGTTTCCTATTCTAGAAAATAAATTCAAAAAATATTTTGGGCATTATGAGAATGTATCTGTCTATCTAGAATTACGTTTAGAATATAATAACTTTATAGGTTGATGTGGCAGCAATTACCTAAAACTTAACAGTGACAAATGCTGTGTTATGTTAACTTTTACTTTTTCCCAAGTACACTGATTACAATTATTTTGTTATATAATGTATAATTGCTCAATCTTATATGTTTTCGTGCGCTGATTTGTTTCTTTTTGAGTATAAAGTCACAATTGTCCTATCGGTCTCAGATTTTTTTAGAGTAGACCAGAAGTTGTGCTGGATTCAGTATGACTAATATTTGTAACATATTTGTCGGTACCTGAAAGGGTATAGCACTGTTATTTGGTTTACAACTTGGGAACACTAAATTTTGTTGTTTCTTGTATGGGTGGGACAGCAGAGATAGGAACAATCATTATATTAAACAACTATAGTCGAAAAAAAGCATTGACTGTAGAAGAGAAAAACTTTGTAAATTAAGCACGAGGAAAACCTGAAAAGTTTCCCTTCCACTACTACATATTAAGTTAGGTTTAATGAAAAATTAAGCTAAAGTAATGGATCGTGATGGTACTGGCTCCTATTATGTATGTTAGAAAACGAGTTCATTAATATGTAAGTTAGAATGTATATTTCTTGCACTGAAAATAAGTAAGGAGTCTTTGAATGACTGTGAAATTGCTGGGTGGAAACTATTTGAAACACTCGACTCAATTTATGTGAAAAAGTTATGAAAAATTGGTTTCAATAGATTTATTTATGTCGGGACCTCCCTAGAGGACATTAAAATAATGTGCTCCATTAATAATATATTTTACTTTCGTGCGCTGATTTGTTTGTTGTTGAGTATAAAGTCACAATTGTCCTATCGGTCTCAGATTTTTTTAGAGTAGACCAGAAGTTGTGCTGGATTCAGTATGAGTAATATTTGAAACATATTTGTGGGTACCTGAAAGTGATAGCACTGTTATTTGGTTTACAACTTGGGAACACTAAATTTTGTTGTTTCTTGTATGGGTGGGACAGCAGAGATAGGAACAATCATTATATTAAACAACTATAGTCGAAAAAAAGCATTGACTGTCGAAGAGAAGAACTTTGTAAATCAAGCACGACGAAAACCTGAAAAGTGTCCCTTCCACTACTACATATTAAGTTAGGTTTAAAAGAAGTCTTTGAATGACTGTGAAATTGCTGGGTCGAAACTATTTAAAACACTCGACTCAATTTATGTGAAAAAGTTATGAAAAATTGGTTTCAATAGATTTATTTATGTCGGGGCCTTCCTAGAGGACATTTAAATAATGTGCTCCATTAGTAATATATTAACTATATTTTACACCGAACTAGATTTTTTTGGAAGAAGTTGTAAGGGACGATTATAAAACCGCCGTGCTTTTTTTTTTGGTATTTGTGTTTGTCTGCGCCTACTATTTCATCTTGGAAAAATACTGCCGGACCTGGTCTAAAAATAAAATCAACTAGACGAATGCGTCGACTGGTGTGCTTTTAACGCCAAACGAAATTTTGGACCTTATTTCTTTGTCAACGATGCTGTTAACCCCGATCTTGAGAATGAACTCAATAAACTCAATATTGACCAGATATTTTTTTGCCCGGATTAAATGCTCTCGATTTGTATGGCATAGGGTTTTAGTAAGATGATAGCACTTGCCACACTGGCAATCAATCAATTCACTTATTGAAAATATCCAAAATGGATCACTCCAGTGTCGTCCACGCTTATGCAGTTTAGAACCCTTAAATTTCTTTCTGGACATAAGTCTTTAGTTTACGCCAACAAATCAGTAACATTACAAGATTTGCAGACCAACATTGAGCACGTTATTGCTGATATTTGACTCAGTTTATGTGAAAAAGTCATGGACAATAGGGTTCAACGATTTTACTCCTTTCGTGATGGATATTTAAATGACGTGTTCCATTAATTGTACTTTATTCTAAACGAAAAATGATTTTAAAATTCTCACTACATCTGTGTTTTATTTTACAAATAAAAAAACGCTTCTTAATGAAAAATCCTGTATTAAGCTGTTAATAAATGAATAAGTAAATTATATTATTACCTCGTATGTGCTACATATATTCTAATATTAAGTATATTAATTATTCATTTTATCAATGCGTATTTTATTAAAATAATATTTTTATATGCAAAACAAATCGATTTTTCTAAATATTGAAATTATTAACGTAGAAAATTGATTAAGCTAATTCAAATGATGAATTGTGAGATTTGCGAGATTGAATCTACTGGCTTAGAGAACTC
The DNA here is from genome assembly GCA_031893035.1 of Dermolepida albohirtum. Taxonomy (NCBI): domain Eukaryota; kingdom Metazoa; phylum Arthropoda; class Insecta; order Coleoptera; family Scarabaeidae; genus Dermolepida; species Dermolepida albohirtum. The sequence continues at coordinate 25,931 of JAVIWB010004675.1, read as the reverse complement.
CTTTTCATTCCAAGAGAAACATTTTAACTACTAGTTTAAAGCGAGAACGTATTTTCATATACACCTGTTGCATGTCGTGATTGTGTTTCCAGCTTGCTCTGGATTAAATTATTAATGTAATTGCGGGAATTTATTTCGATATTTCGAAGTGGTATAGGCACAAATATTTTCTTACTCAAATAAAGGTCCCTTTTCATCTTCGTACTCTATATTTTGTGCAACGGTTAATTAAATTTTGCAAAGTCTTGCGGTAAAGAATGTTATTTATATTTACCTGACTGTGCTTCGTTCTGAACGCCGGTTGATATTTTTTCCTAATCCGTCTGGGACAACACACGCAAAGGATCCTCAGGAAAGCCCTGCGGTAAAACGAAAACATAATTTAGGCTTTGAAAAACAAAGGTATTTATTGTAGGATTTATATTGATGCAGAGGACTTGTATAGGCTTAAGGGGGATTTTTACAACAAATATATGTTTCAATTGTTATTGTTATTTTTTAATTTTGAAAAATACTAATTTGTTCCAACTATCGTTTGAATACGCAATTGTATATGTACGAGGGAGCGTTTTTATATTCGCGGAATGAGCGGGTTGTAGAGGGGTGAGTAGGCGCATTGGGGGCGTGGCCTGTGCAGCGACTCATGATTAGTATAAATACGAAGTTTCATTGTTATTAGACAGTTAGTCTTTAAGCTATCGTCAACCAAGTAACATAATCAGGAGTGAAAAGTGAAATATGGAAAAAATCGAATATCGTGCCGTTATAAAGTTCCTTACCAGGCAAGGAAAATCAGTCGCGACCATAATGAATGAGATGTTATTGGTTTACGGCGACTCTTGTCCAGAAAAAAACCATGGAGTACAAGTGGCATAGTTTATTTAAACAAGGAAGGGAATCCCTTGAAGACGACCCGAGGCCGGGCAGGAGCATTGAGGTGACCACGCCAGCACTTATCCAAAAAATTGAACAAATTGTACTCGAAGATGCTCGACTAAAGAAGAAACAACTCGCAGAAATGGTTGAAGTATCCGATACAACAATTTTTAAAATCCTACACGATCATCTCGGCATGTCTAAGGTCAGCGCAAGATGGGTGCCGAGAATGCTCACGCCGCCGCAAAAACAACAGCGCGTAGAGTGTTCGCGTGCATTTTTGGACCTCTGTAATGAAAACAAGGATGGTATATTGAGTGGAATTGTTACTGGAGGCGAAACTTGGGTTCATCATTATGAACCTGAGTCCAAACAAGACTCCATGCAGTGGCATAAAAAGGGCACAGCACCTCCCAAGAAATTTAAAGTATCACAATCAGCTGGGAAACTCATGGCAACGGTATTTTGGGACTCGGAAGGAATATTGTTGATTGATTATAAAGATAAAGGTGTTTCTATAACCGGAGAATATTACGCTTCAATTTTAGAGCGACTAAAAGAAGCCATTAAAGAGAAAAGACGGGGAAAATTGACAAAAGGTGTTCTGTTTTTGCACGACAACGCGCCCGTCCACAAGAGCCGCGTTACGTTAGCTGCCCTGCATAAGGTGGACTTCGAAATTGTGAATCACCCACCCTACAGCCCAGACCTGGCCCCGAGTGATTGTTACCTGTTTCCGAAAAAAAAATTTACTGCCGATGATGAAGTCAAGGAGGCAGTTTCGGCGTATTTTGCAGATAAAGAGAAATCATTTTTTTATGAGGGTATAAATAAATTAATTGAAAGATGTGAAAAATATATCCATCTTGCAGGTGAATATATAGAAAAAGAAAAATAATTTGGTTTTTTTATTTCCATCCCTTGTCCCCCATTCCGCGAATATAAAAACGCTCCCTCGTATATTCGAACAACTGCATATTTGGACGATAGGAGCTATTGTTTTTGCATTCTTTGCTGTATTGTAGACAGTATCATAACCACGAGAAAATCAGTTTGTTAATAACTCCACAGTTTGCCCGAAGAAAGTTGATATTCTCGAAACGCGTCGTAAAGAGGGTGTTATTAACATTTGAATTATTCTCAGACATTCGATAACTTCTAGTCTGCTTTTTATTTTATATTTATATACAGAGAAATTTTTTTCATACTACCCATACTATTTCAACGTACTATATAACATGAATTCCATACTCTTCCAAATAGAGAGGTGTCCTAGATAGTAACAGACTGCAAGATAAATGCTTCAACTTTAAAATAGCTAAGAATTTTGAATTAATAGATTTTAATATCGGATTTACTAAGATAGAGCTATAGTACTGTAGGGTTTTTAAAACTCAACGTTTGTTATTTGTTTAACAAATAAAGTACATGAAGTAATCAAGAATATATTCTCCTCTATTATTTACGATTGCCTGTCAACGATATGGCAATTTTTCGACTCCACACCTGAAAAATCCCGCGATTTGGAAGCGAAGAAGACGTCAAGTGAATTTCGAAGTGCGAAATCGTGGAAAATCATTTCCGTACTGTACTCTTCTCGATTACGATTTCTCCGTAAATGACAAAAATGGTTATACGTGTAATAGCGTCTCATATAGTAACTCGAACAAAAGATACGTCGGAAATGCTTGTCTTTTATTTCTTCTTGACATTCGTTGTCTTTTGTCTTTAAACAAAAAAACCTTTACATAAATTAAAAAACTATTCAATTAAACAATATTACGATTTTAAAATAACTTTGACATATAGTATACTTAACGTTAGTTAGAACATTTTAATAAGGGATTGGTTTAAATCATTAACGTTTCAGAGTTTATTAAGTATAAAATTAGTTTTTTTCTAGTTTGTAAAATATACAATTTAAAACGTTTACGAATTGTATACGTACATTTCGGTAACTACTTATTATTTTACATTTTGGGATTTTAATTTGCGTGAATTATAAAGTATATTAAACATTTATAGGAATGAAATTTTATGTAATCGAATACAAATATTAAATTTGAATGATTTTCTATCTATACATTCTACGTTTTATGTAAATTATAGTCAAAAGAAATCATTTTAGAAGATTTAGTAGGGAAATAAATTTTGCATAATATTGTATTACATAAGACACAAAACCGCCTGAACTTCAATAAAAGGGGAAAACTCCGAAGTCCGATTGATCTAATAGGATGAAACATACTTTCTGCCTCAATAATATGAGTTTCTATTTTAATGATTAAATAAATCTACTTTAATAAAATTGATTTATGAAGGACGACTTTCGTTACAATTCTTGTGACATTAATTTACAAAATGAAGAACAACGAATCAACATTAGTTAAAAACAGTAAAAGTTCAACGGAAACTTTCAAAATGTTTAAAATTGTTTGTGGAGGTAATTGTTTATTAAAAATATAAGATTTTGAGTAGCATTGATGATTTAGAGGAGGCAGAGATGACGTGGATAAATGCTCAATGAAGAAGTAGATGATTTCCTGAATATTTCGAAAAGATCTTTAGTGAGACTCATAAAAATGAAACACCAAAGATAATAATTTGTCGCAGTGTAAAAGGAAAGACTTCGGAAGATGAATTCGAAATTCGTTTCACTTCGATTGCTGATTGCTGCTGCATTGTTTCGAATTGAGTATAGCAAACATATTACTAGAGATGCATAAAAGGAAGCCACGAATTCATGTTAAAAGAGAATACTTCCAATAAATAAAATAATTTTTGTCAAGATTTTTTAATTATTTTTGATTTTAACAATCAATTCGGCTATTTATGGGACAGTTTCTATAGGGATGCTCTAGTAGAAATTGAGTTGTTTCCTAGAAAAGATAGTATTGAAATTGAGTAAATCGGAAAATAGAAATATAAAAGAAGAAAGAATATTTTCACAAAAGATAATACAAATGGTGTAGAAAATGATTTACAAATATAATCTGTAAGAACTAGTCCAATATATATATATATATATATATATACAGTGTGTATCAGCCAAATGGAATAAATTCGATAATAATTAAATGGAAGGGTGTTCGAAAAAACGCTCGGACACGTCGATTGGGATTTTTAGTTGCGTATATTTTTAAATAAAAAGTTTATATACTGGGTGTGTCATGTAAAAGTGGTCAATACCAACTTCTTATTTTAAATGAAACACCCTGTCAAATATTAAAGTTTTGGATTCTTTAGAAAATTCCAGACATATTTCATGTACAATATCCTATACCTATCTTCGACTGTTCCGGAAATATTAAATATTTTCAGATTAATTAGAAAAATTTTTGATAATATAAAAAATAACAAGAAAAACATTAATGTCACTGTAGGAGATGTTCAAAGTGTTCGCCGCAAACGTCTTGACAACATCCTAATCTTAAATAAAAATTTTTTCTAACGTTGCTCAACATCTCAGGTGTGACCGATCTAATCGCAACTATTATTCGACTAGTCAGCTAAGTCGAGGGGTTTAGTTTTGTATACTATACTCTTGACATATCCCCATAAGAAGAAGTCTAATGACGTTAGATCAGGGGATCGTGCTGGCCATTCCATCGATCCTCGCCTACCTATCCACCGATTCGGGAATATTTGGTTGAGGTACTGCCGGACATTGATTTGGTAATGGGGTGGTGCTCTATCTTGCTGGAAACACATCGTATTTGCTGGAACTTGTGGGTTTGCTAGATCAGGATATAAGTTTGTCAAAGCTGGCACGGAATTATTTTGAAGCAATGCTAAATAATTGTCGTCATTCAAATTTCCATTAATGAAAAAAGGACCTACGATATGATCTCCAACAATTCCTGCCCAAATATTAACCATCTCAGGGTATTGCGTATGTTCTTCCCTCATCCAGTGAGGATTTTCCCTGGACCAATAGCGGCAATTTTGACGATTAGCATGACCGTGAAGCGTAAAGGTACACTCATCAGAAAATAAACTATGTTCTAATTGGATCACATTGTTATCTAACATTGTCATCATTTGTTCACAAAAATACGTTCTCCTAACAAAGTCGTCTTCCATGAGCTCCTGAGTTGGTATAACTTTATAGGGATGCATTTTATTTTCTTTTAATGTGCGAGTAATCGATGTATGGCAAACATCGAACATTGACGCTGCTTGTCTACTAGAAGTATGCGGGTTTTCTTCAAACTCAAGCACAATATCCAGTTTGGTATCATTACTTACTGCATTCGCAGCTGCTTTTTTTATTTGCCTTACATGTCCAAACTCGCGAAACTGCTTTTCTATTTTACTAATTGTTCCTTGGAATATAGGCGGCAAATTTGGAAATTTTTCATGAAATAAGTGAGCAACTTCCATTTGTGTCCGTGTGTTATCTCCATAACCAATCATCTGCAGAATTGTTATTTTGTGCATTTCTGTTAAATGAACCATTTTGCTGAAATGTAGTTAACGAAATTCAAACAGTTATGACACTGACAACACTTTGCTAAGGCAAGGTATTTTAAAACGAAGTACAAGTACAATTAAAGATTTTCACTTAATAGTTCGGTAAACAAACTATTATGTGAAAATCTTATTTTAATTGTAAACAGAATTATTAATCTGAAAACATTTAATATTTTCGAAACAGTCGAAGATAGGTATAGGATATTGTACATGAAATATGTCTGGAATTTTCTAAAGAATCCAAAAATTTAATATTTGACAGGGTGTTGCATTTAAAATAAGAAAGTTGGTATTGACCACTTTTACAAGATACACCCTGTATATAAACTTTTTATTTAAAAAAATACGCAACTAAAAATCCCAATCGACGTGTCCGAGCGTTTCTTCGAACACCCTTCCATTTAATTATTATCGAATTTATTCCATTTGGCCGATACACACTGTATATATAGAAGTATAACACGCGTGAGAGAAATAGTAGTAGAAGAAGAATATAAATAACATAATAGAAGAAGAATATAAATAACTGGCAGGACAAATAAATCAAGTTCTTAAAAAATTGACATAAAATAATACTAATTAAAACGAAACATATCTAAAATGAAACGAAGTTAAATCTAATTGTAAGAGAAAAGAGAAAGAAAAGTAATAGATGAAAATTTTGTAAGTAAAGTTAAGTAAGGTAATAACAGTAATTAAAGAAATTGGAAATGCAAAAGTATTAATAGTAACAAGAAGGTAATATCCATAAACTAATACTAAATATGTGAGGAAGATACTCAAAAGTTGGTTAAAATCATTGATATCATAAAAGAGGAAGACCATAATTTGTCCAATTTGTACAATGTTATCGGAAGTTGTTCATAAAATATTTGCAAAAGGAGAACAGATTAATTACACGCGAAGTAAATGTTGACAAGCGCAGTCATTGTTTTCAGTTTTAAAAACACTTTGCAAGGACACTATTTTAACATAATATAATAATTATTGTTGTTAGTTGGTTTTTCTTTCCAAAATTTAATCAAATTCTGAATTAATATTAATACACAACCATTTAAAGTAAATTTAACAAAGTGTTTTTGCTCGTATAGATTTTGATAATAACATGACTGAACCGTTATTGGTAAAAGTAGCCCTGTCACCTGTGAGTACAGAAAATGCTAAGCTTAATATGCAGCAGGAACTTCCGCACTGGAGTTTTTCCAAGACAGTAGCAGACGCCGATATTGAGTGGAACAAGCAATTGAATAAAATTAAGATAGAAACAAAAAACGATATTGATAAGCGGGTATTTTATACCGCTATGTATCATACGATGATTGCGCCGTCTGTCTTCAATGATGTGAATGGCGATTATAGAGGAGCCGATGCAAAGGTATATAATGATAAGACTTTTACAAATTATACGACATTTTCGTTATGGGATACTTACAGGGCGGCACATCCTCTGATAAGCATTATCCATCCTGAAATAACAGAAGATATTGCCAAAACATTTCTCAATATATATAAGCAGCAAGGTAAATTACCTGTATGGCATCTTGTGGGAAATGAAACCGATTGTATGGTTGGCAATCCTGGTATAGTGGTGTTGGCCGATTTGATATTGAAAGGTTACAAAGTAGATGAAGAACTGGCCTTTGAGGCGATGAAAACCTCTGCTATGCTGGATGAACGTGGTATGAATTGGCTGAAACAATATGGTTATATACCTTATGATAAAGAAAATTCATTCGAATCCGTAGCTAAAGGTCTCGAATATGCTTTGGCAGATTGGACTGTCGCCAAAATAGCAGAACGGCTAGGCAAAACCGATGCTGCTGCCTATTTTAGTCAAAGGGCAAAATCATATAAAAAGTATTTTGATAAAAAGACCCGATTTATGAGAGGCCTATCATCTGACGGAAAATTCAGAGAGCCGTTTAATCCATTTCATTCAGCTCATATGGAAGACGATTATACAGAAGGCAATGCGTGGCAGTACACTTGGCTTGTTCCTCATGATGTGGCAGGTCTTATAGATTTATTTCCAAGCGAAAAGGCTTTTATTTCCAAGTTGGATTCTTTGTTTGTGGTACAAGGGAATATGGGGGAAAATGCATCTGCTGATATTACAGGACTGATAGGTCAATATGCACATGGAAACGAGCCGAGTCACCATATTACATATCTTTACCCTTTTGTAGGTCAGCCATGGAAAACAGCTGAGAAAGTACGGAAAATATTCTCAACCATGTACTTCGACTCACCGGCCGGACTTTGCGGCAATGAAGATGTCGGGCAAATGTCGGCATGGTATATTATGTCTTCGCTTGGCTTTTATCAGGTAACACCAGCAGGAGGAATTTACGTTTTTGGAAGCCCTTTGTTCGATAAGGCTGTGGTGAATATAGGAAACGGAAAGACATTTACTATTGAAGCACATAACAACAATCGCGAGAATATTTATATCCAGTCGGCTAAACTCAATGGGAAGTCTTATTCTAAATCTTTTATAACGCATAGTGATATTATGACAGGAGGTGTCTTGGAGTTTGAAATGGGAGACAAACCCTCTTCAACGTTTGGTATTCATAAAGGAGACAGACCATGATCTGGTGAGGCCTGTAAGTCGGTATGTTTTTTATCCGATGAATGGACTGAATATTTAGGAATAATATATCACATCAAATATTATCAAAATAAACTCTTAACTTTGAATAAAAGAATAAAACTAGTAGAGTAAAACAAGAATGAAGCTTCTTCATACTGCCGATTGGCATATAGGGCAATATTTTTTCGGCTACGATCGGAAAGATGAACATATTTATTTTTTTGATTGGTTGAAAAAGACAATAAAGGAACATCGGATAGATGTTTTGCTGGTTGCCGGAGATGTATTTGATAGTCCGAATCCTTCTGCCGAATCTCAGAAAATATATTATCGTTTTTTAAGAGAAGTAGTAGCTAAAAATGCGGATTTGCAGATTGTTACTATTGCCGGTAATCACGATTCAGCCGGACGATTAGAGGCTCCCAATCCTCTCTTGGAAGAAATGAATGTATATGTTAAAGGAATCGTTCGTAAGGATGAAAAAGGGAATGTTGATAGCCAACAACTTTTTGTGCCTCTTCGCCAGAGTGGAGAAATAAAAGCCTGGTGTGTTGCTGTCCCTTATCTGCGACAAGGTGATTATTCCGGTGCCGAAAGCTATGTAAAAGGAGTAACAGCACTTTATGACCAGTTATATTCTGAGATACAACAGGTAAAAGAAAAAGATCTGCCTGTCGTTGTCATGGGGCATTTGCAGGCTACAGGCTCAGAAGTTTCCGAAAATGATCGTTCCGAGCGAACCATTATCGGCGGATTGGAATGTGTCTCTCCCGAAATTTTTGATAAATCAGATATAGTATATACCGCCTTAGGGCATTTGCATAAAGCACAACGAGTTTCTGGTAGAGAGAATGTACGTTATTCGGGAAGTCCTTTACCCATGTCTTTTGCCGAAAAGAATTACAAGCAAGGTGTAAATCTGATAGAGATAGAAAGTAACCGTTTGAAAGACATTATACGTTTAGATTTTGAACCTTTGGCAGGCTTAATTAGCATTCCTAAAGAGCCTAGGCCTTTGGGCGAAGTGTTACAGGAAATAAGAACATTGCCCGATGGCGAAATCACAAAAACGTCTCCTTATTTAGAACTAAAGGTATTATTGACCGAGCCGGAGCCATCTATGCGCAATCAGATAGAAGAAGCGTTGCAGGGCAAATCTGTACGGTTGGCAAGTGCCGTTCCTTTCAGAATCAAGACAGATAAAACTTCTAAAGTGATTACTTATGAAGAACTGAAGACAATAGATCCGATGGAGATGGCAAGTGATGTTTTTCAGGGCCGCTATGGGAATGAAATGCCCGATAAAATGAAATCTTTGTTACAAACTGTAATAAACGAAGTCAATCTATGAAGATATTAGCTATCAGAGGAAGAAATCTTGCATCGCTGGAAGGTGAGTTTGATATAGATTTTACACAGGAACCCTTGAAGACATCAGGTATATTTGCCATAACAGGACAAACAGGTGCCGGCAAATCTACCATCTTAGATGCTCTTTGTCTTGCCCTTTTCGACAATGCTCCCCGATTGAATAAAGCCGAAGCTTCAGTCAATGTTTACGATGTGGAGGATAAAACTATTACTCAAAAGGATAGCCGAAATATATTAAGACGAGGCACCAGCGAAGGATATGCAGAAGTAGATTTTAAAGCTCTCAATGGTGATAAATACCGTTCGAGATGGATGGTCAGAAGAGCTCGTGGAAAAACAGATGGAGCTTTGCAAGCTACATCGATCAAATTAGATAATTTAACAACAAAAATCGAAGAGCAAGGGACAAAAAGTAATTTGCTCAATCGTATTGTTGAACTTATTGGGCTTACATTCGATCAGTTTACCCGTGCTGTTCTATTGGCTCAGGGTGATTTTGCAAACTTCTTAAAAGCCAAATCCGGAGAGAAAGCTGAATTGTTGGAGAAACTGACAGGCACAGAAATATACTCTAAAATTTCGGTTTCTATATACCAGAAAACAGCAGAAGCAAAGAATGCTCTGGATCTTATACAACAACGGATTAAGGATATCAAACTTCTGTCAGAAGAAGAGTTGAGCACTCTTGAAGTTGAAAAAAGTGCCAGAATAGAAGAGCTTAAACCTTTTCGGCTACAAACAAGCGAGACCGAGAAAAAGCTAGCTTGGTTAAAGCAAGACGAACAGCTAAAACAAGACATAGAGCAGGCTGAGAAAGATATTACAGCTATTCAGGCTGTCATAGCGGAAGCTATGCCCCGTTATGAATACATGGGTATGATAGATAAATCGTTAGAAATCAGAGATTCATATGTCGGATTCGTAAATAAGAGCAGCAATCAGCAAAAGTTATCAACTGATATATGGAATAACGAATCTTTGCTTAAAACATTATCGGAGCAAATAGGAACGATAGCAGGAAATCTAACCGATGCTCAAAAAATACAGATAGAAACAGATTTAAAATATAATAACTTAAAATCCGACATTAACTTAGCGAAAGAACTTGATATAAAAATTCAGAGCTCTACTGAAAAGTTAACAGAAATAAAAAAAGAATTAGACGAGTATCGCAAACAGCTTTTGGCTTCAGAGCAAACGATTGCCGATTTGAAAAATTCTTTGGAGAAAGCCTCGAAAGATAAGGCTTTGCTCGAAATATGGTTTTCGGAGAAAGAGGCTTATAATATGGTTGTTCAGAAAATTGATCTTTTAGATAACCTGATACAAAGTTCTTATTCCGTTCTGAAACAAAAAGAGAATATTGCAAAGAGCTTAGAATCGAGCAAACTGTATTTATCCACATCATTAGATCAATTGAAAAATCAGGAAGCTGAGGCTGAACGCTTGAATAGCCTTCTTCCGACTGAAATAATAAATTTTAGGAGCAGATTGGTTCAAGGTGAGCCTTGCCCTGTTTGTGGAAGCATACATCATCCAGTTAAAGCCAATATAGAGCAAACACAAAAGGTAAATGAGGAAGAACTGGAAAGAAAAAAGAAAATAGTACAAGAAAGCATTGATAAGTTAAAAGAACAAATAGAACAGAGCCGCAAAGGGATAACAGAGTTTGAAACTTACATCAAAAACTTTGAAGAGCAATATACCAATTCTTATACTACTTTGACTGAGCATTTAAAACATATACCCGATTGGGAGTTGATGTATCAGGATGGCTCTTTAAGAACCCAACTGTTATCTCTAGCTTCGTTGTGGAATGAAAATAAGAAGAAGCTCGAAAGTTCAGTATTTCTTCTCGAGAGCAATTCGTCTAAAATAATTACAGAAGAAAAGGCCAGAGCTTTTATTCTTGAAAATTTCTCAAACAAAGAGAAAACTTTTCAGGTAGGGCAGGGTGTTTACCGTGAAAATATAGAGCAACGTAAACATCTTTTAGGGGGGAAGTCGGTAGATGAGGTAGAATCTTATTACACGAAACTAAAAGATAGCCAATCAGCACAGATTGAAAGACTGAAAATTGAAAAAGAAAAGGCTGAAATTCAAAAGTCTGCTGTACAAGGAAAAGTAGATCAATTAAAGAATGACTTTGAAGCCAATCAAAAAGATATTTTGCATCTTGATGCTCAAATACAGGAATGGCTCAAAGATAAATCTCATCAGATAAACGCAGATATATTACGTGATCTAATGTCTAAATCGCGAGAGTGGATCAATCAGGAAAAGCAAAACTTGGCAGAGATTAAAAATCGGGAATTGATTGCAAAATCTGTTCTAGCCGAGCGTAAAGAAAGAAGCAATAAACATCTTGCATCAGCAGATAAAGTTTTGGATGGTGAGACCAAAGAAACACTATCCGAAAGCTTGTCTGTAATCAATGAACAAACTGAAAATATAAATAAAAGACTCTCGGAGATAGAAGTTAGTTTGTTGAGCCATGAAAAGGGAAAAGAAAGAATCAAAGTTTTTGAGAAGGAACTAAATGAGAAATCAGAACTTTATGATAGTTGGGCAAAATTGAATGAACTCTTGGGCTCCGCCAATGGAAACAAATTCAAAACCATTGCACAGGGATATACATTAGATGTTTTGTTAAGCTATGCAAACAAACATCTGAAAGAGTTAACACAGCGATATAGCCTCGAAAAAATTCCCGATACACTGGCTTTGCAGGTTGTAGATAACGATATGTTGGGCGAAGTGCGTTCGGTACATTCATTGTCAGGCGGAGAATCTTTTCTTATCTCTTTAGCTCTAGCCTTGGGCTTGTCTTCGCTTTCATCCAATAAGATGAAAATAGAATCACTTTTTATTGACGAAGGGTTCGGGGCGTTAGATATCGACACACTTAGTGTCGCAATGGATGCTTTAGATAACCTTCAAACTCAAGGACGAAAGATTGGAGTCATTTCGCATGTAGAAGAAATGAAAGAACGAATAACTACTCAGATTCAGGTAATAAAATCTGCAAACGGGAGAAGTTTTGTGAAAGTTGTCGGTTAGAAATACACCCTCTTCTAGAGGAAGGTAAAATACTTTTTGTAACAAATCATTAACTTTTATTTTGTCAAATTGATACCTGTCCTATATAAGTAGTCAGTATATTTGTTGTACGATAGTATCGATATGATTAAATATTATCCAGAGAGAGGCGATATCAACAAAATGAGGTAGATTCTAGGCAATTCCTCAGATATAGCCTCTCTTGACAATTATAGTCCTTCCGCTTTCTTCGGGATGAATATAATAGAGAAGTAAATAATATCAATCAGGATCTGTATTGAATTTCCATTCTTTATTCACAAAATCAAATACAATAGAAAATTCAGATACAGAAGGTAGCTTTAGAAATTTGTATTGGGCATTGATCGCCAGTCGGGCCCCTTCTATATTCGATACACGGTCGTTCCACTCCGATATCTTATTAAAGTAAATGTTTATATTTTCTATATCAGATTTGGCTATTGCTTTGTTGATTTCATGTGTTAAATCTGAGATATTCTGATCTTTATGCATCTTGGCGAGTTTGTTGTACTCATTCATGTATTGGTTTTTAATTTCATTTGCATCCATAGCTTTGTTCATTAGGTGTTTATATTATAACATATAAAAGAGGATAATGTTAGTGTCTTCAATAGGTGAAATTTTATTTTTAAGCAATCAATAAAATAGTAATGTCGCATTTCTCGTAGGCTGTCTTGCTGATATGAGGTCTATATATATGATTTCTTTAATGTGTTGACAATAAATTTTAAAACGTTAAAAAAAATGAGTAAGATTTAATACATTTGGCGATGAAATATATAACTACTTAATAGATCAGAATATATGAATAACTATATCCTTCCTGCGGTTGCTGTCATCATATTTAATGAGGATGGTGAAATTCTTTTTCAGAGAAGACGAGATACAAATAACTGGTGTATTATCTGCGGACACGTAGAATATGGAGAAACTGTTGAGAATACCGTTATACGCGAAATAAAAGAAGAATTGAATTGTGATTCCCTAGTTGTGAGACTTATAGGTGTATATTCTAATCCGACTTCTCAGATATATCGTTATCCAGATAGAAATGTCCAGTACATTACATCTTACTTTGAGGCAAGACTGACATCAGACATTGACCTTAGTTATACGAATGAAGAAACTCTGGAATTGAAATATTTTCATCCTGAAAATTTACCTGAAAACATGGCTCAGTTAAATGAGTATTGGCTCAAGGATGCTTTGAGTGAGCAAAACGCCCCTTTCATTAGGTGAAGCCAGATTTTATTAGAAAAGAATAGGATATCTAATTAATAAAAAAAGAGACGGAGCTCCGTCTCTTTTAAACTGATGCATCACTGCATTAACAAAAAGTGTTTGAATGAATTAAAGTGTTATAATATTATTTTAAAATAATATTATGCTGATACACACTCAGCTTCCTTCCGGCTTAATCTTCAGACCATCCTGTGTACCTGTAGCCTACAGCTTTGTAGGTTTTTCCAGGGAAACGGGAATTTGTAAAAGTAAAAGATATAGCATCGGCAATGGTGCCTGACGGTGCAGTTGCTCCTTTTAGCACGACTATTCCATCGGTTAAAGTGAACGTATTAGTTGATGAGGCTACATTTCCTGCCAGATTTTCGATATTTGTTCCGGAGAAAGTAAGCGTACCAAGATCACAATTAATTTTCCCATTGATTGCATATGCATTTGTTCCTGCAAGAGTTAAGGGGCCTATGCGTAACCAACATTGGGTAGTTGATTCATCAATTGTATTTGAAATCTCACAGAAGTTTTTATAGACTGTAGCTCCAGTTTCATCTGTAACAGTCACTCTGTATCTACCGCCTAGAGGATGAATCGACGAATATTCTATTTCGTAGTCTCCGTATGTTTCGCAAGAAGCGAACCCAAGTACCAATAGCAGCAATACGGAAATATATCTTATTTGTTTCATCTTATTTATTTTATATTGAATACTGATGTTTGAAATTAGTTTTATTGGCCGTTAGGTACTTGCCACCATAGCGGTTCTTGTGTCGGCTTGGTTGCCGGTGCATTTACATTGTATAGAGCTGATGCATTCGGAACCGGTATTCTGCGAGTTATTTCTCTGCCTTGAAGAACAGATGTTCCCGGACGAACCAGAGTTCCCAATTCATATCCGGCTACAAGTCCCGGTGCCTGATTGCTTTCACGAACTTTTTCAGCGTTGCTGATTGCCGGAATACCGGTACGATTTCTGTCCATCCACGAATCCCATGAATTAGCTTTTGCTCCTGCTACCCATTTTTGAGTAAGAATGCATTTCAGCATACTAGCAGTAGAGGTAGCATCGAATGCATAAACACCACCATCTTTGATAAAATCTGTAGCATCATATTCCCAACGTCCGAAAGCCTTCGTTACACCTTCTTCGTATGCTGCTTTTGCTGCCGCTGCATTTCCTGAGCGTGCCTGAGCCTCTGCTATCAAAAAGTATGTTTCAGCAGCATTCATCAAGTAGGTTGGGTCTGAATATGTTTGTTTGTATCTTGAAGATTTTACAATAGGAACAGCATCTTCTTCCCCTTCTGTTGTCGGAGGTTTACTTCCACAAGGTAACCCTTCGTACATTTCTCTATATGTAAGAGTATCACCAGCTTGAATAGCTGCACTGGCTGCAGTTGTAACCTCATATATTTCCTCTATGCGAGGGTCGTTAGCTGCTAATAAAAATTCCAACAATGTGTGACAGGCTCTTAAATTTTCCTTAGTGTTCAACTGACGAATATTTGCTTCATATAACGGGTTTCCCTTATTTGTAGCATCTTCGTAAGCATCAAAGGCGCAGTCCTCGGCTAATAATCCTCCGGCGCTGATAAGTGAAGCTATCTGAGCTTTATTAGCTTCATAGTCGCGTAAGTAAATCTTTAGCTTTAAGCTTTTTGCAAAAGATACCCATTTGTCGATATTTCCTCCGAAAAAGTAATCGGCGACACCTATTGTCGGATTAGAGCCCCCTTTAGCCTCCGGAGCTTTTGCTATTGCTTCGTCCAACAAAGCCAGAATACCCGGATAAACAACAGTCTTGCTGTCATCGTATTTTGGTGCAGGAAACTCAGATGCATTCAGTGCTTCGGTAAATGGTATGTCTCCAAAGAAATCCGTTAGCATATGATAATTATATGCAGTCAAAATTTTGCCTATTACCCAATAGTTCCATGCTCCTTTTTCTTCAGCCAATGAAAGCATAATCTTTAAGTCGGGCAATGTGTTTGCATATGCATTAGTCCAAAATGCATTATATGAGTCTTGAGTTAAACTATAATTGGCAGTCGTATTATATTGGTTTGTAGAGTTTCCTTGAGTAACATACTGAGACCACAAGTCTCCAACCAATTGACCGTTATAACCCCATTGGGCAACAGTTGTAGCACCTACTGAAGGCAGTAGGGTGCCCAAAGTCGCTTCCGTTGGATAATTAGGGTTTTTGTTAACATCCAGATAGTCGTCGCAGGATGTAAGAGATACTCCTGTTAGAGCGACGGACAAGGCTATATATATCAGATTTTTCTTTTTCATATTTATTATTCGTTAGATTGATTAAAATTCTACCTTGATAGCTCCACCGACGCTGCGATAGGATGCGGCACTAGATATTTCACCAAATTCAGAACTTAAGTCGTTACCCATATTTGCAACTTCAGGATCTACATAATTGTTTTCCTTCGGTGTAAATAGGAATAGGTTACGACCTATAAAGCTTAAAGTAACTTTGTTGAAAGGTGTTGAGCTCAACAGTTTTTTAGGCAAGTCATAAGATAGAGTTATCTCTCTGATCTTAAAGAAGTCTTTAGGGATAACCATTTCATCACGAACGAATGGACTGTATGAATAGTTTCCAAGTGCATAACTAACCTGATGGCTCATAACCGGAATATTATTTTCTAGATATTCTCCGTTAACAACCCTAACAGATTTAGGATAAATAAATGAATTACGTTCATTATACACTGTCTTTGTTGAATTACCGTTGAAGTGTGTGATGTATGACGTATTAGAAGCCATCCATCCACCTTTGTGCCAGTCACCTACGATAGTCAAACCGAAGTTTTTATACTTGACTGCTGTATTCAATCCAAGTATGAAATCAGGTTGAGACGAACCTATTATTTTTTTGTCGGTAGTCGATTGTGTCGGAAATCCGTTGTTGTTTACTATAACGTAACCATAATAAGGACTGTTTTCGTCTTTTACTCGATCTACATCAGGTACTTGGAATGTTCCTATTTTTTCGCCTAATCTCATTCTGTATTCGATACCTCTCCACGAAACGATATTATACTCTTGCAAACCGTCCCAAAGTTCGCGAACTTTACTTATATTTTTGGTATAAGTTGCATTCACATTCCATTCCAAATCTTTTGTGCGTATTGGCGTAATACCAGCTGCAATTTCGACCCCTTTGTTTTCCAAAAGTCCAACATTTCGGGTTTCGGTAGTGTAGCCTGATTCAGGAGGTAGAGTCGCATTTATAATCTGATTCTTAGCCTGTTTGTTATAGTAGGCAAAGTCTACATGAAAACGATTGTCAAATAGATTGGCTTGTACCCCAAATTCGTATTCTGTTGTAATTTCGGGTTTCAAAGTCTGACTCGGAAGTCTGTTGTTCTCACTAAGTCCCGATACTCCACCGATAGGGAGACGAGTATAGTAGAATGTAGATGAAGTCAAAGGTGTAAACCATGTAGAAGTACGGTAAACCCCTGCATCATTACCTGTTTGTCCTACTGCTGCACGTACTTTTAAGAAGTCGAATTTATAATTTTTTAGAGTAGGGAATAGCTCTGTGAAAATTACAGAAGCATTTACTCCACCATACAAGTAACTGTTTTTATCTTTAGGTAGGGTAGACGAGTAGTCGTTACGAACCGATAAGTTCAGATATAAGTAATTTTTATATCCTATTTCAGCTTGAGCAAATATGCCGATTAGTCTTCTTATTTCGTTATATTGTTCCGATACGGCAGCCGATGTTGTATTTTGAAGATTATACCATCCCGGTACATCCAGTCCGTCAACAACACCACCAGTATATGCGTATGTCCGCTCATTAAGGTTCCATCCGGCAGTACCACCAAGAGCGAAGTCACCTACATTATAATTGGCCAATAAGAATGCTGTTGCATCAATCTGATCTCTGTTAAATCTATAGTTCGAATAATATCCGTTTTGAGGAGTAGCACCACCCAAATCGCTATAAGACCCTTCAGCAAAAGAGGTTTTAGCATTGATGTTTTCTCTGTCATAGTTTAAGAAGTCAGCACCCAATCGCGCTGTAGCTTTCAAACCTTTGATAAGATCGTAGCTGGCCTCTATTTTTCCGTATGTATGGTTGTCCTGATACAAATAATAATTGTTATCTACCATCCAATACGGATTTGTAGCATAAAAAGTGTAAAAGTTATTTAGATCGTATCTTACATCGTTGTAGTCTTTCATTGCTGAGTAGTCTACATCTACAGCATGCTGCAATAGTTCCATCTCCATTTGTTCTGTACGACGGATATCTTTGCGTGCATAGTTGAACGATAAATCTACAGATAGCTTGTCCCATTTTGCGTTTCCGCGTAAAGAGAACGTATTACGACTGTAGGTATCACCATTGTTAGGAAGAGTTCCGTTACTGCTTACATTTCCATAAGACGCGTTTAGACCTATTTTGTCTGTTCCGTAACGCACAGAGACTACATTATTCAATTCCGCTCCTGTCTTATAAAAGTTTTTGATATTATTCTTTACATAAGAAAACGGTTTAGTCATAACCGGGTCTAGCTGATCTGATCCCCATTCATGAATAGTACCATCAAGGCGTGGACCCCACGAACCGTTTTCTGCACGGTCCCATGTGCCCCATCCTTGTCCGTATAGGTCTTGAGTTTGCATTACACGCAACACGTTAGTTGCAGTGAAAGCTCCGTCGTAAGTTATTGTTAATTTTTCATTTTTTGCTCTTTTCGTAGTTATCATGATAACACCGTTTGCTGCACGAGACCCATAAAGTGCTGTTGCCGATGCACCTTTAAGTACAGTTACCGATTCTACGTCATCTGCATTAATGTCATTTGCACTATTACCGAAGTCCACATAGTCGGTTCCCGAACGTTCATTGGTGATTGGCACTCCGTCTATAATGTACAGAGGGTTATTGTTGTTGAAAGAAGATATACCACGAATGAGCACTTTCTGTGAAGTACCTGCAGGTCCGGAAGCTGATATATTAACCCCCGCTATTTTACCATTGATACCACCCATAACGGAACCCGATTTGGCTGCCGATATCTCGTCCGATTTCACTTGTGTTGCAGCATATCCTAATATTTTTTGGTCGCGCTGTATGCCCATTGCAGTTACTACTACTTCATCCATCAATTGGGCATTTTGTTCCATGGTTACCACCATGCCATCTTTTGCTGTCTCTTCTTTGGTCTTCATTCCTATCAAAGAAAAAACCAATATAGTTTTATCATTCGGTACGTTGATAGTAAATGTACCATTAATGTCCGCTATAACACCAATTGTTGTACCTTTTACAACAACAGATACGCCAACTGCAGGTTCCCCTACATCGTCGACTACAGTTCCTGTTATTTTTGTTGTTTACGCGGTAATATATCCTAAACCCAGCAATAGGCAGGATAAAAATAATAACAACCTTTTTTTCATAATTACATACATACTTTTTAATTAATTACTCCATAAATTAACCTTAGGCATTCCAGTTAATTTTCTTCTTATATTGTATCTATTCAATGTTGAACTATTATATTAGTATTTTTCGGTAATAAAGATTGCCATCTTTGTTAGGAGTGATTGCGGCGATAAGTAATACTTGAAAGATTAGAGATAGAATATTCCGATATAATATAGATCTTTCATATTTCAAGTAGTAATTGCTGTTTTTTAGCAATTTGTTTTTTTTGACTACGCGTAGCCATACATTAATTCATCAAATCCTTTCTCTTTCCTTGTCTGACTTTGTACACATTAAGTATCATAGTATATTCTATACGTTGCATCTTTGCACCTTTGCTTTTTATTGATTGCGTTTATATTATTGTACGGGTGATCTGTGCGGTCTATTACTTTTTCCGCTGATTATACCGTTTTTATGTTAAAATATTCTTAAAAACAGTAAACAAAAGCCTTTCATTTTTGTTTGATCTGGTATGATCTGTTTTGAATAATTGAAAGTGAAATATGTTTAAAATTTTCATTTTGATTTCAGAATTGTTTTTTTTGATAAAATGTTATTGTTTTTATTGTTTTTATATGCATTTAATAATTTTCGTCTTACAATATGTCATTTTAAAAAAAGTTAAATATTTTTTTTATTCAAAAGTATGTTTTTAAGGAAAAAAAATAAGTACCCTATCGGGTAGTTTGTGGGTTTTAACATGATTTTCTACCCTGTTGGGTAGTTGTTTTGGAGGGGAAATATAAAATGTAAATAATAAGTTTGTGCCATATATGAAAAGTGAAGTTGAACTTATAAATGATATTTTTTTTGATCAGGCATTATATACCGGGAAAATAGATGAAGCGGTATATAATGAAATACATATATATATTGAAATGTTAGAAGCTGTAGCTAGAGTCTCTAACCATTGTTTCTATGTCGTGGACTATTATAAAAGGAATTTCTTATATGTTTCTCCCGGCAATTCGCTTTTGCATGGGTTGTCGTCCGACGAATTTAGAGAAAAAAGATTCTTGTTTTTTAAAGAGTTTACTTCGCCCGAGGATTTCAAATTTATCTTACGAGCCAATCAAGAGTATTTTAATTTCTTCTATAATTTACCCCAAGGCGAAAGATTGAGATATACAATGTCTTATGATTTCAATTTGATGATAAATAAGAAGAAAATGCTTCTTAACCATAAAGCTACTCCTGTCAAATTGAATGATAATAACGAAGTATGGCTGATGCTGTGTACCATTGCATTAGCTCCTAAAAATGAGAATCAGGAAATAGAGATAAATATAGATAAATCGGAGAGCTCTTTGCGACTTGTATACAACACTATATCTCAGAAATGGATAGAGATGCCCACTGTAAAATTGACAGAAAAAGAAATACTGATTCTTAGATTATCTATGCAGGGACTACTAAATCCTGAGATTGCTGAGTATATGTATTTAGACGTGAATACAATAAAATTTCACAAGAAAAATATTTTTTCTAAATTGAAAGTTACAAACATTCAGGAAGCTATTAGCTTCGCTCTGAATAGTAAACTCATTTAAGAGTTAGAATATAATTGAATGCCCTGTCTTTTTGTTAATAAAATGCCTTTAAATAAATCTATTTTCGTTTTCAATCATATTTGTTTCCATTATTTCTTATAAAAAGCCTGTTGTCATCTAAAATTATTCAATAAGTTTGTTTTTTATTTCTTATCCGATATCTTTAAAATAATAATTTATATTTTGATATTTCAGACAGATTATATCATTGTAAAAAGCAAACCGAGCTATGAATAAAATAGTTTTAGCATTCGATTCGTTTAAAGGTTCGGCTAACTCATACGACATAGCCTGTTGGGCAGAGCAGTCCATAGAACGGGAATTGCCTGAATGTAAAATTGTAAAATTTCCGATTGCCGACGGTGGTGAGGGCACGATGTATGCTCTTTCCGAAAATCTTGATGCAATACAAATAAGCTGTTCTTGTCACGATGCCCTGATGAGACCTATAGAGGCTTCGTATGCTGTTGCCCGAGAAGGAAGTCTTGCTGTTTTAGAAATGTCTTCAGCAGCCGGATTAACACTCATCGAACATCAATTACGTAACCCTATGGATACAACATCATACGGTGTCGGAGAAATAATATTAGATGCGCTCAATCGTGGATGCCGCAAATTTATCATGGGTATAGGAGGAAGTGCTACCAACGATGCAGGTATAGGCATGTTGAGTGCTCTGGGTGTGCGTTTTTTTGACGAAAACAATAATATAATAGAGCCCGTTGGACGTAATCTTATGAATATTTGCAGGATAGACGTGTCTCGTCTTAATCCGGCTTTGAAAGACTCATCTTTTATTATCGCTTGTGATGTAAACAATCCCTTATATGGCGACAACGGGGCTGCTTGGGTTTATGCTCCACAAAAGGGAGCCAGCAAGGAGGAGGTAATCACATTAGATGAAGGCTTGCGGCATTATGCCCGCATTATAAAGGAATCGACAGGGATGGATATTCGGCATATTCCCGGATCGGGAGCGGCAGGAGGCATGGGGGGAGGGATATTGCCTTTTCTGAATGCTACACTTAAGTCTGGAATAGATGTTGTATTAGAAACTTTGCAATTCGAACAAATTATAAGAAATGCAGACCTTATTTTTACCGGAGAGGGTAGGATAGATGCCCAGACAACTATGGGGAAAGCTTTGGGCGGAATATTACGAATATCCCAAAAACAAAATATTCCTGTAATTGCCTTAGCGGGAGCTGTGGAGTCTACACGTCGGCTCGATGATATGGGGTTTGCTGCTGTGTTTTCTATTCAGCCGTATCCTGTTAGTTTAGAAGAATCTATGAATCCGGACTTTGTGTATGAGAATGTACAAAGAGTAGTGTCTCAGGTGATAAGACTTATTAAGCGATTTAATCTAACTCTCTGAAGCGTGTGTCATAAAGGAATTCGGTATATTTGATATTGGGAAGTAGGGCAAAAAAACATCCGACACTTCGTAAGTGTCAGAGCACAATTTGTGGATTACCTCCGTTTTATTTTAAAACACGGGGACAAATATCCGTCAAAACTATTTCATAAACTACAGATATATAGATCTTTAATTTAATAGATAATTCTGTAGTTTTAACAATAAGTACCGTTTGTTTAGGCTTGTATTTATATTATCTTATTGATATTAAGTGTATTAACTCTAATGAAATTCAATTAGCTTATTTTATCCCCTTTTTGTATTTTTCGCTGAAATTACTGCTTCTATTCCTTTTTGCGTATTTTGCGTATTTTGCGTAATGTGCTGTTATACAGTTTTATAAAATGTTTAACAAGTGTTTTACAAAAATGGTTTCTTTTCTTTTTTGACTTCTTCTCTTTTTATCATATTCATCTGTAATACAATTCTTTATATTGTATTTCTCTTTATTGTCATTCCCAAAATGTTTTACAAGTGTTTTACACGCCTGTTTTTTGAAAAACATTAAGCTCGTATCTATCTGTATATATGCCTGTTATGATACCTCTATTTTCACATCTGACACTTACGAAGTGTCGGAATATTTGTGGCTCTTAGTTCCAAGATATATAGATAATTATTTAATAATAAGTTTAATTATGAGACATTTTTTCAAAAATTATTTTTTTGTGCTGACAGTAGCTATTGCTTTGCTGACAGGATGCAGTACCGAACAAGAGATTGTAAATCCCGATGAGGGAGATTCAAAAGGCAGAATCAGTTTTTCCTTTCCCCTATCTAAAGGTACAAGTACCTATTCTACTGTTACCGCTGTCGGGAATGAAAGCCTCTTCTCTGCAGCAGACATGACCATCTACATGGTCAATGCACTCGATAAGGTAGAGTATATCTTTAGCGGAGCCTTGATAACAGGATCAGGAAGCGGTACCACCCAATCGGCAACAATTACCCTGCCTGCCGATGCTACCACTGACAAGGACTTTTATTTCGTTGCCAATGCTTCGAGTGTATCTACTTCCCTTTCTTCTATTGTTGTTGGCAGCAGCCTTTCCGACCTGTTAAAGGCAACAACAGTGACTCAAACAGCTCATCTGTCTTCTACGGGTGGATTGTTGCTTACAGGTTCAGTAACAGTTCCTGTGGCTGACCTGACATCTGCAACACCTATCAGTGTCACCCTCAAACGACGTGTCGCTCGTTTCGATATTTCGAACGATGCTGCTACCTCTATGGTGACCATCAAGAAAGTCTTGATCTCAAATGCAAAAACAACAGCATTGGCATTTGCAGACAAAGATTCATTACCGAAGACAAAAGGCAATCTGCCTGACATTGATTTTACAGCTATTGCAGGAGCTAATGCAGGCATAAATCAAAGTGTCTTTTATCTGTATCCTTCCGATTCGGTGGTTATTCAGTTGTTGACGGAAGTAGGCGGTATAGAACAGCTCTTTAAGCTTCCTTTACCCGAAGGTGGTATTAAGGCAAACAAGAGCTATACCATCAAAGCAAAATACAACGCCACAAAACCTTCCTTCGAGGTGGTTCCCGAAGACTGGACGTTAGGAGAAGAAATAGAGGCTGTTTCGAACAGTTCGGTAGAAATAGTAGGTTTATCAGTTCCTACAACTCAACAGGAATGGTGGGATGCACAGGCTTTGACTTACGATGTTAATGGCAGTGGTACCACCATAACGCTTACAACCTCTACACTTTCTTCGGCAGGGGCAACGGTTGAAGTTGTAGATGCTCCTGCAGGATATACTATAACAGCCACACCTAGTGCGCCTACTCTGACATATGCAGCAGGTTACAGACAGACTGTGACGATTACTGTACCTCCATATACAGGAGCGACCCCATTGAATGCCAAGGTGGTTATCAAAGACGTGTCTAATCCTGCGCAAAGCAAGACGGTAAAGATCATCCGTAAGGACTATTTTCCTACGACACACAAAGGCTGGGCAGGATCTAATATCTATTATGATGAAAAAACAAAGCATCTGACCTTTGACGATACCGAAGTAACAAGATATGAAAAGTATCAGGGAGTGTATTTTAAATATGGTAGCCTATGGGGTATCTCGCCAAAAGGAGATTGGAACGGAGATGTCCGCCTTTATCCACCTGCGGGTGATACTATTTCGGCAAAAGACAGGAATCCTTCTTTTGATTGGAAGACGATAGTTCCTTTTGTGGATACTTTGCAGTTAAACCCTACTTCGGGTAAAGACCGTAGAGATTGGGCTTATTTGTATCAAATTACCAACGGAGAAACAGGCAAAGGGGATATCTGTAAATGGCTAACCCAAAAAGGCTGGGCTCCTTCGGGTAAGAAATGGCGAATGCCAACATCTAAAGAGTTTGAAGCAGTCGGTGATTATGTAAAAAACGCAGGGACATTTGTTGCACAGGGTTCTGATAAGGCAGATGGGATTTTCCCGATGAACTTCGGTTACCGTAAAGGCACCGACACCACTAAAGACCCGTTCTTCCCCACTTCAGGGCGTCGTGATACCGCTGGTGCACTGGGCTACGTTGGTACGTACGGCGGCTATTGGTCAGGTTCACCTTACAGTAATGAGACGAACGGCTATTACTTGTACTTCGATAGTAGTGATGTGGGTCCAGCTAACAATATCGATCGTTCCCTCGCTCGTACCGTTCGCTGTGTCGTAGAATAAAGAAAATATAAATTTCGTAATTTAAGCTTTTTAAATTGGTAAGTCCTGCCCGTCGCGATGATAGGCAGGGCTTTTGTGTTATTTGTAGATAGAATACTGTTGCCTTATCCTTAGATCGGACTGAAAATACTAATCTTTTGTATCGGATAATCGAGTTTCGCTAAGCGATCATAAGTAGTTTGTCCTCTTACTATAATCTCTTTATTTAATGGAATTTTTCCATAAATATCTATAAAATTATTTATACAAGATGGAGATGTAAATACAATTGTCTCAATCAGATTCATATCTATTTTGTCATATTCTATAGGTTTCACATTCCTGTAAGTTGTTATAGTCTCCACAGATAACCCGATTTCTTTGAGTCCTTCAGGTATAATATTTAATGCAAGATCAGACCTCGGTACCAGTACTTTCCCATCTATGTTGTTCATTCTGAATAACTCGATTACTCCCTTAGAATCTTCGACTTTAGCCTGATAATCTGCTATTATGCCATACTTCATCAATTGATCAGAGGTCGTTTGTCCGATGGAGAATATATTTAGGTGTTGTAGGCTACGACTATCTTTTTTCTGCCTTATTAATTCTTCAAAGAAATATTGGACAGTATTTCTGCTTGTGAAAAGTATATTTTTGAATTCCTGCAACCTGTCGATAATAGCTATTAAGTCTTTATTATCTTCGATTGGCTGTATCTCTATCAGCGGAGTGTGTATAATCCTCCCTAAATGCTTATATGGCTTGCTGTCGAGACCTGTAACAAGAACATTCTTTTGAGAATGGATCATCTTTGCCGTTTTGAACTTGAGATTTACAACTTCACCCGCAACGATAATGATTGGCGTGGGTAACTGCATCTCTTTTTCTGAGAGATGTTTCAATGTATAAAAATACTCTTTCTGATCGGGCATAGAGACGTTATGTACAAGTGCAACAGGTGTATCTATATTCCAGCCCTGTTCTATTATTTTATTTGCAATCGCTTTGATCTTCGTTCCTGCCATATAGAGAACTAGCGTGTCAACCTTAGGTATTTGCAATCCATATAAAGCATGACCTGAAACAAAGGCTAGAGACGACGCTATCTCCCTGTGCGTTAATGGTATTTTGCAGAGAGAAGCTAGAGCATTTGCCGTAGAAATACCCGGTATTACTTCTACCTCTACAAGGTTAC